>JBBPFJ010000019.1:1082500-1682500 GCA_037975025.1 Excoecaria agallocha | reverse complement strand
TAAAATTCTAATCCTTTTTGGCGCAAATCAAGAATAAAGATGATCTTATAATGTGGAGATGAACTAGGATCAAATGCCAAGCTAACACTTATCAAATAATTGATTTTTAATTTCTCCTTAACTAAAGAAGGATAACAGAGCATTTTAGATTGTCTGGTAGTAGGATTACAGATGAAGTATACGAACCCCTCAATCACACAATTTTCCTCTCCTGAAGTTTTCATTTTCTGCTGAACTTCGAAGCTAGAACGGCACAGAAGCAACCCATTGCAGGATTGTAGTATTTTCAACTGAGCAGCCTTCATAAAATCAAAGGACGGAACTGATTCTTGTTTGAGAGAAATGACTTGAAATTCATCAAAATTGTCGAAGCCTTTATTGAGCAAGAGAGCTTTGGGAGTGGAGTTGATGCGACGGTGGAGTCGATTGTGAGAGAGACAAAATTGGAGACTAGAAATGAGAGACAGCCATTCCTTAGATACATATTTGAACTTGATCAGTTACTTTGCGGGTAAGCGGAGGAGAATATCGGTGAGAAGGTCCTCAATTTCGGCCACCTTAGCCGCGGCCGAGTTGATTCTCTTCGAATTCATGGTGTAGGGTTTCAAAATCTGAGTCTCAGATAATTTGTACACTGTGCATAGAAAGTATATTATATTCGCTCCCTACCATTTTAGAAAGATATTTTTATATTTTATTTTATTTTATTTTAAATATTTTTTAAATTTAAAAAATAAATTTATATGTATTTCTCTATTTATCATATATTTTATTAAATATATTTTATTTTTTTTAATTAAAATTAAATAAAATTTTTAAAATTATAAAAAATATTTTTATCAATTATTATAATTTTTTTATAAAATTAAAGTATTTTAATTATTTTTTAATTTAAAAAAATAAAAATTTATATTTTAAGTATTTCCTTAATAAATTCTTGTAGTAATTAAGTTTAGCTTTTAAAGAAAGCTAAAATACTTACCATAAATGCTTAATATATAAACAAACATAACACCGTGTGAGAGAACTCCAGGACCGTAACTGCCCCATATTGGGGGGGATAATTGACCCACTTAATAATAAAAAATTTCAAAAGATCCTTATAATTTTATTTTTTTAAAAAAATTAATGCTATTAAAATATTTAAATGAATTCATTTTTAGTGATAAAAATTAAAATTGTCTTTAAATTATTAAAAATAATATTTATTTATTTCTAAAATTTGTTTTAAAAAAAAACCTCAAAATATTAAAATGGTATAAATTTACTCTTGTTTAATATTTTAAGGGTCAAACGTGGACCATTAATTTTAGATAAATGTGGATCATACTTTTATATTATCCAACAATAAAAATGTCCATATTTGCTCTTATAAAAGTAAATATATACCATCTTCAATATTTTAACACATTTAGAAAAATAAATTTAAATGATAAATTTGTACTGATTTTAATATTTTGAAAAAACATGTATTTTTTTTATATTTTTACGTACGTGGATGAATTTTTTATAAATTGGTGTAGTTTTTGACCCTGTTGGATTGAATTCTGGCTATGCCCTGTATATGGCTGTTTAACAATTTGAATCACATAAAAACAGTGAATTTTGTGTATAAGAGATTCTAACAGTCAAATATTGAAAGAAATATGGTGAAAAAACAAAAAATCGAAGTATATGAGCTCAGAGAACTTATACGACGAGATAAAAATTGTCCAGCACGATAAATATTAAGAGAAATTAAGAGAGATAATTTGTGCTCTTTGATTATGAGAATTCAAAGTATATGACTAAAATTGCCTTATTCTCGAGAAACCACTTCATTGTTGCAAAAGTGTTCTTTTAAATAATTATTTTCATAACATTTTGGATTTGTTAATAATTTGTTGGATTCAAATAATTTTCTAAAATTTTTAGATTTGTCTCATCTCTTCCAAATCTATTAAAGAGTTATAATGGAAGTTATGAGAACAAGCCATTACCATTGAACTATGAAATAGCATTCCAGCACATATTCCATACAGCAAACCAGCCAATTGTGGTTGTCTTATTGCTAAATGATGATAAGCGGGAAGCAATCTAACACAGGGCAGACAACACAATCTATTATGCAGCACCGAAACTTAAATTAAGACATCAAACTTAACACATACATTTCTCCCAATTCTATTGCAGAGAATGGTTTTGTCAAAGGAAGCCATTTAGCTACCACCAGCTGCGAGCATACTTGTCTCATTGTTGGCCGAAATTGAGGATTTTCACTCACGCATACAAATCCAAGTTTCATAGCGTTCATCACTCCTCCAGCAATTTTACTATAAGGAAGCAAGAGGCGTTGGTCTATCACATCCATTAGCAGTGTCTGTTGGCCAGTTGGTGGACACAATGAAGATGCAGATGATCGAAAAGAAGAGATGAGATCTCCAGGATGTTTTCCCATTATTATTTCAAGTGTCACGACTCCAAAACTATAAACATCACATTTTTCATTCACTTTCATCATATATGCTAGCTCTGCAAAATCCAATCACAATGCATCTTGTCAATAATTATCAGTCATAATACAAAGACTTGGTTAGAGATAGAATAAAATAATGAAGTTTAAGATATAAAACTAAATAAGTAATTATAGATGGGTAATATCAAAGTATGAACCTGGGGCAGTGTATCCAAATGTGCCTGCAAATGACGTCCAATTTGATGAGTCAGGAACCAATAACCTAGCTGTTCCGAAGTCGGAAACATGGGCCTCATATTCTAAATCCAATAACACATTGTTACTAGTAATGTCTCGATGGATAATTGGAGGAGAACAATCATGGTGCATGTATGATAATGCATTAGCTATTCCTTCTATTACATTTAGCCTTTTGATCCAATCCAACTCCATTGCTTCTGCTCTGTTACTTAAAGCCTTTCTCAAACTTTCCCTTTCAATGAAGTCATAAATCAAAAACGTATGTTTGGAATGTGAACAAAACCCATGTAATTTCACAATGTTTCGATGACGGATGTTTGTCAATGCATTAATCTCACTTGTAAATGCTTTGAGATTATTTCAAGATTGGTGAAACTTCTTCACAGCAACCGCTCGAGCTGGTGATACCATAGCTTTGTACACAATCCCATATCCTCCTTCCCCAATGCAATACTTGGAGTCGAATTCTTTTGTAGCCTCAATGATGTTTTCATATTGAAAATCAAGGTCATTGCTCCAAATCATATTACTAGCATTACTGCTTACCTCCCCTAACTTAGGTTTGTTGTCTCTTATTCTTTGATAAAGAATGAAGAGACCTCCAATTACGACAAACAATAGCAACAAACCACCCAGTAGAGGAAGAAGAATTATGATGCCTACTTTTTTTCCCATCCTATGGAAAATGCATACCTTAAGCATTGTATTATTGCCACATAGGTCCTTATTGTTTCTAAATGCTTCAAATGGAGCCTCATGAAAAGGTTTAATGTTGGGAATTCTGCCCTCCAATTCATTGTATGATATGTCCACTTTCATCAAGCTGACCAAACTATCAAAACTTGCTGGAATTGAGCCCGACAATTGGTTATGGGAAAGGTTTAATATCTCTAGTCTTTGCAACTCTCCAAACTGTTGTGGGATTGCAACTAGCAAATTTTGACTGAGATCAAGATCTTCTAAAGAGTGCAGGTTGCATAATTGTGATGGAATGCTCTTTGCCAACTTGTTCCTGCTAAGATTTAAGAACAATAATCCCGAGCACTCCCCAATCAGTTCTGGAATCGCTCCACTTAAACTGTTTGCTGCGAGGTTAAGGCGTTGAAGAGTAGATAGCATTACTATTTTGTTAGGAATGCCACCTGAGAGTTTGTTTCCATCAAGGTAAAGTTCAACCAACCTTAGCTTCCCTAATTCCTCTGGAATAACCCCTGCAAGCTTATTGGATGAGAGGTCTATCAATTGCAACTTTGGTGCATTTCCGATTTCAGCTGGTATTGTGCCAGAGATATTATTGTTGGCGATTTGAAATGTTGATAAATTGCCAAAATTTTCCCATTTCAAAGAAAGCTCGCCAAAAATTTTGTTACCACTTAAATTTATGAAATTCAAGTGTGGATGCACACCAAATGCTTCAGATATATTTCCTGTGAGTTGGTTGTTCTCAAGATGAACTCTCAGCAAGCTACTGCAGTTTCCTAATCTTTTGGGCACCGGACCACTAAAATAATTGTTATTTGCAGAAAAATATTGAAGTTCTCCACCAAGGCATATGTCTTGTGGCAAGTGACCATTAAACTCATTTGAATAGATTTGCAATGACTTTAAATGGGTTATGTTGTTCAACTGAGATTTAAGAGACCCAGTAAATTTATTGAAAGGCAAGATCAATTTAACAAGGGATGCCGTATTTCTGAATTCTTGAGGTATTGAACTTGAAAGTTGGTTGTCACCAAGATTCAAAATTGATAGGTTTGTCAGGTTGCCTATGGAACATGGAATGACACCACTGAGGTTATTTTGTGACAACTCAAGGTCTGTGACAGATCTCAACATTCCGATTTCTTTCGGTATTGAACCAGAGAGTTGATTGCCATAAAGATAAAGAATGGATAGGTTTGTCAAGTTACCTATGGAATATGGAATGACTCCACTGAGGTTATTATATGACAACCAAAGGTCTGTGACAGATCTCAACAGTCCAATTTCTTTCGGCATTGAACCAGAGAGTTGATTTCCATTAAGATAAAGAATGGATAGGTTTGTCAAGTTGCCTATGGAACATGGAATGACACCACTAAGGTTATTATTGTTCAATTGAAGGTCTGTGACAGCTCTTAACAATCCAATTTCTTTTGGCATTGAACCAGAGAGTTGATTGTGATGAAGATACAGAATGGATAGGTTTGTCAGGTTGCCTATGGAACATGGAATGACACCACTGAGGTTATTTTGTGACAACTCAAGGTCTGTGACAGATCTCAACATTCCGATTTCTTTCGGTATTGAACCAGAGAGTTGATTACCATAAAGATAAAGAATGGATAGGTTTGTCAAGTTACCTATGGAATATGGAATGACATCACTGAGGTTATTATGTGACAACCAAAGGTCTGTGACAGATCTCAATAGTCCAATTTCTTTCGGCATTGAACCAGAGAGTTGATTTTCATTAAGATAAAGAATGGATAGGTTTGTCAAGTTGCCTCTGGAACATGGAAAGACACCACTGAGGTTATTATTGTTCAATTGAAGGTCTGTGACAGCTCTTAACAATCCAATTTCTTTTGGCATTGAACCAGAGAGTTGATTGTGATGAAGATACATAATGGATAGGTTTGTCAGATTGCCTATGGAACATGGAATGACACCATTGAGGTTATTATGTGACAACTCAAGGTTTGTGACAGATCTCAACATTCTGATTTCTTTCGGTATTGAACCAGAGAGTTGATTGCCATAAAGATAAAGAATGGATAGGTTTGTCAAGTTACCTATGGAATATGGAATGACACCACTGAGGTTATTATGCGATAACCAAAGGTCTGTGACAGATCTCAATAGTCCAATTTCTTTCGGCATTGAACCAGAGAGTTGATTTCCATTAAGATAAAGAATGGATAGGTTTGTCAAGTTGCCTATAGAACATGGAATGACACCACTGAGGTTATTATTGTTCAATTGAAGGTCTGTGACAGCTCTTAATAATCCAATTTCTTTTGGCATTGAACCAGAAAGTTGATTGTGATGAAGATACAGAATGGATAGGTTTGTCAGGTTGCTTATGGAACATGGAATGACACCACTGAGGTTATTATGTGACAACTCAAGGTCTGTGACAGATCTCAACATTCCGATTTCTTTCGGTATTCAACCAGAGAGTTGATTGCCATAAAGATGAAGAATGGATAGGTTTGTCAAGTTGCCTATGGAATATGGAATGACACCACCGAGGTTGTTATGTGACAAGTCAAGGTATGTGACAGATCTCAACATTCCAATTTCTTTTGGTATTGAACCAAAGATTTGATTGCCATAAAGATAAAGAATGCATAAGTTTGTCAAGTTGCCTATGGAACATGGAATGACACCACTGAGATTGTTATTTGACAAGTCAAGGCCAACAAGTTTTGAAAGTTTACAGATATGTGAAGGAATAATCCCATGGAATGAGTTGTTAGAAAGGTCAAGCTTTACTAGATTTGGAAAAAAAGAGAAATTTAGACTCTGAAGCGTACCTTTCAAAGAAGAACTTTCAAGGCTTATATTGGTGACACTGCCAGCTTTGTTGCAGGAAATGCCATGCCAATGGCAAGGAGTGGTGCTTGGTTCCCATGAAGATAAGATAGATTGGCTTTGATTGTCAAGAGAATCTTTCCACCACAAAAGACCACTTGCCTGATTTCTAACAGCAGAAAAAGAAATTTTATGAACAGCAAAGGAAACAACCGACGGATGAGGAATCGGAATAATTATAATAAGGAAAAAGAAAAGGGATAACATGGGCACTGGTTTCTCAAGAAATAAATACATTACGTGAGAATCAAGAGGAGTTATGTTTATGAAATCTTTGCGTTGCAATTACAAAGCTACTTATAAACCCTTTATATAGAAGGTAATCAACTCCGGCTTTAATGGAAGAAGAAAATAAAATGCATTAGCATCTTTGGTTCACAAGTGAACCGCTCATAGACTTGCAGTTTAATAGTCAAAGGAATTTACATGTTTACCATTTTACACTCACGGCGTTGATAATTTGTTGAAAAAAAATTATTTACATCTACAATATAAATTTTATAAATTATATTTATACCAATTCTTTGATCAATGATGAATATATATTCCGCTAAGTTCGCAGATAATTATTAATTGCAATGTTCACGGCACCAATTTGGAAGCACTTGAGACAAAATTGATTTGAAAGATTAGAAGTAGAAAACAACTTGGCTTGACTTGACTTGGTACAACAATGGTGTTGTCTTAATGCCAAATGACTAGCTAGTTATTGTACAGCAACTAGAGAATTCCTTTCGATAACAGGCTTTGCTGCCTTTGAAAAATATAATTTGAAAAATCAAAACTCCCAAAAATTAGGTCCATACAAATAACAGCAGAGAGCCCTACCCATATAGAGGACTACTCCGTAGGATTTGCTCAAAGATTTTTCCGTAAACCCCCTCATGACAAAATTTTGTCATATAATTATAGTCAATTTAACTTTATTATTTTTTTTCATAGTGCAGGTTTTTCAGTTTCGTTAAATTTTTCATAATGTGAATTAAGGACCTGATATTAATTAGAATACAGATTAATGCATAAGATAGAATACAGATTAATGCATAAGATACCATAATTGAAGGATAGAGTAGAAAAAGAAATTAAAAATGGGTAAAAAGGGTTTTTGCATTTCAGCTTGCCATTCAAACACAAGTCTCGAACAAGAAGTGAATGCAAGACCATAAAAACAAGGTTATAATTAATGTAAGTTACCTATGTTAGGAGATGTTGGGACTTTTAGGAAGGGAGAAAAATAAAAACAATTAGCTATGTTTCCATATATCAAATTGAAAAAATTATTGCCTTTATATAGGCAAATACAACTAATCTCCCAAACTAATTCAGATTTTTCTCCTTAAAATCCTATCATATAAAATCAAATAAAAACAAACTAAAGACAAATTCAAATTATAATTTTGATAACTAATTATTTTGAATTAGTCCAACATTTCCCCTTAAGTCAAAATAAAAAAAATTCAAACTTTCATGAAGCACATCTCTCCATACTTCTCAATTTTTTTTTATGATACACTTCTCATCACATCTGTTTTTTTTTTGTTGATGCACCATCTCATCAACTTTCTTGGTGCACATCTCACCAATTAATCAAAAAATAGTTCATTCTTCAACCACATCCACCATATTTGCTTGTTCTTCAATTTTTTATTCTGCAATCTTTTTGAAGATGCCCAAATCTCTTGCAATTAAAATATTGTGGTTTTTCCTTATGCCAACAATTGTTTTGATCATTTGTAAACTTCAAATCTTGTTTCATATGTTCATAATTGATAATTTTCTCCATTGAGCATGTGAGGTGAAATCTCACTTATTTTCCACTGTGCTATTTTTTTTCACATATCCATAATCATTAATGGCTCTGATACCACATTGGAATTTTTAGAAGGGAGAAGAATAAAATAATTAGCTCTCTTATTGTATATTTTGAAACCAAAATTTATTGCTTTTATATAGGCAAATACAACTTAATAGCTAAACTTAAACTGATTTTTCTCCCAAAAATCCTATAATATAAAATCAAATAAAAACAAACTAAAAACTAATTCAAATTATAATGTTGACAACTAATTATTTTGAATTATTCCAACAGGAGAGACCATAAAGATTTTATTTCATGTCCCATCCAATTAAGGCTGAAAAATCGGGTATATACAGATCAAAACCGGGTATCCTCGTGTCCAATACAGTCTCATAAAAGTGTACTAAAGCTTGAACAAATTTAATAAAATTTCTTATTTCCTTGTTTCTCTAATTCATCAAAGTTTCTGGGAATATTGTTTCTGAATTGGTTTGATAAGCGTTCCTTTGTGCATTGATTTAATACTCTATTAAAACTATAAAATTTTATTTGCTTGAATAATCTTATTTTGAGGCTTTTCGTTTCTTGTTTAAAAAGTTAGTTGAGGAACCCATGTTTTTGATGAGAGACTGTGGGAAGTTCTTGTGAATGTTTTACTTACTTCTTTCTAGGATAGATGTTGTTTCTGGGTAAATGAGCTTTTGACAGAGCCTGATTTTGTGATTTGATTCATGCTTGATAACAATTTACTGCATTAACATGGTATCAGGGCCCGTGTCTTCTTCTCAGATCTTACAGCTGTAATTACAGACAGCTATAATAGAAAATATAAAAAATTTAATAAAGTTGTTGTTGATTCAAAGGAATTAAATAAGGGCATATTGGATAATTCATATGTTAATGATATGCATAATATCATATATTGTTGACTTACATCTCATTCCATTTATTAATAAACCAATCACTCCTCCAATTGTAATTACAGAACCAAACACGGAGTACTCCAGAATGATAAATACAGATTTTATTCGAAGTAGATCATTCAATTTCTCGACCTTTTTTTCGAGAATTAATATTGAATTAGAAATTAGATCATTTCTATGCATACCATTAAATGTTCTTTCAAAATTTGTTGTTGCGATTAGTAAGATTAGGAATATAACTTCACAAGCAAATAAATCAAAAGGTACACAATGTGTTTTCTTTTCTCAAATAACCTTAGAGCAAGAAAAATAAATTCCTTCCACTATTGAGAACTCATCATTGGAACGCATACATATAATTTAAGCATAAAGCTAATTTTGAATTGAAAGAAGTTGTATTGATATAAAATCATGTGAGGATAAAATTAAGGCGAATCAATTAAATAACATAAAATTCATTTGTTTAGAAAATGTTGTCCATTTCTAGAGAAAACACCATGACAGTTGGATCTTAAAATCTTAATTGGTTAGGAAAATGTAATTAATGAAGTCATTTGAAAATTCTCTTGGCATCTTTGGTTCACAAACGATTTCAAAGACCCGTGAAAAGAGAAGATGCAACTCTGAGTGGACTTAATATCACCTATAGTCACTGAATTTACGTCTAATAACCCAAAATTAACTAAATTATTTTTCGTAACGAAATTGTCACTGAACTTTATACTATTCTGCACAAAAGTTATTTTAACTGGTTTCTAACGAAAACCATCGTCAGAATACTGACGTGCATGCCACATCAACTATTTGTGCACACGTGGAGTACCACGTCATCAACTGACGTCAGCTACTTTTGCATACGTAGCACACCACATTAGCTTACTTGTATACACGTGGTTTGCCACGTCAGCACTCCGACAAGGATCATCATCGAAAACTGATCAAGATGATTTTTGTATAAAATAGTATAAAATTCAGTGACAATTTCGTTACAAAAAATAATTCAGTTACTTTTGGATTATTAGGCATAAGTTCATTAATGATTATAGGTAAAATTAACCTTATACATCGTAAATTTTATTATGTAATGGATAGATATAAAATTTATTCGTTATTAAATACCTTTTTTATTAACTTATTCGCATGGATATTAACTACACTACTACTACTCTTTACCATCCTCATTATCTGCAAAACACCCCAACTAACTATCTCCCATTATCTCCGAAAACCACCATTCATCATCATCATCATATAACCCACTGATCATCACTATTCAACTGCCTCATGACTAAATTTTGTCATATAATTATAGTCAATTTAACTTCATTATTTTCACAGTGCAGGTTTTTCAATTTTTTTTTTAAAATTTGTCATAATATAATTATAGCCAATTTGTCATAATTTTTTTTAAAAAAAAAAACATAAACATAATTAAATTCTGGAAGTTACTGCACACCATTTAATGAAACCCTAAATAAAATTGCATCTCTCTCTTTATAATATATATATATATATATATATATATATATATATATATGGTCCACAAATGTTAAAATCAATGAAACTAATATAAGTTCTATAAGATCCACTTTAGATTTTCTTATCTTTTGAAAAATCAAGAGGCATCTTTGGTTCACAAACTAATCTCTCATAGACTTGCAGTTGACCTTAATAATCTCTAATAATCTAAGTCAGTGGAATTCTCATGTTCACCATCTTAAACTCATGGCATTGCTAATTTTACAAAATTTATTTATTTCAATCCAATTCCTTGATCAATGATAAATACTTCACTTATTTCCTAGATAGTTAATATTAATTACAAAATTTATTTATCTTCTCTGGTTCACTCGTTATGTTTTACTTTCAACAAATTTAAAAATAGTTTTTTTTATCTGGTTTCATTAATTGGTAATTGATTTTTGTTCTATCATTTGCTTTAGCTCTTTTTTTTTGGATTTCATAGACTATTCAATAGCAATTTTTTCTTGTAATTTTTTTTTATTTTGTGTCTTTTTCTTATTACATAATTTGGTTTGAGTTGCAATATATATATATATATTACTCTTTTGGCTATTATTTTGAGTGGCGGTTTAAGTAAATAAAATATGTTTTTACTTAATATTGTGTATTTAAGTATTTATTTATCCAATCTCTTTCAATATTCTGCACCTACTGTCACTTGCTTATTAATTGATAGTTTGCTTGTTTTTTTTAATGCAAAAAATAAATTTTCATTAATAAAATTAAAATTATATATATATAATACAAATAAAATTTTAAAATAAGTGAGACAATAATTAATAAAGTTACTCAGGTATATCTCTGAATTTTTTCAATGAAAATAGTAGATAATGGTAACATGCTACTGACAATTTAATTTTTAACTAGAAACTCATTTCATCTATTATCTATGGGTTAAATGCCGAATCACATTCCACACAAAGAATGACACTTGCATTCAAGAAGGACAAAAACTTCAATTGAGAAAGACTACAACCTTCATATTAAGAGCACAAATTTTCATAACAAAAAATGAATTCTATTTGATATTAGATAAATGAAACAGATCTAAGATCTAGACAAACAAAAAATCAAATCTAAGATAAAAAAAAATTAGATTTGAGTTTATTAAAAAAGTACAAAAAAAATTCAAACACAAATTAAAAATAACAAATAAAATTCAGATATATACCGATATAAAAATTATTATAGATAAATTTGAACAAAAATAAAAAACATAAAAATTTAAAAAAATACAAAAAATAAATTAAAAAATAGATGAAAGATAAAAGAAACCGCCGGTTGATATATATTATCTCATCAATTTAAATTTAAATTTATATTCTTTTATCCTAGCCTAGGCTTGTATATATTAATTATTGTGTAACAACTCCTCCACTTACTGAGCTATATATATATATGTGAAAAATATACAAACCAGTTTCATGCTCATCTTCTTCTTCTCATAATAAAAATATTTTTTATTATTACTAGTTCGATATTTTGGTATAAGTGCAATGACAACAAATGAAATTAACTCAAGAAATTAATATAAGCTATAAAAAAAATCCAGTTTAGATATTGTTATCCTTTGAGAAATCCATTTGGCATCTTAGTTTCACAAATGAACATTTCATAGACCTGTAATTAACCTCAATAATCTCTAATAGTCAAAGGAATTCTGATGTTCACCATTTTGCACTCCTGATGTTGCTAATTTGAAGAAAAAAATTTTATTAAAGGAATTAATAATTGAATTGAACTCCATTCTCTGCAGTTCCAAGATTCAAAATATGAAATAGTCCCATCCATTGATCACATTTTACCTTTGATTTGCAGAATGTGCCATTCTTTCAATTTTTCTCCTTTCAAATAGGAGGAGTATGTATGGGTCGATAGAGTTGAGCTTAATAATTTCAGGTTTATCATTGCTTCAAAATAATTTAAACAATTCTAAAAATAGTTACACAACTTGAGATAGAATTAATTTGAAAGATTAAAAGCAGAACACAACTTGGCTTGACTTGACTTGGTACAACAATGGTATTGTCTTAAGGCTAAATTACTAGCTAGTTATGGTACAACTACTTCAGAACTATTTATGATTCAATTTTAAAAACTAATCATGGAAACGCAAATGTAATTACTACTAATGTAGCTTCTGAAATATGCTAAGAAAATCAACCGCTGAGCCTAATAAAACTAAGCTTAGCAGGGAATTGAAACATAAAAATTTAAATCAAATTTTATGACAATGCTTTCGCAAAATGTTACCCACCGACAGTTTCGCAAAATCCATACCACGTCAGCATGCCATGTATGCATGATATGCTGACTGAACATACCAACTGGGCTTTTCTGCCTGTCCCTTATTCGAAACCTTTCAAAGTGACTTTATTATATAAATTTGCAAAATTTAGTAATTATTATGAAAAATAAATAATTACTTTTACGTAATTTGATCACAAGTTCAGTGACTATATATGAAATTAACCCGGATTTACTAATCTAAAATATAGAGGCAAGGCTCATGAAGCCCAACCGGTGCC
The DNA here is from genome assembly GCA_037975025.1 of Excoecaria agallocha. Classification (NCBI taxonomy): domain Eukaryota; kingdom Viridiplantae; phylum Streptophyta; class Magnoliopsida; order Malpighiales; family Euphorbiaceae; genus Excoecaria; species Excoecaria agallocha. The sequence goes on along the minus strand of JBBPFJ010000019.1, from coordinate 1,669,456 downwards.
TGATATTGAAAGAATGGTTACCATTTAAAACACAACATCAATCATAATATACAAAACTTATATATATATATATATATATATATATATATATATATATATATATATATATATATATATATATATATATATATATATATATATATATATATATATATATATATATATATATATATAGCGACTGCATATTGCATATTTTAAGGCGACGAATTTTCATATCAGTCATGAAAATATATATTTTTTAAATTGGCGATAAGTCTAGAGATAAAATAGAATGCAATTATATATATATATATATATATATATATATAGATAGGTAACACAAATGTTAAAATCATGAAATTGATATAAGTTCAAAAAAATCCACTTTAGATTTTCTTATATTTCGAAAAATCAATTGGCATCTTGGGTTCACAAATGAATCTTTCATAGACTTCAGTTGACGTTAATAATCTCTAATAATCCAAGGCAGTGGAATTCTCATGTTCACCATCTTACATTCATGGCATTGCTGATTATACAAAATTGATTTATTTCAATCAAATTCCTTGATCAATTAATGATAAATACACTTATTTACTTCAATTATTTCTAATAACCTCTAATAAATTTATTTACTTCATTGATACTTAATATTAATTACAAAATTTATTTATCTTCTCTGGTTCACTCACTATGCTTTACTTTCAACAAATTTAAAACAAGTTTTTTAGCTGGTTTTATTAATTGGTAATTGATTTTTGTTCTATCTTTTGCTTTTGCTTTTTTTATTTTTTTTTGTGAGTCATAGACTATTTAATAGCAATTTTTTCTTGTAATTTGTTTATTTTGTGTCTTTTTCTTATTATATAATTTGGTTTGAGTTGCAATATTCTTGTTTTACTCTTTTGGCTATTATTTTGAGTGGCGGTTTAAGTAAATAAAATATGGTTTTTAGTTAATATTGTTTATTTGAGTACATCTTATATCCACTCTCTTTCAATATTTTTTTAATGCAAATTAAATTTTCATTAATAAAATAAAAAGTATATATATGTAAAATACAAATAAAATCATAAAATTTTAAAATATAAAAGATGTTTGTAACTAATGTAATTATTGGAGTGTATTTCTGAAATTTTTTTACAAAAACAATAGATAATAATAACAAGCTACATATAATTTAACTTTTAGCCGAAAATTCAATTAATCTGTTATCTATGGATCACTTTCCATACAAGAATGACACATTCCATTCAAAATGGACAAAACTTCCACTTGAATGGACAAAACTTCCATAGAGGAAGACTGAGAGGCATTATTTTGATGTAGATGTAAGTTTAGAAAATTCAAAACTCCATAATTTTCCATTATGTCCAAGCAAAATGGAAAGAGAGAATTGGCTCTTTCCACGAGTATGAATTGTGGACATCAATATTTACATGATTTCTTATTTTGATGTAGATTTAAGTTTAGAAAATTCAAAACTCCATAATTTTCCATTAAGTCCAAACAAAATGGAAAGATAGAATTTTCTTTTTCCCCTTATCTTCTCCACGAATATGGATGTGGGACATCAATATTTACACGATTTGTTATTATTCTTTCATTTAATGTCTTAATTTATTTAAATACCAAGTCACTCTTAAATTGTGCAATTTAATGTCCAGTTTGCATAGTTAGAAAAACTAAGGGTTAATTTCACATACAATTATCAAACTTATATCAAAATAACTTACTAGTAAAAATAAAATATTTTATTTCAAAAAACGCAAAAAAAAATATTTTATTATACAAAAATAGTTCAATTTTGAAAAATTATCCTAAAAAATCATTTAGGTAAAAATTAACCATTGAAAATCACTATCAAAATTCCTGCTATCAGCCCAACTCAGCATAGTACCTCATATGCAGGTAAGCACATCACTGAAGTCTGACGTGTCATTTTAATGTAGTTATCATGTCACGTATTTGTCCAAAGGGGCATTTATTTTATGTAGCTTGGTGATATATTTGTCCGAATGTATGAGCTTCTATGCTGAGCTGGATTGTTAGCAGGGATTTCTATGGTGATTTCTTATGGTTTTCATTGTTCATTCTAGCCTTTAAGAATATATATTTTTTAAATTTAGATATTTTTGCATTACAAAATTTTTTATTATTACCAGTTCGATATTTTGATATAAATTCAATTAAGATGAATGAAATTAATGCAAGAAATTAATATAAGGTATAAAAAAATCCAGTTTAGATATTCTTATCCTTTGAGAAATCCATTTGGCATCTTAGGTTCACAAATGAACCTTTCATAGACTTGTACTTAACCTCAATAATCTCTAATAGTCAAAGGAATTCTCATGTTCACCATTTTGCCCTCATGGCGTGGCTAATTTGTGGAAAAAAATAGGAATTAATAATTGAATTGAAATATTCATAATATGAAAGAGTCACATCCATTGATTTGCAGAATTTGCCTTTCTTTCAATTTTCTCCTTTCAAATGGGAGGAGTAAATTAGTAAAAAATGAACCATGTTAAATCTGAATGGGTTCAGAGAGTTATACTTGATAATTGCGGACTTATCGTTACTTCAAAATGACTTAAACATTTGTCAATCCCCTTAATTATGACAAATCATTGTTCTGCCCCAATGTTCACGGCACCAAATTGGAGGCACTTGAGACAGGATTGATTTGAAGATTAAAAGCAGAAAACTACTTGGCTTGGCTTGACTTGACTTGGCACAACAACGGTATTGTCTTATTGCTAAATGACTAGCTAGTTGTTGCACAACTACTTTAGAATTGCTTTCGAAAACGGGCCTTGCTGCCTTGGGCTAATTATTTATAATTCAATTTTTGAAAACTATCATGGAAAAGCAAATGCAATTACCAGAGATATGAAAAAAAAATAAAAAATATGGTTAACCGTAAATTTGATCCGAAATCGAATCGATTTTTACGGTTAACCGATCCGATGGATTCCATTACGATTTTTAATTTTTACAATTTTGGTTAATGTAATTAATATTCTTGTCCTTTGAAAAATTCTCTTGGCATCTTTGGTTCGCAAATGAACCTCTCAAAGACTTGCATTTGGATCTTAAAATGGTATTTAAACGTATTTAGAGGTATTAAAACAAGAATTGACTTGGTAGTCATTTCATTTCTTTTATTAATAAGTATTCATTTTTAAAGACGAAATCAGTCTTAGATATTCAATCTTATCTTTATTCTCCATCCAACACAGTTGGATCTTTGTTCTGTGGCAGAACAATGCCCGGCATTTATATTTCGTCAATTTTGCTATGCAAAATGGATAGATGTAAAATTTATTCCTTATTAAATACCTTTTCTATTTCCTTTCCTCAGTCCTTTTGAAACTTCTTCACATGGATATTAACTAATAAGTTTTTTGGATGATATTTAAAATGTGGATCTCCATTTATTTAATTAGTAAGTTTGTCTAAAAAGTAATTTTGAAATATACTCTTAAAGAATTGAGTTACTAAGTCATCCAATTTTATATTATTTCTTTATTTTATAAATTAGATTAAAATTAGATGATATGAATGGCAAAAAATTAGTTGAAATTATTTATATAATCATAGCCTTATTATTTTGTTTTATTTTTCAAATATGGGTCCTATGTTTATATATTTAAAACTAATTTATGTTGGGTTGACTTGAATTTATTATGTCAAGAGCCCCACCCATATAGAGAAGTACTCCTAGGATTTGCTGAAATATTTTTCCATAAATTTGCATAATTTTTTTCAAGTTTATTTTCTGTGTCTAATTAGTGCATAGGTGGGCTTGTTTTTCAATTTTATTTTGTCATATCTTCGTAGTAAATTTAACTTTATAATTACAATAAAATGATTTATATATATAAAAAAAATAACACAGACATTATTTTATATTAATAAAATAATTTCTGCCCAATTTTCAATCTCTCAGCTAGCATTTGATCAGTGGAGTTTCGCAAATAAAATCAAAACTCAATTCAAGAAATACGCAGAAGAAAAGAAAAACATGCCCACACACACATGCATTGACTAAGTAAACCCAAAAACAAATGGAGAAGTCAAAGCAGCAGCCCAAAGTCAAGAAACTGCAGAGATATTTCGTGATTGGAAAATTCTTCAAACCGCGTTAGACATTGTTGGGGTACAATTCAAATCCTGCATTAAAAAATTAAAAAAGAAATATTTTGAATATAAAGTGTCCACCTAATTTCATTAATATGAGACCTTTCGGGAGGAATTTAATAATAAATCCGTGCGGACTTAATCCAAAACGGACAATATCATACTAATATGAAATTAAGGTGATGTTTGGTAGTTCTATCAGACATTAAGGACCCTACAAATACATACGACCCCACTACACTACTGCTATTCTTTACCTTCCCCATTATCTGCGAAACACCCCAACTTTATGTTCCAAGACAAAGCCCAATTAATTCCAATTAAATTCTGGAATTAATTTTTTTTTCTCTTTATACTTCTGGAAGTTGAATTGAAATAAAGAAGCAAATGGACATAGGCACATAGGTCTGACTAATCAAATATACGAGTGATGGAAATGGGATACATTTTTTTAACTTTTCCTAATTTATTATATAAATAATTTTTTCATTATGTATTTTTGGGAAATTTATTATATAAATAATTTTTTAATTGTGCATTTTTTGGGAGGAAGAGAGTTGGATTCGAACTCTAGTAAATTAAAGGAGTAGTTCGACTTTCAATAATTTGAATAACAAGTGATTTTTTATTATAAATAATTAATAATGAACTAGTCAAAAAGTACCATGTTAAAGTTAAAAATTCACAATAAGACTATATAACAATACTAAAATAAAGTTTAGTGAAAAATTTATAATTAATTTATCACTATAGTATAATGAATTTGATAAATTAGAAACAGAATTATGAATAAGAATTTTGAAGAAAAAATGCTAATAATTTTTGTTTGAGAAATACAACATTAATTAACAGAGAATAATTGATTTTTTTTTCTTTTCAATTTTAAAAATATTATAATTAATTTGAGGAGAAAAATGCTATTATAAAAAGAGTAGAACAACTATGGAAAAGGAGAGTACAAACAGAGTGTTGGGACTGCCAAACATCCCCTCAACTCCACATTAATATGATATTATCCGCTTTGAGCCAAACTCGCACGGATTTGTTTTTGGGCACCTCTCAAAAGGTTTCATACTAATGGAGTTAGGTGGACATATTTATATTCAATGTGTTTCTCCCTTAATTTTTCAATGTAGGATGTGGGACTTGGATTGTACCCCAACAATCCTCCCTTCAAACCAAGGACCACACAACATGTGGCCTCTCCTCCAGCAATAATCCATTGATTCGTCAAATTATTTTGTACCGCCGCTATCAACCAACAGGACACGTTGCCTGGTCGTCACAATATACCAGGAAGACTTTCGATAAAAGGCACCAAACACGAATCTCCAATCGCAAGGACATACCGAGGGCCTCCCACAGCTTATATCCTCCCCACGAATCTTTAATCGCGAGGCACAACTTATGTCCTCCCCTCGAGTGATAATCCATTTAATCCGTCGAATCATCTTGTACCGCTGTTATCAACCAACGGAACATGTCGCCTAACCACCACAATACCAGGAAGACTTTCAACACAAGGTACCAAACACGAATCTCCAATTGCATGAATAAGCTGGTGGTCTCCCACACAACCCAGTCCACCGTTGGCTTCATCTCCGAACCTGGCTCTGATACCATTTGTTAGGACCGCCAAACATCTCCTCAACTCCACATTAGTATGATATTGTCCGTTTTGGGCCAAGTCCACATGGATTTGTTTTTGGGCACCTCCCAAAAGGTCTTATACTAATAGAGTTAGGTGTACACACTTATATTCAAGATGTTTCTTCCTTAATTTTTCAATGTGGGATGTGGGACTTGGATTGTACCCCAACACAGAGTATGCTAATTTTTTTTTCTTTTTTAAGGGCTATGCTAAAATTTGAATTTCAAATCGCATGATTTTAATATAAGATAAATGACCCTTTTTATTTTATTTTTTTCTATACTTTCAAGATAAAATATTTTTTTATATTTTTTTGTACAGGTATTAAATGAATCAATAAGCAATTTCATAATATATAAATTTTTTTGTGTTAATAAAATATCAAATGCAAAGATTATCTTTGCTGCCTCATACAAAGCTTCATCAAACAAGCAATCACCAACATTTTGGAGATTTGCCACATTTGGCATGACAATAAATTCCTCAATTTCAGCCAACCTATCAATCTTTGCATATGCAAAAATAAGCTCACTGTCCACCTTAGGCTCCTTTGTCTTCTGGCTAACCATCAGCAGGTACTTCACCAAGTCATGATACACATTAGCATCCTCAGCAGCACGAATGACCTCTAGGAATTGAGTAGCATCGTCCGCACAAATAAATGATTCAATTGCATCACTCACCAGCCCCTCCCTGAGTTGAGCCTTAGCCACCTGGCTCCAAACAGCATCCTCTTCAACACGGAATGCAAACTCCACTGCACGGTCAACGCTTTGGAGATTATCCAACAAAACATTGACTGCCTGAACATTTAAGTTAAACTTCTTGAAAATTGCAAATGCTTCCTCATACAGTTGAGCTTCTACTGCCACTTCCCCTACAGCAGACCCATCAAAATTATCTAATCTGTTGATGTAATCCATAACTCTTGATGGATTTGCCTTAATAGCAGTTAAGATAAGTAGATTTTGCAGATTGAAGTTTCCACTGAATGCAGAGTTTTGAAGCAAAATCTTTTTAACAAGTTCAATCAATTTATGGGGAAGATTGGCAGTCATAAAAGCCTTAACTGCAGCAGATTTTTTTCGTTTACATAGATTTTGGGTCATGAGAAGGGCTGCACGGGATTTTGGGTTAATTAATAGGTTTATCCCAGATTTTTTAGCAGATTTTTTTTCGTTTACATAGATTTTGGTTAATTAATTACATAGAAAAACTGGTTGGATCCATTAAAAACCATTATATACCTGGGATAATTTAAATTTTATTTATAAGTTATTTTTATACTTTTACTATAATTTAATTTATTTTTCTTTTACAATAAAATCAAAATTAATTAAATTTTATAATTTAATTATGTAATTTAATATTAAATTTAATTAAATTTATTATTTTTTTAATTTTAATAAAAATAATTGATTAGAAAAAAATGAGGGAGTAGTACATAACAGTTTAAACTTCTTATTCAGGAATTTCTAATTATTCATTGACTAAAAGTCTAGTGTTCACACAAAGCAGCTGGAAGCTAGAACAAGAAGGTTCCAGAAAGGAGGAGAAAGATCTGTAAGGATGGGTGTAAATGTAATACTGGAAAAATTAGGAGGGTAAAATTAGAAAAATGTGCAACTGCTTTTATTCTTCTCCCTTCCAGGGAAGCAAAACCTGGCTCACTTTTTAAGTGACCTTTGCTTTGACTTGTAGCGGAACAACCTAAAACATAAAATATCTGAATTTCGCATTTACTTCTATTTTGCTTTAGGATGAAAAAAGAAAATGCTTTTTTCAAGTTTATTAATTATAAGTTTTTTTTTCCTATAAAGGGCTATCCCTTTGGGATTCTGTTGAAAAACTGAAGGCAAATGGCAAAAGGGTACCACCTTTGATTTTTTGTTTAAAAACTGAGTAAAAATGTAAAGGGGTACCTCTTTGGGTTTTAGCTGAAAAACTGAGTCGAAATGCTAAAGGGTACCCCCTCTGAGTTTTGGTTGAAAAATTGAGTAAAAATGGGAACGGGTACCCTTCTGGGTTTTTGATGAAAAACTGAGAAAAAATGCAAAGGGTTATCCCTTTGGGATTTCAAAGAAAAACTTAGGGCAAATGGCATAGGGTACCACTTTGAGTTTTGTTTTAAAAACCGAGTAAAAATATAAAGCTGTAACTTTTTAGGTTTTAGCTGAAAAACTGAGCCGAAATACTAAAGGGTACCCCCTCTGAGTTTTGGTTGAGAAATTGAGTAAAAATGCGAACGGGTACCCTTCTGGGTTTTTGATGAAAAACTGTGAAAAAAATGCAAAGGGGTATCCCTTTGGGATTTTGATGAAATACTGAAGGCAAATGGCAAAGGGTACCACCTTTGAGTTTTGGTTTAAAAACTGAGTGAAAATGTAAAGGGGTACGTCTTTGGGTTTTAGCTGTAAAACTGAGGCGAAATGCTAAAGGGTACCCCTTCTGAGTTTCGGTTGAAAAATAGAGTAAAAATGTGAACGGGAACCCTTCTGGGTTTTTGATGAAAAACTGAGAAAAAAATGCAAAGGGATATCCCTTTGGGATTTAGATGAAAAACTACGAGCAAATGGCAAAGGGTACCACCTTTAAGTTTTGGTTTAAAAACAGATTAAAAATGTAAAGGGGTACCTCTTTGGGTTTTAGCTGAAAAACTGAGTCGAAATGCTAAATTGTACCCCCTCTGAGTTTTGGTTGAGAAATTGAGTAAAAATGCGAACGGGTACCCTTCTGGGTTTTTGATGAAAAACTGTGAAAAAAATGCAAAGGGGTATCCCTTTGGGATTTCGAAGAAAAACATAGGGCAAATGGCATAGGGTACCACCTTTGAGTTTTGTTTTAAAAACTGAGTAAAAATGTAAAGCGGTAACTTTTTGGGTTTTAGCTGAAAAACTGAGTCGAAATGCTAAAGGGTACCCCTTCTGAGTTTTGGTTGAAAAATTGAGTTAAAATGCGAACGGGTACCCTTCTGGGTTTTTGATGAAAAACTGTGAAAAAAATGCAAAGGGGTATCCCTTTGGGATTTTGATGAAAAACTGAAGGCAAATGGCAAAGCGTACCACCTTTGAGTTTTGGTTTAAAAACTGAGTAAAAATGTAAAGGGGTACGTCTTTGGGTTTTAGCTGAAAAACTGAGTCGAAATGCTAAAGGGTACCCCTTCTGAGTTTTGGTTGAAAAATTGAGTAAAAATGCGAACGGGTACCCTTCTGGATTTTTGATGAAAAACTGAGAAAAAAATACAAAGGGGTATCCCTTTGGGATTTCGAAGAAAAACTTAGGGCAAATGGCATAGGGTACCACTTTGAGTTTTGTTTTAAAAACTGTGTAAAAATGTAAAGCGGTAACTTTTTGGGTTTTAGCTGAAAAACTGAGCCGAAATGCTAAAGGGTACCCCCTCTGAGTTTTGGTTAAAAATTGAGTAAAAATACGAACGGGTACCCTTCTGGGTTTTTGATGAAAAACTGTGAAAAAAATGCAAAGGGGTATCCCTTTGGGATTTAGATGAAAAACTGAGGGCAAATGGCAAAGGGTACAACCTTTGAGTTTTGGTTTAAAAACTGAGTAAAAATGTAAAGGGGTACCTCTTTGGGTTTTAGCTGAAAACCTGAGTCGAAATGCAAAAGTGTTCCCCCTCTGAGTTTTGGTTTAAAAATTTAGTAAAAATGCGAACGGGTACCCCTTTGGGTTTTTGGATGAAGAACTGAGAAAAAAATTTAAAGGGCTATCCCTTTGGGATTCTGTTGAAAAACTGAAGGCAAATGGCAAAAGGGTACCACCTTTGAGTTTTTGTTTAAAAACTGAGTAAAAATGTAAAGGGGTACCTCTTTGGGTTTTAGCTGAAAAACTGAGTCGAAATGCTAAAGGGTACCCCCTCTGAGTTTTGGTTGAAAAATTGTGTAAAAATGGGAACGGGTACCCTTCTGGGTTTTTGATGAAAAACTGAGAAAAAAATGCAAAGGGTTATCCCTTTGGGATTTCGAAGAAAAACTTAGGGCAAATGGCATAGGGTACCACTTTGAGTTTTGTTTTAAAAACTGAAGTAAAAATGTAAAGCTGTAACTTTTTAGGTTTTAGCTGAAAAACTGAGCCGAAATACTAAAGGGTACCCCCTCTGAGTTTTGGTTGAGAAATTGAGTAAAAATGCGAACGGGTACCCTTCTGGGTTTTTGATGAAAAACTGTGAAAAAAATGCAAAGGGGTATCCCTTTGGGATTTTGATGAAATACTGAAGGCAAATGGCAAAGGGTACCACCTTTGAGTTTTGGTTTAAAAACTGAGTAAAAATGTAAAGGGGTACGTCTTTGGGTTTTAGCTGAAAAACTGAGGCGAAATGCTAAAGGGTACCCCTTCTGAGTTTCGGTTGAAAAATAGAGTAAAAATGTGAACGGGAACCCTTCTGGGTTTTTGATGAAAAACTGAGAAAAAAATGCAAAGGGATATCCCTTTGGGATTTAGATGAAAAACTGCGGGCAAATGGCAAAGGGTACCACCTTTAAGTTTTGGTTTAAAAACAGATTAAAAATGTAAAGGGGTACCTCTTTGGGTTTTAGCTGAAAAACTGAGTCGAAATGCTAAATTGTACCCCCTCTGAGTTTTGGTTGAGAAATTGAGTAAAAATGCGAACGGGTACCCTTCTGGGTTTTTGATGAAAAACTGTGAAAAAAATGCAAAGGGGTATCCCTTTGGGATTTCGAAGAAAAACATAGGGCAAATGGCATAGGGTACCACCTTTGAGTTTTGTTTTAAAAACTGAGTAAAAATGTAAAGCGGTAACTTTTTGGGTTTTAGCTGAAAAACTGAGTCGAAATGCTAAAGGTACCCCTTCTGAGTTTTGGTTGAAAAATTGAGTTAAAATGCGAACGGGTACCCTTCTGGGTTTTTGATGAAAAACTGTGAAAAAAATGCAAAGGGGTATCCCTTTGGGATTTTGATGAAAAACTGAAGGCAAATGGCAAAGCGTACCACCTTTGAGTTTTGGTTTAAAAACTGAGTAAAAATGTAAAGGGGTACGTCTTTGGGTTTTAGCTGAAAAACTGAGTCGAAATGCTAAAGGGTACCCCTTCTGAGTTTTGGTTGAAAAATAGAGTAAAAATGCGAACGGGTACCCTTCTGGGTTTTTGATGAAAAACTGAGAAAAAAATACAAAGGGGTATCCCTTTGGGATTTCGAAGAAAAACTTAGGGCAAATGGCATAGGGTACCACTTTGAGTTTTGTTTTAAAAACTGAGTAAAAATGTAAAGCGGTAACTTTTTGGGTTTTAGCTGAAAAAATGAGCCGAAATGCTAAATTGTACCCCCTCTAAGTTTTGGTTGAGAAATTGAGTAAAAATGCGAACGGGTACCCCTTTGGGTTTTTGATGAAGAATTGAGAAAAAAATGCAAAGGGGTATCCCTTTGAGATTTTGATGAAAAACTGAAGGCAAATTGCAAAGGGTACCACCTTTGAGTTTTGGTTTAAAAACTGAGCAAAAATGTAAAGGGGTACCTCTTTGGGTTTTAGCTGAAAAACTGAATCGAAATGCTAACGGGTACCCCCTCTTAGTTTTGGTTGAAAAATTGAGTAAAAATGCGAACGGGTACCCTTCTGGGTTTTTGATGAAAAACTGGAAAAAAAATGCAAAGGGGTATCACTTTGGGATTTCGAAGAAAAACTTAGGGCAAATGGCATAGGGTACCACTTTGAGTTTTGTTTTAAAAACTGAGTAAAAATGTAAAGCGGTAACTTTTTGGGTTTTAGATGAAAAACTGAGTCGAAATGCTAAAGGTACCCCCTCTGAGTTTTGGTTGAGAAATTGAGTAAAAATGCGAACGGGTACCCTTCTGGGTTTTTGATGAAAAACTGTGAAAAAAATGCAAAGGGGTATCCCTTTGGGATTTCGAAGAAAAACATAGGGCAAATGGCATAGGGTACCACCTTTGAGTTTTGTTTTAAAAACTGAGTAAAAATGTAAAGCGGTAACTTTTTGGGTTTTAGCTGAAAAACTGAGTCGAAATGCTAAAGGTACCCCCTCTGAGTTTTGGTTGAGAAATTGAGTAAAAATGCGAACGGGTACCCCTTTGTGTTTTTGATGAAAAACTGTGAAAAAAATGCAAAGGGGTATCCCTTTGGGATTTTGATGAAAAACTGAAGGCAAATGGCAAAGGGTACCACCTTTGAGTTTTGGTTTAAAAACTGAGTAAAAATGTAAAGGGGTACCTCTTTGGGGTTTAGCTGAAAAACTGAGTCAAAATGCTAAAGGGTCCCCCCTCTGAGTTTTTGTTGAAAATTTGAGTAAAAATGCGAACGGGTACCCTTCTTGGTTTTTGATGAAAAACTGAGAAAAAAATGCAAAGGGGTATCCCTTTGGGATTTCGAAGAAAAACTTAGGGCAAATGGAATAAGGTACCACTTTGAGTTTTGTTTTAAAAACTGAGTAAAAATGTAAAGCGGTAACTTTTTGGGTTTTAGCTGAAAAACTGAGACGAAATACTTAAGGGTCCCCCCTTTGAGTTTTGGTTGAAAAATTGAGTAAAAATGCGAATGGGTACCCCTTTGGATTTTTGATGAAAAACATAGAAAAAAATGCAAAGGGGTATCCCTTTGGGATTTAGATGAAAAACTGAGGGCAAATGGCAAAGGGTACAACCTTTTAATTTTTTTTTAAAAACTGAGTAAAAATGTAAAGGGGTACCTCTTTGGGTTTTAGCTGAAAACCTGAGTCGAAATGCAAAAGTGTTCCCCCTCTGAGTTTTGGTTGAAAAATTGAGTAAAAATGCGAACGGGTACCCCTTTGGGTTTTTGGATGAAGAACTGAGAAAAAAATATAAAGGGCTATCCCTTTGGGATTTTGTTCAAAAACTGAAGGCAAATGGCAAAAGGGTACCACCTTTGAGTTTTTGTTTAAAAACTGAGTAAAAATGTAAACGGGTACCTCTTTGGGTTTTAGCTGAAAAACTGAGTCAAAATGCTAAAGGGTCCCCCCTCTGAGTTTTTGTTGAAAATTTGAGTAAAAATGCGAACGGGTACCCTTCTGGGTTTTTGATGAAAAACTGAGAAAAAAATGCAAAGGGTTATCCCTTTGGGATTTCGAAGAAAAACTTAGGGCAAATGGCATAGGGTACCACTTTGAGTTTTGTTTTAAAAACTAAGTAAAAATGTAAAGCTGTAACTTTTTAGGTTTTTGCTGAAAAACTGAGCCGAAATACTAAAGGGTACCCCCTCTGAGTTTTGGTTGAGAAATTGAGTAAAAATGCGAACGGGTACCCTTCTGGGTTTTTGATGAAAAACTGGGAAAAAAATGCAAAGGGGTATCACTTTCGGATTTCGAAGAAAAACTGAAGGCAAATGGCAAAGGGTACCACCTTTGAGTTTTGGTTTAAAAACTGAGTAAAAATGTAAAGGGGTAACTTTTTGGGTTTTAGCTGAAAAACTGAGCCAAAATGCTAAAGGGTCCCCCCTCTGAGTTTTTGTTGAAAAATTGAGTAAAAATGCGAACGGGTACCCTTCTGGGTTTTTGATGAAAAACAGGAAAAAAAATGCAAAGGGGTATCACTTTGGGATTTCGAAGAAAAACTGAAGGCAAATGGCAAAGGGTACCACCTTGAGTTTTGGTTTAAAAACTGAGTAAAAATGTAAAGGGGTAACTTTTTGGGTTTTAGCTAAAAAACTGAGCCAAAATGCTAAAGGATCCCCCCTCTGAGTTTTTGTTGAAAAATTGAGTAAAAATGTGAACGGGTACCCTTCTGGGTTTTTGATGAAAAACTGAGAAAAAAATGCAAAGGGGTATCCCTTTGGGATTTAGATGAAAAACTGCGGGCAAATGGCAATGGGTACCACCTTTGAGTTTTGGTTTAAAAACAGATTAAAAATGTAAAGGGGTACCTCTTTGGGTTTTAGCTGAAAAACTGAGTCGAAATGCTAAATTGTACCCCCTCTGAGTTTTGGTTGAGAAATTGAGTAAAAATGCGAACGGGTACCCTTCTGGGTTTTTGATGAAAAACTGTGAAAAAAATGCAAAGGGGTGTCCCTTTGGGATTTCTAAGAAAAACATAGGGCAAATGGCATAGGGTACCACCTTTGAGTTTTGTTTTAAAAACAGAGTAAAAATATAAAGCGGTAACTTTTTGGGTTTTAGCTGAAAAACTGAGTCGAAATGCTAAAGGGTACCCCCTCTGAGTTTTGGTTGAAAAATTGAGTAAAAATGCGAACGGGTACCCTTCTGGGTTTTTGATGAAAAACTTGGAAAAAATGCAAAGGGGTATCACTTTGGGATTTCGAAGAAAAAATGAAGGCAAATGGCAAAGGGTACAACCTTGAGTTTTGGTTTAAAAACTGAGTAAAAATGTAAATGGGTAACTTTTTGGGTTTTAGCTGAAAAACTGAGCCAAAATGCTAAAGGGTCCCCCCTCTGAGTTTTTGTTGAAAAATTGAGTAAAAATGCGAACGGGTACCCTTCTGGGTTTTTGATGAAAAACTGAGAAAAAAATGCAAAGGGGTATCCCTTTAGGATTTAGATGAAAAACTGCGGGCAAATGGCAAAGGGTACCACCTTTGAGTATTGGTTTAAAAACATATTAAAAATGTAAAGGGGTACCTCTTTGGGTTTTAGCTGAAAAACTGAGTCGAAATGCTAAATTGTACCCCCTCTGAGTTTTGGTTGTGAAATTGAGTAAAAATGCGAACGGGTACCCTTCTGGGTTTTTGATGAAAAACTGTGAAAAAAATGCAAAGGGGTGTCCCTTTGGGATTTCGAAGAAAAACATAGGGCAAATGGCATAGGGTACCACCTTTGAGTTTTGGTTTAAAAACAGAGTAAAAATGTAAAGCGGTAACTTTTTGGGTTTTAGCTGAAAAATTGAGTTGAAATGCTAAAGGGTACCCCCTCTGAGTTTTGGTTGAAAAATTGAGTAAAAATGCGAACGGGTACCCTTCTGGGTTTTTGATAAAAAACTGGGAAAAAAATGCAAAGGGGTATCACTTTTGGATTTCGAAGAAAAACTGAAGGCAAATGGCAAAGGGTACCACCTTTGAGTTTTGGTTTAAAAACTGAGTAAAAATGTAAAGGGGTACCTCTTTGGGTTTTAGCTGAAAAACTGAGTCGAAATGCTAAAGGGTACCCCCTCTGAGTTTTGGTTGAAAAATTGAGTAAAAATGCGAACGGGTACCCTTCTGGGTTTTTGATGAAAAACTGGGAAAAAAATGCAAAGGGGTATCCCTTTGGGATTTAGATGAAAAACTGCGGGCAAATGGCAAAGGGTACCACCTTTAAGTTTTGGTTTAAAAAAAGATTAAAAATGTAAAGGGGTACCTCTTTGGGTTTTAGCTGAAAAACTGAGTCGAAATGCTAAATTGCACCCCCTCTGAGTTTTGGTTGAGAAATTGAGTAAAAATGCGAACGGGTACCCTTCTGGGTTTTTGATGAAAAACTGTGAAAAAAATGCAAAGGGGTATCCCTTTTGGATTTCGAAGAAAAACATAGGGCAAATGGCATAGGGTACCACCTATGAGTTTTGTTTTAAAAACAGAGTAAAAATGTAAAGCGTTAACTTTTTGGGTTTTAGCTGAAAAACTGAGTCGAAATGCTAAAGGGTACCCCCTCTGAGTTTTGGTTGAAAAATTGAGTAAAAATGCGAACGGGTACCCTTCTGGGTTTTTGATGAAAAACTTGGAAAAAATGCAAAGGGGTATCACTTTGGGATTTCGAAGAAAAAATGAAGGCAAATGGCAAAGGGTACAACCTTGAGTTTTGGTTTAAAAACTGAGTAAAAATGTAAAGGGGTAACTTTTTGGGTTTTAGCTGAAAAACTGAGCCAAAATGCTAAAGGGTCCCCCCTCTGAGTTTTTGTTGAAAAATTGAGTAAAAATGCGAACGGGTACCCTTCTGGGTTTTTGATGAAAAACTGAGAAAAAAATGCAAAGGGGTATCCCTTTAGGATTTAGATGAAAAACTGCGGGCAAATGGCAAAGGGTACCACCTTTGAGTATTGGTTTAAAAACATATTAAAAATGTAAAGGGGTACCTCTTTGGGTTTTAGCTGAAAAACTGAGTCGAAATGCTAAATTGTACCCCCTCTGAGTTTTGGTTGTGAAATTGAGTAAAAATGCGAACGGGTACCCTTCTGGGTTTTTGATGAAAAACTGTGAAAAAAATGCAAAGGGGTGTCCCTTTGGGATTTCGAAGAAAAACATAGGGCAAATGGCATAGGGTACCACCTTTGAGTTTTGTTTTAAAAACAGAGTAAAAATGTAAAGCGGTAACTTTTTGGGTTTTAGCTGAAAAATTGAGTTGAAATGCTAAAGGGTACCCCCTCTGAGTTTTGGTTGAAAAATTGAGTAAAAATGCGAACGGGTACCCTTCTGGGTTTTTGATAAAAAACTAGGAAAAAAATGCAAAGGGGTATCACTTTTGGATTTCGAAGAAAAACTGAAGGCAAATGGCAAAGGGTACCACCTTTGAGTTTTGGTTTAAAAACTGAGTAAAAATGTAAAGGGGTACCTCTTTGGGTTTTAGCTGAAAAACTGAGTCGAAATGCTAAAGGGTACCCCCTCTGAGTTTTGGTTGAAAAATTGAGTAAAAATGCGAACGGGTACCCTTCTGGGTTTTTGATGAAAAACTGGGAAAAAAATGCAAAGGGGTATCACTTTGGGATTTCGAAGAAAAACTGAAGGCAAATGGCAAAGGGTACCACCTTGAGTTTTGGTTTAAAAACTGAGTAAAAATGTAAAGGGGTAACTTTTTGGGTTTTAGCTGAAAAACTGAGTCGAAATGCTAAATTGTACCCCCTCTGAGTTTTGGTTGAAAAATTGAGTAAAAATGCGAACGGGTACCCTTCTGGGTTTTTGATGAAAAACTGAGAAAAAAATGCAAAGGGGTATCCCTTTGGGATTTAGATGAAAAACTGCGGGCAAATGGCAAAGGGTACCACCTTTAAGTTTTGGTTTAAAAAAAGATTAAAAATGTAAAGGGGTACCTCTTTGGGTTTTAGCTGAAAAACTGAGTCGAAATGCTAAATTGCACCCCCTCTGAGTTTTGGTTGAGAAATTGAGTAAAAATGCGAACGGGTACCCTTCTGGGTTTTTGATGAAAAACTGTGAAAAAAATGCAAAGGGGTATCCCTTTTGGATTTCGAAGAAAAACATAGGGCAAATGGCATAGGGTACCACCTATGAGTTTTGTTTTAAAAACAGAGTAAAAATGTAAAGCGTTAACTTTTTGGGTTTTAGCTGAAAAACTGAGTCGAAATGCTAAAGGGTACCCCTTCTGAGTTTTGGTTAAAAAATTGAGAAAAAATGCGAACGGGTACCCTTCTGGGTTTTTGATGAAAAACTGTGAAAAAAATGCAAAGTGGTATCCCTTTGGGATTTTGATGAAATACTGAAGGCAAATGGCAAAGGGTACCACCTTTGAGTTTTGGTTTAAAAACTGAGTAAAAATGTAAAGGGGTACCTCTTTGGGGTTTAGCTGAAAAACTGAGTCAAAATGCTAAAGGGTACCCCTTCTGAGTTTTGGTTGAAAAATTGAGTAAAAATGCGAACGGGTACCCTTCTGGGTTTTTGATGAAAAACTGAGAAAAAAATACAAAGGGGTATCCCTTTATAATTTCGAAGAAAAACTTAGGGCAAATGGCATAGGGTACCACTTTGAGTTTTGTTTTAAAAACTGAGTAAAAATGTAAAACTGTAACTTTTTAGGTTTTTGCTGAAAAACTGAGCCGAAATACTAAAGGGTACTCCCTCTGAGTTTTGGTTGAGAAATTGAGTAAAAATGCGAACGGGTACCCTTCTGGGTTTTTGATGAAAAACTGGGAAAAAAATGCAAAGGGGTATCACTTTGGGATTTCGAAGAAAAACTGAAGGCAAATGGCAAAGGGTACCACCTTTGAGTTTTGGTTTAAAAACTGAGTAAAAATGTAAAGGGGTAACTTTTTGGGTTTTAGCTGAAAAACTGAGCCAAAATGCTAAAGGGTCCCCACTCTGAGTTTTTGTTGAAAAATTGAGTAAAAATGCGAACGGGTACCCTTCTGGGTTTTTGATGAAAAACAGGAAAAAAAATGCAAAGGGGTATCACTTTGGGATTTTGAAGAAAAACTGAAGGCAAATGGCAAAGGGTACCACCTTGAGTTTTGGTTTAAAAACTGAGTAAAAATGTAAAGGGGTAACTTTTTGGGTTTTAGCTGAAAAACTGAGCCAAAATGCTAAAGGGTCCCCCCTCTGAGTTTTTGTTGAAAAATTGAGTAAAAATGTGAACGGGTACCCTTCTGGGTTTTTGATGAAAAACTGAGAAAAAAATGCAAAGGGGTATCCCTTTGGGATTTAGATGAAAAACTGCGGGCAAATGGCAATGGGTACCACCTTTGAGTTTTGGTTTAAAAACAGATTAAAAATATAAAGGGGTACCTCTTTGGGTTTTAGCTGAAAAACTGAGTCGAAATGCTAAATTGTACCCCCTCTGAGTTTTGGTTGAGAAATTGAGTCAAAATGCGATCGGGTACCCTTCTGGGTTTTTGATGAAAAACTGTGAAAAAAATGCAAAGGGGTGTCCCTTTGGGATTTCTAAGAAAAACATAGGGCAAATGGCATAGGGTACCACCTTTGAGTTTTGTTTTAAAAACAAAGTAAAAATATAAAGCGGTAACTTTTTGGGTTTTAGCTGAAAAACTGAGTCGAAATGCTAAAGGGTACCCCCTCTGAGTTTTGGTTGAAAAATTGAGTAAAAATGCGAACGGGTACCCTTCTGGGTTTTTGATGAAAAACTTGGAAAAAATGCAAAGGGGTATCACTTTGGGATTTCGAAGAAAAACTGAAGGCAAATGGCAAAGGGTACAACCTTGAGTTTTGGTTTAAAAACTGAGTAAAAATGTAAAGGGGTAACTTTTTGGGTTTTAGCTGAAAAACTGAGCCAAAATGCTAAAGGGTCCCCCCTCTGAGTTTTTGTTGAAAAATTGAGTAAAAATGCGAACGGGTACCCTTCTGGGTTTTTGATGAAAAACTGAGAAAAAAATGCAAAGGGGTATCCCTTTAGGATTTAGATGAAAAACTGCGGGCAAATGGCAAAGGGTACCACCTTTGAGTATTGGTTTAAAAACATATTAAAAATGTAAAGGGGTACCTCTTTGGGTTTTAGCTGAAAAACTGAGTCGAAATGCTAAATTGTACCCCCTCTGAGTTTTGGTTGAGAAATTGAGTAAAAATGCGAACGGGTACCCTTCTGGGTTTTTGATGAAAAACTGTGAAAAAAATGCAAAGGGGTGTCCCTTTGGGATTTCGAAGAAAAACATAGGGCAAATGGCATAGGGTACCACCTTTGAGTTTTGTTTTAAAAACAGAGTAAAAATGTAAAGCGGTAACTTTTTGGGTTTTAGCTGAAAAATTGAGTCGAAATGCTAAAGGGTACCCCCTCTGAGTTTTGGTTGAAAAATTGAGTAAAAATGCGAACGGGTACCCTTCTGGGTTTTTGATAAAAAACTGGGAAAAAAATGCAAAGGGGTATCACTTTTGGATTTCGAAGAAAAACTGAAGGCAAATGGCAAAGGGTACCACCTTTGAGTTTTGGTTTAAAAACTGAGTAAAAATGTAAAGGGGTACCTCTTTGGGTTTTAGCTGAAAAACTGAGTCGAAATGCTAAAGGGTACCCCCTCTGAGTTTTGGTTGAAAAATTGAGTAAAAATGCGAACGGGTACCCTTCTGGGTTTTTGATGAAAAACTGGGAAAAAAATGCAAAGGGGTATCACTTTGGGATTTCGAAGAAAAACTGAAGGCAAATGGCAAAGGGTACCACCTTGAGTTTTGGTTTAAAAACTGAGTAAATATGTAAAGGGGTAACTTTTGGGGTTTTAGCTGAAAAACTGAGTCGAAATGCTAAATTGTACCCCCTCTGAGTTTTGGTTGAAAAATTGAGTAAAAATGCGAACGGATACCCTTCTGGGTTTTTGATGAAAAACTGAGAAAAAAATGCAAAGGGGTATCCCTTTGGGATTTAGATGAAAAACTGCGGGCAAATGGCAAAGGGTACCACCTTTAAGTTTTGGTTTAAAAAAAGATTAAAAATGTAAAGGGGTACCTCTTTGGGTTTTAGCTGAAAAACTGAGTCGAAATGCTAAATTGCACCCCCTCTGAGTTTTGGTTGAGAAATTGAGTAAAAATGCGAACGGGTACCCTTCTGGGTTTTTGATGAAAAACTGTGAAAAAAATGCAAAGGGGTATCCCTTTGGGATTTCGAAGAAAAACATAGGGCAAATGGCATAGGGTACCACCTATGAGTTTTGTTTTAAAAACAGAGTAAAAATGTAAAGCGTTAACTTTTTGGGTTTTAGCTGAAAAACTGAGTCGAAATGCTAAAGGGTACCCCTTCTGAGTTTTGGTTAAAAAATTGAGAAAAAATGCGAACGGGTACCCTTCTGGATTTTTGATGAAAAACTGTGAAAAAAATGCAAAGTGGTATCCCTTTGGGATTTTGATGAAATACTGAAGGCAAATGGCAAAGGGTACCACCTTTGAGTTTTGGTTTAAAAACTGAGTAAAAATGTAAAGGGGTACCTCTTTGGGGTTTAGCTGAAAAACTGAGTCAAAATGCTAAAGGGTACCCCTTCTGAGTTTTGGTTGAAAAATTGAGTAAAAATGCGAACGGGTACCCTTCTGGGTTTTTGATGAAAAACTGAGAAAAAAATACAAAGGGGTATCCCTTTATAATTTCGAAGAAAAACTTAGGGCAAATGGCATAGGGTACCACTTTGAGTTTTGTTTTAAAAACTGAGTAAAAATGTAAAGCTGTAACTTTTTAGGTTTTTGCTGAAAAACTGAGCCGAAATACTAAAGGGTACCCCCTCTGAGTTTTGGTTGAGAAATTGAGTAAAAATGCGAACGGGTACCCTTCTGGGTTTTTGATGAAAAACTGGGAAAAAAATGCAAAGGGGTATCACTTTGGGATTTCGAAGAAAAACTGAAGGCAAATGGCAAAGGGTACCACCTTTGAGTTTTGGTTTAAAAACTGAGTAAAAATGTAAAGGGGTAACTTTTTGGGTTTTAGCTGAAAAACTGAGCCAAAATGCTAAAGGGTCCCCACTCTGAGTTTTTGTTGAAAAATTGAGTTAAAATGCGAACGGGTACCCTTCTGGGTTTTTGATGAAAAACTGTGAAAAAAATGCAAAGGGGTATCCCTTTGGGATTTTGATGAAATACTGAAGGCAAATGGCAAAGGGTACCACCTTTGAGTTTTGGTTTAAAAACTGAGTAAAAATGTAAAGGGGTACGTCTTTGGGTTTTAGCTGAGAAACTGAGTCGAAATGCTAAAGGGTACCCCTTCTGAGTTTTGGTTGAAAAATATAGTAAAAATGCGAACGGGTACCCTTCTTGGTTTTTGATGAAAAACTGAGAAAAAAATGCAAAGGGGTATCCCTTTGGGATTTAGATGAAAAACTGCGGGCAAATGGCAAAGGGTACCACCTTTAAGTTTTGGTTTAAAAATTGATTAAAAATGTAAAGGGGTACCTCTTTGGGTTTTACCTGAAAAACTGAGTCGAAATGCTAAATTGTACCCCCTCTGAGTTTTGGTTGAGAAATTGAGTAAAAATGCGAACGGGTACCCTTCTGGGTTTTTGATGAAAAACTGTGAAAAAAATGCAAAGGGGTATCCCTTTGGGATTCCGAAGAAAAACATAGGGCAAATGGCATAGGGTACCACCTTTGAGTTTTGTTTTAAAAACTGAGTAAAAATGTAAAGCGGTAACTTTTTGGGTTTTAGCTGAAAAACTGAGTCGAAATGCTAAAGGGTACCCCTTCTGAGTTTTGGTTGAAAAATTGAGTAAAAATGCGAACGGGTACCCTTCTGGGTTTTTCATGAAAAACTGTGAAAAAAATGCAAAGGGGTATCCCTTTGGGATTTTGATGAAAAACTGAAGGCAAATGGCAAAGGGTACCACCTTTAAGTTCTGGTTTAAAAACTGAGTAAAAATGTAAAGGGGTACGTCTTTGGGTTTTAGCTGAAAAACTGAGTCGAAATGCTAAAGGGTACCCCTTCTGAGTTTTGGTTGAAAAATTGAATAAAAATGCGAACGGGTACCCTTCTGGGTTTTTGATGAAAAACTGAAAAAAAAATACAAAGGGGTATCCCTTTGGGATTCCGAAGAAAAACTTAGGGCAAATGGCATAGGGTACCACTTTGAGTTTTGTTTTAAAAACTGAGTAAAAATTTAAAGCGGTAACTTTTTGGGTTTTAGCTGAAAAACTGAGCCGAAATGCTAAAGGGTACCCCCTCTGAGTTTTGGTTAAAAAATTGAGTAAAAATGCGAACGGGTACCCTTCTGGGTTTTTGATGAAAAACTGTGAAAAAAATGCAAAGGGGTATCCCTTTGGGATTTTGATGAAATACTGAAGGCAAATGGCAAAGGGTACCACCTTTGAGTTTTGGTTTAAAAACTGAGTAAAAATGTAAAGGGGTACGTCTTTGGGTTTTAGCTGAAAAACTGAGCCGAAATGCTAAAGGGTACCCCTTCTGAGTTTTGGTTGAAAAATAGAGTAAAAATGCGAACGGGTACCCTTCTGGGTTTTTGATGAAAAACTGAGAAAAAAATGCAAAGGGGTATCCCTTTGGGATTTAGATGAAAAACTGCGGGCAAATGGCAAAGGGTACCACCTTTAAGTTTTGGTTTAAAAACAGATTAAAAATGTAAAGGGGTACCTCTTTGGGTTTTAGCTGAAAAACTGAGTCGAAATGCTAAATTGTACCCCCTCTGAGTTTTGGTTGAGAAATTGAGTAAAAATGCGAACGGGTACCCTTCTGGGTTTTTGATGAAAAACTGTGAAAAAAATGCAAAGGGGTATCCCTTTGGGATTCCAAAGAAAAACATAGGGCAAATGGCATAGGGTACCACCTTTGAGTTTTGTTTTAAAAACTGAGTAAAAATGTAAAGCGGTAACTTTTTGGGTTTTAGCTGAAAAACTGAGTCGAAATACTAAAGGTTACCCCTTCTGAGTTTTGGTTGAAAAATTGAGTAAAAATCCGAACGGGTACCCTTCTGGGTTTTTGATGAAAAACTGTGAAAAAAAATGCAAAGGGGTATCCCTTTGGGATTTTGATGAAAAACTGAAGGCAAATGGCAAAGGGTACCACCTTTGAATTCTGGTTTAAAAACTGAGTAAAAATGTAAAGGGGTACGTCTTTGGGTTTTAGCTGAAAAACTGAGTCGAAATGCTAAAGGGTACCCCTTCTGAGTTTTGGTTGAAAAATTGAGTAAAAATGCGAACGGGTACACTTCTGGGTTTTTGATGAAAAACTGAGAAAAAAATACAAAGGGGTATGCCTTTGGGATTTCGAAGAAAAACTTAGGGCAAATGGCATAGGGTACCACTTTTAGTTTTGTTTTAAAAAATGAGTAAAAATGTAAAGCGGTAACTTTTTGGGTTTTAGCTGAAAAACTGAGCCGAAATGCTAAAGGGTACCCCTTCTGAGTTTTGGTTAAAAAATTGAGTAAAAATGCGAACGGGTTCCCTTCTGGGTTTTTGATGAAAAACTGTGAAAAAAATGCAAAGGGGTATCCCTTTGGGATTTTGATGAAATGCTGAAGGCAAATGGCAAAGGGTACCACCTTTCTGTTTTGGTTTAAAAACTGAGTAAAAATGTAAAGGGGTACGTCTTTGGGTTTTAGCTGAAAAACTGAGTCGAAATGCTAAAGTGTACCCCTTCTGAGTTTTGGTTGAAAAATAGAGTAAAAATGCGAACGGGTACCCATCTGGGTTTTTGATGAAAAACTGAGAAAAAAATGCAAAGGGGTATCCCTTTGGGATTTAGATGAAAAACTGCGGGCAAATGGCAAAGGGTACCACCTTTAAGTTTTGGTTGAAAAACAGATTAAAAATGTAAAGGGGTACCTCTTTGGGTTTTAGCTGAAAAACTGAGTCGAAATGCTAAATTGTACCCCCTCTGAGTTTTGGTTGAGAAATTGAGTAAAAATGCGAACGGGTACCCTTCTGGGTTTTTGATGAAAAACTGTGAAAAAAATGCAAAGGGGTATCCCTTTGGGATTCCGAAGAAAAACATAGGGCAAATGTCATAGGGTACCAACTTTGAGTTTTGTTTTAAAAACTGAGTAAAAAGGTAAAGCGGTAACTTTTTGGGTTTTAGCTGAAAAACTGAGCCGAAATGCTAAAGGGTACCCCTTCTGAGTTTTGGTTAAAAAATTGAGTAAAAATGCGAACGGGTACCCTTCTGGGTTTTTGATGAAAAACTGTGAAAAAAATGCAAAGGGGTATCCCTTTGGGATTTTGATGAAAAACTACGGGCAAATGGCAAAGGGTACCACCTTTGAGTTTTGGTTTAAAAACTGAGTAAAAATGTAAAGGGGTACCTCTTTGGGGTTTAGCTGAAAAACTGAGTCAAAATGCTAAAGGGTCCCCCCTCTAAGTTTTGGTTGAGAAATTTGAGTAAAAATGCGAACGGGTACCCTTCTGGGTTTTTGATGAAAAACTGAGAAAAAAATGCAAAGGGGTATCCCTTTGGGATTTCGAAGAAAAACTTAGGGCAAATGGCATAGGGTACCACTTTGAGTTTTGTTTTAAAAACTGAGTAAAAATGTAAAGCTGTAACTTTTAAGGTTTTAGCTGAAAAACCGAGCCGAAATACTAAAGGTTACCCCCTCTGAGTTTTCGCTGAGAAATTGAGTAAAAATGCGAACGGGTACCCCTTTGGGTTTTTGATGAAGAATTGAGAAAAAAATGCAAAGGGGTATCCCTTTGGGATTTTTTTGAAAAACTGAAGGCAAATGGCAAAGGGTACCACCTTGAGTTTTGGTTTAAAAACTGAGTAAAAATGTAAAGGGGTAACTTTTTGGGTTTTAGCTGAAAAACTGAGCCAAAATGCTAAAGGGTCCCCCCTCTGAGTTTTTGTTGAAAAATTGAGTAAAAATGCGAACGGGTACCCTTCTGGGTTTTTGATGAAAACTGAGAAAAAAATGCAAAGTGGTATCCCTTTGGGATTTCGAAGAAAAACTTAGGGCAAATGGCATAGGGTACAACTTTGAGTTTTGTTTTAAAAACTGAGTAAAAATGTAAAGCTGTAACTTTTTAGGTTTTAGCTGAAAAACTGAGCCGAAATACTAAAGGTTACCCCCTCTGAGTTTTCGTTGAGAAATTGAGTAAAAATGCGAACGGGTACCCCTTTGGGTTTTTGATGAAGAATTGAGAAAAAAATGCAAAGCGGTATCCCTTTGGGATTTTGATGAAAGACTGAAGGCAAATGGCAAAGGGTACCACCTTGAGTTTTGGTTTAAAAACTGAGTAAAAATGTAAAGGGGTAACTTTTTGGGTTTTAGCTGAAAAACTGAGCCAAAATGCTAAAGGGTCCCCCCTCTGAGTTTTTGTTGAAAAATTGAGTAAAATTGCGAACGGGTACCCTTCTGGGTTTTTGATGAAAAACTGAGAAAAAATGCAAAGCGGTATCCCTTTGGGATTTAGATGAAAAACTGCGGGCAAATGGCAAAGGGTACCACCTTTAAGTTTTGGTTTAAAAATAGATTAAAAATGTAAAGGGGTACCTCTTTGGGTTTTAGCTCAAAAACTGAGTCGAAATGCTAAATTATACCCCCTCTGAGTTTTGGTTGAGAAATTGAGTAAAAATGCGAACGGGTACCCTTCTGGGTTTTTGATGAAAAACTGTGAAAAAAACGCAAAGGGGTATCCCTTTGGGATTCCGAAGAAAAACATAGGGCAAATGGCATAGGGTACCAACTTTGAGTTTTGTTTTAAAAACTGAGTAAAAATGTAAAGCGGTAACTTTTTGGGTTTTAGCTGAAAAACTGAGTCGAAATGCTAAAGGGTACCCCTTCTGAGTTTTGGTTGAAAAATTGAGTAAAAATGCGAACGGGTACCCTTCTGGGTTTTTGATGAAAAACTGTGAAAAAAATGCAAAGGGGTATCCCTTTGGGATTTTGATAAAAAACTGAAGGCAAATGGCAAAGGGTACCACCTTTGAGTTCTGGTTTAAAAACTGAGTAAAAATGTAAAGGGGTACGTCTTTGGGTTTTAGCTGAAAAACTGAGTCGAAATGCTAAAGGGTACCCCTTTTGAGTTTTGGTTGAAAAATTGAGTAAAAATGCGAACGGGTACCCTTCTGGGTTTTTGATGTAAAACTGAGAAAAAAATACAAAGGGGTATCCCTTTGGGATTTCGAAGAAAAACTTAGGGCAAATGGCATAGGGTACCTCTTTGAGTTTTGTTTTAAAAACGGAGTAAAAATGTAAAGCGGTAACTTTTTGGGTTTTAGCTGAAAAACTGAGCCGAAATGCTAAAGGGTACCCCTTCTGAGTTTTGGTTAAAAAATTGAGTAAAAATGCGAACGGGTACCCTTCTGGGTTTTTGATGAAAAACTGTGAAAAAAATGCAAAGGGGTATCCCTTTGGGATTTTGATGAAATACTGAAGGCAAATGGCAACGGGTACCACCTTTGAGTTTTGGTTTAAAAACTGAGTAAAAATGTAAAGGGGTACGTCTTTGGGTTTTAGCTGAAAAACTGAGTCGAAATGCTAAAGGGTACCCCTTCTGAGTTTTGGTTGAAAAATAGAGTAAAAATGCGAACGGGTACCCTTCTGGGTTTTTGATGAAAAACTGAGAAAAAAATGCAAAGGGGTATCCCTTTGGGATTTAGATGAAAAACTGCGGGCAAATGGCAAAGGGTACCACCTTTAAGTTTTGGTTTAAAAACAGATTAAAAATGTAAAGGGGTACCTCTTTGGGTTTTAGCTGAAAAACTGAGTCGAAATGCTAAATTGTACCCCCTCTGAGTTTTGGTTGAGAAATTGAGTAAAAATGCGAACGGGTACCCTTCTGGGTTTTTGATGAAAAACTATGAAAAAAATGCAAAGGGGTATCCCTTTGGGATTTCGAAGAAAAACATAGGGCAAATGGCATAGGGTACCACCTTTGAGTTTTGTTTTAAAAACTGAGTAAAAATGTAAAGCGGTAACTTTTTGGGTTTTAGCTGAAAAACTGAGTCGAAATGCTAAAGGGTACCCCTTCTGAGTTTTGGTTGAAAAATTGAGTAAAAATGCGAACGGGTACCCTTCTGGGTTTTTGATGAAAAACTGTGAAAAAAATGCAAAGGGGTATCCCTTTGGGATTTTGATGAAAAACTGAAGGCAAATGGCAAAGGGTACCACCTTTGAGTTTTGGTTTAAAAACTGAGTAAAAATGTAAAGGGGTACCTCTTTGGGGTTTAGCTGAAAAACTGAGTCAAAATGCTAAAGGGTCCCCCCTCTGAGTTTTTGTTGAAAATTTGAGTCAAAATGCGAACTGGTACCCTTCTGTGTTTTTGATGAAAAACTGAGAAAAAAATGCAAAGGGGTATCCCTTTGGGATTTCGAAGAAAAACTTAGGGGAAATGGCATAGGGTACCACTTTGAGTTTTGTTTTAAAAACTGAGTAAAAATGTAAAGCTGTAACTTTTTAGGTTTTAGCTGAAAAACTGAGCCGAAATACTAAAGGGTACCCCCTCTGAGTTTTCGCTGAGAAATTGAGTAAAAATGCGAACGGGTACCCCTTTGGATTTTTGATGAAGAATTGAGAAAAAAATGCAAAGGGGTATCCCTTTGGGATTTTTTTGAAAAACTGAAGGCAAATGGCAAAGGGTACCACCTTGAGTTTTGGTTTAAAAACTGAGTAAAAATGTAAAGGGGTAACTTTTTGGGTTTTAGCTAAAAAACTGAGCCAAAATGCTAAAGGGTCCCCCCTCTGAGTTTTTGTTGAAAAATTGAGTAAAAATGCGAACGGGTACCCTTTCTGGGTTTTTGATGAAAAACTGAGGAAAAAATGCAAAGCGGTATCCCTTTGGGATTTAGATGAAAAACTGCGGGCAAATGGCAAAGGGTACCACCTTTAAGTTTTGGTTTAAAAACAGATTAAAAATGTAAAGGGGTACCTCTTTGGGTTTTAGCTCAAAAACTGAGTCGAAATGCTAAATTGTACCCCCTCTGAGTTTTGGTTGAGAAATTGAGTAAAAATGCGAACGGGTACCCTTCTGGGTTTTTGATGAAAAACTGTGAAAAAAATGCAAAGGGGTATCCCTTTGGGATTCCGAAGAAAAACATAGGGCAAATGGCATAGGGTACCAACTTTGAGTTTTGTTTTAAAAACTGAGTAAAAATGTAAAGCGGTAACTTTTTGGGTTTTAGCTGAAAAACTGAGCCGAAATGCTAAAGGGTACCCCTTCTGAGTTTTGGTTAAAAAATTGAGTAAAAATGCGAACGGGTACCCTTCTGGGTTTTTGATGAAAAACTGAGAAAAAAATACAAAGGGGTATCCCTTTGGGATTTCGAAGAAAAACTTAGGGCAAATGGCATAGGGTACCACTTTGAGTTTTGTTTTAAAAACTGAGTAAAAATGTAAAGCGGTAACTTTTTGGGTTTTAGCTGAAAAATTGAGTCGAAATGCTAAAGGGTACCCCTTCTGAGTTTTGGTTGAAAAATTGAGTAAAAATGCGAACGGGTACCCTTCTGGGTTTTTGATGAAAAACTGTGAAAAAAATGCAAAGGGGTATCCCTTTGGGATTTTGATGAAAAACTGAAGGCAAATGGCAAAGGGTACCACCTTTGAGTTCTGGTTTAAAAACTGAGTAAAAATGTAAAGGGGTACGTCTTTGGGTTTTAGCTGAAAAACTGAGTCGAAATGCTAAAGGGTACCCCTTCTGAGTTTTGGTTGAAAAATTGAGTAAAAATGCGAACGGGTACCCTTCTGGGTTTTTGATGAAAAACTGAGAAAAAAATACAAAGGGGTATCCCTTTGGGATTTCGAAGAAAAACTTAGGGCAAATGGCATAGGGTACCACTTTGAGTTTTGTTTTAAAAACTGAGTAAAAATGTAAAGCGGTAACTTTTTGGGTTTTAGCTGAAAAACTGAGCCGAAATGCTAAAGGGAACCCCTTCTGAGTTTTGGTTAAAAAATTGAGTAAAAATGCGAACGGGTACCCTTCTGGGTTTTTGATGAAAAACTGTGAAAAAAATGCAAAGGGGTATCCCTTTGGGATTTTGATGAAATACTGAAGGCAAATGGCAAAGGGTACCACCTTTGAGTTTTGGTTTAAAAACTGAGTAAAAATGTAAAGGGGTACGTCTTTGGGTTTTAACTGAAAAATTGAGTCGAAATGCTAAAGGGTACCCCTTCTGAGTTTTGATTGAAAAATAGAGTAAAAATGCGAACGGGTACCCTTCTGGGTTTTTGATGAAAAACTGAGAAAAAAATGCAAAGGGGTATCCCTTTGGGATTTAGATGAAAAACTGCGGGCAAATGGCAAAGGGTACCACCTTTAAGTTTTGGTTTAAAAACAGATTAAAAATGTAAAGGGGTACTTCTTTGGGTTTTAGCTGAAAAACTGAGTCGAAATGCTAAATTGTACCCCCTCTGAGTTTTGGTTGAGAAATTGAGTAAAAATGCGAACGGGTACCCTTCTGGGTTTTTGATGAAAAACTGTGAAAAAAATGCAAAGGGGTATCCCTTTGGGATTCCGAAGAAAAACATAGGGCAAATGGCATAGGGTACCACCTTTGAGTTTTGTTTTAAAAACTGAGTAAAAATGTAAAGCGGTAACTTTTTGGGTTTTAGCTGAAAAACTGAGTCGAAATGCTAAAGGGTACCCCTTCTGAGTTTTGGTTGAAAAATTGAGTAAAAATGCAAACGGGTACCCTTCTGGGTTTTTGATGAAAAACTGTGAAAAAAATGCAAAGGGGTATCCCTTTGGGATTTTGATGAAAAACTGAAGGCAAATGGCAAAGGGTACCACCTTTGAGTTCTGGTTTAAAAACTGAGTAAAAATGTAAAGGGGTACGTCTTTGGGTTTTAGCTGAAAAACTGAGTCGAAATGCTAAAGGGTACCCCTTCTGAGTTTTGGTTGAAAAATTGAGTAAAAATGCGAACGGGTACCCTTCTGGGTTTTTGATGAAAAACTGAGAAAAAAATACAAAGGGGTATCCCTTTGGGATTTCGAAGAAAAACTTAGGGCAAATGGCATAGGGTACCACTTTGAGTTTTGTTTTAAAAACTGAGTAAAAATGTAAAGCGGTAACTTTTTGGGTTTTAGCTGAAAAACTGAGCCGAAATGCTAAAGGGTACCCCTTCTGAGTTTTGGTTAAAAAATTGAGTAAAAATGCGAACGGGTACCCTTCTGGGTTTTTGATGAAAAACTGTGAAAAAAATGCAAAGGGGTATCCCTTTGGGATTTTGATGAAATACTGAAGGCAAATGGCAAAGGGTACCACCTTTGAGTTTTGGTTTAAAAACTGAGTAAAAATGTAAAGGGGTACGTCTTTGGGTTTTAGCTGAAAAATTGAGTCGAAATGCTAAAGGGTACCCCTTCTGAGTTTTGGTTGAAAAATAGAGTAAAAATGCGAACGGGTACCCTTCTGGGTTTTTGATGAAAAACTGAGAAAAAAATGCAAAGGGGTATCCCTTTGGGATTTAGATGAAAAACTGCGGGCAAATGGCAAAGGGTACCACCTTTAAGTTTTGGTTTAAAAACAGATTAAAAATGTAAAGGGGTACCTCTTTGGGTTTTAGCTGAAAAACTGAGTCGAAATGCTAAATTGTACCCCCTCTGAGTTTTGGTTGAGAAATTGAGTAAAAATGCGAACGGGTACCCTTCTGGGTTTTTGATGAAAAACTGTGAAAAAAATGCAAAGGGGTATCCCTTTGGGATTCCGAAGAAAAACATAGGGCAAATGGCATAGGGTACCACCTTTGAGTTTTGTTTTAAAAACTGAGTAAAAATGTAAAGCGGTAACTTTTTGGGTTTTAGCTGAAAAACTGAGTCGAAATGCTAAAGGGTACCCCTTCTGAGTTTTGGTTGAAAAATTGAGTAAAAATGCGAACGGGTACCCTTCTGGGTTTTTGATGAAAAACTGTGAAAAAAATGCAAAGGGGTATCCCTTTGGGATTTTGATGAAAAACTGAAGGCAAATGGCAAAGGGTACCACCTTTGAGTTCTGGTTTAAAAACTGAGTAAAAATGTAAAGGGGTACGTCTTTGGGTTTTAGCTGAAAAACTGAGTCGAAATGCTAAAGGGTACCCCTTCTGAGTTTTGGTTGAAAAATTGAGTAAAAATGCGAACGGGTACCCTTCTGGATTTTTGATGAAAAACTGAGAAAAAAATACAAAGGGGTATCCCTTTGGGATTTCGAAGAAAAACTTAGGGCAAATGGCATAGGGTACCACTTTGAGTTTTGTTTTATAAACTGTGTAAAAATGTAAAGCGGTAAATTTTAAGGTTTTAGCTGAAAAACTGAGCCGAAATGCTAAAGGGTACCCCTTCTGAGTTTTGGTTAAAAAATTGAGCAAAAATGCGAACGGGTACCCTTCTGGGTTTTTGATGAAAAACTGTGAAAAAAATGCAAAGGGGTATCCCTTTGGGATTTTGATGAAATACTGAAGGCAAATGGCAAAGGGTACCACCTTTGAGTTTTGGTTTAAAAACTGAGTAAAAATGTAAAGTGGTACGTCTTTGGGTTTTAGCTGAAAAACTGAGTCGAAAAGCTAAAGGGTACCCCTTCTGAGTTTTGGTTGAAAATAGAGTAAAAATGCGAACGGGTACCCTTCTGGGTTTTTGATGAAAAACTGAGAAAAAAATGCAAAGGGGTATCCCTTTGGGATTTAGATGAAAAACTGCGGGCAAATGGCAAAGGGTACCACCTTTAAGTTTTGGTTTAAAAACAGATTAAAAATGTAAAGGGGTACCTCTTTGGGTTTTAGCTGAAAAACTGAGTCGAAATGCTAAATTGTACCCCCTCTGAGTTTTGGTTGAGAAATTGAGTAAAAATGCGAACGGGTACCCTTCTGGGTTTTTGATGAAAAACTGTGAAAAAAATGCAAAGGGGTATCCCTTTGGGATTCCGAAGAAAAACATAGGGCAAATGGCATAGGGTACCACCTTTGAGTTTTGTTTTAAAAACTGAGTAAAAATGTAAAGCGGTAACTTTTTGGGTTTTAGCTGAAAAACTGAGTCGAAATGCTAAAGGGTACCCCTTCTGAGTTTTGGTTGAAAAATTGAGTAAAAATGCGAACGGGTACCCTTCTGGGTTTTTGATGAAAAACTGTGAAAAAAATGCAAAGGGGTATCCCTTTGGGATTTTGATGAAAAACTGAAGGCAAATGGCAAAGGGTACCACCTTTGAGTTCTGGTTTAAAAACTGAGTAAAAATGTAAAGGGGTACGTCTTTGGGTTTTAGCTGAAAAACTGAGTCGAAATGCTAAAGGGTACCCCTTCTGAGTTTTGGTTGAAAAATTGAGTAAAAATGCGAACGGGTACCCTTCTGGATTTTTGATGAAAAACTGAGAAAAAAATACAAAGGGGTATCCCTTTGGGATTTCGAAGAAAAACTTAGGGCAAATGGCATAGGGTACCACTTTGAGTTTTGTTTTAAAAACTGTGTAAAAATGTAAAGCGGTAACTTTTGGGGTTTTAGCTGAAAAACTGAGCCGAAATGCTAAAGGGTACCCCCTCTGAGTTTTGGTTAAAAAATTGAGTAAAAATGCGAACGGGTACCCTTCTGGGTTTTTGATGAAAAACTGTGAAAAAAATGCAAAGGGGTATCCCTTTGGGATTTTGATGAAATACTGAAGGCAAATGGCAAAGGGTACCACCTTTGAGTTTTGGTTTAAAAACTGAGTAAAAATGTAAAGGGGTACGTCTTTGGGTTTTAGCTTAAAAACTGAGCCGAAATGCTAAAGGGTACCCCTTCTGAGTTTTGGTTGAAAAATAGAGTAAAAATGCGAACGGGTACCCTTCTGGGTTTTTGATGAAAAACTGAGAAAAAAATGCAAAGGGGTATCCCTTTGGGGTTTAGATGAAAAAGTGCGGGCAAATGGCAAAGGGTACCACCTTTAAGTTTTGGTTTAAAAACAGATTAAAAATGTAAAGGGGTACCTCTTTGGGTTTTAGCTGAAAAACTGAGTCGAAATTCTAAATTGTACCCCCTCTGAGTTTTGGTTGAGAAATTGAGTAAAAATGCGAACGGGTACCCTTCTGGGTTTTTGATGAAAAACTGTGAAAAAAATGCAAAGGGGTATCCCTTTGGGATTCGGAAGAAAAACATAGGGCAAATGACATAGGGTACCACCTTTGAGTTTTGTTTTAAAAACTGAGTAAAAATGTAAAGCGGTAACTTTTTGGGTTTTAGCTGAAAAACTGAGTCAAAATGCTAAAGGGTACCCCTTCTGAGTTTTGGTTGAAAAATTGAGTAAAAATGCGAACGGGTACCCTTCTGGGTTTTTGATGAAAAACTGTGAAAAAAATGCAAAGGGGTATCCCTTTGGGATTTTGATGAAAAACTGAAGGCAAATGGCAAAGGGTACCACCTTTGAGTTCTGGTTTAAAAACTGAGTAAAAATGTAAAGGGGTACGTCTTTGGGTTTTAGCTGAAAAACTGAGTCGAAATGCTAAAGGGTACCCCTTCTGAGTTTTGGTTGAAAAATTGAGTAAAAATGCGAACGGGTACCCTTCTGGGTTTTTGATGAAAAACTGAGAAAAAAATACAAAGGGCTATCCCTTTGGGATTTCGAAGAAAAACTTAGGGCAAATGGCATAGGGTACCACTTTGAGTTTTGTTTTAAAAACTGAGTAAAAATGTAAAGCGGTAACTTTTTGGGTTTTAGCTGAAAAACTGAGCCGAAATGCTAAAGGGTACCCCTTCTGAGTTTTGGTTAAAAAATTGAGTAAAAATGCGAACGGGTACCCTTCTGGGTTTTTGATGAAAAACTGTGAAAAAAATGCAAAGGGGTATCCCTTTGGGATTTTGATGAAATACTGAAGGCAAATGGCAAAGGGTACCACCTTTGAGTTTTGGTTTAAAAACTGAGTAAAAATGTAAAGGGGTACGTCTTTGGGTTTTAGCTGAAAAATTGAGTCGAAATGCTAAAGGGTACCCCTTCTGAGTTTTGGTTGAAAAATAGAGTAAAAATGCGAACGGGTACCCTTCTGGGTTTTTGATGAAAAACTGAGAAAAAAATGCAAAGGGGTATCCCTTTGGGATTTAGATGAAAAACTGCGGGCAAATGGCAAAGGGTACCACCTTTAAGTTTTGGTTTAAAAACAGATTAAAAATGTAAAGGGGTACCTCTTTGGGTTTTAGCTGAAAAACTGAGTCGAAATGCTAAATTGTACCCCCTCTGAGTTTTGGTTGAGAAATTGAGTAAAAATGCGAACGGGTACCCTTCTGGGTTTTTGATGAAAAACTGTGAAAAAAATGCAAAGGGGTATCCCTTTGGGATTCCGAAGAAAAACATAGGGCAAATGGCATAGGGTACCACCTTTGAGTTTTGTTTTAAAAACTGAGTAAAAATGTAAAGCGGTAACTTTTTGGGTTTTAGCTGAAAAACTGAGTCGAAATGCTAAAGGGTACCCCTTCTGAGTTTTGGTTGAAAAATTGAGTAAAAATGCGAACGGGTACCCTTCTGGGTTTTTGATGAAAAACTGTGAAAAAAATGCAAAGGGGTATCCCTTTGGGATTTTGATGAAAAACTGAAGGCAAATGGCAAAGGGTACCACCTTTGAGTTCTGGTTTAAAAACTGAGTAAAAATGTAAAGGGGTACGTCTTTGGGTTTTAGCTGAAAAACTGAGTCGAAATGCTAAAGGGTACCCCTTCTGAGTTTTGGTTGAAAAATTGAGTAAAAATGCGAACGGGTACCCTTCTGGATTTTTGATGAAAAACTGAGAAAAAAATACAAAGGGGTATCCCTTTGGGATTTCGAAGAAAAACTTAGGGCAAATGGCATAGGGTACCACTTTGAGTTTTGTTTTATAAACTGTGTAAAAATGTAAAGCGGTAAATTTTAAGGTTTGAGCTGAAAAACTGAGCCGAAATGCTAAAGGGTACCCCTTCTGAGTTTTGGTTAAAAAATTGAGCAAAAATGCGAACGGGTACCCTTCTGGGTTTTTGATGAAAAACTGTGAAAAAAATGCAAAGGGGTATCCCTTTGGGATTTTGATGAAATACTGAAGGCAAATGGCAAAGGGTACCACCTTTGAGTTTTGGTTTAAAAACTGAGTAAAAATGTAAAGTGGTACGTCTTTGGGTTTTAGCTGAAAAACTGAGTCGAAAAGCTAAAGGGTACCCCTTCTGAGTTTTGGTTGAAAATAGAGTAAAAATGCGAACGGGTACCCTTCTGGGTTTTTGATGAAAAACTGAGAAAAAAATGCAAAGGGGTATCCCTTTGGGATTTAGATGAA
Organism: Excoecaria agallocha; assembly: GCA_037975025.1. Lineage (NCBI taxonomy): Eukaryota > Viridiplantae > Streptophyta > Magnoliopsida > Malpighiales > Euphorbiaceae > Excoecaria > Excoecaria agallocha. The sequence goes on along the minus strand of JBBPFJ010000019.1, from coordinate 1,634,499 downwards.
AAACTGCGGGCAAATGGCAAAGGGTACCACCTTTAAGTTTTGGTTTAAAAACAGATTAAAAATGTAAAGGGGTACCTCTTTGGGTTTTAGCTGAAAAACTGAGTCGAAATGCTAAATTGTACCCCCTCTGAGTTTTGGTTGAGAAATTGAGTAAAAATGCGAACGGGTACCCTTCTGGGTTTTTGATGAAAAACTGTGAAAAAAATGCAAAGGGGTATCCCTTTGGGATTCCGAAGAAAAACATAGGGCAAATGGCATAGGGTACCACCTTTGAGTTTTGTTTTAAAAACTGAGTAAAAATGTAAAGCGGTAACTTTTTGGGTTTTAGCTGAAAAGCTGAGTCGAAATGCTAAAGGGTACCCCTTCTGAGTTTTGGTTGAAAAATTGAGTAAAAATGCGAACGGGTACCCTTCTGGGTTTTTGATGAAAAACTGTGAAAAAAATGCAAAGGGGTATCCCTTTGGGATTTTGATGAAAAACTGAAGGCAAATGGCAAAGGGTACCACCTTTGAGTTCTGGTTTAAAAACTGAGTAAAAATGTAAAGGGGTACGTCTTTGGGTTTTAGCTGAAAAACTGAGTCGAAATGCTAAAGGGTACCCCTTCTGAGTTTTGGTTGAAAAATTGAGTAAAAATGCGAACGGGTACCCTTCTGGATTTTTGATGAAAAACTGAGAAAAAAATACAAAGGGGTATCCCTTTGGGATTTCGAAGAAAAACTTAGGGCAAATGGCATAGGGTACCACTTTGAGTTTTGTTTTATAAACTGTGTAAAAATGTAAAGCGGTAAATTTTAAGGTTTTAGCTGAAAAACTGAGCCGAAATGCTAAAGGGTACCCCTTCTGAGTTTTGGTTAAAAAATTGAGCAAAAATGCGAACGGGTACCCTTCTGGGTTTTTGATGAAAAACTGTGAAAAAAATGCAAAGGGGTATCCCTTTGGGATTTTGATGAAATACTGAAGGCAAATGGCAAAGGGTACCACCTTTGAGTTTTGGTTTAAAAACTGAGTAAAAATGTAAAGTGGTACGTCTTTGGGTTTTAGCTGAAAAACTGAGTCGAAAAGCTAAAGGGTACCCCTTCTGAGTTTTGGTTGAAAATAGAGTAAAAATGCGAACGGGTACCCTTCTGGGTTTTTGATGAAAAACTGAGAAAAAAATGCAAAGGGGTATCCCTTTGGGATTTAGATGAAAAACTGCGGGCAAATGGCAAAGGGTACCACCTTTAAGTTTTGGTTTAAAAACAGATTAAAAATGTAAAGGGGTACCTCTTTGGGTTTTAGCTGAAAAACTGAGTCGAAATGCTAAATTGTACCCCCTCTGAGTTTTGGTTGAGAAATTGAGTAAAAATGCGAACGGGTACCCTTCTGGGTTTTTGATGAAAAACTGTGAAAAAAATGCAAAGGGGTATCCCTTTGGGATTCCGAAGAAAAACATAGGGCAAATGGCATAGGGTACCACCTTTGAGTTTTGTTTTAAAAACTGAGTAAAAATGTAAAGCGGTAACTTTTTGGGTTTTAGCTGAAAAACTGAGTCGAAATGCTAAAGGGTACCCCTTCTGAGTTTTGGTTGAAAAATTGAGTAAAAATGCGAACGGGTACCCTTCTGGGTTTTTGATGAAAAACTGTGAAAAAAATGCAAAGGGGTATCCCTTTGGGATTTTGATGAAAAACTGAAGGCAAATGGCAAAGGGTACCACCTTTGAGTTCTGGTTTAAAAACTGAGTAAAAATGTAAAGGGGTACGTCTTTGGGTTTTAGCTGAAAAACTGAGTCGAAATGCTAAAGGGTACCCCTTCTGAGTTTTGGTTGAAAAATTGAGTAAAAATGCGAACGGGTACCCTTCTGGATTTTTGATGAAAAACTGAGAAAAAAATACAAAGGGGTATCCCTTTGGGATTTCGAAGAAAAACTTAGGGCAAATGGCATAGGGTACCACTTTGAGTTTTGTTTTATAAACTGTGTAAAAATGTAAAGCGGTAAATTTTAAGGTTTTAGCTGAAAAACTGAGCCGAAATGCTAAAGGGTACCCCTTCTGAGTTTTGGTTACAAAATTGAGCAAAAATGCGAACGGGTACCCTTCTGGGTTTTTGATGAAAAACTGTGAAAAAAATGCAAAGGGGTATCCCTTTGGGATTTTGATGAAATACTGAAGGCAAATGGCAAAGGGTACCACCTTTGAGTTTTGGTTTAAAAACTGAGTAAAAATGTAAAGTGGTACGTCTTTGGGTTTTAGCTGAAAAACTGAGTCGAAAAGCTAAAGGGTACCCCTTCTGAGTTTTGGTTGAAAATAGAGTAAAAATGCGAACGGGTACCCTTCTGGGTTTTTGATGAAAAACTGAGAAAAAAATGCAAAGGGGTATCCCTTTGGGATTTAGATGAAAAACTGCGGGCAAATGGCAAAGGGTACCACCTTTAAGTTTTGGTTTAAAAACAGATTAAAAATGTAAAGGGGTACCTCTTTGGGTTTTAGCTGAAAAACTGAGTCGAAATGCTAAATTGTACCCCCTCTGAGTTTTGGTTGAGAAATTGAGTAAAAATGCGAACGGGTACCCTTCTGGGTTTTTGATGAAAAACTGTGAAAAAAATGCAAAGGGGTATCCCTTTGGGATTCCGAAGAAAAACATAGGGCAAATGGCATAGGGTACCACCTTTGAGTTTTGTTTTAAAAACTGAGTAAAAATGTAAAGCGGTAACTTTTTGGGTTTTAGCTGAAAAACTGAGTCGAAATGCTAAAGGGTACCCCTTCTGAGTTTTGGTTGAAAAATTGAGTAAAAATGCGAACGGGTACCCTTCTGGGTTTTTGATGAAAAACTGTGAAAAAAATGCAAAGGGGTATCCCTTTGGGATTTTGATGAAAAACTGAAGGCAAATGGCAAAGGGTACCACCTTTGAGTTCTGGTTTAAAAACTGAGTAAAAATGTAAAGGGGTACGTCTTTGGGTTTTAGCTGAAAAACTGAGTCGAAATGCTAAAGGGTACCCCTTCTGAGTTTTGGTTGAAAAATTGAGTAAAAATGCGAACGGGTACCCTTCTGGATTTTTGATGAAAAACTGAGAAAAAAATACAAAGGGGTATCCCTTTGGGATTTCGAAGAAAAACTTAGGGCAAATGGCATAGGGTACCACTTTGAGTTTTGTTTTAAAAACTGTGTAAAAATGTAAAGCGGTAACTTTTGGGGTTTTAGCTGAAAAACTGAGCCGAAATGCTAAAGGGTACCCCCTCTGAGTTTTGGTTAAAAAATTGAGTAAAAATGCGAACGGGTACCCTTCTGGGTTTTTGATGAAAAACTGTGAAAAAAATGCAAAGGGGTATCCCTTTGGGATTTTGATGAAATACTGAAGGCAAATGGCAAAGGGTACCACCTTTGAGTTTTGGTTTAAAAACTGAGTAAAAATGTAAAGGGGTACGTCTTTGGGTTTTAGCTTAAAAACTGAGCCGAAATACTAAAGGGTACCCCTTCTGAGTTTTGGTTGAAAAATAGAGTAAAAATGCGAACGGGTACCCTTCTGGGTTTTTGATGAAAAACTGAGAAAAAAATGCAAAGGGGTATCCCTTTGGGGTTTAGATGAAAAAGTGCGGGCAAATGGCAAAGGGTACCACCTTTAAGTTTTGGTTTAAAAACAGATTAAAAATGTAAAGGGGTACCTCTTTGGGTTTTAGCTGAAAAACTGAGTCGAAATTCTAAATTGTACCCCCTCTGAGTTTTGGTTGAGAAATTGAGTAAAAATGCGAACGGGTACCCTTCTGGGTTTTTGATGAAAAACTGTGAAAAAAATGCAAAGGGGTATCCCTTTGGGATTCTGAAGAAAAACATAGGGCAAATGACATAGGGTACCACCTTTGAGTTTTGTTTTAAAAACTGAGTAAAAATGTAAAGCGGTAACTTTTTGGGTTTTAGCTGAAAAACTGAGTCAAAATGCTAAAGGGTACCCCTTCTGAGTTTTGGTTGAAAAATTGAGTAAAAATGCGAACGGGTACCCTTCTTGGTTTTTGATGAAAAACTGTGAAAAAAATGCAAAGGGGTATCCCTTTGGGATTTTGATGAAAAACTGAAGGCAAATGGCAAAGGGTACCACCTTTGAGTTCTGGTTTAAAAACTGAGTAAAAATGTAAAGGGGTACGTCTTTGGGCTTTAGCTGAAAAACTGAGTCGAAATGCTAAAGGGTACCCCTTCTGAGTTTTGGTTGAAAAATTGAGTAAAAATGCGAACGGGTACCCTTCTGGGTTTTTGATGAAAAACTGAGAAAAAAATACAAAGGGGTATCCCTTTGGGATTTCGAAGAAAAACTTAGGGCAAATGGCATAGGGTACCACTTTGAGTTTTGTTTTAAAAACTGAGTAAAAATGTAAAGCGGTAACTTTTTGGGTTTTAGCTGAAAAACTGAGCCGAAATGCTAAAGGGTACCCCTTCTGAGTTTTGGTTAAAAAATTGAGTAAAAATGCGAACGGGTACCCTTCTGGGTTTTTGATGAAAAACTGTGAAAAAAATGCAAAGGGGTATCCCTTTGGGATTTTGATGAAATACTGAAGGCAAATGGCAAAGGGTACCACCTTTGAGTTTTGGTTTAAAAACTGAGTAAAAATGTAAAGGGGTACGTCTTTGGGTTTTAGCTGAAAAATTGAGTCGAAATGCTAAAGGGTACCCCTTCTGAGTTTTGGTTGAAAAATAGAGTAAAAATGCGAACGGGTACCCTTTTGGGTTTTTGATGAAAAACTGAGAAAAAAATGCAAAGGGGTATCCCTTTGGGATTTAGATGAAAAACTGCGGGCAAATGGCAAAGGGTACCACCTTTAAGTTTTGGTTTAAAAACAGATTAAAAATGTAAAGGGGTACCTCTTTGGGTTTTAGCTGAAAAACTGAGTCGAAATGCTAAAGGGTACCCCTTCTGAGTTTTGGTTGAAAAATTGAGTAAAAATGCGAACGGGTACCCTTCTGGATTTTTGATGAAAAACTGAGAAAAAAATACAAAGGGGTATCCCTTTGGGATTTCGAAGAAAAACTTAGGGCAAATGGCATAGGGTACCACTTTGAGTTTTGTTTTAAAAACTGTGTAAAAATGTAAAGCGGTAACTTTTGGGGTTTTAGCTGAAAAACTGAGCCGAAATGCTAAAGGGTACCCCCTCTGAGTTTTGGTTAAAAAATTGAGTAAAAATGCGAACGGGTACCCTTCTGGGTTTTTGATGAAAAACTGTGAAAAAAATGCAAAGGGGTATCCCTTTGGGATTTTGATGAAATACTGAAGGCAAATGGCAAAGGGTACCACCTTTAAGTTTTGGTTTAAAAACAGATTAAAAATGTAAAGGGGTACCTCTTTGGGTTTTAGCTGAAAAACTGAGTCGAAATGCTAAAGGGTACCCCTTCTGAGTTTTGGTTGAAAAATTGAGTAAAAATGCGAACGGGTACCCTTCTGGATTTTTGATGAAAAACTGAGAAAAAAATACAAAGGGGTATCCCTTTGGGATTTCGAAGAAAAACTTAGGGCAAATGGCATAGGGTACCACTTTGAGTTTTGTTTTAAAAACTGTGTAAAAATGTAAAGCGGTAACTTTTGGGGTTTTAGCTGAAAAACTGAGCCGAAATGCTAAAGGGTACCCCCTCTGAGTTTTGGTTAAAAAATTGAGTAAAAATGCGAACGGGTACCCTTCTGGGTTTTTGATGAAAAACTGTGAAAAAAATGCAAAGGGGTATCCCTTTGGGATTTTGATGAAAAACTGAAGGCAAATGGCAAAGGGTACCACCTTTGAGTTCTGGTTTAAAAACTGAGTAAAAATGTAAAGGGGTACGTCTTTGGGCTTTAGCTGAAAAACTGAGTCGAAATGCTAAAGGGTACCCCTTCTGAGTTTTGGTTGAAAAATTGAGTAAAAATGCGAACGGGTACCCTTCTGGGTTTTTGATGAAAAACTGAGAAAAAAATACAAAGGGGTATCCCTTTGGGATTTCGAAGAAAAACTTAGGGCAAATGGCATAGGGTACCACTTTGAGTTTTGTTTTAAAAACTGAGTAAAAATGTAAAGCGGTAACTTTTTGGGTTTTAGCTGAAAAACTGAGCCGAAATGCTAAAGGGTACCCCTTCTGAGTTTTGGTTAAAAAATTGAGTAAAAATGCGAACGGGTACCCTTCTGGGTTTTTGATGAAAAACTGTGAAAAAAATGCAAAGGGGTATCCCTTTGGGATTTTGATGAAATACTGAAGGCAAATGGCAAAGGGTACCACCTTTGAGTTTTGGTTTAAAAACTGAGTAAAAATGTAAAGGGGTACGTCTTTGGGTTTTAGCTGAAAAATTGAGTCGAAATGCTAAAGGGTACCCCTTCTGAGTTTTGGTTGAAAAATAGAGTAAAAATGCGAACGGGTACCCTTTTGGGTTTTTGATGAAAAACTGAGAAAAAAATGCAAAGGGGTATCCCTTTGGGATTTAGATGAAAAACTGCGGGCAAATGGCAAAGGGTACCACCTTTAAGTTTTGGTTTAAAAACAGATTAAAAATGTAAAGGGGTACCTCTTTGGGTTTTAGCTGAAAAACTGAGTCGAAATGCTAAAGGGTACCCCTTCTGAGTTTTGGTTGAAAAATTGAGTAAAAATGCGAACGGGTACCCTTCTGGATTTTTGATGAAAAACTGAGAAAAAAATACAAAGGGGTATCCCTTTGGGATTTCGAAGAAAAACTTAGGGCAAATGGCATAGGGTACCACTTTGAGTTTTGTTTTAAAAACTGTGTAAAAATGTAAAGCGGTAACTTTTGGGGTTTTAGCTGAAAAACTGAGCCGAAATGCTAAAGGGTACCCCCTCTGAGTTTTGGTTAAAAAATTGAGTAAAAATGCGAACGGGTACCCTTCTGGGTTTTTGATGAAAAACTGTGAAAAAAATGCAAAGGGGTATCCCTTTGGGATTTTGATGAAAAACTGAAGGCAAATGGCAAAGGGTACCACCTTTGAGTTCTGGTTTAAAAACTGAGTAAAAATGTAAAGGGGTACGTCTTTGGGCTTTAGCTGAAAAACTGAGTCGAAATGCTAAAGGGTACCCCTTCTGAGTTTTGGTTGAAAAATTGAGTAAAAATGCGAACGGGTACCCTTCTGGATTTTTGATGAAAAACTGAGAAAAAAATACAAAGGGGTATCCCTTTGGGATTTTGAAGAAAAACTTAGGGCAAATGGCATAGGGTACCACTTTGAGTTTTGTTTTAAAAACTGTGTAAAAATGTAAAGCGGTAACTTTTGGGGTTTTAGCTGAAAAACTGAGCCGAAATGCTAAAGGGTACCCCCTCTGAGTTTTGGTTAAAAAATTGAGTAAAAATGCGAACGGGTACCCTTCTGGGTTTTTGATGAAAAACTGTGAAAAAAATGCAAAGGGGTATCCCTTTGGGATTTTGATGAAATACTGAAGGCAAATGGCAAAGGGTACCACCTTTGAGTTTTGGTTTAAAAACTGAGTAAAAATGTAAAGGGGTACGTCTTTGGGTTTTAGCTTAAAAACTGAGCCGAAATGCTAAAGGGTACCCCTTCTGAGTTTTGGTTGAAAAATAGAGTAAAAATGCGAACGGGTACCCTTCTGGGTTTTTGATGAAAAACTGAGAAAAAAATGCAAAGGGGTATCCCTTTGGGGTTTAGATGAAAAAGTGCGGGCAAATGGCAAAGGGTACCACCTTTAAGTTTTGGTTTAAAAACAGATTAAAAATGTAAAGGGGTACCTCTTTGGGTTTTAGCTGAAAAACTGAGTCGAAATTCTAAATTGTACCCCCTCTGAGTTTTGGTTGAGAAATTGAGTAAAAATGCGAACGGGTACCCTTCTGGGTTTTTGATGAAAAACTGTGAAAAAAATGCAAAGGGGTATCCCTTTGGGATTCTGAAGAAAAACATAGGGCAAATGACATAGGGTACCACCTTTGAGTTTTGTTTTAAAAACTGAGTAAAAATGTAAAGCGGTAACTTTTTGGGTTTTAGCTGAAAAACTGAGTCAAAATGCTAAAGGGTACCCCTTCTGAGTTTTGGTTGAAAAATTGAGTAAAAATGCGAACGGGTACCCTTCTGGGTTTTTGATGAAAAACTGTGAAAAAAATGCAAAGGGGTATCCCTTTGGGATTTTGATGAAAAACTGAAGGCAAATGGCAAAGGGTACCACCTTTGAGTTCTGGTTTAAAAACTGAGTAAAAATGTAAAGGGGTACGTCTTTGGGCTTTAGCTGAAAAACTGAGTCGAAATGCTAAAGGGTACCCCTTCTGAGTTTTGGTTGAAAAATTGAGTAAAAATGCGAACGGGTACCCTTCTGGGTTTTTGATGAAAAACTGAGAAAAAAATACAAAGGGGTATCCCTTTGGGATTTCGAAGAAAAACTTAGGGCAAATGGCATAGGGTACCACTTTGAGTTTTGTTTTAAAAACTGAGTAAAAATGTAAAGCGGTAACTTTTTGGGTTTTAGCTGAAAAACTGAGCCGAAATGCTAAAGGGTACCCCTTCTGAGTTTTGGTTAAAAAATTGAGTAAAAATGCGAACGGGTACCCTTCTGGGTTTTTGATGAAAAACTGTGAAAAAAATGCAAAGGGGTATCCCTTTGGGATTTTGATGAAATACTGAAGGCAAATGGCAAAGGGTACCACCTTTGAGTTTTGGTTTAAAAACTGAGTAAAAATGTAAAGGGGTACGTCTTTGGGTTTTAGCTGAAAAATTGAGTCGAAATGCTAAAGGGTACCCCTTCTGAGTTTTGGTTGAAAAATAGAGTAAAAATGCGAACGGGTACCCTTTTGGGTTTTTGATGAAAAACTGAGAAAAAAATGCAAAGGGGTATCCCTTTGGGATTTAGATGAAAAACTGCGGGCAAATGGCAAAGGGTACCACCTTTAAGTTTTGGTTTAAAAACAGATTAAAAATGTAAAGGGGTACCTCTTTGGGTTTTAGCTGAAAAACTGAGTCGAAATGCTAAATTGTACCCCCTCTGAGTTTTGGTTGAGAAATTGAGTAAAAATGCGAACGGGTACCCTTCTGGGTTTTTGATGAAAAACTGTGAAAAAAATGCAAAGGGGTATCCCTTTGGGATTCCGAAGAAAAACATAGGGCAAATGGCATAGGGTACCACCTTTGAGTTTTGTTTTAAAAACTGAGTAAAAATGTAAAGCGGTAACTTTTTGGGTTTTAGCTGAAAAACTGAGTCGAAATGCTAAAGGGTACCCCTTCTGAGTTTTGGTTGAAAAATTGAGTAAAAATGCGAACGGGTACCCTTCTGGGTTTTTGATGAAAAACTGTGAAAAAAATGCAAAGGGGTATCCCTTTGGGATTTTGATGAAAAACTGAAGGCAAATGGCAAAGGGTACCACCTTTGAGTTCTGGTTTAAAAACTGAGTAAAAATGTAAAGGGGTATGTCTTTGGGTTTTAGCTGAAAAACTGAGTCGAAATGCTAAAGGGTACCCCTTCTGAGTTTTGGTTGAAAAATTGAGTAAAAATGCGAACGGGTACCCTTCTGGGTTTTTGATGAAAAACTGAGAAAAAAAATACAAAGGGGTATCCCTTTGGGATTTCGAAGAAAAACTTAGGGCAAATGGCATAGGGTACCACCTTTGAGTTTTGTTTTAAAAACTGAGTAAAAATGTAAAGCGGTAACTTTTTGGGTTTTAGCTGAAAAACTGAGCCGAAATGCTAAAGGGTACCCCTTCTGAGTTTTGGTTAAAAAATTGAGCAAAAATGCGAACGGGTACCCTTCTGGGTTTTTGATGAAAAACTGTGAAAAAAATGCAAAGGGGTATCCCTTTGGGATTTTGATGAAAAACTGAAGGCAAATGGCAAAGGGTACCACCTTTGAGTTCTGGTTTAAAAACTGAGTAAAAATGTAAAGGGGTACGTCTTTGGGTTTTAGCTGAAAAACTGAGTCGAAATGCTAAAGGGTACCCCTTCTGAGTTTTGGTTGAAAAATTGAGTAAAAATGCGAACGGGTACCCTTCTGGATTTTTGATGAAAAACTGAGAAAAAAATACAAAGGGGTATCCCTTTGGGATTTTGATGAAATACTGAAGGCAAATGGCAAAGGGTACCACATTTGAGTTTTGGTTTAAAAACTGAGTAAAAATGTAAAGGGGTACGTCTTTGGGTTTTAGCTGAAAAATTGAGTCGAAATGCTAAAGGGTACCCCTTCTGAGTTTTGGTTGAAAAATAGAGTAAAAATGCGAACGGGTACCCTTCTGGGTTTTTGATGAAAAACTGAGAAAAAAATGCAAAGGGGTATCCCTTTGGGATTTAGATGAAAAACTGCGGGCAAATGGCAAAGGGTACCACCTTTAAGTTTTTGTTTAAAAACAGATTAAAAATGTAAAGGGGTACCTCTTTGGGTTTTAGCTGAAAAACTGAGTCGAAATGCTAAATTGTACCCCCTCTGAGTTTTGGTTGAGAAATTGAGTAAAAATGCGAACGGGTACCCTTCTGGGTTTTTGATGAAAAACTGTGAAAAAAATGCAAAGGGGTATCCCTTTGGGATTCCGAAGAAAAACATAGGGCAAATGGCATAGGGTACCACCTTTGAGTTTTGTTTTAAAAACTGAGTAAAAATGTAAAGCGGTAACTTTTTGGGTTTTAGCTGAAAAACTGAGTCGAAATGCTAAAGGGTACCCCTTCTGAGTTTTGGTTGAAAAATTGAGTAAAAATGCGAACGGGTACCCTTCTGGGTTTTTGATGAAAAACTGTGAAAAAAATGCAAAGGGGTATCCCTTTGGGATTTTGATGAAAAACTGAAGGCAAATGGCAAAGGGTACCACCTTTGAGTTCTGGTTTAAAAACTGAGTAAAAATGTAAAGGGGTATGTCTTTGGGTTTTAGCTGAAAAACTGAGTCGAAATGCTAAAGGGTACCCCTTCTGAGTTTTGGTTGAAAAATTGAGTAAAAATGCGAACGGGTACCCTTCTGGGTTTTTGATGAAAAACTGAGAAAAAAATACAAAGGGGTATCCCTTTGGGATTTCGAAGAAAAACTTAGGGCAAATGGCATAGGGTACCACCTTTGAGTTTTGTTTTAAAAACTGAGTAAAAATGTAAAGCGGTAACTTTTTGGGTTTTAGCTGAAAAACTGAGCCGAAATGCTAAAGGGTACCCCTTCTGAGTTTTGGTTAAAAAATTGAGCAAAAATGCGAACGGGTACCCTTCTGGGTTTTTGATGAAAAACTGTGAAAAAAATGCAAAGGGGTATCCCTTTGGGATTTTGATGAAAAACTGAAGGCAAATGGCAAAGGGTACCACCTTTGAGTTCTGGTTTAAAAACTGAGTAAAAATGTAAAGGGGTACGTCTTTGGGTTTTAGCTGAAAAACTGAGTCGAAATGCTAAAGGGTACCCCTTCTGAGTTTTGGTTGAAAAATTGAGTAAAAATGCGAACGGGTACCCTTCTGGATTTTTGATGAAAAACTGAGAAAAAAATACAAAGGGGTATCCCTTTGGGATTTCGAAGAAAAACTTAGGGCAAATGGCATAGGGTACCACTTTGAGTTTTGTTTTAAAAACTGTGTAAAAATGTAAAGCGGTAACTTTTTGGGTTTTAGCTGAAAAACTGAGCCGAAATGCTAAAGGGTACCCCCTCTGAGTTTTGGTTAAAAATTGAGTAAAAATGCGAACGGGTACCCTTCTGGGTTTTTGATGAAAAACTGTGAAAAAAATGCAAAGGGGTATCCCTTTGGGATTTTGATGAAATACTGAAGGCAAATGGCAAAGGGTACCACCTTTGAGTTTTGGTTTAAAAACTGAGTAAAAATGTAAAGGGGTACGTCTTTGGGTTTTAGCTGAAAAACTGAGCCGAAATGCTAAAGGGTACCCCTTCTGAGTTTTGGTTGAAAAATAGAGTAAAAATGCGAACGGGTACCCTTCTGGGTTTTTGATGAAAAACTGAGAAAAAAATGCAAAGGGGTATCCCTTTGGGATTTAGATGAAAAAGTGTGGGCAAATGGCAAAGGGTACCACCTTTAAGTTTTGGTTTAAAAACAGATTAAAAATGTAAAGTGGTACCTCTTTGGGTTTTAGCTGAAAAACTGAGTCGAAATGCTAAATTGTACCCCCTCTGAGTTTTGGTTGAGAAATTGAGTAAAAATGCGAACGGGTACCCTTCTGGGTTTTTGATGAAAAACTGTGAAAAAAATGCAAAGGGGTATCCCTTTGGGATTCCGAAGAAAAACATAGGGCAAATGCCATAGGGTACCACCTTTGAGTTTTGTTTTAAAAACTGAGTAAAAATGTAAAGCGGTAACTTTTTGGGTTTTAGCTGAAAAACTGAGTCGAAATGCTAAAGGGTACCCCTTCTGAGTTTTGGTTGAAAAATTGAGTAAAAATGCGAACGGGTACCCTTCTGGGTTTTTGATGAAAAACTGTGAAAAAAATGCAAAGGGGTATCCCTTTGGGATTTTGATGAAAAACTGAAGGCAAATGGCAAAGGGTACCACCTTTGAGTTCTGGTTTAAAAACTGAGTAAAAATGTAAAGGGGTACGTCTTTGGGTTTTAGCTGAAAAACTGAGTCGAAATGCTAAAGGGTACCCCTTCTGAGTTTTGGTTGAAAAATTGAGTAAAAATGCGAACGGGTACCCTTCTGGATTTTTGATGAAAAACTGAGAAAAAAATGCAAAGGGGTATCCCTTTGGGATTTCGAAGAAAAACTTAGGGCAAATGGCATAGGGTACCACTTTGAGTTTTGTTTTAAAAACTGTGTAAAAATGTAAAGCGGTAACTTTTTGTGTTTTAGCTGAAAAACTGAGACGAATTGCTAAAGGGTACCCCCTCTGAGTTTTGGTTAAAAAATTGAGTAAAAATGCGAACGGGTACCCTTCTTGGTTTTTGATGAAAAACTGTGAAAAAAATGCAAAGGGGTATCCCTTTGGGATTTTGATGAAATACTGAAGGCAAATGGCAAATGGTACCACCTTTGAGTTTTGGTTTAAAAACTGAGTAAAAATGTAAAGGGGTACGTCTTTGGGTTTTAGCTGAAAAACTGAGCCGAAATGCTAAAGGGTACCCCTTCTGAGTTTTGGTTGAAAAATAGAGTAAAAATGCGAACGGGTACCCTTCTGGGTTTTTGATGAAAAACTGAGAAAAAATGCAAAGGGGTATCCCTTTGGGATTTAGATGAAAAACTGCGGGCAAATGGCAAAGGGTACCACCTTTAAGTTTTGGTTTAAAAACAGATTAAAAATGTAAAGGGGTACCTCTTTGGGTTTTAGCTGAAAAACTGAGTCGAAATGCTAAATTGTACCCCCTCTGAGTTTTGGTTGAGAAATTGAGTAAAAATGCGAACGGGTACCCTTCTGGGTTTTTGATGAAAAACTGTGAAAAAAATGCAAAGGGGTATCCCTTTGGGATTCCGAAGAAAAACATAGGGCAAATGACATAGGGTACCACCTTTGAGTTTTGTTTTAAAAACTGAGTAAAAATGTAAAGCGGTAACTTTTTGGGTTTTAGCTGAAAAACTGAGTCGAAATGCTAAAGGGTACCCCTTCTGAGTTTTGGTTGAAAAATTGAGTAAAAATGCGAACGGGTACCCTTCTGGGTTTTTGATGAAAAACTGTGAAAAAAATGCAAAGGGGTATCCCTTTGGGATTTTGATGAAAAACTGAAGGCAAATGGCAAAGGGTACCACCTTTGAGTTCTGGTTTAAAAACTGAGTAAAAATGTAAAGGGGTACGTCTTTGGGTTTTAGCTGAAAAACTGAGTCGAAATGCTAAAGGGTACCCCTTCTGAGTTTTGGTTGAAAAATTGAGTAAAAATGCGAACGGGTACCCTTCTGGATTTTTGATGAAAAACTGAGAAAAAAATGCAAAGGGGTATCCCTTTGGGATTTCGAAGAAAAACTTAGGGCAAATGGCATAGGGTACCACTTTGAGTTTTGTTTTAAAAACTGTGTAAAAATGTAAAGCGGTAACTTTTGGGGTTTTAGCTGAAAAACTGAGACGAATTGCTAAAGGGTACCCCCTCTGAGTTTTGGTTAAAAAATTGAGTAAAAATGCGAACGGGTACCCTTCTTGGTTTTTGATGAAAAACTGTGAAAAAAATGCAAAGGGGTATCCCTTTGGGATTTTGATGAAATACTGAAGGCAAATGGCAAAGGGTACCACCTTTGAGTTTTGGTTTAAAAACTGAGTAAAAATGTAAAGGGGTACGTCTTTGGGTTTTAGCTGAAAAACTGAGCCGAAATGCTAAAGGGTACCCCTTCTGAGTTTTGGTTGAAAAATAGAGTAAAAATGCGAACGGGTACCCTTCTGGGTTTTTGATGAAAAACTGAGAAAAAAATGCAAAGGGGTATCCCTTTGGGATTTAGATGAAAAACTGCGGGCAAATGGCAAAGGGTACCACCTTTAAGTTTTGGTTTAAAAAGAGATTAAAAATGTAAAGGGGTACCTCTTTGGGTTTTAGCTGAAAAACTGAGTCGAAATGCTAAATTGTACCCCCTCTGAGTTTTGGTTGAGAAATTGAGTAAAAATGCGAACGGGTACCCTTCTGGGTTTTTGATGAAAAACTGTGAAAAAAATGCAAAGGGGTATCCCTTTGGGATTCCGAAGAAAAACATAGGGCAAATGGCATAGGGTACCACCTTTGAGTTTTGTTTTAAAAACTGAGTAAAAATTTAAAGCGGTAACTTTTTGGGTTTTAGCTGAAAAACTGAGCCGAATTGCTAAAGGGTACCCCCTCTGAGTTTTGGTTAAAAAATTGAGTAAAAATGCGAACGGGTACCCTTCTTGGTTTTTGATGAAAAACTGTGAAAAAAATGCAAAGGGGTATCCCTTTGGGATTTTGATGAAATACTGAAGGCAAATGGCAAAGGGTACCACCTTTGAGTTTTGGTTTAAAAACTGAGTAAAAATGTAAAGGGGTACGTCTTTGGGTTTTAGCTGAAAAACTAAGCCGAAATGCTAAAGGGTACCCCTTCTGAGTTTTGGTTGAAAAATAGAGTAAAAATGCGAACGGGTACCCTTCTGGGTTTTTGATGAAAAACTGAGAAAAAAATGCAAAGGGGTATCCCTTTGGGATTTAGATGAAAAACTGCGGGCAAATGGCAAAGGGTACCACCTTTAAGTTTTGGTTTAAAAACAGATTAAAAATGTAAAGGGGTACCTCTTTGGGTTTTAGCTGAAAAACTGAGTCGAAATGCTAAATTGTACCCCCTCTGAGTTTTGGTTGAGAAATTGAGTAAAAATGCGAACGGGTACCCTTCTGGGTTTTTGATGAAAAACTGTGAAAAAAATGCAAAGGGGTATCCCTTTGGGATTCCGAAGAAAAACATAGGGCAAATGACATAGGGTACCACCTTTGAGTTTTGTTTTAAAAACTGAGTAAAAATGTAAAGCGGTAACTTTTTGGGTTTTAGCTGAAAAACTGAGTCGAAATGCTAAAGGGTACCCCTTCTGAGTTTTGGTTGAAAAATTGAGTAAAAATGCGAACGGGTACCCTTCTGGGTTTTTGATGAAAAACTGTGAAAAAAATGCAAAGGGGTATCCCTTTGGGATTTTGATGAAAAACTGAAGGCAAATGGCAAAGGGTACCACCTTTGAATTCTGGTTTAAAAACTGAGTAAAAATGTAAAGGGGTACGTCTTTGGGTTTTAGCTGAAAAACTGAGTCGAAATGCTAAAGGGTACCCCTTCTGAGTTTTGGTTGAAAAATTGAGTAAAAATGCGAACGGGTACCCTTCTGGATTTTTGATGAAAAACTGAGAAAAAAATGCAAAGGGGTATCCCTTTGGGATTTCGAAGAAAAACTTAGGGCAAATGGCATAGGGTACCACTTTGAGTTTTGTTTTAAAAACTGTGTAAAAATGTAAAGCGGTAACTTTTTGGGTTTTAGCTGAAAAACTGAGACGAATTGCTAAAGGGTACCCCCTCTGAGTTTTGGTTAAAAAATTGAGTAAAAATGCGAACGGGTACCCTTCTTGGTTTTTGATGAAAAACTGTGAAAAAAATGCAAAGGGGTATCCCTTTGGGATTTTGATGAAATACTGAAGGCAAATGGCAAAGGGTACCACCTTTGAGTTTTGGTTTAAAAACTGAGTAAAAATGTAAAGGGGTACGTCTTTGGGTTTTAGCTGAAAAACTGAGCCGAAATGCTAAAGGGTACCCCTTCTGAGTTTTGGTTGAAAAATAGAGTAAAAATGCGAACGGGTACCCTTCTGGGTTTTTGATGAAAAACTGAGAAAAAAATGCAAAGGGGTATCCCTTTGGGATTTAGATGAAAAACTGCGGGCAAATGGCAAAGGGTACCACCTTTAAGTTTTGGTTTAAAAACAGATTAAAAATGTAAAGGGGTACCTCTTTGGGTTTTAGCTGAAAAACTGAGTCGAAATGCTAAATTGTACCCCCTCTGAGTTTTGGTTGAGAAATTGAGTAAAAATGCGAACGGGTACCCTTCTGGGTTTTTGATGAAAAACTGTGAAAAAAATGCAAAGGGGTATCCCTTTGGGATTCCGAAGAAAAACATAGTGCAAATGGCATAGGGTACCACCTTTGAGTTTTGTTTTAAAAACTGAGTAAAAATGTAAAGCGGTAACTTTTTGGGTTTTAGCTGAAAAACTGAGTCGAAATGCTAAAGGGTACCCCTTCTGAGTTTTGGTTGAAAAATTGAGTAAAAATGCGAACGGGTACCCTTCTGGGTTTTTGATGAAAAACTGTGAAAAAAATGCAAAGGGGTATCCCTTTGGGATTTTGATGAAAAACTGAAGGCAAATGGCAAAGGGTACCACCTTTGAGTTCTGGTTTAAAAACTGAGTAAAAATGTAAAGGGGTACGTCTTTGGGTTTTAGCTGAAAAACTGAGTCGAAATGCTAAAGGGTACCCCTTCTGAGTTTTGGTTGAAAAATTGAGTAAAAATGCGAACGGGTACCCTTCTGGATTTTTGATGAAAAACTGAGAAAAAAATGCAAAGGGGTATCCCTTTGGGATTTCGAAGAAAAACTTAGGGCAAATGGCATAGGGTACCACTTTGAGTTTTGTTTTAAAAACTGTGTAAAAATGTAAAGCGGTAACTTTTTGGGTTTTAGCTGAAAAACTGAGACGAATTGCTAAAGGGTACCCCCTCTGAGTTTTGGTTAAAAAATTGAGTAAAAATGCGAACGGGTACCCTTCTTGGTTTTTGATGAAAAACTGTGAAAAAAATGCAAAGGGGTATCCCTTTGGGATTTTGATGAAATACTGAAGGCAAATGGCAAAGGGTACCACCTTTGAGTTTTGGTTTAAAAACTGAGTAAAAATGTAAAGGGGTACGTCTTTGGGTTTTAGCTGAAAAACTGAGCCGAAATGCTAAAGGGTACCCCTTCTGAGTTTTGGTTGAAAAATAGAGTAAAAATGCGAACGGGTACCCTTCTGGGTTTTTGATGAAAAACTGAGAAAAAAATGCAAAGGGGTATCCCTTTGGGATTTAGATGAAAAACTGCGGGCAAATGGCAAAGGGTACCACCTTTAAGTTTTGGTTTAAAAATAGATTAAAAATGTAAAGGGGTACCTCTTTGGGTTTTAGCTGAAAAACTGAGTCGAAATGCTAAATTGTACCCCCTCTGAGTTTTGGTTGAGAAATTGAGTAAAAATGCGAACGGGTACCCTTCTGGGTTTTTGATGAAAAACTGTGAAAAAAATGCAAAGGGGTATCCCTTTGGGATTCCGAAGAAAAACATAGTGCAAATGGCATAGGGTACCACCTTTGAGTTTTGTTTTAAAAACTGAGTAAAAATGTAAAGCGGTAACTTTTTGGGTTTTAGCTGAAAAACTGAGTCGAAATGCTAAAGGGTACCCCTTCTGAGTTTTGGTTGAAAATTTGAGTAAAAATGCGAACGGGTACCCTTCTGGGTTTTTGATGAAAAACTGTGAAAAAAATGCAAAGGGGTATCCCTTTGGGATTTTGATGAAAAACTGAAGGCAAATGGCAAAGGGTACCACCTTTGAGTTCTGGTTTAAAAACTGAGTAAAAATGTAAAGGGGTACGTCTTTGGGTTTTAGCTGAAAAACTGAGTCGAAATGCTAAAGGGTACCCCTTCTGAGTTTTGGTTGAAAAATTGAGTAAAAATGCGAACGGGTACCCTTCTGGATTTTTGATGAAAAACTGAGAAAAAAATGCAAAGGGGTATCCCTTTGGGATTTCGAAGAAAAACTTAGGGCAAATGGCATAGGGTACCACTTTGAGTTTTGTTTTAAAAACTGAGTAAAAATGTAAAGCGGTAACTTTTTGGGTTTTAGCTGAAAAACTGAGCCGAATTGCTAAAGGGTACCCCCTCTGAGTTTTGGTTAAAAAATTGAGTAAAAATGCGAACGGGTACCCTTCTTGGTTTTTGATGAAAAACTGTGAAAAAAATGCAAAGGGGTATCCCTTTGGGATTTTGATGAAATACTGAAGGCAAATGGCAAAGGGTACCACCTTTGAGTTTTGGTTTAAAAACTGAGTAAAAATGTAAAGGGGTACGTCTTTGGGTTTTAGCTGAAAAACTGAGTCGAAATGCTAAAGGGTACCCCTTCTGAGTTTTGGTTGAAAAATTGAGTAAAAATGCGAACGGGTACCCTTCTGGATTTTTGATGAAAAACTGAGAAAAAAATGCAAAGGGGTATCCCTTTGGGATTTCGAAGAAAAACTTAGGGCAAATGGCATAGGGTACCACTTTGAGTTTTGTTTTAAAAACTGAGTAAAAATGTAAAGCGGTAACTTTTTGGGTTTTAGCTGAAAAACAGAGCCGAATTGCTAAAGTGTACCCCCTCTGAGTTTTGGTTAAAAAATTGAGTAAAAATGCGAACGGGTACCCTTCTTGGTTTTTGATGAAAAACTGTGAAAAAAATGCAAAGGGGTATCCCTTTGGGATTTTGATGAAATACTGAAGGCAAATGGCAAAGGGTACCACCTTTGAGTTTTGGTTTAAAAACTGAGTAAAAATGTAAAGGGGTACGTCTTTGGGTTTTAGCTGAAAAACTAAGCCGAAATGCTAAAGGGTACCCCTTCTGAGTTTTGGTTGAAAAATAGAGTAAAAATGCGAACGGGTACCCTTCTGGGTTTTTGATGAAAAACTGAGAAAAAAATGCAAAGGGGTATCCCTTTGGGATTTAGATGAAAAACTTAGGGCAAATGGCATAGGGTACCACTTTGAGTTTTGTTTTAAAAACTGAGTAAAAATGTAAAGCGGTAACTTTTTGGGTTTTAGCTGAAAAACTGAGCCGAATTGCTAAAGTGTACCCCCTCTGAGTTTTGGTTAAAAAATTGAGTAAAAATGCGAACGGGTACCCTTCTTGGTTTTTGATGAAAAACTGTGAAAAAAATGCAAAGGGGTATCCCTTTGGGATTTTGATGAAATACTGAAGGCAAATGGCAAAGGGTACCACCTTTGAGTTTTGGTTTAAAAACTGAGTAAAAATGTAAAGGGGTACGTCTTTGGGTTTTAGCTGAAAAACTAAGCCGAAATGCTAAAGGGTACCCCTTCTGAGTTTTGGTTGAAAAATAGAGTAAAAATGCGAACGGGTACCCTTCTGGGTTTTTGATGAAAAACTGAGAAAAAAATGCAAAGGGGTATCCCTTTGGGATTTAGATGAAAAACTGCGGGCAAATGGCAAAGGGTACCACCTTTAAGTTTTGGTTTAAAAACAGATTAAAAATGTAAAGGGGTACCTCTTTGGGTTTTAGCTGAAAAACTGAGTCGAAATGCTAAATTGTACCCCCTCTGAGTTTTGGTTGAGAAATTGAGTAAAAATGCGAACGGGTACCCTTCTGGGTTTTTGATGAAAAACTGTGAAAAAAATGCAAAGGGGTATCCCTTTGGGATTCCGAAGAAAAACATAGGGCAAATGGCATAGGGTACCACCTTTGAGTTTTGTTTTAAAAACTGAGTAAAAATGTAAAGCGGTAACTTTTTGGGTTTTAGCTGAAAAACTGAGTCGAAATGCTAAAGGGTACCCCTTCTGAGTTTTGGTTGAAAAATTGAGTAAAAATGCGAACGGGTACCCTTCTGGGTTTTTGATGAAAAACTGTGAAAAAAATGCAAAGGGGTATCCCTTTGGGATTTTGATGAAAAACTGAAGGCAAATGGCAAAGGGTACCACCTTTGAGTTCTGGTTTAAAAACTGAGTAAAAATGTAAAGGGGTACGTCTTTGGGTTTTAGCTGAAAAACTGAGTCGAAATGCTAAAGGGTACCCCTTCTGAGTTTTGGTTGAAAAATTGAGTAAAAATGCGAACGGGTACCCTTCTGGATTTTTGATGAAAAACTGAGAAAAAAATACAAAGGGGTATCCCTTTGGGATTTCGAAGAAAAACTTAGGGCAAATGGCATAGGGTACCACTTTGAGTTTTGTTTTAAAAACTGTGTAAAAATGTAAAGCGGTAACTTTTTGGGTTTTAGCTGAAAAACTGAGCCGAATTGCTAAATGGTACCCCCTCTGAGTTTTGGTTAAAAAATTGAGTAAAAATGCGAACGGGTACCCTTCTTGGTTTTTGATGAAAAACTGTGAAAAAAATGCAAAGGGGTATCCCTTTGGGATTTTGATGAAATACTGAAGGCAAATGGCAAAGGGTACCACCTTTGAGTTTTGGTTTAAAAACTGAGTAAAAATGTAAAGGGGTACGTCTTTGGGTTTTAGCTGAAAAACTAAGCCGAAATGCTAAAGGGTACCCCTTCTGAGTTTTGGTTGAAAAATAGAGTAAAAATGCGAACGGGTACCCTTCTGGGTTTTTGATGAAAAACTGAGAAAAAAATGCAAAGGGGTATCCCTTTGGGATTTAGATGAAAAACTTAGGGCAAATGGCATAGGGTACCACTTTGAGTTTTGTTTTAAAAACTGAGTAAAAATGTAAAGCGGTAACTTTTTGGGTTTTAGCTGAAAAACTGAGCCGAATTGCTAAAGTGTACCCCCTCTGAGTTTTGGTTAAAAAATTGAGTAAAAATGCGAACGGGTACCCTTCTTGGTTTTTGATGAAAAACTGTGAAAAAAATGCAAAGGGGTATCCCTTTGGGATTTTGATGAAATACTGAAGGCAAATGGCAAAGGGTACCACCTTTGAGTTTTGGTTTAAAAACTGAGTAAAAATGTAAAGGGGTACGTCTTTGGGTTTTAGCTGAAAAACTAAGCCGAAATGCTAAAGGGTACCCCTTCTGAGTTTTGGTTGAAAAATAGAGTAAAAATGCGAACGGGTACCCTTCTGGGTTTTTGATGAAAAACTGAGAAAAAAATGCAAAGGGGTATCCCTTTGGGATTTAGATGAAAAACTGCGGGCAAATGGCAAAGGGTACCACCTTTAAGTTTTGGTTTAAAAACAGATTAAAAATGTAAAGGGGTACCTCTTTGGGTTTTAGCTGAAAAACTGAGTCGAAATGCTAAATTGTACCCCCTCTGAGTTTTGGTTGAGAAATTGAGTAAAAATGCGAACGGGTACCCTTCTGGGTTTTTGATGAAAAACTGTGAAAAAAATGCAAAGGGGTATCCCTTTGGGATTCCGAAGAAAAACATAGGGCAAATGGCATAGGGTACCACCTTTGAGTTTTGTTTTAAAAACTGAGTAAAAATGTAAAGCGGTAACTTTTTGGGTTTTAGCTGAAAAACTGAGTCGAAATGCTAAAGGGTACCCCTTCTGAGTTTTGGTTGAAAAATTGAGTAAAAATACGAACGGGTACCCTTCTGGGTTTTTGATGAAAAACTGTGAAAAAAATGCAAAGGGGTATCCCTTTGGGATTTTGATGAAAAACTGAAGGCAAATGGCAAAGGGTACCACCTTTGAGTTCTGGTTTAAAAACTGAGTAAAAATGTAAAGGGGTACGTCTTTGGGTTTTAGCTGAAAAACTGAGTCGAAATGCTAAAGGGTACCCCTTCTGAGTTTTGGTTGAAAAATTGAGTAAAAATGCGAACGGGTACCCTTCTGGATTTTTGATGAAAAACTGAGAAAAAAATACAAAGGGGTATCCCTTTGGGATTTCGAAGAAAAACTTAGGGCAAATGGCATAGGGTACCACTTTGAGTTTTGTTTTAAAAACTGTGTAAAAATGTAAAGCGGTAACTTTTTGGGTTTTAGCTGAAAAACTGAGCCGAATTGCTAAATGGTACCCCCTCTGAGTTTTGGTTAAAAAATTGAGTAAAAATGCGAACGGGTACCCTTCTGGGTTTTTGATGAAAAACTGTGAAAAAAATGCAAAGGGGTATCCCTTTGGGATTTTGATGAAATACTGAAGGCAAATGGCAAAGGGTACCACCTTTGAGTTTTGGTTTAAAAACTGAGTAAAAATGTAAAGGGGTACGTCTTTGGGTTTTAGCTGAAAAACTGAGCCGAAATGCTAAAGGGTACCCCTTCTGAGTTTTGGTTGAAAAATAGAGTAAAAATGCGAACGGGTACCCTTCTGGGTTTTTGATGAAAAACTGAGAAAAAAATGCAAAGGGGTATCCCTTTGGGATTTAGATGAAAAACTGCGGGCAATTGGCAAAGGGTACCACCTTTAAGTTTTGGTTTAAAAACAGATTAAAAATGTAAAGGGGTACCTCTTTGGGTTTTAGCTGAAAAACTGAGTCGAAATGCTAAATTGTACCCCCTCTGAGTTTTGGTTGAGAAATTGAGTAAAAATGCGAAAGGGTACCCTTCTGGGTTTTTGATGAAAAACTGAGAAAAAAATACAAAGGGGTATCCCTTTGGGATTCCGAAGAAAAACATAGGGCAAATGACATAGGGTACCACCTTTGAGTTTTGTTTTAAAAACTGAGTAAAAATGTAAAGCGGTAACTTTTTGGGTTTTAACTGAAAAACTGAGTCGAAATGCTAAAGGGTACCCCCTCTGAGTTTTGGTTGAAAAATTGAGTAAAAATGCGAACGGGTACCCTTCTGGGTTTTTGATGAAAAACTGTGAAAAAAATGCAAAGGGGTATCCCTTTGGGATTTTGATGAAAAACTAAAGGCAAATGGCAAAGGGTACCACCTTTGAGTTCTGGTTTAAAAACTGAGTAAAAATGTAAAGGGGTACGTCTTTGGGTTTTAGCTGAAAAACTGAGTCGAAATGCTAAAGGGTACCCCTTCTGAGTTTTGGTTGAAAAATTGAGTAAAAATGCGAACGGGTACCCTTCTGGATTTTTGATGAAAAACTGAGAAAAAAATGCAAAGGGGTATCCCTTTGGGATTTCGAAGAAAAACTTAGGGCAAATGGCATAGGGTATCACTTTGAGTTTTGTTTTAAAAACTGTGTAAAAATGTAAAGCGGTAACTTTTTGGGTTTTAGCTGAAAAACTGAGCCGAATTGCTAAAGGGTACCCCCTCTGAGTTTTGGTTAAAAAATTGAGTAAAAATGCGAACGGGTACCCTTCTTGGTTTTTGATGAAAAACTGTGAAAAAAATGCAAAGGGGTATCCCTTTGGGATTTTGATGAAATACTGAAGGCAAATGGCAAAGGGTACCACCTTTGAGTTTTGGTTTAAAAACTGAGTAAAAATGTAAAGGGGTACGTCTTTGGGTTTTAGCTGAAAAACTGAGCCGAAATGCTAAAGGGTACCCCTTCTGAGTTTTGGTTGAAAAATAGAGTAAAAATGCGAACGGGTACCCTTCTAGGTTTTTGATGAAAAACTGAGAAAAAAATGCAAAGGGGTATCCCTTTGGGATTTAGATGAAAAACTGCGGGCAAATGGCAAAGGGTACCACCTTTAAGTTCTGGTTGAAAAACAGATTAAAAATGTAAAGGGGTACCTCTTTGGGTTTTAGCTGAAAAACTGAGTCGAAATGCTAAATTGTACCCCCTCTGAGTTTTGGTTGAAAAATTGAGTAAAAATGCGAAAGGGTACCCTTCTGGATTTTTGATGAAAAACTGAGAAAAAAATACAAAGGGGTATCCCTTTGGGATTTCGAAGAAAAACTTAGGGCAAATGGCATAGGGTACCACTTTGAGTTTTGTTTTAAAAACTGTGTAAAAATGTAAAGCGGTAACTTTTTGGGTTTTAGCTGAAAAACTGAGCCAAAATGCTAAAGGGTAGCCCCTCTGAGTTTTGGTTAAAAAATTGAGTAAAAATGCGAACGGGTACCCTTCTGGGTTTTTGATGAAAAACTGTGAAAAAAATGCAAAGGGGTATCCCTTTGGGATTTTGATGAAATACTGAAGGCAAATGGCAAAGGGTACCACCTTTGAGTTATGGTTTAAAAAATGAGTAAAAATGTAAAGGGGTACGTCTTTGGGTTTTAGCTGAAAAACTGAGCCGAAATGCTAAAGGGTACCCCTTCTGAGTTTTGGTTGAAAAATAGAGTAAAAATGCGAACGGGTACCCTTCTGGGTTTTTGATGAAAAACTGAGAAAAAAATGCAAAGGGGTATCCCTTTGGGATTTAGATGAAAAAGTGCGGGCAAATGGCAAAGGGTACCACCTTTAAGTTTTGGTTTAAAAACAGATTAAAAATGTAAAGGGGTACCTCTTTGGGTTTTAGCTGAAAAACTGAGTCGAAATGCTAAATTGTACCCCCTCTGAGTTTTGGTTGAGAAATTGAGTAAAAATGCGAACGGGTACCCTTCTGGGTTTTTGATGAAAAACTGTGAAAAAAATGCAAAGGGGTATCCCTTTGGGATTCCGAAGAAAAACATAGGGCAAATGACATAGGGTACCACCTTTGAGTTTTGTTTTAAAAACTGAGTAAAAATGTAAAGCGGTAACTTTTTGGGTTTTAGCTGAAAAACTGAGTCGAAATGCTAAAGGGTACCCCTTCTGAGTTTTGGTTGAAAAATTGAGTAAAAATGCGAACGGGTACCATTCTGGGTTTTTGATGAAAAACTGTGAAAAAAATGCAAAGGGGTATCCCTTTGGGATTTTGATGAAAAACTGAAGGCAAATGGCAAAGGGTACCACCTTTGAGTTCTGGTTTAAAAACTGAGTAAAAATGTAAAGGGGTACGTCTTTGGGTTTTAGCTGAAAAACTGAGTCGAAATGCTAAAGGGTACCCATTCTGAGTTTTGGTTGAAAATTTGAGTAAAAATGCGAACGGGTACCCTTCTGGATTTTTGATGAAAAACTGAGAAAAAAATGCAAAGGGGTATCCCTTTGGAATTTCGAAGAAAAACTTAGGGCAAATGGCATAGGGTACCACTTTGAGTTTTGTTTTAAAAACTGTGTAAAAATGTAAAGCGGTAACTTTTTGGGTTTTAGCTGAAAAACTGAGCCGAAATGCTAAAGGGTACCCCCTCTGAGTTTTGGTTAAAAAATTGAGTAAAAATGCGAACGGGTACCCTTCTTGGTTTTTGATGAAAAACTGTGAAAAAAATGCAAAGGGGTATCCCTTTGGGATTTTGATGAAATACTGAAGGCAAATGGCAAAGGGTACCACCTTTGAGTTTTGGTTTAAAAACTGAGTAAAAATGTAAAGGGGTACGTCTTTGGGTTTTAGCTGAAAAACTGAGCCGAAATGCTAAAGGGTACCCCTTCTGAGTTTTGGTTGAAAAATAGAGTAAAAATGCGAACGGGTACCCTTCTGGGTTTTTGATGAAAAACTGAGAAAAAAATGCAAAGGGGTATCCCTTTGGGATTTAGATGAAAAACTGCGGGCAAATGGCAAAGGGTACCACCTTTAAGTTTTGGTTGAAAAACAGATTAAAAATGTAAAGGGGTACCTCTTTGGGTTTTAGCTGAAAAACTGAGTCGAAATGCTAAATTGTACCCCCTCTGAGTTTTGGTTGAAAAATTGAGTAAAAATGCGAAAGGGTACCCTTCTGGATTTTTGATGAAAAACTGAGAAAAAAATACAAAGGGGTATCCCTTTGGGATTTCGAAGAAAAACTTAGGGCAAATGGCATAGGGTACCACTTTGAGTTTTGTTTTAAAAACTGTGTAAAAATGTAAAGCGGTAACTTTTTGGGTTTTAGCTGAAAAACTGAGCCGAAATGCTAAAGGGTAGCCCCTCTGAGTTTTGGTTAAAAAATTGAGTAAAAATGCGAACGGGTACCCTTCTGGGTTTTTGATGAAAAACTGTGAAAAAAATGCAAAGGGGTATCCCTTTGGGATTTTGATGAAATACTGAAGGCAAATGGCAAAGGGTACCACCTTTGAGTTATGGTTTAAAAAATGAGTAAAAATGTAAAGGGGTACGTCTTTGGGTTTTAGCTGAAAAACTGAGCCGAAATGCTAAAGGGTACCCCTTCTGAGTTTTGGTTGAAAAATAGAGTAAAAATGCGAACGGGTACCCTTCTGGGTTTTTGATGAAAAACTGAGAAAAAAATGCAAAGGGGTATCCCTTTGGGATTTAGATGAAAAACTGCGGGCAAATGGCAAAGGGTACCACCTTTAAGTTTTGGTTTAAAAACAGATTAAAAATGTAAAGGGGTACCTCTTTGGGTTTTAGCTGAAAAACTGAGTCGAAATGCTAAATTGTACCCCCTCTGAGTTTTGGTTGAGAAATTGAGTAAAAATGCGAACGGGTACCCTTCTGGGTTTTTGATGAAAAACTGTGAAAAAAATGCAAAGGGGTATCCCTTTGGGATTCCGAAGAAAAACATAGGGCAAATGGCATAGGGTACCACCTTTGAGTTTTGTTTTAAAAACTGAGTAAAAATGTAAAGCGGTAACTTTTTGGGTTTTAGCTGAAAAACTGAGCCGAAATGCTAAAGGGTACCCCTTCTGAGTTTTGGTTAAAAAATTGAGTAAAAATGCGAACGGGTACCCTTCTGGGTTTTTAATGAAAAACTGTGAAAAAAATGCAAAGGGGTATCCCTTTGGGATTCCGAAGAAAAACATAGGGCAAATGGCAAAGGGTACCACCTTTGAGTTTTGGTTTAAAAACTGAGTAAAAATGTAAAGGGGTACGTCTTTGGGTTTTAGCTGAAAAACTGAGTCGAAATGCTAAAGGGTACCCCTTCTGAGTTTTGGTTGAAAATAGAGTAAAAATGCGAACGGGTACCCTTCTGGGTTTTTGATGAAAAACTGAGAAAAAAATGCAAAGGGGTATCCCTTTGGGATTTAGATGAAAAACTGCGGGCAAATGGCAAAGGGTACCACCTTTCAGTTTTGGTTTAAAAACAGATTAAAAATGTAAAGGGCTACCTCTTTGGGTTTTAGCTGAAAAACTGAGTCGAAATGCTAAATTGTACCCCCTCTGAGTTTTGGTTGAGAAATTGAGTAAAAATGCGAACGGGTACCCTTCTGGGTTTTTGATGAAAAACTGTGAAAAAAATGCAAAGGGGTATCCCTTTGGGATTCCGAAGAAAAACATAGGGCAAATGGCATAGGGTACCACCTTCGAGTTTTGTTTTAAAAACTGAGTAAAAATGTAAAGCGGTAACTTTTTGGGTTTTAGCTGAAAAACTGAGTCGAAATGCTAAAGGGTACCCCTTCTGAGTTTTGGTTGAAAAATTGAGTAAAAATGCGAACGGGTACCCTTCTGGGTTTTTGATGAAAAACTGTGAAAAAAATGCAAAGGGGTATCCCTTTGGGATTTTGATGAAAAACTGAAGGCAAATGGCAAAGGGTACCACCTTTGAGTTCTGGTTTAAAAACTGAGTAAAAATGTAAAGGGGTACGTCTTTGGGTTTTAGCTGAAAAACTGAGTCGAAATGCTAAAGGGTACCCTTTCTGAGTTTTGGTTGAAAAATTGAGTAAAAATGCGAACGGGTACCCATCTGGATTTTTGATGAAAAACTGAGAAAAAAATACAAAGGGGTATCCCTTTGGGATTTCGAAGAAAAACTTAGGGCAAATGGCATAGGGTACCACTTTGAGTTTTGTTTTAAAAACTGTGTAAAAATGTAAAGCGGTAACTTTTTGGGTTTTAGCTAAAAAACTGAGCCGAAATGCTAAAGGGTACCCCCTCTGAGTTTTGGTTAAAAAATTGAGTAAAAATGCGAACGGGTACCCTTCTGGGTTTTTGATGAAAAACTGTGAAAAAAATGCAAAGGGGTATCCCTTTGGGATTTTGATGAAATACTGAAGGCAAATGGCAAAGGGTACCACCTTTGAGTTTTGGTTTAAAAACTGAGTAAAAATGTAAAGTGGTACGTCTTTGGGTTTTAGCTGAAAAACTGAGCCGAAATGCTAAAGGGTACCCCTTCTGAGTTTTGGTTGAAAAATAGAGTAAAAATGCGAACGGGTACCCTTCTGGGTTTTTGATGAAAAACTGAGAAAAAAATGCAAAGGGGTATCCCTTTGGGATTTAGATGAAAAAGTGCGGGCAAATGGCAAAGGGTACCACCTTTAAGTTTTGGTTTAAAAACAGATTAAAAATGTAAAGGGGTACCTCTTTGGGTTTTAGCTGAAAAACTGAGTCGAAATGCTAAATTGTACCCCCTCTGAGTTTTGGTTGAGAAATTGAGTAAAAATGCAAACGGGTACCCTTCTGGATTTTTGATGAAAAACTGAGAAAAAAATACAAAGGGGTATCCCTTTGGGATTTCGAAGAAAAACTTAGGGCAAATGGCATAGGGTACCACTTTGAGTTTTGTTTTAAAAACTGTGTAAAAATGTAAAGCGGTAACTTTTTGGGTTTTAGCTGAAAAACTGAGCCGAAATGCTAAAGGGTACCCCCTCTGAGTTTTGGTTAAAAAATTGAGTAAAAATGCGAACGGGTACCCTTCTGGGTTTTTGATGAAAAACTGTGAAAAAAATGCAAAGGGGTATCCCTTTGGGATTTTGATGAAATACTGAAGGCAAATGGCAAAGGGTACCACCTTTGAGTTTTGGTTTAAAAACTGAGTAAAAATGTAAAGGGGTACGTCTTTGGGTTTTAGCTGAAAAACTGAGCCGAAATGCTAAAGGGTACCCCTTCTGAGTTTTGGTTGAAAAATAGAGTAAAAATGCGAACGGGTACCCTTCTGGGTTTTTGATGAAAAACTGAGAAAAAAATGCAAAGGGGTATCCCTTTGGGATTTAGATGAAAAACTGCGGGCAAATGGCAAAGGGTACCACCTTTAAGTTTTGGTTGAAAAACAGATTAAAAATGTAAAGGGGTACCTCTTTGGGTTTTAGCTGAAAAACTGAGTCGAAATGCTAAATTGTACCCCCTCTGAGTTTTGGTTGAGAAATTGAGTAAAAATGCGAACGGGTACCCTTCTGGGTTTTTGATGAAAAACTGTGAAAAAAATGCAAAGGGGTATCCCTTTGGGATTCCGAAGAAAAACATAGGGCAAATGGCATAGGGTACCACCTTTGAGTTTTGTTTTAAAAACTGAGTAAAAATGTAAAGCGGTAACTTTTTGGGTTTTAGCTGAAAAACTGAGTCGAAATGCTAAAGGGTACCCCTTCTGAGTTTTGGTTGAAAAATAGAGTAAAAATGCGAACGGGTACCCTTCTGGGTTTTTGATGAAAAACTGAGAAAAAAATGCAAAGGGGTATCCCTTTGGGATTTAGATGAAAAACTGCGGGCAAATGGCAAAGGGTACCACCTTTAAGTTTTGGTTTAAAAACAGATTAAAAATGTAAAGGGGTACCTCTTTGGGTTTTAGCTGAAAAACTGAGTCGAAATGCTAAATTGTACCCCCTCTGAGTTTTGGTTGAGAAATTGAGTAAAAATGCGAACGGGTACCCTTCTGGGTTTTTGATGAAAAACTGTGAAAAAAATGCAAAGGGGTATCCCTTTGGGATTCCGAAGAAAAACATAGGGCAAATGGCATAGGGTACCACCTTTGAGTTTTGTTTTAAAAACTGAGTAAAAATGTAAAGCGGTAACTTTTTGGGTTTTAGCTGAAAAACTGAGCCGAAATGCTAAAGGGTACCCCTTCTGAGTTTTGGTTAAAAAATTGAGTAAAAATGCGAACGGGTACCCTTCTGGGTTTTTAATGAAAAACTGTGAAAAAAATGCAAAGGGGTATCCCTTTGGGATTTTGATGAAATACTGAAGGCAAATGGCAAAGGGTACCACCTTTGAGTTTTGGTTTAAAAATTGAGTAAAAATGTAAAGGGGTACGTCTTTGGGTTTTAGCTGAAAAACTGAGTCGAAATGCTAAAGGGTACCCCTTCTGAGTTTTGGTTGAAAATAGAATAAAAATGCGAACGGGTACCCTTCTGGGTTTTTGATGAAAAACTGAGAAAAAAATTCAAAGGGGTATCCCTTTGGGATTTAGATGAAAAACTGCGGGCAAATGGCAAAGGGTACCACCTTTAAGTTTTGGTTTAAAAACAGATTAAAAATGTAAAGGGGTACCTCTTTGGGTTTTAGCTGAAAAACTGAGTCGAAATGCTAAATTGTACCCCCTCTGAGTTTTGGTTGAGAAATTGAGTAAAAATGCGAACGGGTACCCTTCTGGGTTTTTGATGAAAAACTGTGAAAAAAATGCAAAGGGGTATCCCTTTGGGATTCCGAAGAAAAACATAGGGCAAATGGCATAGGGTACCACCTTTGAGTTTTGTTTTAAAAACTGAGTAAAAATGTAAAGCGGTAACTTTTTGGGTTTTAGCTGAAAAACTGAGTCGAAATGCTAAAGGGTACCCCTTCTGAGTTTTGGTTGAAAAATTGAGTAAAAATGCGAACGGGTACCCTTCTGGGTTTTTGATGGAAAACTGTGAAAAAAATGCAAAGGGGTATCCCTTTGGGATTTTGATGAAAAACTGAAGGCAAATGGCAAAGGGTACCACCTTTGAGTTCTGGTTTAAAAACTGAGTAAAAATGTAAAGGGGTACGTCTTTGGGTTTTAGCTGAAAAACTGAGTCGAAATGCTAAAGGGTACCCTTTCTGAGTTTTGGTTGAAAAATTGAGTAAAAATGCGAACGGGTACCCTTCTGGATTTTTGATGAAAAACTGAAAAAAAAATACAAAGGGGTATCCCTTTGGGATTTCGAAGAAAAACTTAGGGCAAATGGCATAGGGTACCACTTTGAGTTTTGTTTTAAAAACTGTGTAAAAATGTAAAGCGGTAACTTTTTGGGTTTTAGCTGAAAAACTGAGCCGAAATGCTAAAGGGTACCCCCTCTGAGTTTTGGTTAAAAAATTGAGTAAAAATGCGAACGGGTACCCTTCTGGGTTTTTGATGAAAAACTGTGAAAAAAATGCAAAGGGGTATCCCTTTGGGATTTTGATGAAATACTGAAGGCAAATGGCAAAGGGTACCACCTTTGAGTTTTGGTTTAAAAACTAAGTAAAAATGTAAAGTGGTACGTCTTTGGGTTTTAGCTGAAAAACTGAGCCGAAATGCTAAAGGGTACCCCTTCTGAGTTTTGGTTGAAAAATAGAGTAAAAATGCGAACGGGTACCCTTCTGGGTTTTTGATGAAAAACTGAGAAAAAAATGCAAAGGGGTATCCCTTTGGGATTTAGATGAAAAAGTGCGGGCAAATGGCAAAGGGTACCACCTTTAAGTTTTGGTTTAAAAACAGATTAAAAATGTAAAGGGGTACCTCTTTGGGTTTTAGCTGAAAAACTGAGTCGAAATGCTAAATTGTACCCCCTCTGAGTTTTGGTTGAGAAATTGAGTAAAAATGCAAACGGGTACACTTCTGGGTTTTTGATGAAAAACTGTGAAAAAAATGCAAAGGGGTATCCCTTTGGGATTCCGAAGAAAAACATAGGGCAAATGACATAGGGTACCACCTTTGACTTTTGTTTTAAAAACTGAGTAAAAATGTAAAGCGGTAACTTTTTGGGTTTTAGCTGAAAAACTGAGTCGAAATGCTAAAGGGTACCCCTTCTGAGTTTTGGTTGAAAAATTGAGTAAAAATGCGAACGGGTACCCTTCTGGGTTTTTGATGGAAAACTGTGAAAAAAATGCAAAGGGGTATCCCTTTGGGATTTTGATGAAAAACTGAAGGCAAATGGCAAAGGGTACCACCTTTGAGTTCTGGTTTAAAAACTGAGTAAAAATGTAAAGGGGTACGTCTTTGGGTTTTAGCTGAAAAACTGAGTCGAAATGCTAAAGGGTACCCTTTCTGAGTTTTGGTTGAAAAATTGAGTAAAAATGCGAACGGGTACCCTTCTGGATTTTTGATGAAAAACTGAAAAAAAAATACAAAGGGGTATCCCTTTGGGATTTCGAAGAAAAACTTAGGGCAAATGGCATAGGGTACCACTTTGAGTTTTGTTTTAAAAACTGTGTAAAAATGTAAAGCGGTAACTTTTTGGGTTTTAGCTGAAAAACTGAGCCGAAATGCTAAAGGGTACCCCCTCTGAGTTTTGGTTAAAAAATTGAGTAAAAATGCGAACGGGTACCCTTCTGGGTTTTTGATGAAAAACTGTGAAAAAAATGCAAAGGGGTATCCCTTTGGGATTTTGATGAAATACTGAAGGCAAATGGCAAAGGGTACCACCTTTGAGTTTTGGTTTAAAAACTAAGTAAAAATGTAAAGTGGTACGTCTTTGGGTTTTAGCTGAAAAACTGAGCCGAAATGCTAAAGGGTACCCCTTCTGAGTTTTGGTTGAAAAATAGAGTAAAAATGCGAACGGGTACCCTTCTGGGTTTTTGATGAAAAACTGAGAAAAAAATGCAAAGGGGTATCCCTTTGGGATTTAGATGAAAAAGTGCGGGCAAATGGCAAAGGGTACCACCTTTAAGTTTTGGTTTAAAAACAGATTAAAAATGTAAAGGGGTACCTCTTTGGGTTTTAGCTGAAAAACTGAGTCGAAATGCTAAATTGTACCCCCTCTGAGTTTTGGTTGAGAAATTGAGTAAAAATGCAAACGGGTACCCTTCTGGGTTTTTGATGAAAAACTGTGAAAAAAATGCAAAGGGGTATCCCTTTGGGATTCCGAAGAAAAACATAGGGCAAATGACATAGGGTACCACCTTTGACTTTTGTTTTAAAAACTGAGTAAAAATGTAAAGCGGTAACTTTTTGGGTTTTAGCTGAAAAACTGAGTCGAAATGCTAAAGGGTACCCCTTCTGAGTTTTGGTTGAAAAATTGAGTAAAAATGCGAACGGGTACCCTTCTGGGTTTTTGATGGAAAACTGTGAAAAAAATGCAAAGGGGTATCCCTTTGGGATTTTGATGAAAAACTGAAGGCAAATGGCAAAGGGTACCACCTTTGAGTTCTGGTTTAAAAACTGAGTAAAAATGTAAAGGGGTACGTCTTTGGGTTTTAGCTGAAAAACTGAGTCGAAATGCTAAAGGGTACCCTTTCTGAGTTTTGGTTGAAAAATTGAGTAAAAATGCGAACGGGTACCCTTCTGGATTTTTGATGAAAAACTGAAAAAAAAATACAAAGGGGTATCCCTTTGGGATTTCGAAGAAAAACTTAGGGCAAATGGCATAGGGTACCACTTTGAGTTTTGTTTTAAAAACTGTGTAAAAATGTAAAGCGGTAACTTTTTGGGTTTTAGCTGAAAAACTGAGCCGAAATGCTAAAGGGTACCCCCTCTGAGTTTTGGTTAAAAAATTGAGTAAAAATGCGAACGGGTACCCTTCTGGGTTTTTGATGAAAAACTGTGAAAAAAATGCAAAGGGGTATCCCTTTGGGATTTTGATGAAATACTGAAGGCAAATGGCAAAGGGTACCACCTTTGAGTTTTGGTTTAAAAACTAAGTAAAAATGTAAAGTGGTACGTCTTTGGGTTTTAGCTGAAAAACTGAGCCGAAATGCTAAAGGGTACCCCTTCTGAGTTTTGGTTGAAAAATAGAGTAAAAATGCGAACGGGTACCCTTCTGGGTTTTTGATGAAAAACTGAGAAAAAAATGCAAAGGGGTATCCCTTTGGGATTTAGATGAAAAACTGCGGGCAAATGGCAAAGGGTACCACCTTTAAGTTTTTGTTGAAAAACAGATTAAAAATGTAAAGGGGTACCTCTTTGGGTTTTAGCTGAAAAACTGAGTCGAAATGCTAAATTGTACCCCCTCTGAGTTTTGGTTGAGAAATTGAGTAAAAATGCGAACGGGTACCCTTCTGGGTTTTTGATGAAAAACTGTGAAAAAAATGCAAAGGGGTATCCCTTTGGGATTCCGAAGAAAAACATAGGGCAAATGACATAGGGTACCACCTTTGAGTTTTGGTTTAAAAACTGAGTAAAAATGTAAAGGGGTACGTCTTTGGGTTTTAGCTGAAAAACTGAGCCGAAATGCTAAAGGGTACCCCTTCTGAGTTTTGGTTGAAAAATAGAGTAAAAATGCGAACGGGTACCCTTCTGGGTTTTTGATGAAAAACTGAGAAAAAAATGCAAAGGGGTATCCCTTTGGGATTTAGATGAAAAAGTGCGGGCAAATGGCAAAGGGTACCACCTTTAAGTTTTGGTTTAAAAACAGATTAAAAATGTAAAGGGGTACCTCTTTGGGTTTTAGCTGAAAAACTGAGTCGAAACGCTAAATTGTACCCCCTCTGAGTTTTGGTTGAGAAATTGAGTAAAAATGCGAACGGGTACCCTTCTGGGTTTTTGATGAAAAACTGTGAAAAAAATGCAAAGGGGTATCCCTTTGGGATTCCGAAGAAAAACATAGGGCAAATGACATAGGGTACCACCTTTGAGTTTTGTTTTAAAAACTGAGTAAAAATGTAAAGCGGTAACTTTTTGGGTTTTAGCTGAAAAACTGAGTCGAAATGCTAAAGGGTACCCCTTCTGAGTTTTGGTTGAAAAATTGAGTAAAAATGCGAACGGGTACCCTTCTGGGTTTTTGATGAAAAACTGTGAAAAAAATGCAAAGGGGTATCCCTTTGGGATTTTGATGAAAAACTGAAGGCAAATGGCTAAGGGTACCACCTTTGAGTTCTGGTTTAAAAACTGAGTAAAAATGTAAAGGGGTACGTCTTTGGGTTTTAGCTGAAAAACTGAGTCGAAATGCTAAAGGGTACCCCTTCTGAGTTTTGGTTGAAAAATTGAGTAAAAATGCGAACGGGTACCCTTCTGGATTTTTGATGAAAAACTGAGAAAAAAATGCAAAGGGGTATCCCTTTGGGATTTCGAAGAAAAACTTAGGGCAAATGGCATAGGGTACCACTTTGAGTTTTGTTTTAAAAACTGTGTAAAAATGTAAAGCGGTAACTTTTTGGGTTTTAGCTGAAAAACTGAGCCGAAATGCTAAAGGGTACCCCCTCTGAGTTTTGGTTAAAAAATTGAGTAAAAATGCGAACGGGTACCCTTCTGGGTTTTTGATGAAAAACTGTGAAAAAAATGCAAAGGGGTATCCCTTTGGGATTTTGATGAAATACTGAAGGCAAATGGCAAAGGGTACCACCTTTGAGTTTTGGTTTAAAAACTGAGTAAAAATGTAAAGGGGTACGTCTTTGGGTTTTAGCTGAAAAACTGAGCCGAAATGCTAAAGGGTACCCCTTCTGAGTTTTGGTTGAAAAATAGAGTAAAAATGCGAACGGGTACCCTTCTGGGTTTTTGATGAAAAACTGAGAAAAAAATGCAAAGGGGTATCCCTTTGGGATTTAGATGAAAAACTGCGGGCAAATGGCAAAGGGTACCACCTTTAAGTTTTGGTTGAAAAACAGATTAAAAATGTAAAGGGGTACCTCTTTGGGTTTTAGCTGAAAAACTGAGTCGAAATGCTAAATTGTACCCCCTCTGAGTTTTGGTTGAGAAATTGAGTAAAAATGCGAACGGGTACCCTTCTGGGTTTTTGATGAAAAACTGTGAAAAAAATGCAAAGGGGTATCCCTTTGGGATTCCGAAGAAAAACATAGGGCAAATGACATAGGGTACCACCTTTGAGTTTTGGTTTAAAAACTGAGTAAAAATGTAAAGGGGTACGTCTTTGGGTTTTAGCTGAAAAACTGAGCCGAAATGCTAAAGGGTACCCCTTCTGAGTTTTGGTTGAAAAATAGAGTAAAAATGCGAACGGGTACCCTTCTGGGTTTTTGATGAAAAACTGAGAAAAAAATGCAAAGGGGTATCCCTTTGGGATTTAGATGAAAAAGTGCGGGCAAATGGCAAAGGGTACCACCTTTAAGTTTTGGTTTAAAAACAGATTAAAAATGTAAAGGGGTACCTCTTTGGGTTTTAGCTGAAAAACTGAGTCGAAACGCTAAATTGTACCCCCTCTGAGTTTTGGTTGAGAAATTGAGTAAAAATGCGAACGGGTACCCTTCTGGGTTTTTGATGAAAAACTGTGAAAAAAATGCAAAGGGGTATCCCTTTGGGATTCCGAAGAAAAACATAGGGCAAATGACATAGGGTACCACCTTTGAGTTTTGTTTTAAAAACTGAGTAAAAATGTAAAGCGGTAACTTTTTGGGTTTTAGCTGAAAAACTGAGTCGAAATGCTAAAGGGTACCCCTTCTGAGTTTTGGTTGAAAAATTGAGTAAAAATGCGAACGGGTACCCTTCTGGGTTTTTGATGAAAAACTGTGAAAAAAATGCAAAGGGGTATCCCTTTGGGATTTTGATGAAAAACTGAAGGCAAATGGCTAAGGGTACCACCTTTGAGTTCTGGTTTAAAAACTGAGTAAAAATGTAAAGGGGTACGTCTTTGGGTTTTAGCTGAAAAACTGAGTCGAAATGCTAAAGGGTACCCCTTCTGAGTTTTGGTTGAAAAATTGAGTAAAAATGCGAACGGGTACCCTTCTGGATTTTTGATGAAAAACTGAGAAAAAAATGCAAAGGGGTATCCCTTTGGGATTTCGAAGAAAAACTTAGGGCAAATGGCATAGGGTACCACTTTGAGTTTTGTTTTAAAAACTGTGTAAAAATGTAAAGCGGTAACTTTTTGGGTTTTAGCTGAAAAACTGAGCCGAAATGCTAAAGGGTACCCCCTCTGAGTTTTGGTTAATAAATTGAGTAAAAATGCGAACGGGTACCCTTCTGGGTTTTTGATGAAAAACTGTGAAAAAAATGCAAAGGGGTATCCCTTTGGGATTTTGATGAAATACTGAAGGCAAATGGCAAATGGTACCACCTTTGAGTTTTGGTTTAAAAACTGAGTAAAAATGTAAAGGGGTACGTCTTTGGGTTTTAGCTGAAAAACTGAGCCGAAATGCTAAAGGGTACCCCTTCTGAGTTTTGGTTGAAAAATAGAGTAAAAATGCGAACGGGTACCCTTCTGGGTTTTTGATGAAAAACTGAGAAAAAAATGCAAAGGGGTATCCCTTTGGGATTTAGATGAAAAAGTGCGGGCAAATGGCAAAGGGTACCACCTTTAAGTTTTGGTTTAAAAACAGATTAAAAATGTAAAGGGGTACCTCTTTGGGTTTTAGCTGAAAAACTGAGTCGAAATGCTAAATTGTACCCCCTCTGAGTTTTGGTTGAGAAATTGAGTAAAAATGCGAACGGGTACCCTTCTGGGTTTTTGATGAAAAACTGTGAAAAAAATGCAAAGGGGTATCCCTTTGGGATTCCGAAGAAAAACATAGGGCAAATGACATAGGGTACCACCTTTGAGTTTTGTTTTAAAAACTGAGTAAAAATGTAAAGCGGTAACTTTTTGGGTTTTAGCTGAAAAACTGAGTCGAAATGCTAAAGGGTACCCCTTCTGAGTTTTGGTTGAAAAATTGAGTAAAAATGCGAACGGGTACCCTTCTGGGTTTTTGATGAAAAACTGTGAAAAAAATGCAAAGGGGTATCCCTTTGGGATTTTGATGAAAAACTGAAGGCAAATGGCAAAGGGTACCACCTTTGAGTTCTGGTTTAAAAACTGAGTAAAAATGTAAAGGGGTACGTCTTTGGGTTTTAGCTGAAAAACTGAGTCGAAATGCTAAAGGGTACCCCTTCTGAGTTTTGGTTGAAAAATTGAGTAAAAATGCGAACGGGTACCCTTCTGGATTTTTGATGAAAAACTGAGAAAAAAATGCAAAGGGGTATCCCTTTGGGATTTCGAAGAAAAACTTAGGGCAAATGGCATAGGGTACCACTTTGAGTTTTGTTTTAAAAACTGTGTAAAAATGTAAAGCGGTAACTTTTTGGGTTTTAGCTGAAAAACTGAGCCGAAATGCTAAAGGGTACCCCCTCTGAGTTTTGGTTAATAAATTGAGTAAAAATGCGAACGGGTACCCTTCTGGGTTTTTGATGAAAAACTGTGAAAAAAATGCCAAGGGGTATCCCTTTGGGATTTTGATGAAATACTGAAGGCAAATGGCAAATGGTA
This sequence comes from Excoecaria agallocha, assembly GCA_037975025.1. Lineage (NCBI taxonomy): Eukaryota > Viridiplantae > Streptophyta > Magnoliopsida > Malpighiales > Euphorbiaceae > Excoecaria > Excoecaria agallocha. The sequence continues at coordinate 1,596,669 of JBBPFJ010000019.1, read as the reverse complement.
CCACCTTTGAGTTTTGGTTTAAAAACTGAGTAAAAATGTAAAGGGGTACGTCTTTGGGTTTTAGCTGAAAAACTGAGCCGAAATGCTAAAGGGTACCCCTTCTGAGTTTTGGTTGAAAAATAGAGTAAAAATGCGAACGGGTACCCTTCTGGGTTTTTGATGAAAAACTGAGAAAAAAATGCAAAGGGGTATCCCTTTGGGATTTAGATGAAAAAGTGCGGGCAAATGGCAAAGGGTACCACCTTTAAGTTTTGGTTTAAAAACAGATTAAAAATGTAAAGGGGTACCTCTTTGGGTTTTAGCTGAAAAACTGAGTCGAAATGCTAAATTGTACCCCCTCTGAGTTTTGGTTGAGAAATTGAGTAAAAATGCGAACGGGTACCCTTCTGGGTTTTTGATGAAAAACTGTGAAAAAAATGCAAAGGGGTATCCCTTTGGGATTCCGAAGAAAAACATAGGGCAAATGACATAGGGTACCACCTTTGAGTTTTGTTTTAAAAACTGAGTAAAAATGTAAAGCGGTAACTTTTTGGGTTTTAGCTGAAAAACTGAGTCGAAATGCTAAAGGGTACCCCTTCTGAGTTTTGGTTGAAAAATTGAGTAAAAATGCGAACGGGTACCCTTCTGGGTTTTTGATGAAAAACTGTGAAAAAAATGCAAAGGGGTATCCCTTTGGGATTTTGATGAAAAACTGAAGGCAAATGGCAAAGGGTACCACCTTTGAGTTCTGGTTTAAAAACTGAGTAAAAATGTAAAGGGGTACGTCTTTGGGTTTTAGCTGAAAAACTGAGTCGAAATGCTAAAGGGTACCCCTTCTGAGTTTTGGTTGAAAAATTGAGTAAAAATGCGAACGGGTACCCTTCTGGATTTTTGATGAAAAACTGAGAAAAAAATGCAAAGGGGTATCCCTTTGGGATTTCGAAGAAAAACTTAGGGCAAATGGCATAGGGTACCACTTTGAGTTTTGTTTTAAAAACTGTGTAAAAATGTAAAGCGGTAACTTTTTGGGTTTTAGCTGAAAAACTGAGCCGAAATGCTAAAGGGTACCCCCTCTGAGTTTTGGTTAAAAAATTGAGTAAAAATGCGAACGGGTACCCTTCTTGGTTTTTGATGAAAAACTGTGAACAAAATGCAAAGGGGTATCCCTTTGGGATTTTGATGAAATACTGAAGGCAAATGGCAAAGGGTACCACCTTTGAGTTTTGGTTTAAAAACTGAGTAAAAATGTAAAGGGGTACGTCTTTGGGTTTTAGCTGAAAAACTGAGCCGAAATGCTAAAGGGTACCCCTTCTGAGTTTTGGTTGAAAAATAGAGTAAAAATGCGAACGGGTACCCTTCTGGGTTTTTGATGAAAAACTGAGAAAAAAATGTAAAGGGGTATCCCTTTGGGATTTAGATGAAAAACTGCGGGCAAATGGCAAAGGGTTCCACCTTTAAGTTTTGGTTGAAAAACAGATTAAAAATGTAAAGGGGTACCTCTTTGGGTTTTAGCTGAAAAACTGAGTCTAAATGCTAAATTGTACCCCCTCTGAGTTTTGGTTGAGAAATTGAGTAAAAATGCGAACGGGTACCCTTCTGGGTTTTTGATGAAAAACTGTGAAAAAAATGCAAAGGGGTATCCCTTTGGGATTCCGAAGAAAAACATAGGGCAAATGGCATAGGGTACCACCTTTGAATTTTGTTTTAAAAACTGAGTAAAAATGTAAAGCGGTAACTTTTTGGGTTTTAGCTGAAAGACTGAGTCGAAATGCTAAAGGGTACCCCTTCTGAGTTTTGGTTGAAAAATTGAGTAAAAATGCGAACGGGTACCCTTCTGGGTTTTTGATGAAAAACTGTGAAAAAAATTCAAAGGGGTATCCCTTTGGGATTTTGATGAAAAACTGAAGGCAAATGGCAAAGGGTACCACCTTTGAGTTCTGGTTTAAAAACTGAGTAAAAATGTAAAGGGGTACGTCTTTGGGTTTTAGCTGAAAAACTGAGTCGAAATGCTAAAGGGTACCCCTTCTGAGTTTTGGTTGAAAAATAGAGTAAAAATGCGAACGGGTACCCTTCTGGATTTTTGATGAAAAACTGAGAAAAAAATACAAAGGGGTATCCCTTTGGGATTTCGAAGAAAAACTTAGGGCAAATGGCATAGGGTACCACTTTGAGTTTTGTTTTAAAAACTGTGTAAAAATGTAAAGCGGTAACTTTTTGGGTTTTAGCTGAAAAACTGAGCCGAAATGCTAAAGGGTACCCCCTCTGAGTTTTGGTTAAAAAATTGAGTAAAAATGCGAACGGGTACCCTTCTGGGTTTTTGATGAAAAACTGTGAAAAAAATGCAAAGGGGTATCCCTTTGGGATTTTGATGAAATACTGAAGGCAAATGGCAAAGGGTACCACCTTTGAGTTTTGGTTTAAAAACTGAGTAAAAATGTAAAGGGGTACGTCTTTGGGTTTTAGCTGAAAAACTGAGCCGAAATGCTAAAGGGTACCCCTTCTGAGTTTTGGTTGAAAAATAGAGTAAAAATGCGAACGGGTACCCTTCTGGGTTTTTGATGAAAAACTGAGAAAAAAATGCAAAGGGGTATCCCTTTGGGATTTAGATGAAAAAGTGCGGGCAAATGGCAAAGGGTACCACCTTTAAGTTTTGGTTTAAAAACAGATTAAAAATGTAAAGGGGTACCTCTTTGGGTTTTAGCTGAAAAACTGAGTCGAAACGCTAAATTGTACCCCCTCTGAGTTTTGGTTGAGAAATTGAGTTAAAATGCGAACGGGTACCCTTCTGGGTTTTTGATGAAAAACTGTGAAAAAAATGCAAAGGGGTATCCCTTTGGGATTCCGAAGAAAAACATAGGGCAAATGACATAGGGTACCACCTTTGAGTTTTGTTTTAAAAACTGAGTAAAAATGTAAAGCGGTAACTTTTTGGGTTTTAGCTGAAAAACTGAGTCGAAATGCTAAAGGGTACCCCTTCTGAGTTTTGGTTGAAAAATTGAGTAAAAATGCGAACGGGTACCCTTCTGGGTTTTTGATGAAAAACTGTGAAAAAAATGCAAAGGGGTATCCCTTTGGGATTTTGATGAAAAACTGAAGGCAAATGGCAAAGGGTACCACCTTTGAGTTCTGGTTTAAAAACTGAGTAAAAATGTAAAGGGGTACGTCTTTGGGTTTTAGCTGAAAAACTGAGTCGAAATGCTAAAGGGTACCCCTTCTGAGTTTTGGTTGAAAAATTGAGTAAAAATGCGAACGGGTACCCTTCTGGATTTTTGATGAAAAACTGAGAAAAAAATGCAAAGGGGTATCCCTTTGGGATTTCGAAGAAAAACTTAGGGCAAATGGCATAGGGTACAACTTTGAGTTTTGTTTTAAAAACTGTGTAAAAATGTAAAGCGGTAACTTTTTGGGTTTTAGCTGAAAAACTGAGCCGAAATGCTAAAGGGTACCCCCTCTGAGTTTTGGTTAAAAAATTGAGTAAAAATGCGAACGGGTACCCTTCTTGGTTTTTGATGAAAAACTGTGAAAAAAATGCAAAGGGGTATCCCTTTGGGATTTTGATGAAATACTGAAGGCAAATGGCAAAGGGTACCACCTTTGAGTTTTGGTTTAAAAACTGAGTAAAAATGTAAAGGGGTACGTCTTTGGGTTTTAGCTGAAAAACTGAGCCGAAATGCTAAAGGGTACCCCTTCTGAGTTTTGGTTGAAAATAGAGTAAAAATGCGAACGGGTACCCTTCTGGGTTTTTGATGAAAAACTGAGAAAAAAATGTAAAGGGGTATCCCTTTGGGATTTAGATGAAAAACTGCGGGCAAATGGCAAAGGGTACCACCATTAAGTTTTGGTTAAAAAACAAATTAAAATTGTAAAGGGGTACCTCTTTGGGTTTTAGCTGAAAAACTGAGTCGAAATGCTAAATTGTACCCCCTCTGAGTTTTGGTTGAGAAATTGAGTAAAAATGCGAACGGGTACCCTTCTGGGTTTTTGATTAAAAACTGTGAAAAAAATGCAAAGGGGTATCCCTTTGGGATTCCGAAGAAAAACATAGGGCAAATGGCATAGGGTACCACCTTTGAGTTTTGTATTAAAAACTGAGTAAAAATGTAAAGCAGTAACTTTTTGGGTTTTAGCTGAAAAACTGAGTCGAAATTCTAAAGGGTACCCCTTCTGAGTTTTGGTTGAAAAATTGAGTAAAAATGCGAACGGGTACCCTTCTGGGTTTTTGATGAAAAACTATGAAAAAAATGCAAAGGGGTATCCCTTTGGGATTTTGATGAAAAACTGAAGGCAAATGGCAAAGGGTACCACCTTTGAGTTCTGGTTTAAAAACTGAGTAAAAATGTAAAGGGGTACGTCTTTGGGTTTTAGCTGAAAAACTGAGTCGAAATGCTAAAAGGTACCCCTTCTGAGTTTTGGTTGAAAAATTGAGTAAAAATGCGAACGGGTACCCTTCTGGGTTTTGGATGAAAAACTGAGAAAAAAATACAAAGGGGTATCCCTTTGGAATTTCGAAGAAAAACTTAGGGCAAATGGCATAGGGTACCACTTTTAGTTTTTTTTTTTAAAAACTGAGTAAAAATGTAAAGCGGTAACTTTTTGGGTTTTAGCTGAAAAACTGAGCCGAAATGCTAAAGGGTACCCCTTCTGAGTTTTGGTTAAAAAATTGAGTAAAAATGCGAACGGGTACCCTTCTGGGTTTTTGATGAAAAACTGTGAAAAAAATGCAAAGGGGTATCCCTTTGGGATTTTTATGAAATACTGAAGGCAAATGGCAAAGGGTACCACCTTTGAGTTTTGGTTTAAAAACTGAGTAAAAATGTAAAGGGGTACCTCTTTGGGGTTTAGCTGAAAAACTGAGTCGAAATGCTAAAGGGTCCCCCCTCTGAGTTTTTGTTGAAAATTTGAGTAAAAATGCGAACGGGTACCCTTCTGGGTTTTTGATGAAAAACTGAGAAAAAAATGCAAAGGGGTATCCCTTTGGGATTTCGAAGAAAAACTTAGGGCAAATGGCATAGGGTACCACTTTGAGTTTTGTTTTAAAAACTGAGTAAAAATGTAAAGCTGCAACTTTTAAGGTTTTAGCTGAAAAACTGAGCCGAAATACTAAAGGTTACCCCCTCTGTGTTTTCGTTGAGAAATTGAGTAAAAATGCGAACGGGTACTCCTTTGGGTTTTTGATGAAGAATTGAGAAAAAAATGCAAAGGGATATCCCTTTGGGATTTTGATGAAAAACTGAAGGCAAATGGCAAAGGGTACCACCTTGAGTTTTGGTTTAAAAACTGAGGAAAAATGCAAAGGGGTAACTTTTTGCGTTTTAGCTGAAAAACTGAGCCAAAGTGCTAAAGGGTCCCCCCTCTGAGTTTTTGTTGAAAAATTTAGTAAAAATGCGAACGGGTACCCTTCTGGGTTTTTGATGAAAAACTGAGAAAAAAATGCAAAGCGGTATCCCTTTGGGATTTAGATGAAAAACTGCGGGCAAATGGCAAAGGGTACCACCTTTAAGTTTTGGTTTAAAAACAGATTAAAAATGTAAAGGGGTACCTCTTTGGGTTTTAGCTAAAAAACTGAGTCGAAATGCTAAAGGGTACCCCTTCTGAGTTTTGGTTGAAAAATAGAGTAAAAATGCGAACGGGTACCCATCTGGGTTTTTGATGAAAAACTGAGAAAAAAATGCAAAGGGGTATCCCTTTGGGATTTAGATGAAAAACTGCGGGCAAATGGCAAAGGGTACCACTTTTAAGTTTTGGTTTAAAAAAAGATTAAAAATGTAAAGGGGTACCTCTTTGGGTTTTAGCTGAAAAACTGAGTCGAAATGCTAAATTGTACCCCCTCTGAGTTTTGGTTGAGAAATTGAGTAAAAATGCGAACGGGTAATGAAAAACTGTGAAAAAAATGCAAAGGGGTATCCCTTTGGGATTCCGAAGAAAAACATAGGGCAAATGGCATAGGGTACCACCTTTGAGTTTTGTATTAAAAACTGAGTAAAAATGTAAAGCAGTAACTTTTTGGGTTTTAGCTGAAAAACTGAGTCGAAATTCTAAAGGGTACCCCTTCTGAGTTTTGGTTGAAAAATTGAGTAAAAATGCGAACGGGTACCCTTCTGGGTTTTTGATGAAAAACTATGAAAAAAATGCAAAGGGGTATCCCTTTGGGATTTTGATGAAAAACTGAAGGCAAATGGCAAAGGGTACCACCTTTGAGTTCTGGTTTAAAAACTGAGTAAAAATGTAAAGGGGTACGTCTTTGGGTTTTAGCTGAAAAACTGAGTCGAAATGCTAAAGGGTACCCCTTCTGAGTTTTGGTTGAAAAATTGAGTAAAAATGCGAACGGGTACCCTTCTGGGTTTTGGATGAAAAACTGAGAAAAAAATACAAAGGGGTATCCCTTTGGAATTTCGAAGAAAAACTTAGGGCAAATGGCATAGGGTACCACTTTGAGTTTTTTTTTTAAAAACTGAGTAAAAATGTAAAGCGGTAACTTTTTGGGTTTTAGCTGAAAAACTGAGCCGAAATGCTAAAGGGTACCCCTTCTGAGTTTTGGTTAAAAAATTGAGTAAAAATGCGAACGGGTACCCTTCTGGGTTTTTGATGAAAAACTGTGAAAAAAATGCAAAGGGGTATCCCTTTGGGATTTTTATGAAATACTGAAGGCAAATGGCAAAGGGTACCACCTTTGAGTTTTGGTTTAAAAACTGAGTAAAAATGTAAAGGGGTACCTCTTTGGGGTTTAGCTGAAAAACTGAGTCGAAATGCTAAATGGTCCCCCCTCTGAGTTTTTGTTGAAAATTTGAGTAAAAATGCGAACGGGTACCCTTCTGGGTTTTTGATGAAAAACTGAGAAAAAAATGCAAAGGGGTATCCCTTTGGGATTTCGAAGAAAAAATTAGGGCAAATGGCATAGGGTACCACTTTGAGTTTTGTTTTAAAAACTGAGTAAAAATGTAAAGCTGCAACTTTTAAGGTTTTAGCTGAAAAACTGAGCCGAAATACTAAAGGTTACCCCCTCTGAGTTTTCGTTGAGAAATTGAGTAAAAATGCGAACGGGTACCCCTTTGGGTTTTTGATGAAGAATTGAGAAAAAAATGCAAAGGGGTATCCCTTTGGGATTTTGATGAAAAACTGAAGGCAAATGGCAAAGGGTACCACCTTGAGTTTTGGTTTAAAAACTGAGGAAAAATGCAAAGGGGTAACTTTTTGCGTTTTAGCTGAAAAACTGAGCCAAAGTGCTAAAGGGTCCCCCCCTCTGAGTTTTTGTTGAAAAATTTAGTAAAAATGCGAACGGGTACCCTTCTGGGTTTTTGATGAAAAACTGAGAAAAAAATGCAAAGCGGTATCCCTTTGGGATTTAGATGAAAAACTGCGGGCAAATGGCAAAGGGTACCACCTTTAAGTTTTGGTTTAAAAACAGATTAAAAATGTAAAGGGGTACCTCTTTGGGTTTTAGCTGAAAAACTGAGTCGAAATGCTAAATTGTACCCCCTCTGAGTTTTGGTTGAGAAATTGAGTAAAAATGCGAACGGGTACCCTTCTTGGTTTTTGATGAAAAAGTGTGAAAAAAATACAAAGGGGTATCCCTTTGGGATTTCGAAGAAAAACATAGGGAAAATGGCATAGGGTGCCACCTTTGAGTTTTGTTTTAAAAACAGAGTAAAAATGTAAAGCGGTAACTTTTTGGGTTTTAGCTGAAAAACTGAGTCGAAATGCTAAAGGGTACCCCTTCTGAGTTTTGGTTGAAAAATTGAGTAAAAATGCGAACGGGTACCCTTCTGGGTTTTTGATGAAAAACTATGAAAAAAATGCAAAGGGGTATCCCTTTGGGATTTTGATGAAAAACTGAAGGCAAATGGCAAAGGTTACCACCTTTGAGTTCTGGTTTAAAAACTGAGTAAAAATGTAAAGGGGTACGTCTTTGGGTTTTAGCTGAAAAACTGAGTCGAAATGCTAAAGGGTACCCCTTCTGAGTTTTGGTTGAAAAATTGAGTAAAAATGCGAACGGGTACCCTTCTGGGTTTTGGATGAAAAACTGAGAAAAAAATACAAAGGGGTATCCCTTTGGAATTTCGAAGAAAAACTTAGGGCAAATGGCATAGGGTACCACTTTGAGTTTTTTTTTAAAAACTGAGTAAAAATGTAAAGCGGTAACTTTTTGGGTTTTAGCTGAAAAACTGAGCCGAAATGCTAAAGGGTACCCCTTCTGAGTTTTGGTTAAAAAATTGAGTAAAAATGCGAACGGGTACCCTTCTGGGTTTTTGATGAAAAACTGTGAAAAAAATGCAAAGGGGTATCCCTTTGGGATTTTTATGAAATACTGAAGGCAAATGGCAAAGGGTACCACCTTTGAGTTTTGGTTTAAAAACTGAGTAAAAATGTAAAGGGGTACCTCTTTGGTGTTTAGCTGAAAAACTGAGTCGAAATGCTAAAGGGTCCCCCCTCTGAGTTTTTGTTGAAAATTTGAGTAAAAATGCGAACGGGTACCCTTCTGGGTTTTTGATGAAAAACTGAGAAAAAAATGCAAAGGGGTATCCCTTTGGGATTTCGAAGAAAAACTTAGGGCAAATGGCATAGGGTACCACTTTGAGTTTTGTTTTAAAAACTGAGTAAAAATGTAAAGCTGCAACTTTTAAGGTTTTAGCTGAAAAACTGAGCCGAAATACTAAAGGTTACCCCCTCTGAGTTTTCGTTGAGAAATTGAGTAAAAATGCGAACGGGTACCCCTTTGGGTTTTTGATGAAGAATTGAGAAAAAAATGCAAAGGGGTATCCCGTTGGGATTTAGATGAAAAACTGCGGGCAAATGGCAAAGGGTACCACCTTGAGTTTTGGTTTAAAAACAGATTAAAAATGTAAAGGGGTACCTCTTTGGGTTTTAGCTGAAAAACTGAGTCGAAATGCTAAATTGTACCCCCTCTGAGTTTTGGTTGAGAAATTGAGTAAAAATGCGAACGGGTACCCTTCTTGGTTTTTGATGAAAAACTGTGAAAAAAATGCAAAGGGGTATCCCTTTGGGATTTCGAAGAAAAACATAGGGAAAATGGCATAGGGTGCCACCTTTGAGTTTTGTTTTTAAAACAGAGTAAAAATGTAAAGCGGTAACTTTTTGGGTTTTAGCTGAAAAACTGAGTCGAAATGCTAATGGGTACCCCTTCTGAGTTTTGGTTGAAAAATTGAGTAAAAATGCGAACGGGTACCCTTCTGGGTTTTTGATGAAAAACTGTGAAAAAAATGCAAAGGGGTATCCCTTTGGGATTTTGATGAAATACTGAAGGCAAATGGCAAAGGGTACCACCATTGAGTTTTTGTTTAAAAACTGAGTAAAAATGTAAAGTGGTACGTCTTTGGGTTTTAGCTGAAAAACTGAGTCGAAATGGTAAAGGGTACCCCTTCTGAGTTTTGGTTGAAAAATAGAGTAAAAATGCGAACGGCTACCCTTCTGGGTTTTTGATGAAAAACTGAGAAAAAAATGCAAAGGGGTATCCCTTTGGGATTTAGATGAAAAACTGCGGGCAAATGGCAAAGGGTACCACCTTTAAGTTTTGGTTTAAAAAAGATTAAAAATGTAAAGGGGTACCTCTTTGGGTTTTAGCTGAAAAACTGAGTCGAAATGCTAAATTGTACCCCCTCTGAGTTTTGGTTGAGAAATTGAGTAAAAATGCGAACGGGTACCCTTCTGGGTTTTTGATGAAAAACTGTGAAAAAAATGCAAAGGGGTATCCCTTTGGGATTCCGAAGAAAAACATAGGGCAAATGGCATAGGGTACCACCTTTGAGTTTTGTTTTAAAAACTGAGTAAAAATGTAAAGCGGTAACTTTTTGGGTTTTAGCTGAAAAACTGAGTCGAAATGCTAAAGGATACCCCTTCTGAGTTTTGGTTGAAAAATTGAGTAAAAATGCGAACGGGTACCCTTCTGGGTTTTTGATGAAAAACTGTGAAAAAAATGCAAAGGGGTATCCCTTTGGGATTTTGATGAAATACTGAAGGCAAATGGCAAAGGGTACCACCTTTGAGTTTTGGTTTAAAAACTGAGTAAAAATGTAAAGGGGTACGTCTTTGGGTTTTAGCTGAAAAACTGAGTCGAAATGCTAAAGGGTACCCCTTCTGAGTTTTGGTTGAAAAATAGAGTAAAAATGCGAACGGGTACCCATCTGGGTTTTTGATGAAAAACTGAGAAAAAAATGCAAAGGGGAATCCCTTTGGGATTTAGATGAAAAACTGCGGGCAAATGGCAAAGGGTACCACCTTTAAGTTTTGGTTTAAAAAAAGATTAAAAATGTAAAGGGGTACCTCTTTGGGTTTTAGCTGAAAAACTGAGTCGAAATGCTAAATTGTACCCCCTATGAGTTTTGGTTGAGAAATTGAGTAAAAATGCGAACGGGTACCCTTCTGGGTTTTTGATGAAAAACTGTGAAAAAAATGCAAAGGGGTATCCCTTTGGGATTCCGAAGAAAAACATAGGGCAAATGGCATAGGGTACCACCTTTGAGTTTTGTTTTAAAAACTGAGTAAAAATGTAAAGCTGTAACTTTTAAGGTTTTAGCTGAAAAACTGAGCCGAAATACTAAAGGTTACCCCCTCTGAGTTTTCGTTGAGAAATTGAGTAAAAATGCGAACGGGTACCCTTCTGGGTTTTTGATGAAAAACTATGAAAAAAATGCAAAGGGGTATCCCTTTGGGATTTTGATGAAAAACTGAAGGCAAATGGCAAAGGGTACAACCTTTGAGTTCTGGTTTAAAAACTGAGTAAAAATGTAAAGGGGTACGTCTTTGGGTTTTAGCTGAAAAACTGGGTCGAAATGCTAAAGGGTACCCCTTCTGAGTTTTGGTTGAAAATTTGAGTAAAAATGCGAACGGGTACCCTTCTGGGTTTTGGATGAAAAACTGAGAAAAAAATACAAAGGCGTATCCCTTTGGAATTTCGAAGAAAAACTTAGGGCAAATGGCATAGGGTACCACTTTGAGTTTTTTTTTAAAAACTGAGTAAAAATGTAAAGCGGTAACTTTTTGGGTTTTAGCTGAAAAACTGAGCCGAAATGCTAAAGGGTACCCCTTCTGAGTTTTGGTTGAAAAATTGAGTAAAAATGCGAACGGGTACCCTTCTGGGTTTTTGATGAAAAACTGTGAAAAAAATGCAAAGGGGTATCCCTTTGGGATTTTTATGAAATACTGAAGGCAAATGGCAAAGGGTACCACCTTTGAGTTTTGGTTTAAAAACTGAGTAAAAATGTAAAGGGGTACCTCTTTGGTGTTTAGCTGAAAAACTGAGTCGAAATGCTAAAGGGTCCCCCCTCTGAGTTTTTGTTGAAAATTTGAGTAAAAATGCGAACGGGTACCCTTCTGGGTTTTTGATGAAAAACTGAGAAAAAAATGCAAAGGGGTATCCCTTTGGGATTTCGAAGAAAAACTTAGGGCAAATGGCATAGGGTACCACTTTGAGTTTTGTTTTAAAAACTGAGTAAAAATGTAAAGCTGCAACTTTTAAGGTTTTAGCTGAAAAACTGAGCCGAAATACTAAAGGTTACCCCCTCTGAGTTTTCGTTGAGAAATTGAGTAAAAATGCGAACGGGTACCCCTTTGGGTTTTTGATGAAGAATTGAGAAAAAAATGCAAAGGGGTATCCCGTTGGGATTTAGATGAAAAACTGCGGGCAAATGGCAAAGGGTACCACCTTGAGTTTTGGTTTAAAAACAGATTAAAAATGTAAAGGGGTACCTCTTTGGGTTTTAGCTGAAAAACTGAGTCGAAATGCTAAATTGTACCCCCTCTGAGTTTTGGTTGAGAAATTGAGTAAAAATGCGAACGGGTACCCTTCTTGGTTTTTGATGAAAAACTGTGAAAAAAATGCAAAGGGGTATCCCTTTGGGATTTCGAAGAAAAACATATGGAAAATGGCATAGGGTGCCACCTTTGAGTTTTGTTTTTAAAACAGAGTAAAAATGTAAAGCGGTAACTTTTTGGGTTTTAGCTGAAAAACTGAGTCGAAATGCTAATGGGTACCCCTTCTGAGTTTTGGTTGAAAAATTGAGTAAAAATGCGAACGGGTACCCTTCTGGGTTTTTGATGAAAAACTGTGAAAAAAATGCAAAGGGGTATCCCTTTGGGATTTTGATGAAATACTGAAGGCAAATGGCAAAGGGTACCACCATTGAGTTTTTGTTTAAAAACTGAGTAAAAATGTAAAGGGGTACGTCTTTGGGTTTTAGCTGAAAAACTGAGTCGAAATGGTAAAGGGTACCCCTTCTGAGTTTTGGTTGAAAAATAGAGTAAAAATGCGAACGGGTACCCTTCTGGGTTTTTGATGAAAAACTGAGAAAAAAATGCAAAGGGGTATCCCTTTGGGATTTAGATGAAAAACTGCGGGCAAATGGCAAAGGGTACCACCTTTAAGTTTTGGTTTAAAAAAAGATTAAAAATGTAAAGGGGTACCTCTTTGGGTTTTAGCTGAAAAACTGAGTCGAAATGCTAAATTGTACCCCCTCTGAGTTTTGGTTGAGAAATTGAGTAAAAATGCGAACGGGTACCCTTCTGGGTTTTTGATGAAAAACTGTGAAAAAAATGCAAAGGGGTATCCCTTTGGGATTTAGATGAAAAACTGCGGGCAAATGGCAAATGGTACCACCTTTAAGTTTTGGTTTAAAAAAAGATTAAAAATGTAAAGTGGTACCTCTTTGGGTTTTAGCTGAAAAACTGAGTCGAAATGCTAAATTGTACCCCCTCTGAGTTTTGGTTGAGAAATTGAGTAAAAATGCGAACGGGTACCCTTCTGGGTTTTTGATGAAAAACTGTGAAAAAAATGCAAAGGGGTATCCCTTTGGGATTCCGAAGAAAAACATAGGGCAAATGGCATAGGGTACCACCTTTGAGTTTTGTTTTAAAAACTGAGTAAAAATGTAAAGCGGTAACTTTTTGGGTTTTAGCTGAAAAACTGAGTCGAAATGCTAAAGGATACCCCTTCTGAGTTTTGGTTGAAAAATTGAGTAAAAATGCGAACGGGTACCCTTCTGGGTTTTTGATGAAAAACTGTGAAAAAAATGCAAAGGGGTATCCCTTTGGGATTTTGATGAAATACTGAAGGCAAATGGCAAAGGGTACCACCTTTGAGTTTTGGTTTAAAAACTGAGTAAAAATGTAAAGGGGTACGTCTTTGGGTTTTAGCTGAAAAACTGAGTCGAAATGCTAAAGGGTACCCCTTCTGAGTTTTGGTTGAAAAATAGAGTAAAAATGCGAACGGGTACCCATCTGGGTTTTTGATGAAAAACTGAGAAAAAAATGCAAAGGGGTATCCCTTTGGGATTTAGATGAAAAACTGCGGGCAAATGGCAAAGGGTACCACCTTTAAGTTTTGGTTTAAAAAAAGATTAAAAATGTAAAGGGGTACCTCTTTGGGTTTTAGCTGAAAAACTGAGTCGAAATGCTAAATTGTACCCCCTATGAGTTTTGGTTGAGAAATTGAGTAAAAATGCGAACGGGTACCCTTCTGGGTTTTTGATGAAAAACTGTGAAAAAAATGCAAAGGGGTATCCCTTTGGGATTCCGAAGAAAAACATAGGGCAAATGGCATAGGGTACCACCTTTGAGTTTTGTTTTAAAAACTGAGTAAAAATGTAAAGCTGTAACTTTTAAGGTTTTAGCTGAAAAACAGAGCCGAAATACTAAAGGTTACCCCCTCTGAGTTTTCGTTGAGAAATTGAGTAAAAATGCGAACGGGTACCCCTTTGGGTTTTTGATGAAGAATTGAGAAAAAAATGCAAAGGGGTATCCCTTTGGGATTTTGATGAAAAACTGAAGGCAAATGGCAAAGGGTACCACCTTTGAGTTTTTGTTTAAAAACTGAGTAAAAATGTAAAGGGGTACGTCTTTGGGTTTTAGCTGAAAAACTGAGTCGAAATGCTAAAGGGTACCCCTTCTGAGTTTTGGTTGAAAAATTGAGTAAAAATGCGAACGGGTACCCTTCTGGGTTTTGGATGAAAAACTGAGAAAAAAATACAAAGGGGTATCCCTTTGGAATTTCGAAGAAAAACTTAGGGCAAATGGCATAGGGTACCACTTTGAGTTTTTTTTTTAAAACTGAGTAAAAATGTAAAGCGGTAACTTTTTGGGTTTTAGCTGAAAAACTGAGCCGAAATGCTAAAGGGTACCCCTTCTGAGTTTTGGTTAAAAAATTGAGTAAAAATGCGAACGGGTACCCTTCTGGGTTTTTGATGAAAAACTGTGAAAAAAATGCAAAGGGGTATCCCTTTGGGATTTTTATGAAATACTGAAGGCAAATGGCAAAGGGTACCACCTTTGAGTTTTGGTTTAAAAACTGAGTAAAAATGTAAAGGGGTACCTCTTTGGGGTTTAGCTGAAAAACTGAGTCGAAATGCTAAAGGGTCCCCCCTCTGAGTTTTTGTTGAAAATTTGAGTAAAAATGCGAACGGGTACCCTTCTGGGTTTTTGATGAAAAACTGAGAAAAAAATGCAAAGGGGTATCCCTTTGGGATTTCGAAGAAAAACTTAGGGCAAATGGCATAGGGTACCACTTTGAGTTTTGTTTTAAAAACTGAGTAAAAATGTAAAGCTGTAACTTTTAAGGTTTTAGCTGAAAAACTGAGCCGAAATACTAAAGGTTACCCCCTCTGAGTTTTCGTTGAGAAATTGAGTAAAAATGCGAACGGGTACCCCTTTGGGTTTTTGATGAAGAATTGAGAAAAAAATGCAAAGGGGTATCCCTTTGGGATTTTGATGAAAAACTGAAGGCAAATGGCAAAGGGTACCACCTTGAGTTTTGGTTTAAAAACTGAGGAAAAATGTAAAGGGGTAACTTTTTGCGTTTTAGCTGAAAAACTGAGCCAAAGTGCTAAAGGGTCCCCCCTCTGAGTTTTTGTTGAAAAATTTAGTAAAAATGCGAACGGGTACCCTTCTGGGTTTTTGATGAAAAACTGAGAAAAAAATGCAAAGCGGTATCCCTTTGGGATTTAGATGAAAAACTGCGGGCAAATGGCAAAGGGTACCACCTTTAAGTTTTGGTTTAAAAACAGATTAAAAATGTAAAGGGGTACCTCTTTGGGTTTTAGCTGAAAAACTGAGTCGAAATGCTAAATTGTACCCCCTCTGAGTTTTGGTTGAGAAATTGAGTAAAAATGCGAACGGGTACCCTTCTTGGTTTTTGATGAAAAACTGTGAAAAAAATGCAAAGGGGTATCCCTTTGGGATTTCGAAGAAAAACATAGGGAAAATGGCATAGGGTGCCACCTTTGAGTTTTGTTTTTAAAACAGAGTAAAAATGTAAAGCGGTAACTTTTTGGGTTTTAGCTGAAAAACTGAGTCGAAATGCTAAAGGGTACCCCTTCTGAGTTTTGGTTGAAAAATTGAGTAAAAATGCGAACGGGTACCCTTCTGGGTTTTTGATGAAAAACTGTGAAAAAAATGCAAAGGGGTATCCCTTTGGGATTTTGATGAAATACTGAAGGCAAATGGCAAAGGGTACCACCATTGAGTTTTGGTTTAGAAACTGAGTAAAAATGTAAAGGGGTACGTCTTTGGGTTTTAGCTGAAAAACTGAGTCGAAATGCTAAAGGGTACCCCTTCTGAGTTTTGGTTGAAAAATAGAGTAAAAATGCGAACGGGTACCCTTCTGGGTTTTTGATGAAAAACTGAGAAAAAAATGCAAAGGGGTATCCCTTTGGGATTTAGATGAAAAACTGCGGGCAAATGGCAAAGGGTACCACCTTTAAGTTTTGGTTTAAAAAAAGATTAAAAATGTAAAGGGGTACCTCTTTGGGTTTTAGCTGAAAAACTGAGTCGAAATGCTAAATTGTACCCCCTCTGAGTTTTGGTTGAGAAATTGAGTAAAAATGCGAACGGGTACCCTTCTGGGTTTTTGATGAAAAACTGTGAAAAAAATGCAAAGGGGTATCCCTTTGGGATTCCGAAGAAAAACATAGGGCAAATGGCATAGGGTACCACCTTTGAGTTTTGTTTTAAAAACTGAGTAAAAATGTAAAGCGGTAACTTTTTGGGTTTTAGCTGAAAAACTGAGTCGAAATGCTAAAGGATACCCCTTCTGAGTTTTGGTTGAAAAATTGAGTAAAAATGCGAACGGGTACCCTTCTGGGTTTTTGATGAAAAACTGTGAAAAAAATGCAAAGGGGTATCCCTTTGGGATTTTGATGAAATACTGAAGGCAAATGGCAAAGGGTACCACCTTTGAGTTTTGGTTTAAAAACTGAGTAAAAATGTAAAGGGGTACGTCTTTGGGTTTTAGCTGAAAAACTGAGTCGAAATGCTAAAGGGTACCCCTTCTGAGTTTTGGTTGAAAAATAGAGTAAAAATGCGAACGGGTACCCATCTGGGTTTTTGATGAAAAACTGAGAAAAAAATGCAAAGGGGAATCCCTTTGGGATTTAGATGAAAAACTGCGGGCAAATGGCAAAGGGTACCACCTTTAAGTTTTGGTTTAAAAAAAGATTAAAAATGTAAAGGGGTACCTCTTTGGGTTTTAGCTGAAAAACTGAGTCGAAATGCTAAATTGTACCCCCTATGAGTTTTGGTTGAGAAATTGAGTAAAAATGCGAACGGGTACCCTTCTGGGTTTTTGATGAAAAACTGTGAAAAAAATGCAAAGGGGTATCCCTTTGGGATTCCGAAGAAAAACATAGGGCAAATGGCATAGGGTACCACCTTTGAGTTTTGTTTTAAAAACTGAGTAAAAATGTAAAGCTGTAACTTTTAAGGTTTTAGCTGAAAAACTGAGCCGAAATACTAAAGGTTACCCCCTCTGAGTTTTCGTTGAGAAATTGAGTAAAAATGCGAACGGGTACCCCTTTGGGTTTTTGATGAAGAATTGAGAAAAAAATGCAAAAGGGTATCCCTTTGGGATTTTGATGAAAAACTGAAGGCAAATGGCAAAGGGTACCACCTTTGAGTTCTGGTTTAAAAACTGAGTAAAAATGTAAAGGGGTACGTCTTTGGGTTTTAGCTGAAAAACTGAGCCGAAATGCTAAAGGGTACCCCTTCTGAGTTTTGGTTGAAAAATAGAGTAAAAATGCGAACGGGTACCCTTCTGGGTTTTTGATGAAAAACTGAGAAAAAAATGCAAAGGGGTATCCCTTTGGGATTTAGATGAAAAACTGCGGGCAAATGGCAAAGGGTACCACCTTTAAGTTTTGGTTTAAAAAAAGATTAAAAATGTAAAGGGGTACCTCTTTGGGTTTTAGCTGAAAAACTGAGTCGAAATGCTAAATTGTACCCCCTCTGAGTTTTGGTTGAGAAATTGAGTAAAAATGCGAACGGGTACCCTTCTGGGTTTTTGATGAAAAACTGTGAAAAAAATGCAAAGGGGTATCCCTTTGGGATTCCGAAGAAAAACATAGGGCAAATGGCATAGGGTACCACCTTTGAGTTTTGTTTTAAAAACTGAGTAAAAATGTAAAGCTGTAACTTTTAAGGTTTTAGCTGAAAAACTGAGCCGAAATACTAAAGGTTACCCCCTCTGAGTTTTCGTTGAGAAATTGAGTGAAAATGCGAACGGGTACCCCTTTGGGTTTTTGATGAAGAATTGAGAAAAAAATGCAAAGGGGTATCCCTTTGGGATTTTGATGAAAAACTGAAGGCAAATGGCAAAGGGTACCACCTTTGAGTTTTTGTTTAAAAACTGAGTAAAAATGTAAAGGGGTACGTCTTTGGGTTTTAGCTGAAAAACTGAGTCGAAATGCTAAAGGGTACCCCTTCTGAGTTTTGGTTGAAAAATTGAGTAAAAATGCGAACGGGTACCCTTCTGGGTTTTGGATGAAAAACTGAGAAAAAAATACAAAGGGGTATCCCTTTGGAATTTCGAAGAAAAACTTAGGGCAAATGGCATAGGGTACCACTTTGAGTTTTTTTTTTAAAACTGAGTAAAAATGTAAAGCGGTAACTTTTTGGGTTTTAGCTGAAAAACTGAGCCGAAATGCTAAAGGGTACCCCTTCTGAGTTTTGGTTAAAAAATTGAGTAAAAATGCGAACGGGTACCCTTCTGGGTTTTTGATGAAAAACTGTGAAAAAAATGCAAAGGGGTATCCCTTTGGGATTTTTATGAAATACTGAAGGCAAATGGCAAAGGGTACCACCTTTGAGTTTTGGTTTAAAAACTGAGTAAAAATGTAAAGGGGTACCTCTTTGGGGTTTAGCTGAAAAACTGAGTCGAAATGCTAAAGGGTCCCCCCTCTGAGTTTCTGTTGAAAATTTGAGTAAAAATGCGAACGGGTACCCTTCTGGGTTTTTGATGAAAAACTGAGAAAAAAATGCAAAGGGGTATCCCTTTGGGATTTCGAAGAAAAACTTAGGGCAAATGGCTTAGGGTACCACTTTGAGTTTTGTTTTAAAAACTGAGTAAAAATGTAAAGCTGTAACTTTTAAGGTTTTAGCTGAAAAACTGAGCCGAAATACTAAAGGTTACCCCCTCTGAGTTTTCGTTGAGAAATTGAGTAAAAATGCGAACGGGTACCCCTTTGGGTTTTTGATGAAGAATTGAGAAAAAAATGCAAAGGGGTATCCCTTTGGGATTTTGATGAAAAACTGAAGGCAAATGGCAAAGGGTACCACCTTGAGTTTTGGTTTAAAAACTGAGGAAAAATGTAAAGGGGTAACTTTTTGCGTTTTAGCTGAAAAACTGAGCCAAAGTGCTAAAGGGTCCCCCCTCTGAGTTTTTGTTGAAAAATTTAGTAAAAATGCGAACGGGTACCCTTCTGGGTTTTTGATGAAAAACTGAGAAAAAAATGCAAAGCGGTATCCCTTTGGGATTTAGATGAAAAACTGCGGGCAAATGGCAAAGGGTACCACCTTTAAGTTTTGGTTTAAAAACAGATTAAAAATGTAAAGGGGTACCTCTTTGGGTTTTAGCTGAAAAACTGAGTCGAAATGCTAAATTGTACCCCCTCTGAGTTTTGGTTGAGAAATTGAGTAAAAATGCGAACGGGTACCCTTCTTGGTTTTTGATGAAAAACTGTGAAAAAAATGCAAAGGGGTATCCCTTTGGGATTTCGAAGAAAAACATAGGGAAAATGGCATAGGGTGCCACCTTTGAGTTTTGTTTTAAAAACAGAGTAAAAATGTAAAGCGGTAACTTTTTGGGTTTTAGCTGAAAAACTGAGTCGAAATGCTAAAGGGTACCCCTTCTGAGTTTTGGTTGAAAAATTGAGTAAAAATGCGAACGGGTACCCTTCTGGGTTTTTGATGAAAAACTGTGAAAAAAATGCAAAGGGGTATCCCTTTGGGATTTTGATGAAATACTGAAGGCAAATGGCAAAGGGTACCACCATTGAGTTTTGGTTTAGAAACTGAGTAAAAATGTAAAGGGGTACGTCTTTGGGTTTTAGCTGAAAAACTGAGTCGAAATGCTAAAGGGTACCCCTTCTGAGTTTTGGTTGAAAAATAGAGAAAAATGCGAACGGGTACCCTTCTGGGTTTTTGATGAAAAACTGAGAAAAAAATGCAAAGGGGTATCCCTTTGGGATTTAGATGAAAAACTGCGGGCAAATGGCAAAGGGTACCACCTTTAAGTTTTGGTTTAAAAAAAGATTAAAAAAGTAAAGGGGTACCTCTTTGGGTTTTAGATGAAAAACTGAGTCGAAATGCTAAATTGTACCCCCTATGAGTTTTGGTTGAGAAATTGAGTAAAAATGCGAACGGGTACCCTTCTGGGTTTTTGATGAAAAACTGTGAAAAAAATGCAAAGGGGTATCCCTTTGGGATTCCGAAGAAAAACATAGGGCAAATGGCATAGGGTACCACCTTTGAGTTTTGTTTTAAAAACTGAGTAAAAATGTAAAGCTGTAACTTTTAAGGTTTTAGCTGAAAAACTGAGCCGAAATACTAAAGGTTACCCCCTCTGAGTTTTCGTTGAGAAATTGAGTAAAAATGCGAACGGGTACCCCTTTGGGTTTTTGATGAAGAATTGAGAAAAAATGCAAAGGGGTATCCCTTTGGGATTTTGATGAAAAACTGAAGGCAAATGGCAAAGGGTACCACCTTTGAGTTTTGGTTTAAAAACTGAGTAAAAATGTAAAGGGGTACGTCTTTGGGTTTTAGCTGAAAAACTGAGCCGAAATGCTAAAGGGTACCCCTTCTGAGTTTTGGTTGAAAAATAGAGTAAAAATGCGAACGGGTACCCTTCTGGGTTTTTGATGAAAAACTGAGAAAAAAATGCAAAGGGGTATCCCTTTGGGATTTAGATGAAATACTGCGGGCAAATGGCAAAGGGTACCACCTTTAAGTTTTGGTTTAAAAACATATTAAAAATGTAAAGGGGTACCTCTTTGGGTTTTAGCTGAAAAACTGAGTTGAAATGCTAAATTGTACCCCCTCTGAGTTTTGGTTGAGAAATTGAGTAAAAATGCGAACGGGTACCCTTCTGGATTTTTGATGAAAAACTGTGAAAAAAATGCAAAGGGGTATCCCTTTGGGATTCCGAAGAAAAACATAGGGCAAATGGCATAGGGTACCACCTTTGAGTTTTGTTTTAAAAACTGAGTAAAAATGTAAAGCGGTAACTTTTTGGTTTTAGCTGAAAAACTGAGTCGAAATGCTAAAGGGTACCCCTTCTGAGTTTTGGTTGAAAAATTGAGTAAAAATGCGAACGGGTACCCTTCTGGGTTTTTGATGAAAAACTGTGAAAAAAATGCAAAGGGGTATCCCTTTGGGATTTTGATGAAATACTGAAGGCAAATGGCAAAGGGTACCACCTTTGAGTTCTGGTTTAAAAACTGAGTAAAAATGTAAAGGGGTACGTCTTTGGGTTTTAGCTGAAAAACTGAGTCGAAATGCTAAAGGGTACCCCTTCTGAGTTTTGGTTGAAAAATAGAGTAAAAATGCGAACGGGTACCCTTCTGGGTTTTTGATGAAAAACTGAGAAAAAAATGCAAAGGGGAATCCCTTTGGGATTTAGATGAAAAACTGCGGGCAAATGGCAAAGGGTACCACCTTTAAGTTTTGGTTTAAAAAAAGATTAAAAATGTAAAGGGGTACCTCTTTGGGTTTTAGCTGAAAAACTGAGTCGAAATGCTAAATTGTACCCCCTCTGAGTTTTGGTTGAGAAATTGAGTAAAAATGCGAACGGGTACCCTTCTGGGTTTTTGATGAAAAACTGTGAAAAAAATGCAAAGGGGTATCCCTTTGGGATTCCGAAGAAAAACATAGGGCAAATGGCATAGGGTACCACCTTTGAGTTTTGTTTTAAAAACTGAGTAAAAATGTAAAGCTGTAACTTTTAAGGTTTTAGCTGAAAAACTGAGCCGAAATACTAAAGGTTACCCCCTCTGAGTTTTTGTTGAGAAATTGAGTAAAAATGCGAACGGGTACCCCTTTGGGTTTTTGATGAAGAATTGAGAAAAAATGCAAAGGGGTATCCCTTTGGGATTTTGATGAAAAACTGAAGGCAAATGGCAAAGGGTACCACCTTTGAGTTTTGGTTTAAAAACTGAGTAAAAATGTAAAGGGGTACGTCTTTGGGTTTTAGCTGAAAAACTGAGCCGAAATGCTAAAGGGTACCCCTTCTGAGTTTTGGTTGAAAAATAGAGTAAAAATGCGAACGGGTACCCTTCTGGGTTTTTGATGAAAAACTGAGAAAAAAATGCAAAGGGGTATCCCTTTGGGATTTAGATGAAATACTGCGGGCAAATGGCAAAGGGTACCACCTTTAAGTTTTGGTTTAAAAACAGATTAAAAATGTAAAGGGGTACCTCTTTGGGTTTTAGCTGAAAAACTGAGTCGAAATGCTAAATTGTACCCCCTCTGTGTTTTGGTTGAGAAATTGAGTAAAAATGCGAACGGGTACCCTTCTAGGTTTTTGATGAAAAACTGTGAAAAAAATGCAAAGGGGTATCCCTTTGGGATTCCGAAGAAAAACATAGGGCAAATGGCATAGGGTACCACCTTTGAGTTTTGTTTTAAAAACTGAGTAAAAATGTAAAGCGGTAACTTTTTGGGTTTTAGCTGAAAAACTGAGTCGAAATGCTAAAGGGTACCCCTTCTGAGTTTTGGTTGAAAAATTGAGTAAAAATGCGAACGGGTACCCTTCTGGGTTTTTGATGAAAAACTGTGAAAAAAATGCAAAGGGGTATCCCTTTGGGATTTTGATGAAAAACTGAAGGCAAATGGCAAAGGGTACCACCTTTGAGTTCTGGTTTAAAAACTGAGTAAAAATGTAATGGGGTACGTCTTTGGGTTTTAGCTGAAAAACTGAGTCGAAATGCTAAAGGGTACCCCTTCTGAGTTTTGGTTGAAAAATTGAGTAAAAATGCGAACGGGTACCCTTCTGGGTTTTTGATGAAAAACTGAGAAAAAAATACAAAGGGGTATCCCTTTGGGATTTCGAAGAAAAATTTAGGGCAAATGGCATAGGGTACCACTTTGAGTTTTGTTTTAAAAAATGAGTAAAAATGTAAAGCGGTAACTTTTTGGGTTTTAGCTGAAAAACTGAGCCGAAATGCTAAAGGGTACCCCTTCAGAGTTTTGGTTAAAAAATTGAGTAAAAATGCGAACGGGTACCCTTCTGGGTTTTTGATGAAAAACTGTGAAAAAAATGCAAAGGGGTATCCCTTTGGGATTTTGATGAAATACTGAAGGCAAATGGCAAAGGGTACCACCTTTGAGTTTTGGTTTAAAAACTGAGTAAAAATGTAAAGGGGTACCTCTTTGGGGTTTAGCTGAAAAACTGAGTCAAAATGCTAAAGGGTCCCCCCTCTGAGTTTTTGTTGAAAATTTGAGTAAAAATGCGAACGGGTACCCTTCTGGGTTTTTGATGAAAAACTGAGAAAAAAATGCAAAGGGGTATCCCTTTGGGATTTCGAAGAAAAACTTAGGGCAAATGGCATAGGGTACCACTTTGAGTTTTGTTTTAAAAACTGAGTAAAAATGTAAAGCTGTAACTTTTAAGGTTTTAGCTGAAAAACTGAGCCGAAATACTAAAGGTTACCCCCTCTGAGTTTTCGTTGAGAAATTGAGTAAAAATGCGAACGGGTACCCCTTTGGGTTTTTGATGAAGAATTGAGAAAAAAATGCAAAGGGGTATCCCTTTTGGGATTTTGATGAAAAACTGAAGGCAAATGGCAAAGGGTACCACCTTGAGTTTTGGTTTAAAAACTGAGGAAAAATGTAAAGGGGTAACTTTTTGCGTTTTAGCTGAAAAACTGAGCCAAAATGCTAAAGGGTCCCCCCTCTGAGTTTTTGTTGAAAAATTTAGTAAAAATGCGAACGGGTACCCTTCTGGGTTTTTGATGAAAAACTGAGAAAAAAATGCAAAGCGGTATCCCTTTGGGATTTAGATGAAAAACTGCGGGCAAATGGCAAAGGGTACCACCTTTAAGTTTTGGTTTAAAAATAGATTAAAAATGTAAAGGGGTACCTCTTTGGGTTTTAGCTGAAAAACTGAGTCGAAATGCTAAATTGTACCCCCTCTGAGTTTTGGTTGAGAAATTTAGTAAAAATGCGAACGGGTACCCTTCTTGATTTTTGATGAAAAACTGTGAAAAAAATGCAAAGGGGCATCCCTTTGGGATTTCGAAGAAAAACATAGGGCAAATGGCATAGGGTACCACCTTTGAGTTTTGTTTTAAAAACTGAGTAAAAATGTAAAGCGGTAACTTTTTGAGTTTTAGCTGAAAAACTGAGTCGAAATGCTAAAGGGTACCCCTTCTGAGTTTTGGTTGAAAAATTGAGTAAAAATGCGAACGGGTACCCTTCTGGGTTTTTGATGAAAAACTGTGAAAAAAATGCAAAGGGGTATCCCTTTGGGATTTTGATGAAAAACTGAAGGCAAATGGCAAAGGGTACCACCTTTGAGTTCTGGTTTAAAAACTGAGTAAAAATGTAAAGGGGTACGTCTTTGGGTTTTAGCTGAAAAACTGAGTCGAAATGCTAAAGGGTACCCCTTCTGGGTTTTGGTTGAAAATTTGAGTAAAAATGCGAACGGGTACCCTTCTGGGTTTTTGATGAAAAAATGAGAAAAAAATACAAAGGGGTATCCTTTTGGGATTTCGAAGAAACACTTAAGGCAAATGACATAGGGTACCACTTTGAGTTTTGTTTTAAAAACAGTGTAAAAATGTAAAGCGGTAACTTTTTGGGTTTTAGCTGAAAAACTGAGTCGAAATGCTAAAGGGTACCCCTTCTGAGTTTTGGTTGAAAAATTGAGTAAAAATGCGAACGGGTACCCTTCTGGTTTTTTGATGAAAAACTGTGAAAAAAATGCAAAGGGGTATCCCTTTGGGATTTTGATGAAATACTGAAGGCAAATGGCAAAGGGTACCACCATTGAGTTTTGGTTTAAAAACTGAGTAAAAATGTAAAGGGGTACGTCTTTGGGTTTTAGCTGAAAAACTGAGTCGAAATGCTAAAGGGTACCCCTTCTGAGTTTTGGTTTAAAAATAGAGTAAAAATGCGAATGGGTACCCTTCTGGGTTTTTGATGAAAAACTGAGAAAAAAATGTAAAGGGGTATCCCTTTGGGATTTAGATGAAAAACTGCGGGCAAATGGCAAAGGGTACCACCTTTAAGTTTTGGTTTAAAAAAAGATTAAAAATGTAAAGGGGTACCTCTTTGGGTTTTAGCTGAAAAACTGAGTCGAAATGCTAAATTGTACCCCCTCTGAGTTTTGGTTGAGAAATTGAGTAAAAATGCGAACGGGTACCCTTCTGGGTTTTTGATGAAAAACTGTGAAAAAAATGCAAAGGGGCATCCCTTTGGGATTTCGAAGAAAAACATGGGGAAAATGGCATAGGGTGCCACCTTTGAGTTTTGTTTTAAAAACAGAGTAAAAATGTAAAGCGGTAACTTTTTGGGTTTTAGCTGAAAAACTGAGTCGAAATGCTAAAGGGTACCCCTTCTGAGTTTTGGTTGAAAAATTGAGTAAAAATGCGAACGGGTACCCTTCTGGGTTTTTGATGAAAAACTGTCAAAAAAATGCAAAGGGGTATCCCTTTGGGATTTTGATGAAATACTGAAGGCAAATGGCAAAGGGTACCACCATTGAGTTTTGGTTTAAAAACTGAGTAAAAATGTAAAGGGGTACGTCTTTGGGTTTTAGCTGAAAAACTGAGTCGAAATGCTAAAGGGTACCCCTTCTGAGTTTTGGTTGAAAAATAGAGTAAAAATGCGAACGGGTACCCTTCTGGGTTTTTGATGAAAAACTGAGAAAAAAATGCAAAGGGGTATCCCTTTGGGATTTAGATGAAAAACTGCGGGCAAATGGCAAAGGGTACCACCTTTAAGTTTTGGTTTAAAAAAAGATTAAAAATGTAAAGGGGTACCTCTTTGGGTTTTAGCTGAAAAACTGAGTCGAAATGCTAAATTGTACCCCCTCTGAGTTTTGGTTGAGAAATTGAGTAAAAATGCGAACGGGTACCCTTCTGGGTTTTTGATGAAAAACTGTGAAAAAAATGCAAAGGGGTATCCCTTTGGGATTCCGAAGAAAAACATAGGGCAAATGGCATAGGGTACCACCTTTGAGTTTTGTTTTAAAAACTGAGTAAAAATGTAAAGCGGTAACTTTTTGAGTTTTAGCTGAAAAACTGAGTCGAAATGCTAAAGGGTACCCCTTCTGAGTTTTGGTTGAAAAATTGAGTAAAAATGCGAACGGGTACCCTTCTGGGTTTTTGATGAAAAACTGTGAAAAAAATGCAAAGGGGTATCCCTTTGGGATTTTGATGAAAAACTGAAGGCAAATGGCAAAGGGTACCACCTTTGAGTTCTGGTTTAAAAACTGAGTAAAAATGTAAAGGGGTACGTCTTTGGGTTTTAGCTGAAAAACTGAGTCGAAATGCTAAAGGGTACCCCTTCTGGGTTTTGGTTGAAAATTTGAGTAAAAATGCGAACGGGTACCCTTCTGGGTTTTTGATGAAAAAATGAGAAAAAAATACAAAGGGGTATCCTTTTGGGATTTCGAAGAAACACTTAAGGCAAATGGCATAGGGTACCACTTTGAGTTTTGTTTTAAAAACAGTGTAAAAATGTAAAGCGGTAACTTTTTGGGTTTTAGCTGAAAAACTGAGTCGAAATGCTAAAGGGTACCCCTTCTGAGTTTTGGTTGAAAAATTGAGTAAAAATGCGAACGGGTACCCTTCTGGTTTTTTGATGAAAAACTGTGAAAAAAATGCAAAGGGGTATCCCTTTGGGATTTTGATGAAATACTGAAGGCAAATGGCAAAGGGTACCACCATTGAGTTTTGGTTTAAAAACTGAGTAAAAATGTAAAGGGGTACGTCTTTGGGTTTTAGCTGAAAAACTGAGTCGAAATGCTAAAGGGTACCCCTTCTGAGTTTTGGTTTAAAAATAGAGTAAAAATGCGAATGGGTACCCTTCTGGGTTTTTGATGAAAAACTGAGAAAAAAATGTAAAGGGGTATCCCTTTGGGATTTAGATGAAAAACTGCGGGCAAATGGCAAAGGGTACCACCTTTAAGTTTTGGTTTAAAAAAAGATTAAAAATGTAAAGGGGTACCTCTTTGGGTTTTAGCTGAAAAACTGAGTCGAAATGCTAAATTGTACCCCCTCTGAGTTTTGGTTGAGAAATTGAGTAAAAATGCGAACGGGTACCCTTCTGGGTTTTTGATGAAAAACTGTGAAAAAAATGCAAAGGGGCATCCCTTTGGGATTTCGAAGAAAAACATGGGGAAAGTGGCATAGGGTGCCACCTTTGAGTTTTGTTTTAAAAACAGAGTAAAAATGTAAAGCGGTAACTTTTTGGGTTTTAGCTGAAAAACTGAGTCGAAATGCTAAAGGGTACCCCTTCTGAGTTTTGGTTGAAAAATTGAGTAAAAATGCGAACGGGTACCCTTCTGGGTTTTTGATGAAAAACTGTCAAAAAAATGCAAAGGGGTATCCCTTTGGGATTTTGATGAAATACTGAAGGCAAATGGCAAAGGGTACCACCATTGAGTTTTGATTTAAAAACTGAGTAAAAATGTAAAGGGGTACGTCTTTGGGTTTTAGCTGAAAAACTGAGTCGAAATGCTAAAGGGTACCCCTTCTGAGTTTTGGTTGAAAAATAGAGTAAAAATGCGAACGGGTACCCTTCTGGGTTTTTGATGAAAAACTGAGAAAAAAATGCAAAGGGGTATCCCTTTGGGATTTAGATGAAAAACTGCGGGCAAATGGCAAAGGGTACCACCTTTAAGTTTTGGTTTAAAAAAAGATTAAAAATGTAAAGGGGTACCTCTTTGGGTTTTAGCTGAAAAACTGAGTCGAAATGCTAAATTGTACCCCCTCTGAGTTTTGGTTGAGAAATTGAGTAAAAATGCGAACGGGTACCCTTCTGGGTTTTTGATGAAAAACTGTGAAAAAAATGCAAAGGGGTATCCCTTTGGGATTCCGAAGAAAAACATAGGGCAAATGGCATAGGGTACCACCTTTGAGTTTTGTTTTAAAAACTGAGTAAAAATGTAAAGCGGTAACTTTTTGGGTTTTAGCTGAAAAACTGAGTCGAAATGCTAAAGGGTACCCCTTCTGAGTTTTGGTTGAAAAATTGAGTAAAAATGCGAACGGGTACCCTTCTGGGTTTTTGATGAAAAACTGTGAAAAAAATGCAAAGGGGTATCCCTTTGGGATTTTGATGAAAAACTGAAGGCAAATGGCAAAGGGTACCACCTTTGAGTTCTGGTTTAAAAACTGAGTAAAAATGTAAAGGGGTACGTCTTTGGGTTTTAGCTGAAAAACTGAGTCGAAATGCTAAAGGGTACCCCTTCTGGGTTTTGGTTGAAAATTTGAGTAAAAATGCGAACGGGTACCCTTCTGGGTTTTTGATGAAAAAATGAGAAAAAAATACAAAGGGGTATCCTTTTGGGATTTCGAAGAAACACTTAAGGCAAATGGCATAGGGTACCACTTTGAGTTTTGTTTTAAAAACAGAGTAAAAATGTAAAGCGGTAACTTTTTGGGTTTTAGCTGAAAAACTGAGTCGAAATGCTAAAGGGTACCCCTTCTGAGTTTTGGTTGAAAAATTGAGTAAAAATGCGAACGGGTACCCTTCTGGTTTTTTGATGAAAAATTGTGAAAAAAATGCAAAGGGATATCCCTTTGGGATTTTGATGAAATACTGAAGGCAAATGGCAAAGGGTACCACCATTGAGTTTTGGTTTAAAAACTGAGTAAAAATGTAAAGGGGTACGTCTTTGGGTTTTAGCTGAGAAACTGAGTCGAAATGCTAAAGGGTACCCCTTCTGAGTTTTGGTTGAAAAATAGAGTAAAAATGCGTACGGGTACCCTTCTGGGTTTTTGATGAAAAACTGAGAAAAAAATGTAAAGGGGTATCCCTTTGGGATTTAGATGAAAAACTGCGGGCAAATGGCAAAGGGTACCACCTTTAAGTTTTGGTTTAAAAAAAGATTAAAAATGTAAAGGGGTACCTCTTTGGGTTTTAGCTGAAAAACTGAGTCGAAATGCTAAATTGTACCCCCTCTGAGTTTTGGTTGAGAAATTGAGTAAAAATGCGAACGGGTACCCTTCTGGGTTTTTGATGAAAAACTGTGAAAAAAATGCAAAGGGGTATCCCTTTGGGATTCCGAAGAAAAACATAGGGCAAATGGCATAGGGTACCACCTTTGAGTTTTGTTTTAAAAACTGAGTAAAAATGTAAAGCGGTAACTTTTTGGGTTTTAGCTGAAAAACTGAGTCGAAATGCTAAAGGGTACCCCTTCTGAGTTTTGGTTGAAAAATTGAGTAAAAATGCGAACGGGTACCCTTCTGGGTTTTTGATGAAAAACTGTGAAAAAAATGCAAAGGGGTATCCCTTTGGGATTTTGATGAAAAACTGAAGGCAAATGGCAAAGGGTACCACCTTTGAGTTCTGGTTTAAAAACTGAGTAAAAATGTAAAGGGGTACGTCTTTGGGTTTTAGCTGAAAAACTGAGTCGAAATGCTAAAGGGTACCCCTTCTGGGTTTTGGTTGAAAAATTGAGTAAAAATGCGAACGGGTACCCTTCTGGGTTTTTGATGAAAAAATGAGAAAAAAAATACAAAGTGGTATCCTTTTGGGATTTCGAAGAAAAACTTAGGGCAAATGGCATAGGGTACCACTTTGAGTTTTGTTTTAAAAACTGAGTAAAAATGTAAAGCGGTAACTTTTTGGGTTTTAGCTGAAAAACTGAGCCGAAATGCTAAAGGGTACCCCTTCTGTGTTTTGGTTCAAAAATTGAGTAAAAATGCGAACGGGTACCCTTCTGGGTTTTTGATGAAAAACTATGAAAAAAATGCAAAGGGGTATCCCTTTGGGATTTTGATGAAATACTGAAGGCAAATGGCAAAGGGTACCACCTTTGAGTTTTGGTTTAAAAACTGAGTAAAAATGTAAAGGGGTACGTCTTTGGGTTTTAGCTGAAAAACTGAGTCAAAATGCTAAAGGGTACCCCTTCTGAGTTTTGGTTGAAAAATAGAGTAAAAATGCGAACGGGTACCCATCTGGGTTTTTGATGAAAAACTGAGAAAAAAATGCAAAGGGGTATCCCTTTGGGATTTAGATGAAAAACTGCGGGCAAATGGCAAAGGGTACCACCTTTAAGTTTTGGTTTAAAAAAAGATTAAAAATGTAAAGGGGTACCTCTTTGGGTTTTAGCTGAAAAACTGAGTCGAAATGCTAAATTGTACCCCCTCTGAGTTTTGGTTGAGAAATTGAGTAAAAATGCGAACGGGTACCCTTCTGGGTTTTTGATGAAAAACTGTGAAAAAAATGCAAAGGGGTATCCCTTTGGGATTCCGAAGAAAAACATAGGGCAAATGGCATAGGGTACCACCTTTGAGTTTTGTTTTAAAAACTGAGTAAAAATGTAAAGCGGTAACTTTTTGGGTTTTAGCTGAAAAACTGAGTCGAAATGCTAAAGGGTACCCCTTCTGAGTTTTGGTTGAAAAATTGAGTAAAAATGCGAACGGGTACCCTTCTGGGTTTTTGATGAAAAACTGTGAAAAAAATGCAAAGGGGTATCCCTTTGGGATTTTGATGAAAAACTGAAGGCAAATGGCAAAGGGTACCACCTTTGAGTTCTGGTTTAAAAACTGAGTAAAAATGTAAAGGGGTACGTCTTTGGGTTTTAGCTGAAAAACTGAGTCGAAATGCTAAAGGGTACCCCTTCTGGGTTTTGGTTGAAAAATTGAGTAAAAATGCGAACGGGTACCCTTCTGGGTTTTTGATGAAAAAATGAGAAAAAAAATACAAAGTGGTATCCTTTTGGGATTTCGAAGAAAAACTTAGGGCAAATGGCATAGGGTACCACTTTGAGTTTTGTTTTAAAAACTGAGTAAAAATGTAAAGCGGTAACTTTTTGGGTTTTAGCTGAAAAACTGAGCCGAAATGCTAAAGGGTACCCCTTCTGTGTTTTGGTTCAAAAATTGAGTAAAAATGCGAACGGGTTCCCTTCTGGGTTTTTGATGAAAAACTGTGAAAAAAATGCAAAGGGGTATCCCTTTGGGATTTTGATGAAATACTGAAGGCAAATGGCAAAGGGTACCACCTTTGAGTTTTGGTTTAAAAACTGAGTAAAAATGTAAAGGGGTACGTCTTTGGGTTTTAGCTGAAAAACTGAGTCGAAATGCTAAAGGGTACCCCTTCTGGGTTTTGGTTGAAAAATTGAGTAAAAATGCGAACGGGTACCCTTCTGGGTTTTTGATGAAAAAATGAGAAAAAAAATACAAAGTGGTATCCTTTTGGGATTTCGAAGAAAAACTTAGGGCAAATGGCATAGGGTACCACTTTTGAGTTTTGTTTTAAAAACTGAGTAAAAATTTAAAGGGGTAACTTTTTGGGTTTTAGCTGAAAAACTGAGCCGAAATGCTAAAGGGTACCCCTTCTGTGTTTTGGTTCAAAAATTGAGTAAAAATGCGAACGGGTTCCCTTCTGGGTTTTTGATGAAAAACTGTGAAAAAATGCAAAGGGGTATCCCTTTGGGATTTTGATGAAATACTGAAGGCAAATGGCAAAGGGTACCACCATTGAGTTTTGGTTTAAAAACTGAGTAAAAATGTAAAGGGGTACGTCTTTGGGTTTTAGCTGAAAAACTGAGTCGAAATGCTAAAGGGTACCCCTTCTGAGTTTTGGTTGAAAAATAGAGTAAAAATGTGAACGGGTACCCTTCTGGGTTTTTGATGAAAAACTGAGAAAAAAATGTAAAGGGGTATCCCTTTGGGATTTAGATGAAAAACTGCGGGCAAATGGCAAAGGGTACCACCTTTAAGTTTTGGTTTAAAAAAAGATTAAAAATGTAAAGGGGTACCTCTTTGGGTTTTAGCTGAAAAACTGAGTCGAAATGCTAAATTGTACCCCCTCTGAGTTTTGGTTGAGAAATTGAGTAAAAATGCGAACGGGTACCCTTCTGGGTTTTTGATGAAAAACTGTGAAAAAAATGCAAAGGGGTATCCCTTTGGGATTCCGAAGAAAAACATAGGGCAAATGGCATAGGGTACCACCTTTGAGTTTTGTTTTAAAAACTGAGTAAAAAATGTAAAGCGGTAACTTTTTGGGTTTTAGCTGAAAAACTGAGCCGAAATGCTAAAGGGTACCCCTTCTGTGTTTTGGTTCAAAAATTGAGTAAAAATGCGAACGGGTTCCCTTCTGGGTTTTTGATGAAAAACTGTGAAAAAAATGCAAAGGGGTATCCCTTTGGGATTTTGATGAAATACTGAAGGCAAATGGCAAAGGGTACCACCTTTGAGTTTTGGTTTAAAAACTGAGTAAAAATGTAAAGGGGTACGTCTTTGGGTTTTAGCTGAAAAACTGAGTCGAAATGCTAAAGGGTACCCCTTCTGGGTTTTGGTTGAAAAATTGAGTAAAAATGCGAACGGGTACCCTTCTGGGTTTTTGATGAAAAAATGAGAAAAAAAATACAAAGTGGTATCCTTTTGGGATTTCGAAGAAAAACTTAGGGCAAATGGCATAGGGTACCACTTTTGAGTTTTGTTTTAAAAACTGAGTAAAAATTTAAAGGGGTAACTTTTTGGGTTTTAGCTGAAAAACTGAGCCGAAATGCTAAAGGGTACCCCTTCTGTGTTTTGGTTCAAAAATTGAGTAAAAATGCGAACGGGTTCCCTTCTGGGTTTTTGATGAAAAACTGTGAAAAAATGCAAAGGGGTATCCCTTTGGGATTTTGATGAAATACTGAAGGCAAATGGCAAAGGGTACCACCATTGAGTTTTGGTTTAAAAACTGAGTAAAAATGTAAAGGGGTACGTCTTTGGGTTTTAGCTGAAAAACTGAGTCGAAATGCTAAAGGGTACCCCTTCTGAGTTTTGGTTGAAAAATAGAGTAAAAATGTGAACGGGTACCCTTCTGGGTTTTTGATGAAAAACTGAGAAAAAAATGTAAAGGGGTATCCCTTTGGGATTTAGATGAAAAACTGCGGGCAAATGGCAAAGGGTACCACCTTTAAGTTTTGGTTTAAAAAAAGATTAAAAATGTAAAGGGGTACCTCTTTGGGTTTTAGCTGAAAAACTGAGTCGAAATGCTAAATTGTACCCCCTCTGAGTTTTGGTTGAGAAATTGAGTAAAAATGCGAACGGGTACCCTTCTGGGTTTTTGATGAAAAACTGTGAAAAAAATGCAAAGGGGTATCCCTTTGGGATTCCGAAGAAAAACATAGGGCAAATGGCATAGGGTACCACCTTTGAGTTTTGTTTTAAAAACTGAGTAAAAAATGTAAAGCGGTAACTTTTTGGGTTTTAGCTGAAAAACTGAGTCGAAATGCTAAAGGGTACCCCTTCTGAGTTTTGGTTGAAAAATTGAGTAAAAATGCGAACGGGTACCCTTCTGGGTTTTTGATGAAAAACTGTGAAAAAAATGCAAAGGGGTATCCCTTTGGGATTTTGATGAAAAACTGAAGGCAAATGGCAAAGGGTACCACCTTTGAGTTCTGGTTTAAAAACTGAGTAAAAATGTAAAGGGGTACGTCTTTGGGTTATAGCTGAAAAACTGAGTCGAAATGCTAAAGGGTACCCCTTCTGGGTTTTGGTTGAAAAATTGAGTAAAAATGCGAACGGGTACCCTTCTGGGTTTTTGATGAAAAAATGAGAAAAAAATACAAAGTGGTATCCTTTTGGGATTTCAAAGAAAAACTTAGGGCAAATGGCATAGGGTACCACTTTGAGTTTTGTTTTAAAAACTGAGTAAAAATGTAAAGCGGTAACTTTTTGGGTTTTAGCTGAAAAACTGAGCCGAAATGCTAAAGGGTACCCCTTCTGTGTTTTGGTTCAAAAATTGAGTAAAAATGCGAACGGGTACCCTTCTGGGTTTTTGATGAAAAACTGTGAAAAAAATGCAAAGGGGTATCCCTTTGGGATTTTGATGAAATACTGAAGGCAAATGGCAAAGGGTACCACCTTTGAGTTTTGGTTTAAAAACTGAGTAAAAATGTAAAGGGGTACGTCTTTGGGTTTTAGCTGAAAAACTGAGTCGAAATGCTAAAGGGTACCCCTTCTGGGTTTTGGTTGAAAAATTGAGTAAAAATGCGAACGGGTACCCTTCTGGGTTTTTGATGAAAAAATGAGAAAAAAAATACAAAGTGGTATCCTTTTGGGATTTCGAAGAAAAACTTAGGGCAAATGGCATAGGGTACCACTTTGAGTTTTGTTTTAAAAACTGAGTAAAAATGTAAAGCGGTAACTTTTTGGGTTTTAGCTGAAAAATTGAGCCGAAATGCTAAAGGGTACCCCTTCTGTGTTTTGGTTCAAAAATTGAGTAAAAATGCGAACGGGTACCCTTCTGGGTTTTTGATGAAAAACTGTGAAAAAAATGCAAAGGGGTATCCCTTTGGGATTTTGATGAAAAACTGAAGGCAAATGGCAAAGGGTACCACCTTTGAGTTCTGGTTTAAAAACTGAGTAAAAATGTAAAGGGGTACGTCTTTGGGTTTTAGCTGAAAAACTGAGTCGAAATGCTAAAGGGTACCCCTTCTGGGTTTTGGTTGAAAAATTGAGTAAAAATGCGAACGGGTACCCTTCTGGGTTTTTGATGAAAAAATGAGAAAAAAAATACAAAGTGGTATCCTTTTGGGATTTCAAAGAAAAACTTAGGGCAAATGGCATAGGGTACCACTTTGAGTTTTGTTTTAAAAACTGAGTAAAAATGTAAAGCGGTAACTTTTTGGGTTTTAGCTGAAAAACTGAGCCGAAATGCTAAAGGGTACCCCTTCTGTGTTTTGGTTCAAAAATTGAGTAAAAATGCGAACGGGTACCCTTCTGGGTTTTTGATGAAAAACTGTGAAAAAAATGCAAAGGGGTATCCCTTTGGGATTTTGATGAAATACTGAAGGCAAATGGCAAAGGGTACCACCTTTGAGTTTTGGTTTAAAAACTGAGTAAAAATGTAAAGGGGTACGTCTTTGGGTTTTAGCTGAAAAACTGAGTCGAAATGCTAAAGGGTACCCCTTCTGAGTTTTGGTTGAAAAATAGAGTAAAAATGCGAACGGGTACCCATCTGGGTTTTTGATGAAAAACTGAGAAAAAAATGCAAAGGGGTATCCCTTTGGGATTTAGATGAAAAACTGCGGGCAAATGGCAAAGGGTACCACCTTTAAGTTTTGGTTTAAAAAAAGATTAAAAATGTAAAGGGGTACCTCTTTGGGTTTTAGCTGAAAAACTGAGTCGAAATGCTAAATTGTACCCCCTCTGAGTTTTGGTTGAGAAATTGAGTAAAAATCCGAACGGGTACCCTTCTGGGTTTTTGATGAAAAACTGTGAAAAAAATGCAAAGGGGTATCCCTTTGGGATTCCGAAGAAAAACATAGGGCAAATGGCATAGGGTACCACCTTTGAGTTTTGTTTTAAAAACTGAGTAAAAATGTAAAGCGGTAACTTTTTGGGTTTTAGCTGAAAAACTGAGTCGAAATGCTAAAGGGTACCCCTTCTGAGTTTTGGTTGAAAAATTGAGTAAAAATGCGAACGGGTACCCTTCTGGGTTTTTGATGAAAAACTGTGAAAAAAATGCAAAGGGGTATCCCTTTGGGATTTTGATGAAAAACTGAAGGCAAATGGCAAAGGGTACCACCTTTGAGTTCTGGTTTAAAAACTGAGTAAAAATGTAAAGGGGTACGTCTTTGGGTTTTAGCTGAAAAACTGAGTCGAAATGCTAAAGGGTACCCCTTCTGGGTTTTGGTTGAAAAATTGAGTAAAAATGCGAACGGGTACCCTTCTGGGTTTTTGATGAAAAAATGAGAAAAAAAATACAAAGTGGTATCCTTTTGGGATTTCGAAGAAAAACTTAGGGCAAATGGCATAGGGTACCACTTTGAGTTTTGTTTTAAAAACTGAGTAAAAATGTAAAGCGGTAACTTTTTGGGTTTTAGCTGAAAAACTGAGCCGAAATGCTAAAGGGTACCCCTTCTGTGTTTTGGTTCAAAAATTGAGTAAAAATGCGAACGGGTTCCCTTCTGGGTTTTTGATGAAAAACTGTGAAAAAAATGCAAAGGGGTATCCCTTTGGGATTTTGATGAAATACTGAAGGCAAATGGCAAAGGGTACCACCTTTGAGTTTTGGTTTAAAAACTGAGTAAAAATGTAAAGGGGTACGTCTTTGGGTTTTAGCTGAAAAACTGAGTCGAAATGCTAAAGGGTACCCCTTCTAGGTTTTGGTTGAAAAATTGAGTAAAAATGCGAACGGGTACCCTTCTGGGTTTTTGATGAAAAAATGAGAAAAAAAATACAAAGTGGTATCCTTTTGGGATTTCGAAGAAAAACTTAGGGCAAATGGCATAGGGTACCACTTTGAGTTTTGTTTTAAAAACTGAGTAAAAATTTAAAGGGGTAACTTTTTGGGTTTTAGCTGAAAAACTGAGCCGAAATGCTAAAGGGTACCCCTTCTGTGTTTTGGTTCAAAAATTGAGTAAAAATGCGAACGGGTTCCCTTCTGGGTTTTTGATGAAAAACTGTGAAAAAAATGCAAAGGGGTATCCCTTTGGGATTTTGATGAAATACTGAAGGCAAATGGCAAAGGGTACCACCATTGAGTTTTTGTTTAAAAACTGAGTAAAAATGTAAAGGGGTACGTCTTTGGGTTTTAGCTGAAAAACTGAGTCGAAATGCTAAAGGGTACCCCTTCTGAGTTTTGGTTGAAAAATAGAGTAAAAATGCGAACGGGTACCCATCTGGGTTTTTGATGAAAAACTGAGAAAAAAATGCAAAGGGGTATCCCTTTGGGATTTAGATGAAAAACTGCGGGCAAATGGCAAAGGGTACCACCTTTAAGTTTTGGTTTAAAAAAAGATTAAAAATGTAAAGGGGTACCTCTTTGGGTTTTAGCTGAAAAACTGAGTCGAAATGCTAAATTGTACCCCCTCTGAGTTTTGGTTGAGAAATTGAGTAAAAATGCGAACGGGTACCCTTCTGGGTTTTTGATGAAAAACTGTGAAAAAAATGCAAAGGGGTATCCCTTTGGGATTCCGAAGAAAAACATAGGGCAAATGGCATAGGGTACCACCTTTGAGTTTTGTTTTAAAAACTGAGTAAAAATGTAAAGCGGTAACTTTTTGGGTTTTAGCTGAAAAACTGAGCCGAAATGCTAAAGGGTACCCCTTCTGTGTTTTGGTTCAAAAATTGAGTAAAAATGCGAACGGGTACCCTTCTGGGTTTTTGATGAAAAACTGTGAAAAAAATGCAAAGGGGTATCCCTTTGGGATTTTGATGAAAAACTGAAGGCAAATGGCAAAGGGTACCACCTTTGAGTTCTGGTTTAAAAACTGAGTAAAAATGTAAAGGGGTACGTCTTTGGGTTTTAGCTGAAAAACTGAGTCGAAATGCTAAAGGGTACCCGTTCTGGGTTTTGGTTGAAAAATTGAGTAAAAATGCGAACGGGTACCCTTCTGGGTTTTTGATGAAAAAATGAGAAAAAAAATACAAAGTGGTATCCTTTTGGGATTTCAAAGAAAAACTTAGGGCAAATGGCATAGGGTACCACTTTGAGTTTTGTTTTAAAAACTGAGTAAAAATGTAAAGCGGTAACTTTTTGGGTTTTAGCTGAAAAACTGAGCCGAAATGCTAAAGGGTACCCCTTCTGTGTTTTGGTTCAAAAATTGAGTAAAAATGCGAACGGGTACCCTTCTGGGTTTTTGATGAAAAACTGTGAAAAAAATGCAAAGGGGTATCCCTTTGGGATTTTGATGAAATACTGAAGGCAAATGGCAAAGGGTACCACCTTTGAGTTTTTGTTTAAAAACTGAGTAAAAATGTAAAGGGGTACGTCTTTGGGTTTTAGCTGAAAAACTGAGTCGAAATGCTAAAGGGTACCCCTTCTGAGTTTTGGTTGAAAAATAGAGTAAAAATGCGAACGGGTACCCATCTGGGTTTTTGATGAAAAACTGAGAAAAAAATGCAAAGGGGTATCCCTTTGGGATTTAGATGAAAAACTGCGGGCAAATGGCAAAGGGTACCACCTTTAAGTTTTGGTTTAAAAAAAGATTAAAAATGTAAAGGGGTACCTCTTTGGGTTTTAGCTGAAAAACTGAGTCGAAATGCTAAATTGTACCCCCTCTGAGTTTTGGTTGAGAAATTGAGTAAAAATCCGAACGGGTATCCTTCTGGGTTTTTGATGAAAAACTGTGAAAAAAATGCAAAGGGGTATCCCTTTGGGATTCCGAAGAAAAACATAGGGCAAATGGCATAGGGTACCACCTTTGAGTTTTGTTTTAAAAACTGAGTAAAAATGTAAAGCGGTAACTTTTTGGGTTTTAGCTGAAAAACTGAGTCGAAATGCTAAAGGGTACCCCTTCTGAGTTTTGGTTGAAAAATTGAGTAAAAATGCGAACGGGTACCCTTCTGGGTTTTTGATGAAAAACTGTGAAAAAAATGCAAAGGGGTATCCCTTTGGGATTTTGATGAAAAACTGAAGGCAAATGGCAAAGGGTACCACCTTTGAGTTCTGGTTTAAAAACTGAGTAAAAATGTAAAGGGGTACGTCTTTGGGTTTTAGCTGAAAAACTGAGTCGAAATGCTAAAGGGTACCCCTTCTGGGTTTTGGTTGAAAAATTGAGTAAAAATGCGAACGGGTACCCTTCTGGGTTTTTGATGAAAAAATGAGAAAAAAAATACAAAGTGGTATCCTTTTGGGATTTCGAAGAAAAACTTAGGGCAAATGGCATAGGGTACCACTTTGAGTTTTGTTTTAAAAACTGAGTAAAAATGTAAAGCGGTAACTTTTTGGGTTTTAGCTGAAAAACTGAGCCGAAATGCTAAAGGGTACCCCTTCTGTGTTTTGGTTCAAAAATTGAGTAAAAATGCGAACGGGTTCCCTTCTGGGTTTTTGATGAAAAACTGTGAAAAAAATGCAAAGGGGTATCCCTTTGGGATTTTGATGAAATACTGAAGGCAAATGGCAAAGGGTACCACCTTTGAGTTTTGGTTTAAAAACTGAGTAAAAATGTAAAGGGGTACGTCTTTGGGTTTTAGCTGAAAAACTGAGTCGAAATGCTAAAGGGTACCCCTTCTAGGTTTTGGTTGAAAAATTGAGTAAAAATGCGAACGGGTACCCTTCTGGGTTTTTGATGAAAAAATGAGAAAAAAAATACAAAGTGGTATCCTTTTGGGATTTCGAAGAAAAACTTAGGGCAAATGGCATAGGGTACCACTTTGAGTTTTGTTTTAAAAACTGAGTAAAAATTTAAAGGGGTAACTTTTTGGGTTTTAGCTGAAAAACTGAGCCGAAATGCTAAAGGGTACCCCTTCTGTGTTTTGGTTCAAAAATTGAGTAAAAATGCGAACGGGTTCCCTTCTGGGTTTTTGATGAAAAACTGTGAAAAAAATGCAAAGGGGTATCCCTTTGGGATTTTGATGAAATACTGAAGGCAAATGGCAAAGGGTACCACCATTGAGTTTTGGTTTAAAAACTGAGTAAAAATGTAAAGGGGTACGTCTTTGGGTTTTAGCTGAAAAACTGAGTCGAAATGCTAAAGGGTACCCCTTCTGAGTTTTGGTTGAAAAATAGAGTAAAAATGCGAACGGGTACCCTTCTGGGTTTTTGATGAAAAACTGAGAAAAAAATGTAAAGGG
Source organism: Excoecaria agallocha (assembly GCA_037975025.1). Taxonomy (NCBI): domain Eukaryota; kingdom Viridiplantae; phylum Streptophyta; class Magnoliopsida; order Malpighiales; family Euphorbiaceae; genus Excoecaria; species Excoecaria agallocha. Next base: position 1,557,730 of record JBBPFJ010000019.1, on the reverse strand, counting down.
GTATCCCTTTGGGATTTAGATGAAAAACTGCGGGCAAATGGCAAAGGGTACCACCTTTAAGTTTTGGTTTAAAAAAAGATTAAAAATGTAAAGGGGTACCTTTTTGGGTTTTAGCTGAAAAACTGAGTCGAAATGCTAAATTGTACCCCCTCTTAGTTTTGGTTGAGAAATTGAGTAAAAATGCGAACGGGTACCCTTCTGGGTTTTTGATGAAAAACTGTGAAAAAAATGCAAAGGGGTATCCCTTTGGGATTCCGAAGAAAAACATAGGGCAAATGGCATAGGGTACCACCTTTGAGTTTTGTTTTAAAAACTGAGTAAAAATGTAAAGCGGTAACTTTTTGGGTTTTAGCTGAAAAACTGAGTCGAAATGCTAAAGGGTACCCCTTCTGAGTTTTGGTTGAAAAATTGAGTAAAAATGCGAACGGGTACCCTTCTGGGTTTTTGATGAAAAACTGTGAAAAAAATGCAAAGGGGTATCCCTTTGGGATTTTGATGAAAAACTGAAGGCAAATGGCAAAGGGTACCACCTTTGAGTTCTGGTTTAAAAACTGAGTAAAAATGTAAAGGGGTACATCTTTGGGTTTTAGCTGAAAAACTTAGTCGAAATGCTAAAGGGTACCCCTTCTGGGTTTTGGTTGAAAAATTGAGTAAAAATTCCAACGGGTACCCTTCTGGGTTTTTGATGAAAAAATGAGAAAAAAAATACAAAGTGGTATCCTTTTGGGATTTCAAAGAAAAACTTAGGGCAAATGGCATAGGGTACCACTTTGAGTTTTGTTTTAAAAACTGAGTAAAAATGTAAAGCGGTAACTTTTTGGGTTTTAGCTGAAAAACTGAGCCGAAATGCTAAAGGGTACCCCTTCTGTGTTTTGATTCAAAAATTGAGTAAAAATGCGAACGGGTACCCTTCTGGGTTTTTGATGAAAAACTGTGAAAAAAATGCAAAGGGGTATCCCTTTGGGATTTTGATGAAATACTGAAGGCAAATGGCAAAGGGTACCACCTTTGAGTTTTGGTTTAAAAACTGAGTAAAAATGTAAAGGGGTACGTCTTTGGGTTTTAGCTGAAAAACTGAGTCGAAATGCTAAAGGGTACCCCTTCTGGGTTTTGGTTGAAAAATTGAGTAAAAATGCGAACGGGTACCCTTCTGGGTTTTTGATGAAAAAATGAGAAAAAAAATACAAAGTGGTATCCTTTTGGGATTTCGAAGAAAAACTTAGGGCAAATGGCATAGGGTACCACTTTGAGTTTTGTTTTAAAAACTGAGTAAAAATGTAAAGCGGTAACTTTTTGGGTTTTAGCAGAAAAACTGAGCCGAAATGCTAAAGGGTACCCCTTCTGTGTTTTGGTTCAAAAATTGAGTAAAAATGCGAACGGGTACCCTTCTGGGTTTTTGATGAAAAACTGTGAAAAAAATGCAAAGGGGTATCCCTTTGGGATTTTGATGAAAAACTGAAGGCAAATGGCAAAGGGTACCACCTTTGAGTTCTGGTTTAAAAACTGAGTAAAAATGTAAAGGGGTACGTCTTTGGGTTTTAGCTGAAAAACTGAGTCGAAATGCTAAAGGGTACCCCTTCTGGGTTTTGGTTGAAAAATTGAGTAAAAATGCGAACGGGTACCCTTCTGGGTTTTTGATGAAAAAATGAGAAAAAAAATACAAAGTGGTATCCTTTTGGGATTTCAAAGAAAAACTTATGGCAAATGGCATAGGGTACCACTTTGAGTTTTGTTTTAAAAACTGAGTAAAAATGTAAAGCGGTAACTTTTTGGGTTTTAGCTGAAAAACTGAGCCGAAATGCTAAAGGGTACCCCTTCTGTGTTTTGGTTCAAAAATTGAGTAAAAATGCGAACGGGTACCCTTCTGGGTTTTTGATGAAAAACTATGAAAAAAATGCAAAGGGGTATCCCTTTGGGATTTTGATGAAATACTGAAGGCAAATGGCAAAGGGTACCACCTTTGAGTTTTGGTTTAAAAACTGAGTAAAAATGTAAAGGGGTACGTCTTTGGGTTTTAGCTGAAAAACTGAGTCGAAATGCTAAAGGGTACCCCTTCTGAGTTTTGGTTGAAAAATAGAGTAAAAATGCGAACGGGTACCCATCTGGGTTTTTGATGAAAAACTGAGAAAAAAATGCAAAGGGGTATCCCTTTGGGATTTAGATGAAAAACTGCGGGCAAATGGCAAAGGGTACCACCTTTAAGTTTTGGTTTAAAAAAAGATTAAAAATGTAAAGGGGTACCTCTTTGGGTTTTAGCTGAAAAACTGAGTCGAAATGCTAAATTGTACCCCCTCTGAGTTTTGGTTGAGAAATTGAGTAAAAATGCGAACGGGTACCCTTCTGGGTTTTTGATGAAAAACTGTGAAAAAAATGCAAAGGGGTATCCCTTTGGGATTCCGAAGAAAAACATAGGGCAAATGGCATAGGGTACCACCTTTGAGTTTTGTTTTAAAAACTGAGTAAAAATGTAAAGCGGTAACTTTTTGGGTTTTAGCTGAAAAACTAAGTCGAAATGCTAAAGGGTACCCCTTCTGAGTTTTGGTTGAAAAATTGAGTAAAAATGCGAACGGGTACCCTTCTGGGTTTTTGATGAAAAACTGTGAAAAAAATGCAAAGGGGTATCCCATTGGGATTTTGATGAAAAACTGAAGGCAAATGGCAAAGGGTACCACCTTTGAGTTCTGGTTTAAAAACTGAGTAAAAATATAAAGGGGTACGTCTTTGGGTTTTAGCTGAAAAACTGAGTCGAAATGCTAAAGGGTACCCCTTCTGGGTTTTGGTTGAAAAATTGAGTAAAAATGCGAACGGGTACCCTTCTGGGTTTTTGATGAAAAAATGAGAAAAAAACATACAAAGTGGTATCCTTTTGGGATTTCAAAGAAAAACTTATGGCAAATGGCATAGGGTACCACTTTGAGTTTTGTTTTAAAAACTGAGTAAAAATGTAAAGCGGTAACTTTTTGGGTTTTAGCTGAAAAACTGAGCCGAAATGCTAAAGGGTACCCCTTCTGTGTTTTGGTTCAAAAATTGAGTAAAAATGCGAACGGGTACCCTTCTGGGTTTTTGATGAAAAACTGTGAAAAAAATGCAAAGGGGTATCCCTTTGGGATTTTGATGAAATACTGAAGGCAAATGGCAAAGGGTACCACCTTTGAGTTTTGGTTTAAAAACTGAGTAAAAATGTAAAGGGGTACGTCTTTGGGTTTTAGCTGAAAAACTGAGTCGAAATGCTAAAGGGTACCCCTTCTGAGTTTTGGTTGAAAAATAGAGTAAAAATGCGAACGGGTACCCATCTGGGTTTTTGATGAAAAACTGAGAAAAAAATGCAAAGGGGTATCCCTTTGGGATTTAGATGAAAAACTGCGGGCAAATGGCAAAGGGTACCACCTTTAAGTTTTGGTTTAAAAAAAGATTAAAAATGTAAAGGGGTACCTCTTTGGGTTTTAGCTGAAAAACTGAGTCGAAATGCTAAATTGTACCCCCTCTGAGTTTTGGTTGAGAAATTGAGTAAAAATGCGAACGGGTACCCTTCTGGGTTTTTGATGAAAAACTGTGAAAAAAATGCAAAGGTGTATCCCTTTGGGATTCCGAAGAAAAACATAGGGCAAATGGCATAGGGTACCACCTTTGAGTTTTGTTTTAAAAACTGAGTAAAAATGTAAAGCGGTAACTTTTTTGGTTTTAACTGAAAAACTGAGTCGAAATGCTAAAGGGTACCCCTTCTGAGTTTTAGTTGAAAAATTGAGTAAAAATGCGAACGGGTACCCTTCTGGGTTTTTGATGAAAAACTGTGAAAAAAATGCAAAGGGGTATCCCATTGGGATTTTGATGAAAAACTGAAGGCAAATGGCAAAGGGTACCACCTTTGAGTTCTGGTTTAAAAACTGAGTAAAAATGTAAAGGGGTACGTCTTTGGGTTTTAGCTGAAAAACTGAGTCGAAATGCTAAAGGGTACCCCTTCTGGGTTTTGGTTGAAAAATTGAGTAAAAATGCGAACGGGTACCCTTCTGGGTTTTTGATGAAAAAATGAGAAAAAAATACAAAGGGGTATCCTTTTGGGATTTCGAAGAAAAACTTAGGGCAAATGGCATAGGGTACCACTTTGAGTTTTGTTTTAAAAACTGAGTAAAAATGTAAAGCGGTAACTTTTTGGGTTTTAGCTGAAAAACTGAGCCGAAATGCTAAAGGGTACCCCTTCTGTGTTTTGGTTCAAAAATTGAGTAAAAATGCGAACGGGTACCCTTCTGGGTTTTTGATGAAAAACTGTGAAAAAAATGCAAAGGGGTATCCCTTTGGGATTTTGATGAAATACTGAAGGCAAATGGCAAAGGGTACCACCTTTGAGTTTTGGTTTAAAAACTGAGTAAAAATGTAAAGGGGTACGTCTTTGGGTTTTTGCTGAAAAACTGAGTCGAAATGCTAAAGGGTACCCCTTCTGAGTTTTGGTTGAAAAATAGAGTAAAAATGCGAACGGGTACCCATCTGGGTTTTTGATGAAAAACTGAGAAAAAAATGCAAAGGGGTATCCCTTTGGGATTTAGATGAAAAACTGCGGGCAAATGGCAAAGGGTACCACCTTTAAGTTTTGGTTTAAAAAAAGATTAAAAATGTAAAGGGGTACCTCTTTGGGTTTTAGCTGAAAAACTGAGTCGAAATGCTAAATTGTACCCCCTCTGAGTTTTGGTTGAGAAATTGAGTAAAAATGCGAACGGGTACCCTTCTGGGTTTTTGATGAAAAACTGTGAAAAAAATGCAAAGGGGTATCCCTTTGGGATTCCGAAGAAAAACATAGGGCAAATGGCATAGGGTACCACCTTTGAGTTTTGTTTTAAAAACTGAGTAAAAATGTAAAGCGGTAACTTTTTGGGTTTTAGCTGAAAAACTGAGTCGAAATGCTAAAGGGTACCCCTTCTGAGTTTTGGTTGAAAAATTGAGTAAAAATGCGAACGGGTACCCTTCTGGGTTTTTCATGAAAAACTGTGAAAAAAATGCAAAGGGGTATCCCATTGGGATTTTGATGAAAAACTGAAGGCAAATGGCAAAGGGTACCACCTTTGAGTTCTGGTTTAAAAACTGAGTAAAAATATAAAGGGGTACGTCTTTGGGTTTTAGCTGAAAAACTGAGTCGAAATGCTAAAGGGTACCCCTTCTGGGTTTTGGTTGAAAAATTGAGTAAAAATGCGAACGGGTACCCTTCTGGGTTTTTGATGAAAAAATGAGAAAAAAACATACAAAGTGGTATCCTTTTGGGATTTCAAAGAAAAACTTATGGCAAATGGCATAGGGTACCACTTTGAGTTTTGTTTTAAAAACTGAGTAAAAATGTAAAGCGGTAACTTTTTGGGTTTTAGCTGAAAAACTGAGCCGAAATGCTAAAGGGTACCCCTTCTGTGTTTTGGTTCAAAAATTGAGTAAAAATGCGAACGGGTACCCTTCTGGGTTTTTGATGAAAAACTGTGAAAAAAATGCAAAGGGGTATCCCTTTGGGATTTTGATGAAATACTGAAGGCAAATGGCAAAGGGTACCACCTTTGAGTTTTGGTTTAAAAACTGAGTAAAAATGTAAAGGGGTACGTCTTTGGGTTTTAGCTGAAAAACTGAGTCGAAATGCTAAAGGGTACCCCTTCTGAGTTTTGGTTGAAAAATAGAGTAAAAATGCGAACGGGTACCCATCTGGGTTTTTGATGAAAAACTGAGAAAAAAATGCAAAGGGGTATCCCTTTGGGATTTAGATGAAAAACTGCGGGCAAATGGCAAAGGGTACCACCTTTAAGTTTTGGTTTAAAAAAAGATTAAAAATGTAAAGGGGTACCTCTTTGGGTTTTAGCTGAAAAACTGAGTCGAAATGCTAAATTGTACCCCCTCTGAGTTTTGGTTGAGAAATTGAGTAAAAATGCGAACGGGTACCCTTCTGGGTTTTTGATGAAAAACTGTGAAAAAAATGCAAAGGTGTATCCCTTTGGGATTCCGAAGAAAAACATAGGGCAAATGGCATAGGGTACCACCTTTGAGTTTTGTTTTAAAAACTGAGTAAAAATGTAAAGCGGTAACTTTTTTGGTTTTAACTGAAAAACTGAGTCGAAATGCTAAAGGGTACCCCTTCTGAGTTTTAGTTGAAAAATTGAGTAAAAATGCGAACGGGTACCCTTCTGGGTTTTTGATGAAAAACTGTGAAAAAAATGCAAAGGGGTATCCCATTGGGATTTTGATGAAAAACTGAAGGCAAATGGCAAAGGGTACCACCTTTGAGTTCTGGTTTAAAAACTGAGTAAAAATGTAAAGGGGTACGTCTTTGGGTTTTAGCTGAAAAACTGAGTCGAAATGCTAAAGGGTACCCCTTCTGGGTTTTGGTTGAAAAATTGAGTAAAAATGCGAACGGGTACCCTTCTGGGTTTTTGATGAAAAAATGAGAAAAAAATACAAAGGGGTATCCTTTTGGGATTTCGAAGAAAAACTTAGGGCAAATGGCATAGGGTACCACTTTGAGTTTTGTTTTAAAAACTGAGTAAAAATGTAAAGCGGTAACTTTTTGGGTTTTAGCTGAAAAACTGAGCCGAAATGCTAAAGGGTACCCCTTCTGTGTTTTGGTTCAAAAATTGAGTAAAAATGCGAACGGGTACCCTTCTGGGTTTTTGATGAAAAACTGTGAAAAAAATGCAAAGGGGTATCCCTTTGGGATTTTGATGAAATACTGAAGGCAAATGGCAAAGGGTACCACCTTTGAGTTTTGGTTTAAAAACTGAGTAAAAATGTAAAGGGGTACGTCTTTGGGTTTTAGCTGAAAAACTGAGTCGAAATGCTAAAGGGTACCCCTTCTGAGTTTTGGTTGAAAAATAGAGTAAAAATGCGAACGGGTACCCATCTGGGTTTTTGATGAAAAACTGAGAAAAAAATGCAAAGGGGTATCCCTTTGGGATTTAGATGAAAAACTGCGGGCAAATGGCAAAGGGTACCACCTTTAAGTTTTGGTTTAAAAAAAGATTAAAAATGTAAAGGGGTACCTCTTTGGGTTTTAGCTGAAAAACTGAGTCGAAATGCTAAATTGTACCCCCTCTGAGTTTTGGTTGAGAAATTGAGTAAAAATGCGAACGGGTACCCTTCTGGGTTTTTGATGAAAAACTGTGAAAAAAATGCAAAGGTGTATCCCTTTGGGATTCCGAAGAAAAACATAGGGCAAATGGCATAGGGTACCACCTTTGAGTTTTGTTTTAAAAACTGAGTAAAAATGTAAAGCGGTAACTTTTTTGGTTTTAACTGAAAAACTGAGTCGAAATGCTAAAGGGTACCCCTTCTGAGTTTTAGTTGAAAAATTGAGTAAAAATGCGAACGGGTACCCTTCTGGGTTTTTGATGAAAAACTGTGAAAAAAATGCAAAGGGGTATCCCATTGGGATTTTGATGAAAAACTGAAGGCAAATGGCAAAGGGTACCACCTTTGAGTTCTGGTTTAAAAACTGAGTAAAAATGTAAAGGGGTACGTCTTTGGGTTTTAGCTGAAAAACTGAGTCGAAATGCTAAAGGGTACCCCTTCTGGGTTTTGGTTGAAAAATTGAGTAAAAATGCGAACGGGTACCCTTCTGGGTTTTTGATGAAAAAATGAGAAAAAAATACAAAGGGGTATCCTTTTGGGATTTCGAAGAAAAACTTAGGGCAAATGGCATAGGGTACCACTTTGAGTTTTGTTTTAAAAACTGAGTAAAAATGTAAAGCGGTAACTTTTTGGGTTTTAGCTGAAAAACTGAGCCGAAATGCTAAAGGGTACCCCTTCTGTGTTTTGGTTCAAAAATTGAGTAAAAATGCGAACGGGTACCCTTCTGGGTTTTTGATGAAAAACTGTGAAAAAAATGCAAAGGGGTATCCCTTTGGGATTTTGATGAAATACTGAAGGCAAATGGCAAAGGGTACCACCTTTGAGTTTTGGTTTAAAAACTGAGTAAAAATGTAAAGGGGTACGTCTTTGGGTTTTTGCTGAAAAACTGAGTCGAAATGCTAAAGGGTACCCCTTCTGAGTTTTGGTTGAAAAATAGAGTAAAAATGCGAACGGGTACCCATCTGGGTTTTTGATGAAAAACTGAGAAAAAAATGCAAAGGGGTATCCCTTTGGGATTTAGATGAAAAACTGCGGGCAAATGGCAAAGGGTACCACCTTTAAGTTTTGGTTTAAAAAAAGATTAAAAATGTAAAGGGGTACCTCTTTGGGTTTTAGCTGAAAAACTGAGTCGAAATGCTAAATTGTACCCCCTCTGAGTTTTGGTTGAGAAATTGAGTAAAAATGCGAACGGGTACCCTTCTGGGTTTTTGATGAAAAACTGTGAAAAAAATGCAAAGGGGTATCCCTTTGGGATTCCGAAGAAAAACATAGGGCAAATGGCATAGGGTACCACCTTTGAGTTTTGTTTTAAAAACTGAGTAAAAATGTAAAGCGGTAACTTTTTGGGTTTTAGCTGAAAAACTAAGTCGAAATGCTAAAGGGTACCCCTTCTGAGTTTTGGTTGAAAAATTGAGTAAAAATGCGAACGGGTACCCTTCTGGGTTTTTGATGAAAAACTGTGAAAAAAATGCAAAGGGGTATCCCATTGGGATTTTGATGAAAAACTGAAGGCAAATGGCAAAGGGTACCACCTTTGAGTTCTGGTTTAAAAACTGAGTAAAAATGTAAAGGGGTACGTCTTTGGGTTTTAGCTGAAAAACTGAGTCGAAATGCTAAAGGGTACCCCTTCTGGGTTTTGGTTGAAAAATTGAGTAAAAATGCGAACGGGTACCCTTCTGGGTTTTTGATGAAAAAATGAGAAAAAAAATACAAAGTGGTATCCTTTTGGGATTTCAAAGAAAAACTTATGGCAAATGGCATAGGGTACCACTTTGAGTTTTGTTTTAAAAACTGAGTAAAAATGTAAAGCGGTAACTTTTTGGGTTTTAGCTGAAAAACTGAGCCGAAATGCTAAAGGGTACCCCTTCTGTGTTTTGGTTCAAAAATTGAGTAAAAATGCGAACGGGTACCCTTCTGGGTTTTTGATGAAAAACTGTGAAAAAAATGCAAAGGGGTATCCCTTTGGGATTCCGAAGAAAAACATAGGGCAAATGGCATAGGGTACCACTTTGAGTTTTGTTTTAAAAACTGAGTAAAAATGTAAAGCGGTAACTTTTTGGGTTTTAGCTGAAAAACTGAGCCGAAATGCTAAAGGGTACCCCTTCTGAGTTTTGGTTAAAAAATTGAGTAAAAATGCGAACGGGTACCCATCTGGGTTTTTGATGAAAAACTGAGAAAAAAATGCAAAGGGGTATCCCTTTGGGATTTTGATGAAATACTGAAGGCAAATGGCAAAGGGTACCACCTTTAAGTTTTGGTTTAAAAAAAGATTAAAAATGTAAAGGGGTACCTCTTTGGGTTTTAGCTGAAAAACTGAGTCGAAATGCTAAATTGTACCCCCTCTGAGTTTTGGTTGAGAAATTGAGTAAAAATGCGAACGGGTACCCTTCTGGGTTTTTGATGAAAAACTGTGAAAAAATGCAAAGTGGTATCCCTTTGGGATTCCGAAGAAAAACATAGGGCAAATGGCATAAGGTACCACCTTTGAGTTTTGTTTTAAAAACTGAGAAAAAATGTAAAGCGGTAACTTTTTGGGTTTTAGCTAAAAAACTGAGTCGAAATGCTAAAGTGTACCCCTTCTGAGTTTTGGTTGAAAAATTGAGTAAAAATGCGAACGGGTACCCTTCTGGGTTTTTGATGAAAAACTGTGAAAAAAATGCAAAGGGGTATCCCTTTGGGATTTTGATGAAAAACTGAAGGCAAATGGAAAAGGGTACCACCTTTGAGTTCTGGTTTAAAAACTGAGTAAAAATGTAAAGGGGTACGTCTTTGGGTTTTAGCTGAAAAACTGAGTCGAAATGCTAAAGGGTACCCCTTCTGATTTTGGTTGAAAAATTGAGTAAAAATGCGAACGGGTACCCTTCTGGGTTTTTGATGAAAAAATGAGAAAAAAATAAAAGGGGTATCCTTTTGGGATTTCGAAGAAAAACTTAGGGCAAATGGCATAGGGTACCACTTTGAGTTTTGTTTTAAAAACTGAGTTAAAATGTAAAGCGGTAACTTTTTGGGTTTTAGCTGAAAAACTGAGCCGAAATGCTAAAGGGTACCCCTTCTGAGGTTTTGGTTAAAAAATTGAGTAAAAATGCGAACGGGTACCCTTCTGGGTTTTTGATGAAAAACTGTGAAAAAAATGCAAAGGGGGTATCCCTTTGGGATTTTGATGAAATACTGAAGGCAAATGGCAAAGGGTACCACCTTTGAGTTTGGTTTAAAAACTGAGTAAAAATGTAAAAGGGGTACGTCTTTGGGTTTTAGCTGAAAAACTGAGTCGAAATGCTAAAGGGTACCCCTTCTGAGTTTTGGTTGAAAAATAGAGTAAAAATGCGAACGGGTACCCATCTGGGTTTTTGATGAAAAAACTGAGAAAAAATGCAAAGGGGTATCCCTTTGGGATTTAGATGAAAAACTGCGGCAAATGGCAAAGGGTACCACCTTTATGTTTGGTTTAAAAAAAGATTAAAATGTAAAGGGGTACCTCTTTGGGTTTTAGCTGAAAAACTGAGTCGAAATGCTAAATTGTACCCCCTCTGAGTTTTGGTTGAGAAATTGAGTAAAAATGCGAACGGGTACCGTTCTGGGTTTTTGATGTAAAACTGTGAAAAAAATGCAAAGTGGTATCCCTTTGGGATTCCGAAGAAAAACATAGGGCAAATGGCATAGGGTACCACATTTGAGTTTTGTTTTAAAAACTGAGTAAAAATGTAAAGCGGTAACTTTTTGGGTTTTAGCTGAAAAACTGAGTCGAAATGCTAAGGTGTACCCCTTCTGAGTTTTGGTTGAAAAATTGAGTAAAAATGCGAACGGGTACCCTTCTGGGTTTTTGATGAAAAACTGTAAAAAAATGCAAAGGGGTATCCCTTTGGATTTTGATGAAAAACTGAAGGCAAATGGCAAAGGGTACCACCTTTGAGTTCTGGTTTAAAAACTGAGTAAAAATGTAAAGGGGTACGTCTTTGGGTTTTAGCTGAAAAACTGAGTCGAAATGCTAAAGGGTACCCCATCTGAGTTTTGGTTGAAAAATTTAGTAAAATAGCGAACGGTTACCCTTCTGAATTTTTTGATGAAAAACTGAGAAAAAATACAAAGGGGTATCCCTTTGGGATTTCGAAGAAAAACTTAGGGCAAATGGCATAGGGTACCACTTTGAGTTTTGTTTTAAAAACTGAGTAAAAATGTAAAGCGGTAACTTTTTGGGTTTTAGCTGAAAAACTGAGCCGAAATGCTAAAGGGTACCCCTTCTGAGTTTTGGTTAAAAAATTGAGTAAAAATGCGAACGGGTACCCTTCTGGGTTTTTGATGAAAAACTGTGAAAAAAATGCAAAGGGGTATCCTTTGGGATTTTGATGAAAAACTGAAGGCAAATGGCAAAGGGTACCACCTTTGAGTTCTGGTTTAAAAAAAGATTAAAAATGTAAAGGGGTACCTCTTTGGGTTTTAGCTCAAAAACTGAGTCGAAATGCTAAAGGGTACCCCTTCTGAGTTTTGGTTGAAAAATTGAATAAAAATGCGAACGGGTACCCTTCTAGGTTTTTGATGAAAAACTGTGAAAAAAATGCAAAGGGGTATCCCTTTGGGATTTTGATGAAAAACTGAAGGCAAATGGCAAAGGGTACCACCTTTGAGTTCTAGTTTAAAAACTGAGTAAAAATGTAAAGGGGTACGTCTTTGGGTTTTAGCTGAAAAACTGAGCCAAAATGCTAAAGGGTACCCCTTCTGAGTTTTGGTTGAAAAATTTAGTAAAAATGCGAACGGTTACCCTTCTGAATTTTTGATGAAAAACTGAGAAAAAAATACAAAGGGGTATCCCTTTGGGATTTCGAAGAAAAACTTAGGGCAAATGGCATAGGGTACCACTTTGAGTTTTGTTTTAAAAACTGAGTAAAAATGTAAAGCGGTAACTTTTTGGGTTTTAGCTGAAAAACTGAGCCGAAATGCTAAAGGGTACCCCTTCTGAGTTTTGGTTAAAAAATTGAGTAAAAATGCGAACGGGTACCCTTCTGGGTTTTTGATGAAAAACTGTGAAAAAAATGCAAAGGGGTATCCCTTTGGGATTCCGAAGAAAAACATAGGGCAAATGGCATAGGGTACCACCTTTGAGTTTTGTTTTAAAAACTGAGTAAAAATGTAAAGCGGTAACTTTTTGGGTTTTAGCTGAAAAACTGAGTCGAAATGCTAAAGTGTACCCCTTCTGAGTTTTGGTTGAAAAATAGAGTAAAAATGCGAACGGGTACCCTTCTGGGTTTTTGATGAAAAACTGTGAAAAAAATGCAAAGGGGTATCCCTTTGGGATTTTGATGAAAAACTGAAGGCAAATGGAAAAGGGTACCACCTTTGAGTTCTGGTTTAAAAACTGAGTAAAAATTTAAAGGGGTACGTCTTTGGGTTTTAGCTGAAAAACTGAGTCGAAATGCTAAAGGGTACCCCTTCTGATTTTGGTTGAAAAATTGAGTAAAAATGAGAACGGGTACCCTTCTGGGTTTTTGATGAAAAACTGTAAAAAAATGCAAAGGGGTATCCCTTTGGGATTTTGATGAAAAACTGAAGGCAAATGGCAAAGGGTACCACCTTTGAGTTCTGGTTTAAAAACTGAGTAAAAATGTAAAGGGGTACGTCTTTGGGTTTTAGCTGAAAAACTGAGTCGAAATGCTAAAGGGTACCCCATCTGAGTTTTGGTTGAAAAATTTAGTAAAAATGCGAACGGGTACCCTTCTGAATTTTTGATGAAAAACTGAGAAAAAAATACAAAGGGGTATCCCTTTGGGATTTCGAAGAAAAACTTAGGGCAAATGGCATAGGGTACCACTTTGAGTTTTGTTTTAAAAACTGAGTAAAAATGTAAAGCGGTAACTTTTTGGGTTTTAGCTGAAAAACTGAGCCGAAATGCTAAAGGGTACCCCTTCTGAGTTTTGGTTAAAAAATTGAGTAAAAATGCGAACGGGTACCCTTCTGGGTTTTTGATGAAAAACTGTGAAAAAAATGCAAAGGGGTATCCCTTTGGGATTCCGAAGAAAAACATAGGGCAAATGGCATAGGGTACCACCTTTGAGTTTTGTTTTAAAAACTGAGTAAAAATGTAAAGCGGTAACTTTTTGGGTTTTAGCTGAAAAACTGAGTCGAAATGCTAAAGTGTACCCCTTCTGAGTTTTGGTTGAAAAATTGAGTAAAAATGCGAACGGGTACCCTTCTGGGTTTTTGATGAAAAACTGTGAAAAAAATGCAAAGGGGTATCCCTTTGGGATTTTGATGAAAAACTGAAGGCAAATGGAAAAGGGTACCACCTTTGAGTTCTGGTTTAAAAACTGAGTAAAAATTTAAAGGGGTACGTCTTTGGGTTTTAGCTGAAAAACTGATTCGAAATGCTAAAGGGTACCCCTTCTGATTTTGGTTGAAAAATTGAGTAAAAATGCGAACGGGTACCCTTCTGGGTTTTTGATGAAAAACTGTGAAAAAAATGCAAAGGGGTATCCCTTTTGGATTTTGATGAAAAACTGAAGGCAAATGGCAAAGGGTACCACCTTTGAGTTCTGGTTTAAAAACTGAGTAAAAATGTAAAGGGGTACGTCTTTGGGTTTTAGCTGAAAAACTGAGTCGAAATGCTAAAGGGTACCCCATCTGAGTTTTGGTTGAAAAATTTAGTAAAAATGCGAACGGGTACCCTTCTGAATTTTTGATGAAAAACTGAGAAAAAAATACAAAGGGGTATCCCTTTGGGATTTCGAAGAAAAACTTAGGGCAAATGGCATAGGGTACCACTTTGAGTTTTGTTTTAAAAACTGAGTAAAAATGTAAAGCGGTAACTTTTTGGGTTTTAGCTGAAAAACTGAGCCGAAATGCTAAAGGGTACCCCTTCTGAGTTTTGGTTAAAAAATTGAGTAAAAATGCGAACGGGTACCCTTCTGGGTTTTTGATGAAAAACTGTGAAAAAAATGCAAAGGGGTATCCCTTTGGGATTCCGAAGAAAAACATAGGGCAAATGGCATAGGGTACCACCTTTGAGTTTTGTTTTAAAAACTGAGTAAAAATGTAAAGCGGTAACTTTTTGGGTTTTAGCTGAAAAACTGAGTCGAAATGCTAAAGTGTACCCCTTCTGAGTTTTGGTTGAAAAATTGTGTAAAAATGCGAACGGGTACCCTTCTGGGTTTTTGATGAAAAACTGTGAAAAAAATGCAAAGGGGTATCCCTTTGGGATTTTGATGAAAAACTGAAGGCAAATGGAAAAGGGTACCACCTTTGAGTTCTGGTTTAAAAACTGAGTAAAAATTTAAAGGGGTACGTCTTTGGGTTTTAGCTGAAAAACTGAGTCGAAATGCTAAAGGGTACCCCTTCTGATTTTGGTTGAAAAATTGAGTAAAAATGCGAACGGGTACCCTTCTGGGTTTTTGATGAAAAACTGTGAAAAAAATGCAAAGGGGTATCCCTTTGGGATTTTGATGAAAAACTGAAGGCAAATGGCAAAGGGTACCACCTTTGAGTTCTGGTTTAAAAACTGAGTAAAAATGTAAAGGGGTACGTCTTTGGGTTTTAGCTGAAAAACTGAGTCGAAATGCTAAAGGGTACCCCTTCTTAGTTTTGGTTGAAAAATTGAGTAAAAATGCGAACGGGTACCCTTCTGAATTTTTGATGAAAAACTGAGAAAAAAATACAAAGTGGTATCCCTTTGGGATTTCGAAGAAAAACTTAGGGCAAATGGCATAGGGTACCACTTTGAGTTTTGTTTTAAAAACTGAGTAAAAATGTAAAGCGGTAACTTTTTGGGTTTTAGCTGAAAAACTGAGCCGAAATGCTAAAGGATACCCCTTCTGAGTTTTGGTTAAAAAATTGAGTAAAAATGCGAACGGGTACCCTTCTGGGTTTTTGATGAAAAACTGTGAAAAAAATGCAAAGGGGTATCCCTTTCGGATTTTGATGAAATACTGAAGGCAAATGGCAAAGGGTACCACCTGTGAGTTTTGGTTTAAAAACAGATTAAAAATGTAAAGGGGTACCTCTTTGGGTTTTAGCTGAAAAACTGAGTCGAAATGCTAAATTGTACCCCCTCTGAGTTTTGGTTGAGAAATTGAGTAAAAATGCGAACGGGTACCCTTCTGGGTTTTTGATGAAAAACTGTGAAAAAAATGCAAAGGGGTATCCCTTTGGGATTCCGAAGAAAAACATAAGGCAAATGGCATAGGGTACCACCTTTGAGTTTTGTTTTAAAAACTGAGTAAAAATGTAAAGCGGTAACTTTTTGGGTTTTAGCTGAAAAACTGAGTCGAAATGCTAAAGGGTACCCCTTCTGAGTTTTGGTTGAAAAATTGAGTAAAAATGCGAACGGGTACCCTTCTGGGTTTTTGATGAAAAATTGTGAAAAAAATGCAAAGGGGTATCCCTTTGGGATTTTGATGAAAAACTGAAGGCAAATGGCAAAGGGTACCACCTTTGAGTTCTGGTTTAAAAACTGAGTAAAAATGTAAAGGGGTACGTCTTTGGGTTTTAGCTGAAAAACTGAGTCGAAATACTAAAGGGTACCCCTTCTGAGTTTTGGTTGAAAAATTGAGTAAAAATGCGAACGGGTACCCTTCTGGGTTTTTGATGAAAAAATGAGAAAAAAATACAAAGGGGTATCCCTTTGGGATTTCGAAGAAAAACTTAGGGCAAATGGCATAGGGTACCACTTTCAGTTTTATTTTAAAAACTGAGTAAAAATGTAAAGCGGTAACTTTTTGGGTTTTAGCTGAAAAACTGTGCCGAAATGCTAAAGGGTACCCCTTCTGAGTTTTGGTTAAAAAATTGAGTAAAAATGCGAACGGGTACCCTTCTGGGTTTTTGATGAAAAACTGTGAAAAAAATGCAAAGGGGTATCCCTTTGGGATTTTGATGAAATACTGAAGGCAAATGGCAAAGGGTACCACCTTTGAGTTTTGGTTTAAAAACTGAGTAAAAATGTAAAGGGGTACCTCTTTGGGGTTTAGCTGAAAAACTGAGTCAAAATGCTAAAGGGTCCGCCCTCTGAGTTTTTGTTGAAAATTTGAGTAAAAATGCAAACGGGTACCCTTCTGGGTTTTTGATGAAAAACTGAGAAAAAAATGCAAAGGGGTATCCCTTTGGGATTTCGAAGAAAAACTTAGGGCAAATGGCATAGGGTACCACTTTGAGTTTTGTTTTAAAAACTGAGTAAAAATGTAAAGCTGTAACTTTTTAGGTTTTAGCTGAAAAACTGAGCCGAAATACTAAAGGTTACCCCCTCTGAGTTTTCGTTGAGAAATTGAGTAAAAATGCGAACGGGTACCCCTTTGGGTTTTTGATGAAGAATTGAGAAAAAAATGCAAAGGGGTATCCCTTTGGGATTTTGATGAAAAACTGAAGGCAAATGGCAAAGGGTACCACCTTGAGTTTTGGTTTAAAAACTGAGTAAAAATGTAAAGGGGTAACTTTTTGGGTTTTAGCTGAAAAACTGAGCCAAAATGCTAAAGGGTCCCCCCTCTGAGTTTTTGTTGAAAAATTGAGTAAAAATGCGAACGGGTACCCTTCTGGGTTTTTGATGAAAAACTGAGAAAAAAATGCAAAGCGGTATCCCTTTGGGATTTAGATGAAAAACTGCGGGCAAATGGCAAAGGGTACCACCTTTAAGTTTTGATTTAAAAACAGATTAAAAATGTAAAGGGGTACCTCTTTGGGTTTTAGCTGAAAAACTGAGTCGAAATGCTAAATTGTACCCCCTCTGAGTTTTGGTTGAGAAATTGAGTAAAAATGCGAACGGGTACCCTTCTGGGTTTTTGATGAAAAACTGTGAAAAAAATGCAAAGGGGTATCCCTTTGGGATTTCGAAGAAAAACATAGGGCAAATGGAAAAGGGTACCACCTTTGAGTTCTGGTTTAAAAACTGAGTAAAAATGTAAAGGGGTACGTCTTTGGGTTTTAGCTGAAAAACTGAGTCGAAATGCTAAAGGGTACCCCTTCTGATTTTGGTTGAAAAATTGAGTAAAAATGCGAACGGGTACCCTTCTGGGTTTTTGATGAAAAACTGTGAAAAAAATGCAAAGGGGTATCCCTTTGGGATTTTGATGAAAAACTGAAGGCAAATGGCAAAGGGTACCACCTTTGAGTTCTGGTTTAAAAACTGAGTAAAAATGTAAAGGGGTACGTCTTTGGGTTTTAGCTGAAAAACTGAGTCGAAATGCTAAAGGGTACCCCTTCTGGGTTTTGGTTGAAAAATTGAGTAAAAATGCGAACGGGTACCCTTCTGGGTTTTTGATGAAAAAATGAGAAAAAAATACAAAGGGGTATCCTTTTGGGATTTCGAAGAAAAACTTAGGGCAAATGGCATAGGGTACCACTTTGAGTTTTCTTTTAAAAACTGAGTAAAAATGTAAAGCGGTAACTTTTTGGGTTTTAGCTGAAAAACTGAGCCGAAATGCTAAAGGGTACCCCTTCTGAGTTTTGGTTTAAAAATTGAGTAAAAATGCGAACGGGTACCCTTCTTTGTTTTTGATGAAAAACTGTGAAAAAAATGCAAAGGGGTATCCTTTTGGGATTTTGATGAAATACTGAAGGCAAATGGCAAAGGGTACCACCTTTGAGTTTTGGTTTAAAAATTGAGTAAAAATGTAAAGGGGTACGTCTTTGGGTTTTAGCTGAAAAGCTGAGTCGAAATGCTAAAGGGTACCCCTTCTGGGTTTTGGTTGAAAAATAGAGTAAAAATGCGAACGGGTACCCATCTGGGTTTTTGATGAAAAACTGAGAAAAAAATGCAAAGGGGTATCCCTTTGGGATTTAGATGAAAAACTGCGGGCAAATGGCAAAGGGTACCACCTTTAAGTTTTGGTTTAAAAAAAGATTAAAAATGTAAAGAGGTACCTCTTTGGGTTTTAGCTGAAAAACTGAGTCGAAATGCTAAATTGTACCCCCTCTGAGTTTTGGTTGAGAAATTGAGTAAAAATGCGAACGGGTACCCTTCTGGGTTTTTGATGAAAAACTGTGAAAAAAATGCAAAGGGGTATCCCTTTGGGATTCCGAAGAAAAACATAGGGCAAATGGCATATGGTACCACCTTTGAGTTTTGTTTTAAAAACTGAGTAAAAATGTAAAGCGGTAACTTTTTGGGTTTTAGCTGAAAAACTGAGTCGAAATGCTAAAGTGTACCCCTTCTGAGTTTTAGTTGAAAAATTGAGTAAAAATGCGAACGGGTACCCTTCTGGGTTTTTGATGAAAAACTGTGAAAAAAATGCAAAGGGGTATCCCTTTGGGATTTTGATGAAAAACTGAAGGCAAATGGAAAAGGGTACCACCATTGAGTTCTGGTTTAAAAACTGAGTAAAAATTTAAAGGGGTACGTCTTTGGGTTTTAGCTGAAAAACTGAGTCGAAATGCTAAAGGGTACCCCTTCTGATTTTGGTTGAAAAATTGAGTAAAAATGCGAACGGGTACCCTTCTGGGTTTTTGATGAAAAACTGTGAAAAAAATGCAAAGGGGTATCCCTTTGGGATTTTGATGAAAAACTGAAGGCAAATGGCAAAGGGTACCACCTTTGAGTTCTGGTTTAAAAACTGAGTAAAAATGTAAAGGGGTACGTCTTTGGGTTTTAGCTGAAAAACTGAGTCGAAATGCTAAAGGGTACCCCTTCTTAGTTTTGGTTGAAAAATTGAGTAAAAATGCGAACAGATACCCTTCTGAATTTTTGATGAAAAACTGAGAAAAAAATACAAAGTGGTATCCCTTTGGGATTTCGAAGAAAAACTTAGGGCAAATGGCATAGGGTACCACCTGTGAGTTTTCGTTTAAAAACAGATTAAAAATGTAAAGGGGTACCTCTTTGGATTTTAGCTGAAAAACTGAGTCGAAATGCTAAATTATACCCCCTCTGAGTTTTGGTTGAGAAATTGAGTAAAAATGCGAACGGGTACCCTTCTGGGTTTTTGATGAAAAACTGTGAAAAAAATGCAAAGGGGTATCCCTTTGGGATTCCGAAGAAAAACATAAGGCAAATGGCATAGGGTACCACCTTTGAGTTTTGTTTTAAAAACTGAGTAAAAATGTAAAGCGGTAACTTTTTGGGTTTTAGCTGAAAAACTGAGTCGAAATGCTAAAGGGTACCCCTTCTGAGTTTTGGTTGAAAAATTGAGTAAAAATGCGAACGGGTACCCTTCTGGGTTTTTGATGAAAAATTGTGAAAAAAATGCAAAGGGGTATCCCTTTGGGATTTTGATGAAAAACTGAAGGCAAATGGCAAAGGGTACCACCTTTGAGTTCTGGTTTAAAAACTGAGTAAAAATGTAAAGGGGTACGTCTTTGGGTTTTAGCTGAAAAACTGAGTCAAAATGCTAAAGGGTACCCCTTCTGAGTTTTGGTTGAAAAATTGAGTAAAAATGCGAACGGGTACCCTTCTGGGTTTTTGATGAAAAAATGAGAAAAAAATACAAAGGGGTATCCCTTTGGGATTTCGAAGGAAAACTTAGGGCAAATGGCATAGGGTACCACTTTGAGTTTTGTTTTAAAAACTGAGTAAAAATGTAAAGCGGTAACTTTTTGGGTTTTAGCTGAAAAACTGAGCCGAAATGCTAAAGGGTACCCCTTCTGAGTTTTGGTTAAAAAATTGAGTAAAAATGCAAACGGGTACCCTTCTGGGTTTTTGATGAAAAACTGTGAAAAAAATGCAAAGGGGTATCCCTTTGGGATTTTGATGAAATACTGAAGGCAAATGGCAAAGGGTACCACCTTTGAGTTTTGGTTTAAAAACTGAGTAAAAATGTAAAGGGGTACCTCTTTGGGGTTTAGCTGAAAAACTGAGTCAAAATGCTAAAGGGTCCCCCCTCTGAGTTTTTGTTGAAAATTTGAGTAAAAATGCAAACGGGTACCCTTCTGGGTTTTTGATGAAAAACTGAGAAAAAAATGCAAAGGGGTATCCCTTTGGGATTTCGAAGAAAAACTTAGGGCAAATGGCATAGGGTACCACTTTGAGTTTTGTTTTAAAAACTGAGTAAAAATGTAAAGCTGTAACTTTTTAGGTTTTAGCTGAAAAACTGAGCCGAAATACTAAAGGTTACCCCCTCTGAGTTTTCGTTGAGAAATTGAGTAAAAATGCGAATGGGTACCCCTTTGGGTTTTTGATGAAGAATTGAGAAAAAAATGCAAAGGGGTATCCCTTTGGGATTTTGATGAAAAACTGAAGGCAAATGGCAAAGGGTACCACCTTGAGTTTTGGTTTAAAAACTGAGTAAAAATGTAAAGGGGTAACTTTTTGGGTTTTAGCTGAAAAACTGAGCCAAAATGCTAAAGGGTCCCCCCTCTGAGTTTTTGTTGAAAAATTGAGTAAAAATTCGAACGGGTACCCTTCTGGGTTTTTGATGAAAAAATGAGAAAAAAATGCAAAGCGGTATCCCTTTGGGATTTAGATGAAAAACTGCGGGCAAATGGCAAAGGGTACCACCTTTAAGTTTTGGTTTAAAAACAGATTAAAAATGTAAAGGGGTACCTCTTTGGGTTTTAGCTGAAAAACTGAGTCGAAATGCTAACTTGTACCCCCTCTGAGTTTTGGTTGAGAAATTGAGTAAAAATGCGAACGGGTACCCTTCTGGGTTTTTGATGAAAAACTGTGAAAAAAATGCAAAGGGGTATCCCTTTGGGATTTCGAAGAAAAACATAGGGCAAATGGCATAGGGTACCACCTTTGAGTTTTGTTTTAAAAACAGAGTAAAAATGTAAAGCGGTAACTTTTTGGGTTTTAGCTGAAAAACTGAGTCGAAATGCTAAAGGGTACCCCTTCTGAGTTTTGGTTGAAAAATTGAGTAAAAATGCGAACGGGTACCCTTCTGGGTTTTTGATGAAAAATTGTGAAAAAAATGCAAAGGGGTATCCCTTTGGGATTTTGATGAAAAACTGAAGGCAAATGGCAAAGGGTACCACCTTTGAGTTCTGGTTTAAAAACTGAGTAAAAATGTAAAGGGGTACGTCTTTGGGTTTTAGCTGAAAAACTGAGTCGAAATGCTAAAGGGTACCCCTTCTGGGTTTTGGTTGAAAAATTGAGTAAAAATGCGAACGGGTACCCTTCTGGGTTTTTGATGAAAAAATGAGAAAAAAATACAAAGGGGTATCCTTTTGGGATTTCGAAGAAAAACTTAGGGCAAATGGCATAGGGTACCACTTTTAGTTTTGTTTTAAAAACTGAGTAAAAATGTAAAGCGGTAACTTTTTGGGTTTTAGCTGAAAAACTGATCCGAAATGCTAAAGGGTACCCCTTCTGAGTTTTGGTTAAAAAATTGAGTAAAAATGCGAACGGGTACGCTTCTGGGTTTTTGATGAAAAACTGTGAAAAAAATGCAAAGGGGTATCCCTTTGGGATTTTGATGAAATACTGAAGGCAAATGGCAAAGGGTACCACCTTTGAGTTTTGGTTTAAAAACAGATTAAAAATGTAAAGGGGTACCTCTTTGGGTTTTAGCTGAAAAACTGAGTCGAAATGCTAAATTGTACCCCCTTTGAGTTTTGGTTGAGAAATTGAGTAAAAATGCGAACGGGTACCCTTCTGGGTTTTTGATGAAAAACTGTGAAAAAAATGCAAAGGGGTATCCCTTTGGGATTCCGAAGAAAAACATAGGGCAAATGGCATAGGGTACCACCTTTGAGTTTTGTTTTAAAAATTGAGTAAAAATGTAAAGCGGTAACTTTTTGGGTTTTAGCTGAAAAACTGAGTCGAAATGCTAAAGGGTACCCCTTCTGAGTTTTGGTTGAAAAATTGAGTAAAAATGCGAACGGGTACCCTTCTGGGTTTTTGATAAAAAACTGTGAAAAAAATGCAAAGGGGTATCCCTTTGGGATTCCGAAGAAAAACATAGGGCAAATGGCATAGGGTACCACCTTTGAGTTTTGTTTTAAAAACTGAGTAAAAATGTAAAGCGGTAACTTTTTGGGTTTTAGCTGAAAAACTGAGTCGAAATGCTAAAGGGTACCCCTTCTGAGTTTTGGTTGAAAAATTGAGTAAAAATGCGAACGGGTACGCTTCTGGGTTTTTGATGAAAAACTGTGAAAAAAATGCAAAGGGGTATCCCTTTGGGATTTTGATGAAATACTGAAGGCAAATGGCAAAGGGTACCACCTTTGAGTTTTGGTTTAAAAACAGATTAAAAATGTAAAGGGGTACCTCTTTGGGTTTTAGCTGAAAAACTGAGTCGAAATGCTAAATTGTACCCCCTCTGAGTTTTGGTTGAGAAATTGAGTAAAAATGCGAACGGGTACCCTTCTGGGTTTTTGATGAAAAACTGTGAAAAAAATGCAAAGGGGTATCCCTTTGGGATTCCGAAGAAAAACATAAGGCAAATGGCATAGGGTAACACCTTTGAGTTTTGTTTTAAAAACTGAGTAAAAATGTAAAGCGGTAACTTTTTGGGTTTTAGCTGAAAAACTGAGTTGAAATGCTAAATTGTACCCCCTCTGAGTTTTGGTTGAGAAATTGAGTAAAAATGCGAACGGGTACCCTTCTGGGTTTTTGATGAAAAACTGTGAAAAAAATGCAAAGGGGTATCCCTTTGGGATTCCGAAGAAAAACATAGGGCAAATGGCATAGGGTACCACCTTTGAGTTTTGTTTTAAAAACTGAGTAAAAATGTAAAGCGGTAACTTTTTGGGTTTTAGCTGAAAAACTGAGTCGAAATGCTAAAGTGTACCCCTTCTGAGTTTTGGTTGAAAAATTGAGTAAAAATGCGAACGGGTACCCTTCTGGGTTTTTGATGAAAAACTGTGAAAAAAATGCAAAGGGGTATCCCTTTGGGATTTTGATGAAAAACTGAAGGCAAATGGAAAAGGGTACCACCTTTGAGTTCTGGTTTAAAAACTGAGTAAAAATTTAAAGGGGTACGTCTTTGGGTTTTAGCTGAAAAACTGAGTCGAAATGCTAAAGGGTACCCCTTCTGATTTTGGTTGAAAATTGAGTAAAAATGCGAACGGGTACCCCTCTGGGTTTTTGATGAAAAACTGTGAAAAAAATGCAAAGGGGTATCCCTTTGGGATTTTGATGAAAAACTGAAGGCAAATGGCAAAGGGTACCACCTTTGAGTTCTGGTTTAAAAACTGATTAAAAATGTAAAGGGGTACGTCTTTGGGTTTTAGCTGAAAAACTGAGTCGAAATGCTAAAGGGTACCCCTTCTTAGTTTTGGTTGAAAAATTGAGTAAAAATGCGAACGGGTACCCTTCTGAATTTTTGATGAAAAACTGAGAAAAAATTACAAAGGGGTATCCCTTTGGAATTTCGAAGAAAAACTTAGGGCAAATGGCATAGGGTACCACTTTGAGTTTTGTTTTAAAAACTGAGTAAAAATGTAAAGCGGTAACTTTTTGGGTTTTAGCTGAAAAACTGAGCCGAAATGCTAAATTGTACCCCCTCTGAGTTTTGGTTGAGAAATTGAGTAAAAATGCGAACGGGTACCCTTCTGGGTTTTTGATGAAAAACTGTGAAAAAAATGCAAAGGGGTATCCCTTTGGGATTCCGAAGAAAAACATAGGGCAAATGGCATAGGGTACCACCTTTGAGTTTTGTTTTAAAAACTGAGTAAAAATGTAAAGGGGTACCTCTTTGGGTTTTAGCTGAAAAACTGAGTCGAAATGCTAAATTGTACCCCCTCTGAGTTTTGGTTGAGAAATTGAGTAAAAATGCGAACGGGTACCCTTCTGGGTTTTTGATGAAAAACTGTGAAAAAAATGCAAAGGGGTATCCCTTTGGGATTCCGAAGAAAAACATAAGGCAAATGGCATAGGGTACCACCTTTGAGTTTTGTTTTAAAAACTGAATAAAAATGTAAAGCGGTAACTTTTTGGGTTTTAGCTGAAAAACTGAGTCGAAATGCTAAAGGGTACCCCTTCTGAGTTTTGGTTGAAAAATTGAGTAAAAATGCGAACGGGTACCCTTCTGGGTTTTTTATGAAAAATTGTGAAAAAAATGCAAAGGGGTATCCCTTTGGGATTTTGATGAAAAACTGAAGGCAAATGGCAAAGGGTACCACCTTTGAGTTCTGGTTTAAAAACTGAGTAAAAATGTAAAGGGGTACGTCTTTGGGTTTTAGCTGAAAAACTGAGTCGAAATGCTAAAGGGTACCCCTTCTGAGTTTTGGTTGAAAAATTGAGTAAAAATGCGAACGGGTACCCTTCTGGGTTTTTGATGAAAAAATGAGAAAAAAATACAAAGGGGTATCCCTTTGGGATTTCGAAGAAAAACTTAGGGCAAATGGCATAGGGTACCACTTTGAGTTTTGTTTTAAAAACTGAGTAAAAATGTAAAGCGATAACTTTTTGGGTTTTAGCTGAAAAACTGAGCCGAAATGCTAAAGGGTACCCCTTCTGAGTTTTGGTTAAAAAATTGAGTAAAAATGCGAACGGGTACCCTTCTGGGTTTTTGATGAAAAACTGTGAAAAAAATGCAAAGGGGTATCCCTTTGGGATTTTGATGAAATACTGAAGGCAAATGGCAAAGGGTACCACCTTTGAGTTTTGGTTTAAAAACTGAGTAAAAATGTAAAGGGGTACCTCTTTGGGGTTTAGCTGAAAAACTGAGTCAAAATGCTAAAGGGTCCCCCCTCTGAGTTTTTGTTAAAAATTTGAGTAAAAATGCAAACGGGTACCCTTCTGGGTTTTTGATGAAAAACTGAGAAAACAATGCAAAGGGGTATCCCTTTGGGATTTCGAAGAAAAACTTAGGGCAAATGGCATAGGGTACCACTTTGAGTTTTGTTTTAAAAACTGAGTAAAAATGTAAAGCTGTAACTTTTTAGGTTTTAGCTGAAAAACTGAGCCAAAATACTAAAGGTTACCCCCTCTGAGTTTTCGTTGAGAAATTGAGTAAAAATGCGAACGGGTACCCCTTTGGGTTTTTGATGAAGAATTGAGAAAAAAATGCAAAGGGGTATCCCTTTGGGATTTTGATTAAAAACTGAAGGCAAATGGCAAAGGGTACCACCTTGAGTTTTGGTTTAAAAACTGAGTAAAAATGTAAAGGGGTAACTTTTTGGGTTTTAGCTGAAAAACTGAGATAAAATGCTAAAGGGTCCCCCCTCTGAGTTTTTGTTGAAAAATTGAGTAAAAATGCGAACGGGTACCCTTCTGGGTTTTTGATGAAAAAATGAGAAAAAAATGCAAAGCGGTATCCCTTTGGGATTTAGATGAAAAACTGCGGGCAAATGGCAAAGGGTACCACCTTTAAGTTTTGGTTTAAAAACAGATTAAAAATGTAAAGGGGTACCTCTTTGGGATTTAGCTGAAAAACTGAGTCGAAATGCTAAATTGTACCCCCTCTGAGTTTTGGTTGAGAAATTGAGTAAAAATGCGAACGGGTACCCTTCTGGGTTTTTGATGAAAAACTGTGAAAAAAATGCAAAGGGGTATCCCTTTGGGATTTCGAAGAAAAACATAGGGCAAATGGCATAGGGTACCACCTTTGAGTTTTGTTTTAAAAACAGAGTAAAAATGTAAGGCGGTAACTTTTTGGGTTTTAGCTGAAAAACTGAGTCGAAATGCTAAAGGGTACCCCTTCTGAGTTTTGGTTGAAAAATTGAGTAAAAATACGAACGGGTACCCTCCTGGGTTTTTGATGAAAAACTGTGAAAAAAATGCAAAGGGGTATCCCTTTCGGATTTTGATGAAATACTGAAGGCAAATGGCAAAGGGTACCACCTCTGAGTTTTGGTTTAAAAACAGATTAAAAATGTAAAGGGGTACCTCTTTGGGTTTTAGCTGAAAAACTGAGTCGAAATGCTAAATTGTACCCCCTCTGAGTTTTGGTTGAGAAATTGAGTAAAAATGCGAACAGGTACCCTTCTGGGTTTTTGATGAAAAACTGAGAAAAAAATGCAAAGGGGTATCCCTTTGGGATTTCGAAGAAAAACTTAGGGCAAATGGCATAGGGTGCCACTTTGAGTTTTGTTTTAAAAACTGAGTAAAAATGTAAAGCGATAACTTTTTGGGTTTTAGCTGAAAAACTGAGCCGAAATGCTAAAGGGTACCCCTTCTGAGTTTTGGTTGAAAAATTGAGTAAAAATACGAGCGGGTACCCTCCTGGGTTTTTGATGAAAAATTGTGAAAAAAATGCAAAGGGGTATCCCTTTGGGATTTTGATGAAAAACTAAAGGCAAATGGCAAAGGGTACCACCTTTGAGTTCTGGTTTAAAAACTGATTAAAAATGTAAAGGGGTATGTCTTTGGGTTTTAGCTGAAAAACTGAGTCGAAATGCTAAAGGGTACCCCTTCTTAGTTTTGGTTGAGAAATTGAGTAAAAATGCGAACGGGTACCCTTCTGGGTTTTTGATGAAAAACTGTGAAAAAAATGCAAAGGGGTATCCCTTTGGGATTCCGAAGAAAAACATAAGGCAAATGGCATAGGGTACCACCTTTGAGTTTTGTTTTAAAAACTAAATAAAAATGTAAAGCGGTAACTTTTTGGGTTTTAGCTGAAAAACTGAGTCGAAATGCTAAAGGGTACCCCTTCTGAGTTTTGGTTGAAAAATTGAGTAAAAATGCGAACGGGTACCCTTCTGGGTTTTTTATGAAAAATTGTGAAAAAAATGCAAAGGGGTATCCCTTTGGGATTTTGATGAAAAACTGAAGGCAAATGGCAAAGGGTACCACCTTTGAGTTCTGGTTTAAAAACTGAGTAAAAATGTAAAGGGATACGTCTTTGGGTTTTAGCTGAAAAACTGAGTCGAAATGCTAAAGGGTACCCCTTCTGAGTTTTGGTTGAAAAATTGAGTAAAAATGCGAACGGGTACCCTTCTGGGTTTTTGATGAAAAAATGAGAAAAAAATACAAAGGGGTATCCCTTTGGGATTTCGAAGAAAAACTTAGGGCAAATGGCATAGGGTACCACTTTGAGTTTTGTTTTAAAAACTGAGTAAAAATGTAAAGCGATAACTTTTTTGGTTTTAGCTGAAAAACTGAGCCGAAATGCTATAGGGTACCCCTTCTGAGTTTTGGTTAAAAAATTGAGTAAAAATGCGAACGGGTACCCTTCTGGGTTTTTGATGAAAAACTGTGAAAAAAATGCAAAGGGGTATCCCTTTGGGATTTTGATGAAATACTGAAGGCAAATGGCAAAGGGTACCACCTTTGAGTTTTGGTTTAAAAATTGAGTAAAAATGTAAAGGGGTACCTCTTTGGGGTTTAGCTGAAAAACTGAGTCAAAATGCTAAAGGGTCCCCCCTCTGAGTTTTTGTTAAAAATTTGAGTAAAAATGCAAACGGGTACCCTTCTGGGTTTTTGATGTAAAACTGAGAAAAAAATGCAAAGGGGTATCCCTTTGGGATTTCGAAGAAAAACTTAGGGCAAATGGCATAGGGTACCACTTTGAGTTTTGTTTTAAAAACTGAGTAAAAATGTAAAGCTGTAACTTTTTAGGTTTTAGCTGAAAAACTGAGCCGAAATACTAAAGGTTACCCCCTCTGAGTTTTCGTTGAGAAATTGAGTAAAAATACGAACGGGTACCCCTTTGGGTTTTTGATGAAGAATTGAGAAAAAAATGCAAAGGGGTATCCCTTTGGGATTTTGATTAAAAACTGAAGGCAAATGGCAAAGGGTACCACCTTGAGTTTTGGTTTAAAAACTGAGTAAAAATGTAAAGGGGTAACTTTTTGGGTTTTAGCTGAAAAACTGAGACAAAATGCTAAAGGGTCCCCCCTCTAAGTTTTTGTTGAAAAATTGAGTAAAAATGCGAACGGGTACCCTTCTGGGTTTTTGATGAAAAAATGAGAAAAAAATGCAAAGCGGTATCCCTTTGGGATTTAGATGAAAAACTGCGGGCAAATGGCAAAGGGTACCACCTTTAAGTTTTGGTTTAAAAACAGATTAAAAATGTAAAGGGGTACCTCTTTGGGTTTTAGCTGAAAAACT
This sequence comes from Excoecaria agallocha, assembly GCA_037975025.1. Taxonomy (NCBI): domain Eukaryota; kingdom Viridiplantae; phylum Streptophyta; class Magnoliopsida; order Malpighiales; family Euphorbiaceae; genus Excoecaria; species Excoecaria agallocha. Next base: position 1,529,799 of record JBBPFJ010000019.1, on the reverse strand, counting down.
GAGTCGAAATGCTAAATTGTACCCCCTCTGAGTTTTGGTTGAGAAATTGAGTAAAAATGCGAACGGGTACCCTTCTGGGTTTTTGATGAAAAACTGTGAAAAAAATGCAAAGGGGTATCCCTTTGGGATTTCGAAGAAAAACATAGGGCAAATGGCATAGGGTACCACCTTTGAGTTTTGTTTTAAAAACAGAGTAAAAATGTAAGGCGGTAACTTTTTGGGTTTTAGCTGAAAAACTGAGTCGAAATGCTAAAGGGTACCCCTTCTGAGTTTTGGTTGAAAAATTGAGTAAAAATACGAACGGGTACCCTCCTGGGTTTTTGATGAAAAATTGTGAAAAAAATGCAAAGGGGTATCCCTTTGGGATTTTGATGAAAAACTGAAGGCAAATGGCAAAGGGTACCACCTTTGAGTTCTGGTTTAAAAACTGATTAAAAATGTAAAGGGGTACGTCTTTGGGTTTTAGCTGAAAAACTGAGTCGAAATGCTAAAGGGTACCCCTTCTTCGTTTTGGTTGAAAAATTGAGTAAAAATGCGAACGGGTACCCTTCTGAATTTTTGATGAAAAACTGAGAAAAAAATACAAAGGGGTATCCCTTTGGGATTTCGAAGAAAAACTTAGGGCAAATGGCATAGGGTACCACTTTGAGTTTTGTTTTAAAAACTGAGTAAAAATGTAAAGCGGTAACTTTTTGGGTTTTAGCTGAAAAACTGAGCCGAAATGCTAAAGGGGACCCCTTCTGAGTTTTGGTTAAAAAATTGAGTAAAAATGCGAACGGGTACCCTTCTGGGTTTTTGATGAAAAACTGTGAAAAAAATGCAAAGGGGAATCCCTTTCGGATTTTGATGAAATACTGAAGGCAAATGGCAAAGGGTACCACCTCTGAGTTTTGGTTTAAAAACAGATTAAAAATGTAAAGGGGTACCTCTTTGGGTTTTAGCTGAAAAACTGAGTCGAAATGCTAAATTGTACCCCCTCTGAGTTTTGGTTGAGAAATTGAGTAAAAATGCGAACGGGTACCCTTCTGGGTTTTTGATGAAAAAATGAGAAAAAAATGCAAAGGGTTATCCCTTTGGGATTTCTAAGAAAAACTTAGGGCAAATGGCATAGGGTACCACTTTGAGTTTTGTTTTAAAAACTGAGTAAAAATGTAAAGCGATAACTTTTTGGGTTTTAGCTGAAAAACTGTGCCGAAATGCTAAAGGGGACCCCTTCTGAGTTTTGGTTAAAAAATTGAGTAAAAATGCGAACGGGTACCCTTCTGGGTTTTTGATGAAAAACTGTGAAAAAAATGCAAAGGGGAATCCCTTTCGGATTTTGATGAAATACTGAAGGCAAATGGAAAAGGGTACCACCTCTGAGTTTTGGTTTAAAAACAGATTAAAAATGTAAAGGGGTACCTCTTTGGGTTTTAGCTGAAAAACTGAGTCGAAATGCTAAATTGTACCCCCTCTGAGTTTTGGTTGAGAAATTGAGTAAAAATGCGAACGGGTACCCTTCTGGGTTTTTGATGAAAAAATGAGAAAAAAATGCAAAGGGGTATCCCTTTGGGATTTCGAAGAAAAACTTAGGGCAAATGGCATAGGGTACCACTTTGAGTTTTGTTTTAAAAACTGAGTAAAAATGTAAAGCGATAACTTTTTGGGTTTTAGCTGAAAAACTGAGCCGAAATGCTAAAGGGTACCCCTTCTGAGTTTTGGTTGAAAAATTGAGTAAAAATACGAACGGGTACCCTCCTGGGTTTTTGATGAAAAATTGTGAAAAAAATGCAAAGGGGTATCCCTTTGGGATTTTGATGAAAAACTGAAGGCAAATGGCAAAGGGTACCACCTTTGAGTTCTGGTTTAAAAACTGATTAAAAATGTAAAGGGGTACGTCTTTGGGTTTTAGCTGAAAAACTGAGTCGAAATGCTAAAGGGTCCCCCCTCTGAGTTTTTGTTCAAAATTTGAGTAAAAATGCAAACTGGTACCCTTCTGGGTTTTTGATGAAAAACTGAGAAAAAAATGCAAAGGGGTATCCCTTTGGGATTTCGAAGAAAAACTTAGGGCAAATGGCATAGGGTACCACTTTGAGTTTTGTTTTAAAAACTGAGTAAAAATGTAAAGCTGTAACTTTTTAGGTTTTAGCTGAAAAACTGAGCCGAAATACTAAAGGTTACCCCCTCTGAGTTTTCGTTGAGAAATTGAGTAAAAATGCGAATGGGTACCCCTTTGGGTTTTTGATGAAGAATTGAGAAAAAAATGCAAAGGGGTATCCCTTTTGGATTTTGATTAAAAACTGAAGGCAAATGGCAAAGGGTACCACCTTGAGTTTTGGTTTAAAAACTGAGTAAAAATGTAAAGGGGTAACTTTTTGGGTTTTAGCTGAAAAACTGAGACAAAATGCTAAAGGGTCCCCCCTCTGAGTTTTTGTTGAAAAATTGAGTAAAAATGCGAACGGGTACCCTTCTGGGTTTTTGATGAAAAAATGAGAAAAAAATGCAAAGCGGTATCCCTTTGGGATTTAGATGAAAAACTGCGGGCAAATGGCAAAGGGTACCACCTTTAAGTTTTGGTTTAAAAACAGATTAAAAATGTAAAGGGGTACCTCTTTTGGTTTTAGCTGAAAAACTGAGTCGAAATGCTAAATTGTACCCCCTCTGAGTTTTGGTTGAGAAATTGAGTAAAAATGCGAACGGGTACCCTTCTAGGTTTTTGATTAAAAACTGTGAAAAAAATGCAAAAGGGTATCCCTTTGGGATTTCGAAGAAAAACATAGGGCAAATGGCATAGGGTACCACCTTTGAGTTTTGTTTTAAAAACAGAGTAAAAATGTAAGGCGGTAACTTTTTGGGTTTTAGCTGAAAAACTGAGTCGAAATGCTAAAGGGTACCCCTTCTGAGTTTTGGTTGAAAAATTGAGTAAAAATACGAACGGGTACCCTCCTGGGTTTTTGATGAAAAATTGTGAAAAAAATGCAAAGGGGTATCCCTTTGGGATTTTGATGAAAAACTGAAGGCAAATGGCAAAGGGTACCACCTTTGAGTTCTGGTTTAAAAACTGAGTAAAAATGTAAAGGGGTACGTCTTTGGGTTTTAGCTGAAAAACTGAGTCGAAATGCTAAAGGGTACCCCTTCTGGGTTTTGGTTGAAAAATTGAGTAAAAATGCGAACGGGTACCCTTCTTGGTTTTTGATGAAAAAATGAGAAAAAAATACAAAGGGGTATCCTTTTGGGATTTCGAAGAAAAACTTAGGGCAAATGGCATAGGGTACCACTTTGAGTTTTGTTTTAAAAACTGAGTAAAAATGTAAAGCGGTAAATTTTTGGGTTTTAGCTGAAAAACTGAGCCGAAATGCTAAAGGTTACCCCTTCTGAGTTTTGGTTAAAAAATTGAGTAAAAATGCGAACGGGTACGCTTCTGGGTTTTTGATGAAAAACTGTGAAAAAAATGCAAAGGGGTATCCCTTTGGGATTTTGATGAAATACTGAAGGCAAATGGCAAAGGGTACCACCTTTGAGTTTTGGTTTAAAAACAGATTAAAAATGTAAAGGGGTACCTCTTTGGGTTTTAGCTGAAAAAATGAGTCGAAATGCTAAATTGTACCCCCTCTGAGTTTTGGTTGAGAAATTGAGTAAAAATGCGAACGGGTACCCTTCTGGGTTTTTGATGAAAAACTGTGAAAAAAATGCAAAGGGGTATCCCTTTGGGATTCCGAAGAAAAACATAAGGCAAATGGCATAGGGTACCACCTTTGAGTTTTGTTTTAAAAACTGAGTAAAAATGTAAAGCGGTAACTTTTTGGGTTTTAGCTGAAAAACTGAGTCGAAATGCTAAAGGGTACCCCTTCTGAGTTTTGGTTGAAAAATTGAGTAAAAATGCGAACGGGTACCCTTCTGGGTTTTTGATGAAAAATTGTGAAAAAAATGCAAAGGGGTATCCCTTTGGGATTTTGATGAAAAACTGAAGGCAAATGGCAAAGGGTACCACCTTTGAGTTCTGGTTTAAAAACTGAGTAAAAATGTAAAGGGGTACGTCTTTGGGTTTTAGCTGAAAAACTGAGGCGAAATGCTAAAGGGTACCCCTTCTGAGTTTTGGTTGAAAAATTGAGTAAAAATGCGAACGGGTACCCTTCTGGGTTTTTGATGAAAAAATGAGAAAAAAATACAAAGGGGTATCCCTTTGGGATTTCGAAGAAAAACTTAGGGCAAATGGCATAGGGTACCACCTTTGAGTTCTAGTTTAAAAACTGAGTAAAAATGTAAAGGGGTACGTCTTTGGGTTTTAGCTGAAAAACTGAGTCGAAATGCTAAAGGGTACCCCTTCTGAGTTTTGGTTGAAAAATTGAGTAAAAATGCGAACGGGTACCCTTCTGGATTTTTGATGAAAAACTGAGAAAAAAATACAAAGGGGTATCCCTTTGGGATTTCGAAGAAAAACTTAGGGCAAATGGCATAGGGTACCACTTTGAGTTTTGTTTTAAAAACTGAGTAAAAATGTAAAGCGGTAAATTTTTGGGTTTTAGCTGAAAAATTGAGCCGAAATGCTAAAGGTTACCCCTTCTGAGTTTTGGTTAAAAAATTGAGTAAAAATGCGAACGGGTACGCTTCTGGGTTTTTGATGAAAAACTGTGAAAAAAATGCAAAGGGGTATCCCTTTGGGATTTTGATGAAATACTGAAGGCAAATGGCAAAGGGTACCACCTTTGAGTTTTGGTTTAAAAACAGATTAAAAATGTAAAGGGGTACCTCTTTGGGTTTTAGCTGAAAAAATGAGTCGAAATGCTAAATTGTACCCCCTCTGAGTTTTGGTTGAGAAATTGAGTAAAAATGCGAACGGGTACCCTTCTGGGTTTTTGATGAAAAACTGTGAAAAAAATGCAAAGGGGTATCCCTTTGGGATTCCGAAGAAAAACATAAGGCAAATGGCATAGGGTACCACCTTTGAGTTTTGTTTTAAAAACTGAGTAAAAATGTAAAGCGGTAACTTTTTGGGTTTTAGCTGAAAAACTGAGTCGAAATGCTAAAGGGTACCCCTTCTGAGTTTTGGTTGAAAAATTGAGTAAAAATGCGAACGGGTACCCTTCTGGGTTTTTGATGAAAAATTGTGAAAAAAATGCAAAGGGGTATCCCTTTGGGATTTTGATGAAAAACTGAAGGCAAATGGCAAAGGGTACCACCTTTGAGTTCTGGTTTAAAAACTGAGTAAAAATGTAAAGGGGTACGTCTTTGGGTTTTAGCTGAAAAACTGAGGCGAAATGCTAAAGGGTACCCCTTCTGAGTTTTGGTTGAAAAATTGAGTAAAAATGCGAACGGGTACCCTTCTGGTTTTGATGAAAAAATGAGAAAAAAATACAAAGGGGTATCCCTTTGGGATTTCGAAGAAAAACTTAGGGCAAATGGCATAGGGTACCACCTTTGAGTTTTGTTTTAAAAACTGAGTAAAAATGTAAAGCGGTAACTTTTTGGGTTTTTGCTGAAAAACTGAGTCGAAATGCTAAAGGGTACCCCTTCTGAGTTTTGGTTGAAAAATTGAGTAAAAATGCGAACGGGTACCCTTCTGGGTTTTTGATGAAAAATTGTGAAAAAAATGCAAAGGGGTATCCCTTTGGGATTTTGATGAAAAACTGAAGGCAAATGGCAAAGGGTACCACCTTTGAGTTCTAGTTTAAAAACTGAGTAAAAATGTAAAGGGGTACGTGTTTGGGTTTTAGCTGAAAAACTGAGTCGAAATGCTAAAGGGTACCCCTTCTGAGTTTTGGTTGAAAAATTGAGTAAAAATGCGAACGGGTACCCTTCTGGATTTTTGACGAAAAACTGAGAAAAAAATACAAAGGGGTATCCCTTTGGGATTTCGAAGAAAAACTTAGGGCAAATGGCATAGGGTACCACTTTGAGTTTTGTTTTAAAAACTGTGTAAAAATGTAAAGCGGTAAATTTTTGGGTTTTAGCTGAAAAACTGAGCCGAAATGCTAAAGGTTACCCCTTCTGAGTTTTGGTTAAAAAATTGAGTAAAAATGCGAACGGGTACGCTTCTGGGTTTTTGATGAAAAACTGTGAAAAAAATGCAAAGGGGTATCCCTTTGGGATTTTGATGAAATACTGAAGGCAAATGGCAAAGGGTACCACCTTTGAGTTTTGGTTTAAAAACAGATTAAAAATGTAAAGGGGTACCTCTTTGGGTTTTAGCTGAAAAACTGAGTCGAAATGCTAAATTGTACCCCCTCTGAGTTTTGGTTGAGAAATTGAGTAAAAATGCGAACGGGTACCCTTCTGGGTTTTTGATGAAAAACTGTGAAAAAAATGCAAAGGGGTATCCCTTTGGGATTCCGAAGAAAAATATAAGGCAAATGGCATAGGGTACCACCTTTGAGTTTTGTTTTAAAAACTGAGTAAAAATGTAAAGCGGTAACTTTTTGGGTTTTAGCTGAAAAACTGAGTCGAAATGCTAAAGGGTACCCCTTCTGAGTTTTGGTTGAAAAATTGAGTAAAAATGCGAACGGGTACCCTTCTGGGTTTTTGATGAAAAATTGTAAAAAAAATGCAAAGGGGTATCCCTTTGGGATTTTGATGAAAAACTGAAGGCAAATGGCAAAGGGTACCACCTTTGAGTTCTGGTTTAAAAACTGAGTAAAAATGTAAAGGGGTACGTCTTTGGGTTTTAGCTGAAAAACTGAGGCGAAATGCTAAAGGGTACCCCTTCTGAGTTTTGGTTGAAAAATTGAGTAAAAATGCGAACGGGTACCCTTCTGGTTTTTGATGAAAAAATGAGAAAAAAATACAAAGGGGTATCCCTTTGGGATTTCGAAGAAAAACTTAGGGCAAATGGCATAGGGTACCACCTTTGAGTTTTGTTTTAAAAACTGAGTAAAAATGTAAAGCGGTAACTTTTTGGGTTTTTGCTGAAAAACTGAGTCGAAATGCTAAAGGGTACCCCTTCTGAGTTTTGGTTGAAAAATTGAGTAAAAATGCGAACGGGTACCCTTCTGGGTTTTTGATGAAAAATTGTGAAAAAAATGCAAAGGGGTATCCCTTTGGGATTTTGATGAAAAACTGAAGGCAAATGGCAAAGGGTACCACCTTTGAGTTCTAGTTTAAAAACTGAGTAAAAATGTAAAGGGGTACGTCTTTGGGTTTTAGCTGAAAAACTGAGTCGAAATGCTAAAGGGTACCCCTTCTGAGTTTTGGTTGAAAAATTGAGTAAAAATGCGAACGGGTACCCTTCTGGATTTTTGATGAAAAACTGAGAAAAAAATACAAAGGGGTATCCCTTTGGGATTTCGAAGAAAAACTTAGGGCAAATGGCATAGGGTACCACTTTGAGTTTTGTTTTAAAAACTGAGTAAAAATGTAAAGCGGTAAATTTTTGGGTTTTAGCTGAAAAATTGAGCCGAAATGCTAAAGGTTACCCCTTCTGAGTTTTGGTTAAAAAATTGAGTAAAAATGCGAACGGGTACGCTTCTGGGTTTTTGATGAAAAACTGTGAAAAAAATGCAAAGGGGTATCCCTTTGGGATTTTGATGAAATACTGAAGGCAAATGGCAAAGGGTACCACCTTTGAGTTTTGGTTTAAAAACAGATTAAAAATGTAAAGGGGTACCTCTTTGGGTTTTAGCTGAAAAACTGAGTCGAAATGCTAAATTGTACCCCCTCTGAGTTTTGGTTGAGAAATTGAGTAAAAATGCGAACGGGTACCCTTCTGGGTTTTTGATGAAAAACTGTGAAAAAAATGCAAAGGGGTATCCCTTTGGGATTCCGAAGAAAAACATAAGGCAAATGGCATAGGGTACCACCTTTGAGTTTTGTTTTAAAAACTGAGTAAAAATGTAAAGCGGTAACTTTTTGGGTTTTAGCTGAAAAACTGAGTCGAAATGCTAAAGGGTACCCCTTCTGAGTTTTGGTTGAAAAATTGAGTAAAAATGCGAACGGGTACCCTTTTTGGTTTTTGATGAAAAATTGTGAAAAAAATGCAAAGGGGTATCCCTTTGGGATTTTGATGAAAAACTGAAGGCAAATGGCAAAGGGTACCACCTTTGAGTTCTGGTTTAAAAACTGAGTAAAAATGTAAAGGGGTACGTCTTTGGGTTTTAGCTGAAAAACTGAGGCGAAATGCTAAAGGGTACCCCTTCTGAGTTTTGGTTGAAAAATTGAGTAAAAATGCGAACGGGTACCCTTCTGGGTTTTTGATGAAAAAATGAGAAAAAAATACAAAGGGGTATCCCTTTGGGATTTCGAAGAAAAACTTAGGGCAAATGGCATAGGGTACCACCTTTGAGTTCTAGTTTAAAAACTGAGTAAAAATGTAAAGGGGTACGTCTTTTGGTTTTAGCTGAAAAACTGAGTCGAAATGCTAAAGGGTACCCCTTCTGAGTTTTGGTTGAAAAATTGAGTAAAAATGCGAACGGGTACCCTTCTGGATTTTTGATGAAAAACTGAGAAAAAAATACAAAGGGGTATCCCTTTGGGATTTCGAAGAAAAACTTAGGGCAAATGGCATAGGGTACCACTTTGAGTTTTGTTTTAAAAACTGAGTAAAAATGTAAAGCGGTAAATTTTTGGGTTTTAGCTGAAAAATTGAGCCGAAATGCTAAAGGGTACCCCTTCTGAGTTTTGGTTGAAAAATTGAGTAAAAATGCGAACGGGTACCCTTCTGGGTTTTTGATGAAAAAATGATAAAAAAATGCAAAGCGGTATCCCTTTGGGATTTAGATGAAAAACTGCGGGCAAATGACAAAGGGTACCACCTTTAAGTTTTGGTTTAAAAACAGATTAAAAATGTAAAGGGGTACCTCTTTGGGTTTTAGCTGAAAAACTGAGTCGAAATGCTAAATTGTACCCCCTCTGAGTTTTGGTTGAGAAATTGAGTAAAAATGCGAACGGGTACCCTTCTGGGTTTTTGATGAAGAACTGTGAAAAAAATGCAAAGGGGTATCCCTTTGGGATTTCGAAGAAAAACATAGGGCAAATGGCATAGGGTACCACCTTTGAGTTTTGTTTTAAAAACAGAGTAAAAATGTAAAGCGGTAACTTTTTGGGTTTTAGCTGAAAAACTGAGTCGAAATGCTAAAGGGTACCCCTTCTGAGTTTTGGTTGAAAAATTGAGTAAAAATGCGAACGGGTACCCTCCTGGGTTTTTGATGAAAAATTGTGAAAAATATGCAAAGGGGTATCCCTTTGGGATTTTGATGAAAAACTGAAGGCAAATGGCAAAGGGTACCACCTTTGAGTTCTGGTTTAAAAACTGAGTAAAAATGTAAAGGGGTACGTCTTTGGGTTTTAGCTGAAAAAATGAGTCGAAATGCTAAAGGGTACCCCTTCTGGGTTTTGGTTGAAAAATTGAGTAAAAATGCGAACGGGTACCCTTCTGGGTTTTTGATGAAAAAATGAGAAAAAAATACAAAGGGGTATCCTTTTGGGATTTCGAAGAAAAACTTAGGGCAAATGGCATAGGGTACCACTTTGAGTTTTGTTTTAAAAACTGAGTAAAAATGTAAAGCGGTAACTTTTTGGGTTTTAGCTGAAAAACTGAGCCGAAATGCTAAAGGGTACCCCTTCTGAGTTTTGGTTAAAAAATTGAGTAAAAATGCGAACGGGTACCCTTCTTGGTTTTTGATGAAAAACTGTGAAAAAAATGAAAAGGGGTATCCCTTTGGGATTTTGATGAAATACTGAAGGCAAATGGCAAAGGGTGTTACCTTTGAGATTTGGTTTAAAAACTGAGTAAAAATGTAAAGGGGTACGTCTTTGGGTTTTAGCTGAAAAACTGAGTCGAAATGCTAAAGGGTACCCCTTCTGAGTTTTGGTTGAAAAATTGAGTAAAAATGCGAACGGGTACCCTTCTGGGTTTTTGATGAAAAACTGTGAAAAAAATGCAAAGAGGTATCCCTTTGGGATTTTGATGAAAAACTGAAGGCAAATGGCAAAGGGTACCACCTTTGAGTTCTAGTTTAAAAACTGAGTAAAAATGTAAAGGGGTACGTCTTTGGGTTTTAGCTGAAAAACTGAGTCGAAATGCTAAAGGGTACCCCTTCTGAGTTTTGGTTGAAAAATTGAGTAAAAATGCGAACGGGTACCCTTCTGGATTTTTGATGAAAAACTGAGAAAAAAATACAAAGGGGTATCCCTTTGGGATTTCGAAGAAAAACTTAGGGCAAATGGCATAGGGTACCACTTTGAGTTTTGTTTTAAAAACTGAGTAAAAATGTAAAGCGATAACTTTTTAGGTTTTAGCTGAAAAACTGAGCCGAAAGGCTATATTGTACCCCCTCTGAGTTTTGGTTGAGAAATTGAGTAAAAATGCGAACGGGTACCCCTTTGGGTTTTTGATGAAAAACTGTGAAAAAAAATGCAAAGGGGTATCCCTTTGGGATTTTGATGAAAAACTAAAGGCAAATGGCAAAGGGTACCACCTTTGAGTTTTGGTTTAAAAACTGAGTAAAAATGTAAAGGGGTACGTCTTTGGGTTTTAGCTGAAAAACTGAGTCGAAATGCTAAAGGGTACCCCTTCTGAGTTTTGGTTGAAAAATTGAGTAAAAATGCGAACGGGTACCCTTCTGGATTTTTGATGAAAAACTGAGAAAAAAATACAAAGGGGTATCCCTTTGGGATTTCGAAGAAAAACTTAGGGCAAATGGCATAGGGTACCACTTTGAGTTTTGTTTTAAAAACTGAGTAAAAATGTAAAGCGGTAAATTTTAAGGTTTTAGCTGAAAAACTGAGCCGAAATGCTAAAGGGTACCCCTTCTGAGTTTTGGTTAAAAAATTGAGTAAAAATGCGAACAAGTACGCTTCTGGGTTTTTGATGAAAAACTGTGAAAAAAATGCAAAGGGGTATCCCTTTGGGATTTTGATGAAATACTGAAGGCAAATGGCAAAGGGTACCACCTTTGAGTTTTGGTTTAAAAACAGATTAAAAATGTAAAGGGGTACCTCTTTGGGTTTTAGCTAAAAAACTGAGTCGAAATGCTAAATTGTACCCCCTTTAAGTTTTGGTTGAGAAATTGAGTAAAAATGCGAACGGGTACCCTTCTGGGTTTTTGATGAAAAACTGTGAAAAAAATGCAAAGGGGTATCCCTTTGGGATTCCGAAGAAAAACATAAGGCAAATGGCATAGGGTACCACCTTTGAGTTTTGTTTTAAAAACTGAGTAAAAATGTAAAGCGGTAACTTTTTGGGTTTTAGCTGAAAAACTGAGTCGAAATGCTAAAGGGTACCCCTTCTGAGTTTTGGTTGAAAAATTGAGTAAAAATGCGAGCGGGTACCCTTCTGGGTTTTTGATGAAAAATTGTGAAAAAAATGCAAAGGGGTATCCCTTTGGGATTTTGATGAAAAACTGAAGGCAAATGGCAAAGGGTACCACCTTTGAGTTCTGGTTTAAAAACTGAGTAAAAATGTAAAGGGGTACGTCTTTGGGTTTTAGCTGAAAAACTGAGGCGAAATGCTAAAGGGTACCCCTTCTGAGTTTTGGTTGAAAAATTGAGTAAAAATGCGAACGGGTACCCTTCTGGGTTTTTGATGAAAAAATGAGAAAAAAATACAAAGGGGTATCCCTTTGGGATTTCGAAGAAAAACTTAGGGCAAATGGCATAGGGTACCACTTTGAGTTTAGTTTTAAAAACTGAGTAAAAATGTAAAGCGGTAACTTTTTGGGTTTTAGCTGAAAAACTGAGCCGAAATGCTAAAGGGTACCCCTTCTGAGTTTTGGTTAAAAAATTGAGTAAAAATGCGAACGGGTACCCTTCTGGGTTTTTGATGAAAAACTGTGAAAAAAATGCAAAGGGGTATCCCTTTCTGATTTTGATGAAATACTGAAGGCAAATGGCAAAGGGTACCACCTTTGAGTTTTGATTTAAAAACTGAGTAAAAATGTAAAGGGGTACCTCTTTGGGTTTTAGCTAAAAAACTGAGTCGAAATGCTAAATTGTACCCCCTCTGAGTTTTGGTTGAGAAATTGAGTAAAAATGCGAACGGGTACCCTTCTGGGTTTTTGATGAAAAACTGTGAAAAAAATGCAAAGGGGTATCCCTTTGGGATTCCGAAGAAAAACATACGGCAAATGGCATAGGGTACCACCTTTGAGTTTTGTTTTAAAAACTGAGTAAAAATGTAAAGCGGTAACTTTTTGGGTTTTAGCTGAAAAACTGAGTCGAAATGCTAAAGGGTACCCCTTCTGAGTTTTGGTTGAAAAATTGAGTAAAAATGCGAACGGGTACCCTTCTGGGTTTTTGATGAAAAATTGTGAAAAAAATGCAAAGGGGTATCCCTTTGGGATTTTGATGAAAAACTGAAGGCAAATGGCAAAGGGTACCACCTTTGAGTTCTGGTTTAAAAACTGAGTAAAAATGTAAAGGGGTACGTCTTTGGGTTTTAGCTGAAAAACTGAGTCGAAATGCTAAAGGGTACCCCTTCTGAGTTTTGGTTGAAAAATTGAGTAAAAATGCGAACGGGTACCCTTCTGGGTTTTTGATGAAAAAATGAGAAAAAAATGCAAAGGGGTATCCCTTTGGGATTTCGAAGAAAATCTTAGGGCAAATGGCATAGGGTACCACTTTGAGTTTTGTTTTAAAAACTGAGTAAAAATGTAAAGTGGTAACTTTTTGGGTTTTAGCTGAAAAACTGAGCCGAAATGCTAAAGGGTACCCCTTCTGAGTTTTGGTTAAAAAATTGAGTAAAAATGCGAACGGGTACCCTTCTGGGTTTTTGATGAAAAACTGTGAAAAAAATGCAAAGGGGTATCCCTTTGGGATTTTGATGAAATACTGAAGGCAGATGGCAAAGGGTACCACCTTTGAGTTTTGGTTTAAAAACTGAGTAAAAATGTAAAGGGGTACCTCTTTGGGGTTTAGCTGAAAAACTGAGTCAAAATGCTAAAGGGTCCCCCCTCTGAGTTTTTGTTGAAAATTTGAGTAAAAATGCAAACGGGTACCCTTCTGGGTTTTTGATGAAAAACTGAGAAAAAAATGCAAAGGGGTATCCCCTTGGGATTTCGAAGAAAAACTTAGGGCAAATGGCATAGGGTACCACTTTGAGTTTTGTTTTAAAAACTGAGTAAAAATGTAAAGCTGTAACTTTTTAGGTTTTAGCTGAAAAACTGAGCCGAAATACTAAAGGTTACCCCCTCTGAGTTTTCGTTGAGAAATTGAGTAAAAATGCGAACGGGTACCCCTTTGGGTTTTTGATGAAGAATTGAGAAAAAAATGCAAAGTGGTATCCCTTTGGGATTTTGATGAAAAACTGAAGGCAAATGGCAAAGGGTACCACCTTGAGTTTTGGTTTAAAAACTGAGTAAAAATGTAAAGGGGTAACTTTTTGGGTTTTAGCTGAAAAACTGAGCCAAAATGCTAAAGGGTCCCCCCTCTGAGTTTTTGTTGAAAAATAGAGTAAAAATGCGAACGGGTACCCTTCTGGGTTTTTGATGAAAAAATGAGAAAAAAATGCAAAGTGGTATCCCTTTGGGATTTAGATGAAAAACTGCGGGCAAATGGCAAAGGGTACCACCTTTAAGTTTTGGTTTAAAAACAGATTAAAAATCTAAAGGGGTACCTCCTTGGGTTTTAGCTGAAAAACTGAGTCGAAATGCTAAATTGTACCCCCTCTGAGTTTTGGTTGAGAAATTGAGTAAAAATGCGAACGGGTACCCTTCTGGGTTTTTGATGAAAAACTGAGAAAAAAATGCAAAGGGGTATCCCTTTGGGATTTCGAAGAAAAACTTAGGGCAAATGGCATAGGGTACCACTTTGAGTTTTGTTTTAAAAACTGAGTAAAAATGTAAAGCTGTAACTTTTTGGGTTTTAGCTGAAAAACTGAGCCAAAATGCTAAAGGGTCCCCCCTCTGAGTTTTTGTTGAAAATTTGAGTAAAAATGCGAACGGGTACCCTTCTGGGTTTTTGATGAAAAACATAGAAAAAAATGCAAAGCGGTATCCCTTTGGGATTTAGATGAAAAACTGCGGGCAAATGGCAAAGGGTACCACCTTTAAGTTTTGGTTTAAAAACAGATTAAAAATGTAAAGGGGTACCTCTTTGGGTTTTAGCTGAAAAACTGAGTCGAAATGCTAAATTGTACCCCCTCTGAGTTTTGGTTGAGAAATTGAGTAAAAATGCGAACGGGTACCCTTTTGGGTTTTTGATGAAAAACTGTGAAAAAAATGCAAAGGGGTATCCCTTTGGGATTTCGAAGAAAAACATAGGGCAAATGGCATAGGGTACCACTTTGAGTTTTGTTTTAAAAACAGAGTAAAAATGTAAAACGGTAACTTTTTGGGTTTTAGCTGAAAAACTGAGTCGAAATGCTAAAGGGTACCCCTTCTGAGTTTTGGTTGAAAAATTGAGTAAAAATGCGAACGGGTACCCTTCTGGGTTTTTGATGAAAAACTGTGAAGAAAATGCAAAGGGGTATCCCTTTGGGATTTTGATGAAATACTGAAGGCAAATGGCAAAGGGTACCACCTTTGAGTTTTGGTTTAAAAACTGAGTAAAAATGTAAAGGGGTACGTCTTTGGGTTTTAGCTGAAAAACTGAGTCGAAATGCTAAAGGGTACCCCTTCTGAGTTTTGGTTGAAAAATAGAGTAAAAATGCGAACGGGTACCCTTCTGGGTTTTTGATGAAAAACTGAGAAAAAAATGCAAAGGGGTATCCCTTTGGGATTTAGATGAAAAACTTCGGGCAAATGGCAAAGGGTACCACCTTTAAGTTTTGGTTTAAAAACAGATTAAAAATGTAAAGGGGTACCTCTTTGGGTTTTAGCTGAAAAACTGAGTCGAAATGCTAAATTGTACCCCCTCTGAGTTTTGGTTGAGAAATTGAGTAAAAATGCGAACGGGTACCCTTCTGGGTTTTTGATGAAAAACTGTGAAAAAAATGCAAAGGGGTATCCCTTTGGGATTCTGAAGAAAAACATAGGGCAAATGGCATAGGGTACCACCTTTGAGTTTTGTTTTAAAAACTGAGTAAAAATGTAAAGCGGTAACTTTTTGGGTTTTAGCTGAAAAACTGAGTCGAAATGCTAAAGGGTACCCCTTCTGAGTTTTGGTTGAAAAATTGAGTAAAAACGCGAACGGGTACCCTTCTGGGTTTTTGATGAAAAACTGTGAAAAAAATGCAAAGGGGTATCCCTTTGGGATTTTGATGAAAAACTGAAGGCAAATGGCAAAGGGTACCACCTTTGAGTTCTGGTTTAAAAACTGAGTAAAAATGTAAAGGGGTACGTCTTTGGGTTTTAGCTGAAAAACTGAGTCGAAATGCTAAAGGGTACCCCTTCTGAGTTTTGGTTGAAAAATTGAATAAAAATGCGAACGGGTACCCTTCTAGGTTTTTGATGAAAAACTGTGAAAAAAATGCAAAGGGGTATCCCTTTGGGATTTTGATGAAAAACTGAAGGCAAATGGCAAAGGGTACCACCTTTGAGTTCTAGTTTAAAAACTGAGTAAAAATGTAAAGGGGTACGTCTTTGGGTTTTAGCTGAAAAACTGAGTCGAAATGCTAAAGGGTACCCCTTCTGAGTTTTGGTTGAAAAATTGAGTAAAAATGCGAACGGGTACCCTTCTGGGTTTTTGATGAAAAACTGTGAAAAAAATGCAAAGGGGTATCCCTTTGGGATTTTGATGAAAAACTGAAGGCAAATGGCAAAGGGTACCACCTTTGAGTTCTGGTTTAAAAACTGAGTAAAAATGTAAAGGGGTACGTCTTTGGATTTTAGCTGAAAAACTGAGTCGAAATGCTAAAGGGTACCCCTTCTGAGTTTTGGTTGAAAAATTGACTAAAAATGCGAACAGGTACCCTTCTAGGTTTTTGATGAAAAACTGTGAAAAAAATGCAAAGGGGTATCCCTTTGGGATTTCGAAGAAAAACTTAGGGCAAATGGCATAGGGTACCACTTTGAGTTTTGTTTTAAAAACTGAGTAAAAATGTAAAGCGGTAAATTTTAAGGTTTTAGCTGAAAAATTGAGCCGAAATGCTAAAGGGTACCCCTTCTGAGTTTTGGTTAAAAAATTGAGTAAAAATGCGAACAAGTACGCTTCTGGGTTTTTGATGAAAAACTGTGAAAAAAATGCAAAGGGGTATCCCTTTGGGATTTTGATGAAATACTGAAGGCAAATGGCAAAGGGTACCACCTTTGAGTTTTGGTTTAAAAACAGATTAAAAATGTAAAGGGGTACCTCTTTGGGTTTTAGCTGAAAAAGTGAGTCGAAATGCTAAATTGTACCCCCTTTGAATTTTGGTTGAGAAATTGAGTAAAAATGCGAACGGGTACCCTTCTGGGTTTTTGATGAAAAACTGTGAAAAAAATGCAATGGGGTATCCCTTTGGGATTCCGAAGAAAAACATAAGGCAAATGGCATAGGGTACCACCTTTGAGTTTTGTTTTAAAAACTGAGTAAAAGTGTAAAGCGGTAACTTTTTGGGTTTTAGCTGAAAAACTGAGTCGAAATGCTAAAAGGTACCCCTTCTGGGTTTTGGTTGAAAAATTGAGTAAAAATGCGAACGGGTACCCTTCTGGGTTTTTGATGAAAAATTGTGAAAAAAATGGAAAGGGGTATCCCTTTGGGATTTTGATGAAAAACTGAAGGCAAATGGCAAAGGGTACCACCTTTGAGTTCTGGTTTAAAAACTGAGTAAAAATGTAAAGGGGTACGTCTTTGGGTTTTAGCTGAAAAACTGAGGCGAAATGCTAAAGGGTACCCCTTCTGAGTTTTGGTTGAAAAATTGAGTAAAAATGCGAACGGGTACCCTTCTGGGTTTTTGATGAAAAAATGAGAAAAAAATACAAAGGGGTATCCCTTTGGGATTTCGAAGAAAAACTTAGGGCAAATGGCATAGGGTACCACTTTGAGTTTTGTTTTAAAAACTGAGTAAAAATGTAAAGCGGTAACTTTTTGGGTTTTAGCTGAAAAACTGAGCCGAAATGCTAAAGGGTACCCCTTCTGAGTTTTGGTTAAAAAATTGAGTAAAAATGCGAACGGGTACTCTTCTGGGTTTTTGATGAAAAACTGTGAAAAAAATGCAAAGGGGTATCCCTTTCTGATTTTGATGAAATACTGAAGGCAAATGGCAAAGGGTACCACCTTTGAGTTTTGATTTAAAAACTGAGTAAAAATGTAAAGGGGTACCTCTTTGGGTTTTAGCTGAAAAACTGAGTCGAAATGCTAAATTGTACCCCCTCTGAGTTTTGGTTGAGAAATTGAGTAAAAATGCGAACGGGTACCCTTCTGGGTTTTTGATGAAAAACAGTGAAAAAAATGCAAAGGGGTATCCCTTTGGGATTCCGAAGAAAAACATACGGCAAATGGCATAGGGTACCACTTTGAGTTTTGTTTTAAAAACTGAGTAAAAATGTAAAGCGGTAACTTTTTGGGTTTTAGCTGAAAAACTGAGCCGAAATGCTAAAGGGTACCCCTTCTGAGTTTTGGTTAAAAAATTGAGTAAAAATGCGAACGGGTACTCTTCTGGGTTTTTGATGAAAAACTGTGAAAAAAATGCAAAGGGGTATCCCTTTCTGATTTTGATGAAATACTGAAGGCAAATGGCAAAGGGTACCACCTTTGAGTTCTGGTTTAAAAACTGAGTAAAAATGTAAAGGGGTACGTCTTTGGGTTTTAGCTGAAAAACTGAGGCGAAATGCTAAAGGGTACCCCTTCTGAGTTTTGGTTGAAAAATTGAGTAAAAATGCGAACGGGTACCCTTCTGGGTTTTTGATGAAAAACTGTGAAAAAAATGCAAAGGGGTATCCCTTTGGGATTCCGAAGAAAAACATACGGCAAATGGCATAGGGTACCACCTTTGAGTTTTGTTTTAAAAACTGAGTAAAAATGTAAAGGGGTACCTCTTTGGGTTTTAGCTGAAAAACTGAGTCGAAATGCTAAATTGTACCCCCTCTGAGTTTTGGTTGAGAAATTGAGTAAAAATGCGAACGGGTACCCTTCTGGGTTTTTGATGAAAAACTGTGAAAAAAATGCAAAGGGGTATCCCTTTGGGATTCCGAAGAAAAACATAAGGCAAATGGCATAGGGTACCACCTTTGAGTTTTGTTTTAAAAACTGAGTAAAAATGTAAAGCGGTAACTTTTTGGGTTTTAGCTGAAAAACTGAGTCGAAATGCTAAAGGGTACCCCTTCTGAGTTTTGGTTGAAAAATTGAGTAAAAATGCGAACGGGTACCCTTCTGGGTTTTTGATGAAAAATTGTGAAAAAAATGGAAAGGGGTATCCCTTTGGGATTTTGATGAAAAACTGAAGGCAAATGGCAAAGGGTACCACCTTTGAGTTCTGGTTTAAAAACTGAGTAAAAATGTAAAGGGGTACGTCTTTGGGTTTTAGCTGAAAAACTGAGGCGAAATGCTAAAGGGTACCCCTTCTGAGTTTTGGTTGAAAAATTGAGTAAAAATGCGAACGGGTACCCTTCTGGGTTTTTGATGAAAAAATGAGAAAAAAATACAAAGGGGTATCCCTTTGGGATTTCGAAGAAAAACTTATTGCAAATGGCATAGGGTACCACTTTGAGTTTAGTTTTAAAAACTGAGTAAAAATGTAAAGCGGTAACTTTTTGGGTTTTAGCTGAAAAACTGAGCCGAAATGCAAAAGGGTACCCCTTCTGAGTTTTGGTTAAAAAATTGAGTAAAAATGCGAACGGGTACCCTTCTGGGTTTTTGATGAAAAACTGTGAAAAAAATGCAAAGGGGTATCCCTTTCTGATTTTGATGAAATACTGAAGGCAAATGGCAAAGGGTACCACCTTTGAGTTTTGATTTAAAAACTGAGTAAAAATGTAAAGGGGTACCTCTTTGGGTTTTAGCTGAAAAACTGAGTCGAAATGCTAAATTGTACCCCCTCTGAGTTTTGGTTGAGAAATTGAGTAAAAATGCGAACGGGTACCCTTCTGGGTTTTTGATGAAAAACTGTGAAAAAAATGCAAAGGGGTATCCCTTTGGGATTCCGAAGAAAAACATACGGCAAATGGCATAGGGTACCACCTTTGAGTTTTGTTTTAAAAACTGAGTAAAAATGTAAAGGGGTACCTCTTTGGGTTTTAGCTGAAAAACTGAGTCGAAATGCTAAATTGTACCCCCTCTGAGTTTTGGTTGAGAAATTGAGTAAAAATGCGAACGGGTACCCTTCTGGGTTTTTGATGAAAAACTGTGAAAAAAATGCAAAGGGGTATCCCTTTGGGATTCCGAAGAAAAACATAAGGCAAATGGCATAGGGTACCACCTTTGAGTTTTGTTTTAAAAACTGAGTAAAAATGTAAAGCGGTAACTTTTTGGGTTTTAGCTGAAAAACTGAGTCGAAATGCTAAAGGGTACCCCTTCTGAGTTTTGGTTGAAAAATTGAGTAAAAATGCGAACGGGTACCCTTCTGGGTTTTTGATGAAAAATTGTGAAAAAAATGGAAAGGGGTATCCCTTTGGGATTTTGATGAAAAACTGAAGGCAAATGGCAAAGGGTACCACCTTTGAGTTCTGGTTTAAAAACTGAGTAAAAATGTAAAGGGGTACGTCTTTGGGTTTTAGCTGAAAAACTGAGGCGAAATGCTAAAGGGTACCCCTTCTGAGTTTTGGTTGAAAAATTGAGTAAAAATGCGAACGGGTACCCTTCTGGGTTTTTGATGAAAAAATGAGAAAAAAATACAAAGGGGTATCCCTTTGGGATTTCGAAGAAAAACTTAGGGCAAATGGCATAGGGTACCACTTTGAGTTTAGTTTTAAAAACTGAGTAAAAATGTAAAGCGGTAACTTTTTGGGTTTTAGCTGAAAAACTGAGCCGAAATGCAAAAGGGTACCCCTTCTGAGTTTTGGTTAAAAAATTGAGTAAAAATGCGAACGGGTACCCTTCTGGGTTTTTGATGAAAAACTGTGAAAAAAATGCAAAGGGGTATCCCTTTGGGATTTTGATGAAAAACTGAAGGCAAATGGCAAAGGGTACCACCTTTGAGTTTTGTTTTAAAAACTGAGTAAAAATGTAAAGGGGTACCTCTTTGGGTTTTAGCTGAAAAACTGAGTCGAAATACTAAATTGTACCCCCTCTGAGTTTTGGTTGAGAAATTGAGTAAAAATGCGAACGGGTACCCTTCTGGGTTTTTGATGAAAAACTGTGAAAAAAATGCAAAGGGGTATCCCTTTGGGATTTCGAAGAAAAACATAGGGCAAATGGCATAGGGTACCACCTTTGAGTTTTATTTTAAAAACAGAGTAAAAATGTAAAGCTGTAACTTTTTGGGTTTTAGCTGAAAAACTGAGTCGAAATGCTAAAGGGTACCCCTTCTGAGTTTTGGTTGAAAAATTGAGTAAAAATGCGAACGGGTACCCTTCTGGGTTTTTGATGAAAAACTGAGAAAAAAATGCAAAGGGGTATCCCTTTGGGATTTCGAAGAAAAACTTTGGGCAAATGGCATAGGGTACCACTTTGAGTTTTGTTTTAAAAACTGAGTAAAAATGTAAAGCTGTAACTTTTTGGGTTTTAGCTGAAAAACTGAGCCAAAATGCTAAAGGGTCCCCCCTCTGAGTTTTTGTTGAAAATTTGAGTAAAAATGCGAACGGGTACCCTTCTGGGTTTTTGATGAAAAACTGTGAAAAAAATGCAAAGCGGTATCCCTTTGGGATTTAGATGAAAAACTGCGGGCAAATGGCAAAGGGTACCACCTTTAAGTTTTGGTTTAAAAACAGATTAAAAATGTAAAGGGGTACCTCTTTGGGTTTTAGCTGAAAAACTGAGTCGAAATGCTAAATTGTACCCCCTCTGAGTTTTGGTTGAGAAATTGAGTAAAAATGCGAACGGGTACCCTTCTGGGTTTTTGATGAAAAACTGTGAAAAAAATGCAAAGGGGTATCCCTTTGGGATTTCGAAGAAAAACATAGGGCAAATGGCATAGGGTACCACCTTTGAGTTTTGTTTTAAAAACAGAGTAAAAATGTAAAACGGTAACTTTTTGGGTTTTAGCTGAAAAACTGAGTCGAAATGCTAAAGGGTACCCCTTCTGAGTTTTGGTTGAAAAATTGAGTAAAAATGCGAACGGGTACCCTTCTGGGTTTTTGATGAAAAACTGTGAAAAAAATTCAAAGGGGTATCCCTTTGGGATTTTGATGAAATACTGAAGGCAAATGGCAAAGGGTACCACCTTTGAGTTTTGGTTTAAAAACTGAGTAAAAATGTAAAGGGGTACGTCTTTGGGTTTTAGCTGAAAAACTGAGTCGAAATGCTAAAGGGTACCCCTTCTGAGTTTTGGTTGAAAAATAGAGTAAAAATGCGAACGGGTACCATTCTGGGTTTTTGATGAAAAACTGAGAAAAAAATGCAAAGGGGTATCCCTTTGGGATTTAGATGAAAAACTGCGGCCAAATGGCAAAGGGTACCACCTTTAAGTTTTGGTTTAAAAACAGATTAAAAATGTAAAGGGGTACCTCTTTGGGTTTTAGCTGAAAAACTGAGTCGAAATGCTAAATTGTACCCCCTCTGAGTTTTGGTTGAGAAATTGAGTAAAAATGCGAACGGGTACCCTTCTGGGTTTTTGATGAAAAACTGTGAAAAAAATGCAAAGGGGTATCCCTTTGGGATTCTGAAGAAAAACATAGGGCAAATGGCATAGGGTACCACCTTTGAGTTTTGTTTTAAAAACTGAGTAAAAATGTAAAGCGGTAACTTTTTGGGTTTAAGCTGAAAAACTGAGTCGAAATGTGAGTAAAAATGCGGTACCCCTTCTGAGTTTTGGTTGAAAAATTGAGTAAAAATGCGAACGGGTACCCTTCTGGGTTTTTGATGAAAAACTGTGAAAAAAATGCAAAGGGGTATCCCTTTGGGATTTTGATGAAAAACTGAAGGCAAATGGCAAAGGGTACCACCTTTGAGTTCTGGTTTAAAAACTGAGTAAAAATGTAAAGGGGTACGTCTTTGGGTTTTAGCTGAAAAACTGAGTTGAAATGCTAAAGGGTACCCCTTCTGAGTTTTGGTTGAAAAATTGAATAAAAATGCGAACGGGTACCCTTCTAGGTTTTTGATGAAAAACTGTGAAAAAAATGCAAAGGGGTATCCCTTTGCGATTTTGATGAAAAACTGAAGGCAAATGGCAAAGGGTACCACCTTTGAGTTCTAGTTTAAAAACTGAGTAAAAATGTAAAGGGGTACGTCTTTGGGTTTTAGCTGAAAAACTGAGTCGAAATGCTAAAGGGTACCCCTTCTGAGTTTTGGTTGAAAAATTGAGTAAAAATGCGAACGGGTACCCTTCTGGGTTTTTGATGAAAAACTGTGAAAAAAATGCAAAGGGGTATCCCTTTGGGATTTTGATGAAAAACTGAAGGCAAATGGCAAAGGGTACCACCTTTGAGTTCTGGTTTAAAAACTGAGTAAAAATGTAAAGGGGTACGTCTTTGGGTTTTAGCTGAAAAACTGAGTTGAAATGCTAAAGGGTACCCCTTCTGAGTTTTGGTTGAAAAATTGAATAAAAATGCGAACGGGTACCCTTCTAGGTTTTTGATGAAAAACTGTGAAAAAAATGCAAAGGGGTATCCCTTTGCGATTTTGATGAAAAACTAAAGGCAAATGGCAAAGGGTACCACCTTTGAGTTCTAGTTTAAAAACTGAGTAAAAATGTAAAGGGGTACGTCTTTGGGTTTTAGCTGAAAAACAGAGTCGAAATGCTAAAGGGTACCCCTTCTGAGTTTTGGTTGAAAAATTGAGTAAAAATGCGAACGGGTACCCTTCTGGGTTTTTGATGAAAAACTGTGAAAAAAATGCAAAGGGGTATCCCTTTGGGATTTCGAAGAAAAACATAGGGCAAATGGCATAGGGTACCACCTTTGAGTTTTATTTTAAAAACAGAGTAAAAATGTAAAGCTGTAACTTTTTGGGTTTTAGCTGAAAAACTGAGTCGAAATGCTAAAGGGTACCCCTTCTGAGTTTTGGTTGAAAAATTGAGTAAAAATGCGAACGGGTACCCTTCTGGGTTTTTGATGAAAAACTGAGAAAAAAATGCAAAGGGGTATCCCTTTGGGATTTCGAAGAAAAACTTTGGACAAATGGCATAGGGTACCACTTTGAGTTTTGTTTTAAAAACTGAGTAAAAATGTAAAGCTGTAACTTTTTGGGTTTTAGCTGAAAAACTGAGCCAAAATGCTAAAGGGTCCCCCCTCTGAGTTTTTGTTGAAAATTTGAGTAAAAATGCGAACGGGTACCCTTCTGGGTTTTTGATGAAAAACTGTGAAAAAAATGCAAAGCGGTATCCCTTTGGGATTTAGATGAAAAACTGCGGGCAAATGGCAAAGGGTACCACCTTTAAGTTTTGGTTTAAAAACAGATTAAAAATGTAAAGGGGTACCTCTTTGGGTTTTAGCTGAAAAACTGAGTCGAAATGCTAAATTGTACCCCCTCTGAGTTTTGGTTGAGAAATTGAGTAAAAATGCGAACGGGTACCCTTCTGGGTTTTTGATGAAAAACTGTGAAAAAAATGCAAAGGGGTATCCTTTTGGGATTTTGATGAAAAACTGAAGGCAAATGGCAAAGGGTACCACCTTTGAGTTCTGGTTTAAAAACTGAGTAAAAATGTAAAGGGGTACGTCTTTGGGTTTTAGCTGAAAAACTGAGTTGAAATGCTAAAGGGTACCCCTTCTGAGTTTTGGTTGAAAAATTGAATAAAAATGCGAACGGGTACCCTTCTAGGTTTTTGATGAAAAACTGTGAAAAAAATGCAAAGGGGTATCCCTTTGCGATTTTGATGAAAAACTGAAGGCAAATGGCAAAGGGTACCACCTTTGAGTTCTAGTTTAAAAACTGAGTAAAAATGTAAAGGGGTACGTCTTTGGGTTTTAGCTGAAAAACTGAGTCGAAATGCTAAAGGGTACCCCTTCTGAGTTTTGGTTGAAAAATTGAGTAAAAATGCGAACGGGTACCCTTCTGGGTTTTTGATGAAAAACTGTGAAAAAAATGCAAAGGGGTATCCCTTTGGGATTTTGATGAAAAACTGAAGGCAAATGGCAAAGGGTACCACCTTTGAGTTCTGGTTTAAAAACTGAGTAAAAATGTAAAGGGGTACGTCTTTGGGTTTTAGCTGAAAAACTGAGTTGAAATGCTAAAGGGTACCCCTTCTGAGTTTTGGTTGAAAAATTGAATAAAAATGCGAACGGGTACCCTTCTAGGTTTTTGATGAAAAACTGTGAAAAAAATGCAAAGGGGTATCCCTTTGCGATTTTGATGAAAAACTAAAGGCAAATGGCAAAGGGTACCACCTTTGAGTTCTAGTTTAAAAACTGAGTAAAAATGTAAAGGGGTACGTCTTTGGGTTTTAGCTGAAAAACAGAGTCGAAATGCTAAAGGGTACCCCTTCTGAGTTTTGGTTGAAAAATTGAGTAAAAATGCGAACGGGTACCCTTCTGGGTTTTTGATGAAAAACTGTGAAAAAAATGCAAAAGGGTATCCCTTTGGGATTTCGAAGAAAAACATAGGGCAAATGGCATAGGGTACCACCTTTGAGTTTTATTTTAAAAACAGAGTAAAAATGTAAAGCTGTAACTTTTTGGGTTTTAGCTGAAAAACTGAGTCGAAATGCTAAAGGGTACCCCTTCTGAGTTTTGGTTGAAAAATTGAGTAAAAATGCGAACGGGTACCCTTCTGGGTTTTTGATGAAAAACTGAGAAAAAAATGCAAAGGGGTATCCCTTTGGGATTTCGAAGAAAAACTTTGGGCAAATGGCATAGGGTACCACTTTGAGTTTTGTTTTAAAAACTGAGTAAAAATGTAAAGCTGTAACTTTTTGGGTTTTAGCTGAAAAACTGAGCCAAAATGCTAAAGGGTCCCCCCTCTGAGTTTTTGTTGAAAATTTGAGTAAAAATGCGAACGGGTACCCTTCTGGGTTTTTGATGAAAAACTGTGAAAAAAATGCAAAGCGGTATCCCTTTGGGATTTAGATGAAAAACTGCGGGCAAATGGCAAAGGGTACCACCTTTAAGTTTTGGTTTAAAAACAGATTAAAAATGTAAAGGGGTACCTCTTTGGGTTTTAGCTGAAAAACTGAGTCGAAATGCTAAATTGTACCCCCTCTGAGTTTTGGTTGAGAAATTGAGTAAAAATGCGAACGGGTACCCTTCTGGGTTTTTGATGAAAAACTGTGAAAAAAATGCAAAGGGGTATCCCTTTGGGATTTCGAAGAAAAACATAGGGCAAATGGCATAGGGTACCACCTTTGAGTTTTGTTTTAAAAACAGAGTAAAAATGTAAAACGGTAACTTTTTGGGTTTTAGCTGAAAAACTGAGTCGAAATGCTAAAGGGTACCCCTTCTGAGTTTTGGTTGAAAAATTGAGTAAAAATGCGAACGGGTACCCTTCTGGGTTTTTGATGAAAAACTGTGAAAAAAATTCAAAGGGGTATCCCTTTGGGATTTTGATGAAATACTGAAGGCAAATGGCAAAGGGTACCACCTTTGAGTTTTGGTTTAAAAACTGAGTAAAAATGTAAAGGGGTACGTCTTTGGGTTTTAGCTGAAAAACTGAGTCGAAATGCTAAAGGGTACCCCTTCTGAGTTTTGGTTGAAAAATAGAGTAAAAATGCGAACGGGTACCATTCTGGGTTTTTGATGAAAAACTGAGAAAAAAATGCAAAGGGGTATCCCTTTGGGATTTAGATGAAAAACTGCGGCCAAATGGCAAAGGGTACCACCTTTAAGTTTTGGTTTAAAAACAGATTAAAAATGTAAAGGGGTACCTCTTTGGGTTTTAGCTGAAAAACTGAGTCGAAATGCTAAATTGTACCCCCTCTGAGTTTTGGTTGAGAAATTGAGTAAAAATGCGAACGGGTACCCTTCTGGGTTTTTGATGAAAAACTGTGAAAAAAATGCAAAGGGGTATCCCTTTGGGATTCTGAAGAAAAACATAGGGCAAATGGCATAGGGTACCACCTTTGAGTTTTGTTTTAAAAACTGAGTAAAAATGTAAAGCGGTAACTTTTTGGGTTTAAGCTGAAAAACTGAGTCGAAATGCTAAAGGGTACCCCTTCTGAGTTTTGGTTGAAAAATTGAGTAAAAATGCGAACGGGTACCCTTCTGGGTTTTTGATGAAAAACTGTGAAAAAAATGCAAAGGGGTATCCCTTTGGGATTTTGATGAAAAACTGAAGGCAAATGGCAAAGGGTACCACCTTTGAGTTCTGGTTTAAAAACTGAGTAAAAATGTAAAGGGGTACGTCTTTGGGTTTTAGCTGAAAAACTGAGTTGAAATGCTAAAGGGTACCCCTTCTGAGTTTTGGTTGAAAAATTGAATAAAAATGCGAACGGGTACCCTTCTAGGTTTTTGATGAAAAACTGTGAAAAAAATGCAAAGGGGTATCCCTTTGCGATTTTGATGAAAAACTGAAGGCAAATGGCAAAGGGTACCACCTTTGAGTTCTAGTTTAAAAACTGAGTAAAAATGTAAAGGGGTACGTCTTTGGGTTTTAGCTGAAAAACTGAGTCGAAATGCTAAAGGGTACCCCTTCTGAGTTTTGGTTGAAAAATTGAGTAAAAATGCGAACGGGTACCCTTCTGGGTTTTTGATGAAAAACTGTGAAAAAAATGCAAAGGGGTATCCCTTTGGGATTTTGATGAAAAACTGAAGGCAAATGGCAAAGGGTACCACCTTTGAGTTCTGGTTTAAAAACTGAGTAAAAATGTAAAGGGGTACGTCTTTGGGTTTTAGCTGAAAAACTGAGTTGAAATGCTAAAGGGTACCCCTTCTGAGTTTTGGTTGAAAAATTGAATAAAAATGCGAACGGGTACCCTTCTAGGTTTTTGATGAAAAACTGTGAAAAAAATGCAAAGGGGTATCCCTTTGCGATTTTGATGAAAAACTAAAGGCAAATGGCAAAGGGTACCACCTTTGAGTTCTAGTTTAAAAACTGAGTAAAAATGTAAAGGGGTACGTCTTTGGGTTTTAGCTGAAAAACAGAGTCGAAATGCTAAAGGGTACCCCTTCTGAGTTTTGGTTGAAAAATTGAGTAAAAATGCGAACGGGTACCCTTCTGGGTTTTTGATGAAAAACTGTGAAAAAAATGCAAAGGGGTATCCCTTTGGGATTTTGATGAAAAACTGAAGGCAAATGGCAAAGGGTACCACCTTTGAGTTCTGGTTTAAAAACTGAGTAAAAATGTAAAGGGGTACGTCTTTGGGTTTTAGCTGAAAAACTGAGTCGAAATGCTAAAGGGTACCCCTTCTGAGTTTTGGTTGAAAAATTGAATAAAAATGCGAACGGGTACCCTTCTAGGTTTTTGATGAAAAACTGTGAAAAAAATGCAAAGGGGTATCCCTTTGGGATTTTGATGAAAAACTGAAGGCAAATGGCAAAGGGTACCACCTTTGAGTTCTGGTTTAAAAACTGAGTAAAAATGTAAAGGGGTACGTCTTTGGGTTTTAGCTGAAAAACTGAGTTGAAATGCTAAAGGGTACCCCTTCTGAGTTTTGGTTGAAAAATTGAATAAAAATGCGAACGGGTACCCTTCTAGGTTTTTGATGAAAAACTGTGAAAAAAATGCAAAGGGGTATCCCTTTGCGATTTTGATGAAAAACTGAAGGCAAATGGCAAAGGGTACCACCTTTGAGTTCTAGTTTAAAAACTGAGTAAAAATGTAAAGGGGTACGTCTTTGGGTTTTAGCTGAAAAACTGAGTCGAAATGCTAAAGGGTACCCCTTCTGAGTTTTGGTTGAAAAATTGAGTAAAAATGCGAACGGGTACCCTTCTGGGTTTTTGATGAAAAACTGTGAAAAAAATGCAAAGGGGTATCCCTTTGGGATTTTGATGAAAAACTGAAGGCAAATGGCAAAGGGTACCACCTTTGAGTTCTGGTTTAAAAACTGAGTAAAAATGTAAAGGGGTACGTCTTTGGGTTTTAGCTGAAAAACTGAGTCGAAATGCTAAAGGGTACCCCTTCTGAGTTTTGGTTGAAAAATTGAATAAAAATGCGAACGGGTACCCTTCTAGGTTTTTGATGAAAAACTGTGAAAAAAATGCAAAGGGGTATCCCTTTGGGATTTTGATGAAAAACTGAAGGCAAATGGCAAAGGGTACCACCTTTGAGTTCTAGTTTAAAAACTGAGTAAAAATGTAAAGGGGTACGTCTTTGGGTTTTAGCTGAAAAACTGAGTCGAAATGCTAAATTGTACCCCCTCTGAGTTTTGGTTGAGAAATTGAGTAAAAATGCGAACGGGTACCCTTCTGGGTTTTTGATGAAAAACTGTGAAAAAAATGCAAAGGGGTATCCCTTTGGGATTCTGAAGAAAAACATAGGGCAAATGGCATAGGGTACCACCTTTGAGTTTTGTTTTAAAAACTGAGTAAAAATGTAAAGCGGTAACTTTTTGGGTTTTAGCTGAAAAACGGAGTCGAAATGCTAAAGGGTACCCCTTCTGAGTTTTGGTTGAAAAATGGAGTAAAAATGCGAACGGGTACCCTTCTGGGTTTTTGATGAAAAACTGTGAAAAAAATGCAAAGGGGTATCCCTTTGGGATTTTGATGAAAAACTGAAGGCAAATGGCAAAGGGTACCACCTTTGAGTTCTGGTTTAAAAACTGAGTAAAAATGTAAAGGGGTACGTCTTTGGGTTTTAGCTGAAAAACTGAGTCGAAATGCTAAAGGGTACCCCTTCTGAGTTTTGGTTGAAAAATTGAGTAAAAATGCGAACGGGTACCCTTCTGGGTTTTTGATGAAAAACTGTGAAAAAAATGCAAAGGGGTATCCCTTTGGGATTTTGATGAAAAACTGAAGGCAAATGGCAAAGGGTACCACCTTTGAGTTCTGGTTTAAAAACTGAGTAAAAATGTAAAGGGGTACGTCTTTGGGTTTTAGCTGAAAAACTGAGTCGAAATGCTAAAGGGTACCCCTTCTGAGTTTTGGTTGAAAAATTGAATAAAAATGCGAACGGGTACCCTTCTAGGTTTTTGATGAAAAACTGTGAAAAAAATGCAAAGGGGTATCCCTTTGGGATTTTGATGAAAAACTGAAGGCAAATGGCAAAGGGTACCACCTTTGAGTTCTGGTTTAAAAACTGAGTAAAAATGTAAAGGGGTACGTCTTTGGGTTTTAGCTGAAAAACTGAGTTGAAATGCTAAAGGGTACCCCTTCTGAGTTTTGGTTGAAAAATTGAATAAAAATGCGAACGGGTACCCTTCTAGGTTTTTGATGAAAAACTGTGAAAAAAATGCAAAGGGGTATCCCTTTGCGATTTTGATGAAAAACTGAAGGCAAATGGCAAAGGGTACCACCTTTGAGTTCTAGTTTAAAAACTGAGTAAAAATGTAAAGGGGTACGTCTTTGGGTTTTAGCTGAAAAACTGAGTCGAAATGCTAAAGGGTACCCCTTCTGAGTTTTGGTTGAAAAATTGAGTAAAAATGCGAACGGGTACCCTTCTGGGTTTTTGATGAAAAACTGTGAAAAAAATGCAAAGGGGTATCCCTTTGGGATTTTGATGAAAAACTGAAGGCAAATGGCAAAGGGTACCACCTTTGAGTTCTGGTTTAAAAACTGAGTAAAAATGTAAAGGGGTACGTCTTTGGGTTTTAGCTGAAAAACTGAGTCGAAATGCTAAAGGGTACCCCTTCTGAGTTTTGGTTGAAAAATTGAATAAAAATGCGAACGGGTACCCTTCTAGGTTTTTGATGAAAAACTGTGAAAAAAATGCAAAGGGGTATCCCTTTGGGATTTTGATGAAAAACTGAAGGCAAATGGCAAAGGGTACCACCTTTGAGTTCTAGTTTAAAAACTGAGTAAAAATGTAAAGGGGTACGTCTTTGGGTTTTAGCTGAAAAACTGAGTCGAAATGCTAAATTGTACCCCCTCTGAGTTTTGGTTGAGAAATTGAGTAAAAATGCGAACGGGTACCCTTCTGGGTTTTTGATGAAAAACTGTGAAAAAAATGCAAAGGGGTATCCCTTTGGGATTCTGAAGAAAAACATAGGGCAAATGGCATAGGGTACCACCTTTGAGTTTTGTTTTAAAAACTGAGTAAAAATGTAAAGCGGTAACTTTTTGGGTTTTAGCTGAAAAACGGAGTCGAAATGCTAAAGGGTACCCCTTCTGAGTTTTGGTTGAAAAATGGAGTAAAAATGCGAACGGGTACCCTTCTGGGTTTTTGATGAAAAACTGTGAAAAAAATGCAAAGGGGTATCCCTTTGGGATTTTGATGAAAAACTGAAGGCAAATGGCAAAGGGTACCACCTTTGAGTTCTGGTTTAAAAACTGAGTAAAAATGTAAAGGGGTACGTCTTTGGGTTTTAGCTGAAAAACTGAGTCGAAATGCTAAAGGGTACCCCTTCTGAGTTTTGGTTGAAAAATTGAGTAAAAATGCGAACGGGTACCCTTCTGGGTTTTTGATGAAAAACTGTGAAAAAAATGCAAAGGGGTATCCCTTTGGGATTTTGATGAAAAACTGAAGGCAAATGGCAAAGGGTACCACCTTTGAGTTCTGGTTTAAAAACTGAGTAAAAATGTAAAGGGGTACGTCTTTGGGTTTTAGCTGAAAAACTGAGTTGAAATGCTAAAGGGTACCCCTTCTGAGTTTTGGTTGAAAAATTGAATAAAAATGCGAACGGGTACCCTTCTAGGTTTTTGATGAAAAACTGTGAAAAAAATGCAAAGGGGTATCCCTTTGCGATTTTGATGAAAAACTGAAGGCAAATGGCAAAGGGTACCACCTTTGAGTTCTAGTTTAAAAACTGAGTAAAAATGTAAAGGGGTACGTCTTTGGGTTTTAGTTGAAAAACTGAGTCGAAATGCTAAATTGTACCCCCTCTGAGTTTTGGTTGAGAAATTGAGTAAAAATGCGAACGGGTACCCTTCTGGGTTTTTGATGAAAAACTGTGAAAAAAATGCAAAGGGTTATCCCTTTGGGATTCTGAAGAAAAACATAGGGCAAATGGCATAGGGTACCACCTTTGAGTTCTAGTTTAAAAACTGAGTAAAAATGTAAAGGGGTACGTCTTTGGGTTTTAGCTGAAAAACTGAGTCGAAATGCTAAAGGGTACCCCTTCTGAGTTTTGGTTGAAAAATTGAGTAAAAATGCGAACGGGTACCCTTCTGGGTTTTTGATGAAAAACTGTGAAAAAAATGCAAAGGGGTATCCCTTTGGGATTTTGATGAAAAACTGAAGGCAAATGGCAAAGGGTACCACCTTTGAGTTCTGGTTTAAAAACTGAGTAAAAATGTAAAGGGGTACGTCTTTGGGTTTTAGCTGAAAAACTGAGTCGAAATGCTAAAGGGTACCCCTTCTGAGTTTTGGTTGAAAAATTGAATAAAAATGCGAACGGGTACCCTTCTGGGTTTTTGATGAAAAACTGTGAAAAAAATGCAAAGGGGTATCCCTTTGGGATTTTGATGAAAAACTGAAGGCAAATGGCAAAGGGTACCACCTTTGAGTTCTGGTTTAAAAACTGAGTAAAAATGTAAAGGGGTACGTCTTTGGGTTTTAGCTGAAAAACTGAGTTGAAATGCTAAAGGGTACCCCTTCTGAGTTTTGGTTGAAAAATTGAATAAAAATGCGAACGGGTACCCTTCTAGGTTTTTGATGAAAAACTGTGAAAAAAATGCAAAAGGGTATCCCTTTGCGATTTTGATGAAAAACTGAAGGCAAATGGCAAAGGGTACCACCTTTGAGTTCTAGTTTAAAAACTGAGTAAAAATGTAAAGGGGTACGTCTTTGGGTTTTAGCTGAAAAACTGAGTCGAAATGCTAAAGGGTACCCCTTCTGAGTTTTGGTTGAAAAATTGAGTAAAAATGCGAACGGGTACCCTTCTGGGTTTTTGATGAAAAACTGTGAAAAAAATGCAAAGGGGTATCCCTTTGGGATTTTGATGAAAAACTGAAGGCAAATGGCAAAGGGTACCACCTTTGAGTTCTGGTTTAAAAACTGAGTAAAAATGTAAAGGGGTACGTCTTTGGGTTTTAGCTGAAAAACTGAGTCGAAATGCTAAAGGGTACCCCTTCTGAGTTTTGGTTGAAAAATTGAATAAAAATGCGAACGGGTACCCTTCTAGGTTTTTGATGAAAAACTGTGAAAAAAATGCAAAGGGGTATCCCTTTGGGATTTTGATGAAAAACTGAAGGCAAATGGCAAAGGGTACCACCTTTGAGTTCTGGTTTAAAAACTGAGTAAAAATGTAAAGGGGTACGTCTTTGGGTTTTAGCTGAAAAACTGAGTCGAAATGCTAAAGGGTACCCCTTCTGAGTTTTGGTTGAAAAATTGAATAAAAATGCGAACGGGTACCCTTCTAGGTTTTTGATGAAAAACTGTGAAAAAAATGCAAAGGGGTATCCCTTTGGGATTTTGATGAAAAACTGAAGGCAAATGGCAAAGGGTACCACCTTTGAGTTCTAGTTTAAAAACTGAGTAAAAATGTAAAGGGGTACGTCTTTGGGTTTTAGCTGAAAAACTGAGTCGAAATGCTAAAGGGTACCCCTTCTGAGTTTTGGTTGAAAAATTGAGTAAAAATGCGAACGGGTACCCTTCTGGGTTTTTGATGAAAAACTGTGAAAAAAATGCAAAGGGGTATCCCTTTGGGATTTTGATGAAAAACTGAAGGCAAATGGCAAAGGGTACCACCTTTGAGTTCTGGTTTAAAAACTGAGTAAAAATGTAAAGGGGTACGTCTTTGGGTTTTAGCTGAAAAACTGAGTTGAAATGCTAAAGGGTACCCCTTCTGAGTTTTGGTTGAAAAATTGAATAAAAATGCGAACGGGTACCCTTCTAGGTTTTTGATGAAAAACTGTGAAAAAAATGCAAAGGGGTATCCCTTTGCGATTTTGATGAAAAACTAAAGGCAAATGGCAAAGGGTACCACCTTTGAGTTCTAGTTTAAAAACTGAGTAAAAATGTAAAGTGGTACGTCTTTGGGTTTTAGCTTAAAAACTGAGTCGAAATGCTAAAGGGTACCCCTTCTGAGTTTTGGTTGAAAAATTGAGTAAAAATGCGAACGGGTACCCTTCTGGGTTTTTGATGAAAAACTGTGAAAAAAATGCAAAGGGGTATCCCTTTGGGATTTTGATGAAAAACTGAAGGCAAATGGCAAAGGGTACCACCTTTGAGTTCTGGTTTAAAAACTGAGTAAAAATGTAAAGGGGTACGTCTTTGGGTTTTAGCTGAAAAACTGAGTCGAAATGCTAAAGGGTACCCCTTCTGAGTTTTGGTTGAAAAATTGAATAAAAATGCGAACGGGTACCCTTCTAGGTTTTTGATGAAAAACTGTGAAAAAAATGCAAAGGGGTATCCCTTTGGGATTTTGATGAAAAACTGAAGGCAAATGGCAAAGGGTACCACCTTTGAGTTCTGGTTTAAAAACTGAGTAAAAATGTAAAGGGGTACGTCTTTGGGTTTTAGCTGAAAAACTGAGTTGAAATGCTAAAGGGTACCCCTTCTGAGTTTTGGTTGAAAAATTGAATAAAAATGCGAACGGGTACCCTTCTAGGTTTTTGATGAAAAACTGTGAAAAAAATGCAAAGGGGTATCCCTTTGCGATTTTGATGAAAAACTGAAGGCAAATGGCAAAGGGTACCACCTTTGAGTTCTAGTTTAAAAACTGAGTAAAAATGTAAAGGGGTACGTCTTTGGGTTTTAGCTGAAAAACTGAGTCGAAATGCTAAAGGGTACCCCTTCTGAGTTTTGGTTGAAAAATTGAGTAAAAATGCGAACGGGTACCCTTCTGGGTTTTTGATGAAAAACTGTGAAAAAAATGCAAAGAGGTATCCCTTTGGGATTTTGATGAAAAACTGAAGGCAAATGGCAAAGGGTACCACCTTTGAGTTCTGGTTTAAAAACTGAGTAAAAATGTAAAGGGGTACGTCTTTGGGTTTTAGCTGAAAAACTGAGTTGAAATGCTAAAGGGTACCCCTTCTGAGTTTTGGTTGAAAAATTGAATAAAAATGCGAACGGGTACCCTTCTAGGTTTTTGATGAAAAACTGTGAAAAAAATGCAAAGGGGTATCCCTTTGCGATTTTGATGAAAAACTAAAGGCAAATGGCAAAGGGTACCACCTTTGAGTTCTAGTTTAAAAACTGAGTAAAAATGTAAAGGGGTACGTCTTTGGGTTTTAGCTTAAAAACTGAGTCGAAATGCTAAAGGGTACCCCTTCTGAGTTTTGGTTGAAAAATTGAGTAAAAATGCGAACGGGTACCCTTCTGGGTTTTTGATGAAAAACTGTGAAAAAAATGCAAAGGGGTATCCCTTTGGGATTTTGATGAAAAACTGAAGGCAAATGGCAAAGGGTACCACCTTTGAGTTCTGGTTTAAAAACTGAGTAAAAATGTAAAGGGGTACGTCTTTGGGTTTTAGCTGAAAAACTGAGTCGAAATGCTAAAGGGTACCCCTTCTGAGTTTTGGTTGAAAAATTGAATAAAAATGCGAACGGGTACCCTTCTAGGTTTTTGATGAAAAACTGTGAAAAAAATGCAAAGGGGTATCCCTTTGGGATTTTGATGAAAAACTGAAGGCAAATGGCAAAGGGTACCACCTTTGAGTTCTGGTTTAAAAACTGAGTAAAAATGTAAAGGGGTACGTCTTTGGGTTTTAGCTGAAAAACTGAGTTGAAATGCTAAAGGGTACCCCTTCTGAGTTTTGGTTGAAAAATTGAATAAAAATGCGAACGGGTACCCTTCTAGGTTTTTGATGAAAAACTGTGAAAAAAATGCAAAGGGGTATCCCTTTGCGATTTTGATGAAAAACTGAAGGCAAATGGCAAAGGGTACCACCTTTGAGTTCTAGTTTAAAAACTGAGTAAAAATGTAAAGGGGTACGTCTTTGGGTTTTAGCTGAAAAACTGAGTCGAAATGCTAAAGGGTACCCCTTCTGAGTTTTGGTTGAAAAATTGAGTAAAAATGCGAACGGGTACCCTTCTGGGTTTTTGATGAAAAACTGTGAAAAAAATGCAAAGGGGTATCCCTTTGGGATTTTGATGAAAAACTGAAGGCAAATGGCAAAGGGTACCACCTTTGAGTTCTGGTTTAAAAACTGAGTAAAAATGTAAAGGGGTACGTCTTTGGGTTTTAGCTGAAAAACTGAGTCGAAATGCTAAAGGGTACCCCTTCTGAGTTTTGGTTGAAAAATTGAATAAAAATGCGAACGGGTACCCTTCTAGGTTTTTGATGAAAAACTGTGAAAAAAATGCAAAGGGGTATCCCTTTGGGATTTTGATGAAAAACTGAAGGCAAATGGCAAAGGGTACCACCTTTGAGTTCTAGTTTAAAAACTGAGTAAAAATGTAAAGGGGTACGTCTTTGGGTTTTAGCTGAAAAACTGAGTCGAAATGCTAAATTGTACCCCCTCTGAGTTTTGGTTGAGAAATTGAGTAAAAATACGAACGGGTACCCTTCTGGGTTTTTGATGAAAAACTGTGAAAAAAATGCAAAGGGGTATCCCTTTGGGATTCTGAAGAAAAACATAGGGCAAATGGCATAGGGTACCACCTTTGAGTTTTGTTTTAAAAACTGAGTAAAAATGTAAAGCGGTAACTTTTTGGGTTTTAGCTGAAAAACTGAGTCGAAATGCTAAAGGGTACCCCTTCTGAGTTTTGGTTGAAAAATTGAGTAAAAATGCGAACGGGTACCCTTCTGGGTTTTTGATGAAAAACTGTGAAAAAAATGCAAAGGGGTATCCCTTTGGGATTTTGATGAAAAACTGAAGGCAAATGGCAAAGGGTACCACCTTTGAGTTCTGGTTTAAAAACTGAGTAAAAATGTAAAGGGGTACGTCTTTGGGTTTTAGCAGAAAAACTGAGTCGAAATGCTAAAGGGTACCCCTTCTGAGTTTTGGTTGAAAAATTGAGTAAAAATGTGAACGGGTACCCTTCTGGGTTTTTGATGAAAAACTGTGAAAAAAATGCAAAGGGGTATCCCTTTGGGATTTTGATGAAAAACTGAAGGCAAATGGCAAAGGGTACCACCTTTGAGTTCTGGTTTAAAAACTGAGTAAAAATGTAAAGGGGTACGTCTTTGGGTTTTAGCTGAAAAACTGAGTTGAAATGCTAAAGGGTACCCCTTCTGAGTTTTGGTTGAAAAATTGAATAAAAATGCGAACGGGTACCCTTCTAGGTTTTTGATGAAAAACTGTGAAAAAAATGCAAAGGGGTATCCCTTTTTCGATTTTGATGAAAAACTGAAGGCAAATGGCAAAGGGTACCACCTTTGAGTTCTAGTTTAAAAACTGAGTAAAAATGTAAAGGGGTACGTCTTTGGGTTTTAGCTGAAAAACTGAGTCGAAATGCTAAAGGGTACCCCTTCTGAGTTTTGGTTGAAAAATTGAGTAAAAATGCGAACGGGTACCCTTCTGGGTTTTTGATGAAAAACTGTGAAAAAAATGCAAAGGGGTATCCCTTTGGGATTTTGATGAAAAACTGAAGGCAAATGGCAAAGGGTACCACCTTTGAGTTCTGGTTTAAAAACTGAGTAAAAATGTAAAGGGGTACGTCTTTGGGTTTTAGCTGAAAAACTGAGTCGAAATGCTAAAGGGTACCCCTTCTGAGTTTTGGTTGAAAAATTGAATAAAAATGCGAACGGGTACCCTTCTAGGTTTTTGATGAAAAACTGTGAAAAAAATGCAAAGGGGTATCCCTTTGGGATTTTGATGAAAAACTGAAGGCAAATGGCAAAGGGTACCACCTTTGAGTTCTGGTTTAAAAACTGAGTAAAAATGTAAAGGGGTACGTCTTTGGGTTTTAGCTGAAAAACTGAGTCGAAATGCTAAAGGGTACCCCTTCTGAGTTTTGGTTGAAAAATTGAATAAAAATGCGAACGGGTACCCTTCTACGTTTTTGATGAAAAACTGTGAAAAAAATGCAAAGGGGTATCCCTTTGGGATTTTGATGAAAAACTGAAGGCAAATGGCAAAGGGTACCACCTTTGAGTTCTAGTTTAAAAACTGAGTAAAAATGTAAAGGGGTACGTCTTTGGGTTTTAGCTGAAAAACTGAGTCGAAATGCTAAATTGTACCCCCTCTGAGTTTTGGTTGAGAAATTGAGTAAAAATGCGAACGGGTACCCTTCTGGGTTTTTGATGAAAAACTGTGAAAAAAATGCAAAGGGGTATCCCTTTGGGATTCTGAAGAAAAACATAGGGCAAATGGCATAGGGTACCACCTTTGAGTTTTGTTTTAAAAACTGAGTAAAAATGTAAAGCGGTAACTTTTTGGGTTTTAGCTGAAAAACTGAGTCGAAATGCTAAAGGGTACCCCTTCTGAGTTTTGGTTGAAAAATTGAGTAAAAATGCGAACGGGTACCCTTCTGGGTTTTTGATGAAAAACTGTGAAAAAAATGCAAAGGGGTATCCCTTTGGGATTTTGATGAAAAACTGAAGGCAAATGGCAAAGGGTACCACCTTTGAGTTCTGGTTTAAAAACTGAGTAAAAATGTAAAGGGGTACGTCTTTGGGTTTTAGCTGAAAAACTGAGTTGAAATGCTAAAGGGTACCCCTTCTGAGTTTTGGTTGAAAAATTGAATAAAAATGCGAACGGGTACCCTTCTAGGTTTTTGATGAAAAACTGTGAAAAAAATGCAAAGGGGTATCCCTTTGCGATTTTGATAAAAAACTGAAGGCAAATGGCAAAGGGTACCACCTTTGAGTTCTGGTTTAAAAACTGAGTAAAAATGTAAAGGGGTACGTCTTTGGGTTTTAGCTGAAAAACTGAGTCGAAATGCTAAAGGGTACCCCTTCTGAGTTTTGGTTGAAAAATTGAGTAAAAATGCGAACGGGTACCCTTCTGGGTTTTTGATGAAAAACTGTGAAAAAAATGCAAAGGGGTATCCCTTTGGGATTTTGATGAAAAACTGAAGGCAAATGGCAAAGGGTACCACCTTTGAGTTCTGGTTTAAAAACTGAGTAAAAATGTAAAGGGGTACGTCTTTGGGTTTTAGCTGAAAAACTGAGTCGAAATGCTAAAGGGTACCCCTTCTGAGTTTTGGTTGAAAAATTGAATAAAAATGCGAACGGGTACCCTTCTAGGTTTTTGATGAAAAACTGTGAAAAAAATGCAAAGGGGTATCCCTTTGGGATTTTGATGAAAAACTGAAGGCAAATGGCAAAGGGTACCACCTTTGAGTTCTGGTTTAAAAACTGAGTAAAAATGTAAAGGGGTACGTCTTTGGGTTTTAGCTGAAAAACTGAGTTGAAATGCTAAAGGGTACCCCTTCTGAGTTTTGGTTGAAAAATTGAATAAAAATGCGAACGGGTACACTTCTAGGTTTTTGATGAAAAACTGTGAAAAAAATGCAAAGGGGTATCCCTTTGCGATTTTGATGAAAAACTGAAGGCAAATGGCAAAGGGTACCACCTTTGAGTTCTAGTTTAAAAACTGAGTAAAAATGTAAAGGGGTACGTCTTTGGGTTTTAGCTGAAAAACTGAGTCGAAATGCTAAAGGGTACCCCTTCTGAGTTTTGGTTGAAAAATTGAGTAAAAATGCGAACGGGTACCCTTCTGGGTTTTTGATGAAAAACTGTGAAAAAAATGCAAAGGGGTATCCCTTTGGGATTTTGATGAAAAATTGAAGGCAAATGGCAAAGGGTACCACCTTTGAGTTCTGGTTTAAAAACTGAGTAAAAATGTAAAGGGGTACGTCTTTGGGTTTTAGCTGAAAAACTGAGTCGAAATGCTAAAGGGTACCCCTTCTGAGTTTTGGTTAAAAAATTGAGTAAAAATGCGAACGGGTACCCTTCTGGGTTTTTGATGAAAAACTGTGAAAAAAATGCAAAGGGGTATCCCTTTGGGATTTTGATGAAAAACTGAAGGCAAATGGCAAAGGGTACCACCTTTGAGTTCTGGTTTAAAAACTGAGTAAAAATGTAAAGGGGTACGTCTTTGGGTTTTAGCTGAAAAACTGAGTCGAAATGCTAAAGGGTACCCCTTCTGAGTTTTGGTTGAAAAATTGAGTAAAAATGCGAACGGGTACCCTTCTGGGTTTTTGATGAAAAACTGTGAAAAAAATGCAAAGGGGTATCCCTTTGGGATTTTGATGAAAAACTGAAGGCAAATGGCAAAGGGTACCACCTTTGAGTTCTGGTTTAAAAACTGAGTAAAAATGTAAAGGGGTACGTCTTTGGGTTTTAGCTGAAAAACTGAGTTGAAATGCTAAAGGGTACCCCTTCTGAGTTTTGGTTGAAAAATTGAATAAAAATGCGAACGGGTACCCTTCTAGGTTTTTGATGAAAAACTGTGAAAAAAATGCAAAGGGGTATCCCTTTGCGATTTTGATGAAAAACTGAAGGCAAATGGCAAAGGGTACCACCTTTGAGTTCTGGTTTAAAAACTGAGTAAAAATGTAAAGGGGTACGTCTTTGGGTTTTAGCTGAAAAACTGAGTCGAAATGCTAAAGGGTACCCCTTCTGAGTTTTGGTTGAAAAATTGAGTAAAAATGCGAACGGGTACCCTTATGGGTTTTTGATGAAAAACTGTGAAAAAAATGCAAAGGGGTATCCCTTTGGGATTTTGATGAAAAACTGAAGGCAAATGGCAAAGGGTACCACCTTTGAGTTCTGGTTTAAAAACTGAGTAAAAATGTAAAGGGGTACGTCTTTGGGTTTTAGCTGAAAAACTGAGTCGAAATGCTAAAGGGTACCCCTTCTGAGTTTTGGTTGAAAAATTGAATAAAAATGCGAACGGGTACCCTTCTAGGTTTTTGATGAAAAACTGTGAAAAAAATGCAAAGGGGTATCCCTTTGGGATTTTGATGAAAAACTGAAGGCAAATGGCAAAGGGTACCACCTTTGAGTTCTGGTTTAAAAACTGAGTAAAAATGTAAAGGGGTACGTCTTTGGGTTTTAGCTGAAAAACTGAGTTGAAATGCTAAAGGGTACCCCTTCTGAGTTTTGGTTGAAAAATTGAATAAAAATGCGAACGGGTACCCTTCTAGGTTTTTGATGAAAAACTGTGAAAAAAATGCAAAGGGGTATCCCTTTGCGATTTTGATGAAAAACTGAAGACAAATGGCAAAGGGTACCACCTTTGAGTTCTAGTTTAAAAACTGAGTAAAAATGTAAAGGGGTACGTCTTTGGGTTTTAGCTGAAAAACTGAGTCGAAATGCTAAAGGGTACCCCTTCTGAGTTTTGGTTGAAAAATTGAGTAAAAATGCGAACGGGTACCCTTCTGGGTTTTTGATGAAAAACTGTGAAAAAAATGCAAAGGGGTATCCCTTTGGGATTTTGATGAAAAACTGAAGGCAAATGGCAAAGGGTACCACCTTTGAGTTCTGGTTTAAAAACTGAGTAAAAATGTAAAGGGGTACGTCTTTGGGTTTTAGCTGAAAAACTGAGTCGAAATGCTAAAGGGTACCCCTTCTGAGTTTTGGTTGAAAAATTGAATAAAAATGCGAACGGGTACCCTTCTAGGTTTTTGATGAAAAACTGTGAAAAAAATGCAAAGGGGTATCCCTTTGGGATTTTGATGAAAAACTGAAGGCAAATGGCAAAGGGTACCACCTTTGAGTTCTAGTTTAAAAACTGAGTAAAAATGTAAAGGGGTACGTCTTTGGGTTTTAGCCGAAAAACTGAGTCGAAATGCTAAATTGTACCCCCTCTGAGTTTTGGTTGAGAAATTGAGTAAAAATGCGAACGGGTACCCTTCTGGGTTTTTGATGAAAAACTGTAAAAAAAATGCAAAGGGGTATCCCTTTGGGATTCTGAAGAAAAACATAGGGCAAATGGCATAGGGTACCACCTTTGAGTTTTGTTTTAAAAACTGAGTAAAAATGTAAAGCGGTAACTTTTTGGGTTTTAGCTGAAAAACGGAGTCGAAATGCTAAAGGGTACCCCTTCTGAGTTTTGGTTGAAAAATTGAGTAAAAATGCGAACGGGTACCCTTCTGGGTTTTTGATGAAAAACTGTGAAAAAAATGCAAAGGGGTATCCCTTTGGGATTTTGATGAAAAACTGAAGGCAAATGGCAAAGGGTACCACCTTTGAGTTCTGGTTTAAAAACTGAGTAAAAATGTAAAGGGGTACGTCTTTGGGTTTTAGCTGAAAAACTGAGTCGAAATGCTAAAGGGTACCCCTTCTGAGTTTTGGTTGAAAAATTGAGTAAAAATGCGAACGGGTACCCTTCTGGGTTTTTGATGAAAAACTGTGAAAAAAATGCAAAGGGGTATCCCTTTGGGATTTTGATGAAAAACTGAAGGCAAATGGCAAAGGGTACCACCTTTGAGTTCTGGTTTAAAAACTGAGTAAAAATGTAAAGGGGTACGTCTTTGGGTTTTAGCTGAAAAACTGAGTTGAAATGCTAAAGGGTACCCCTTCTGAGTTTTGGTTGAAAAATTGAATAAAAATGCGAACGGGTACCCTTCTAGGTTTTTGATGAAAAACTGTGAAAAAAATGCAAAGGGGTATCCCTTTGGGATTTTGATGATAAACTGAAGGCAAATGGCAAAGGGTACCATCTTTGAGTTCTGGTTTAAAAACTGAGTAAAAATGTAAAGGGGTACGTCTTTGGGTTTTAGCTGAAAAACTGAGTTGAAATGCTAAAGGGTACCCCTTCTGAGTTTTGGTTGAAAAATTGAATAAAAATGCGAACGGGTACCCTTCTAGGTTTTTGATGAAAAACTGTGAAAAAAATGCAAAGGGGTATCCCTTTGCGATTTTGATGAAAAACTGAAGGCAAATGGCAAAGGGTACCACCTTTGAGTTCTAGTTTAAAAACTGAGTAAAAATGTAAAGGGGTACGTCTTTGGGTTTTAGCTGAAAAACTGAGTCGAAATGCTAAAGGGTACCCCTTCTGAGTTTTGGTTGAAAAATTGAGTAAAAATGCGAACGGGTACCCTTCTGGGTTTTTGATGAAAAACTGTGAAAAAAATGCAAAGGGGTATCCCTTTGGGATTTTGATGAAAAACTGAAGGCAAATGGCAAAGGGTACCACCTTTGAGTTCTGGTTTAAAAACTGAGTAAAAATGTAAAGGGGTACGTCTTTGGGTTTTAGCTGAAAAACTGAGTCGAAATGCTAAAGGGTACCCCTTCTGAGTTTTGGTTGAAAAATTGAGTAAAAATGCGAACGGGTATCCTTCTGGGTTTTTGATGAAAAACTGTGAAAAAAATGCAAAGGGGTATCCCTTTGGGATTTTGATGAAAAACTGAAGGCAAATGGCAAAGGGTACCACCTTTGAGTTCTAGTTTAAAAACTGAGTAAAAATGTAAAGGGGTACGTCTTTGGGTTTTAGCTGAAAAACTGAGTCGAAATGCTAAAGGGTACCCCTTCTGAGTTTTGGTTGAAAAATTGAATAAAAATGCGAACGGGTACCCTTCCAGGTTTTTGATGAAAAACTGTGAAAAAAATGCAAAGGGGTATCCCTTTGCGATTTTGATGAAAAACTGAAGGCAAATGGCAAAGGGTACCACCTTTGAGTTCTAGTTTAAAAACTGAGTAAAAATGTAAAGGGGTACGTCTTTGGGTTTTAGCTGAAAAACTGAGTCGAAATGCTAAAGGGTACCTCTTCTGAGTTTTGGTTGAAAAATTGAGTAAAAATGCGAACGGGTACCCTTCTGGGTTTTTGATGAAAAACTGTGAAAAAAATGCAAAGGAGTATCCCTTTGGGATTTTGATGAAAAACTGAAGGCAAATGGCAAAGGGTACCACCTTTGAGTTCTGGTTTAAAAACTGAGTAAAAATGTAAAGGGGTACGTCTTTGGGTTTTAGCTGAAAAACTGAGTTGAAATGCTAAAGGGTACCCCTTCTGAGTTTTGGTTGAAAAATTGAATAAAAATGCGAACGGGTACCCTTCTAGGTTTTTGATGAAAAACTGTGAAAAAAATGCAAAGGGGTATCCCTTTGGGATTTTGATGATAAACTGAAGGCAAATGGCAAAGGGTACCATCTTTGAGTTCTGGTTTAAAAACTGAGTAAAAATGTAAAGGGGTACGTCTTTGGGTTTTAGCTGAAAAACTGAGTTGAAATGCTAAAGGGTACCCCTTCTGAGTTTTGGTTGAAAAATTGAATAAAAATGCGAACGGGTACCCTTCTAGGTTTTTGATGAAAAACTGTGAAAAAAATGCAAAGGGGTATCCCTTTGCGATTTTGATGAAAAACTGAAGGCAAATGGCAAAGGGTACCACCTTTGAGTTCTAGTTTAAAAACTGAGTAAAAATGTAAAGGGGTACGTCTTTGGGTTTTAGCTGAAAAACTGAGTCGAAATGCTAAAGGGTACCCCTTCTGAGTTTTGGTTGAAAAATTGAGTAAAAATGCGAACGGGTACCCTTCTGGGTTTTTGATGAAAAACTGTGAAAAAAATGCAAAGGGGTATCCCTTTGGGATTTTGATGAAAAACTGAAGGCAAATGGCAAAGGGTACCACCTTTGAGTTCTGGTTTAAAAACTGAGTAAAAATGTAAAGGGGTACGTCTTTGGGTTTTAGCTGAAAAACTGAGTCGAAATGCTAAAGGGTACCCCTTCTGAGTTTTGGTTGAAAAATTGAGTAAAAATGCGAACGGGTATCCTTCTGGGTTTTTGATGAAAAACTGTGAAAAAAATGCAAAGGGGTATCCCTTTGGGATTTTGATGAAAAACTGAAGGCAAATGGCAAAGGGTACCACCTTTGAGTTCTGGTTTAAAAACTGAGTAAAAATGTAAAGGGGTACGTCTTTGGGTTTTAGCTGAAAAACTGAGTCGAAATGCTAAAGGGTACCCCTTCTGAGTTTTGGTTGAAAAATTGAGTAAAAATGCGAAAGGGTATCCTTCTGGGTTTTTGATGAAAAACTGTGAAAAAAATGCAAAGGGGTATCCCTTTGGGATTTTGATGAAAAACTGAAGGCAAATGGCAAAGGGTACCACCTTTGAGTTCTAGTTTAAAAACTGAGTAAAAATGTAAAGGGGTACGTCTTTGGGTTTTAGCTGAAAAACTGAGTCGAAATGCTAAAGGGTACCCCTTCTGAGTTTTGGTTGAAAAATTGAATAAAAATGCGAACGGGTACCCTTCCAGGTTTTTGATGAAAAACTGTGAAAAAAATGCAAAGGGGTATCCCTTTGCGATTTTGATGAAAAACTGAAGGCAAATGGCAAAGGGTACAACCTTTGAGTTCTAGTTTAAAAACTGAGTAAAAATGTAAAGGGGTACGTCTTTGGGTTTTAGCTGAAAAACTGAGTCGAAATGCTAAAGGGTACCTCTTCTGAGTTTTGGTTGAAAAATTGAGTAAAAATGCGAACGGGTACCCTTCTGGGTTTTTGATGAAAAACTGTGAAAAAAATGCAAAGGGGTATCCCTTTGGGATTTTGATGAAAAACTGAAGGCAAATGGCAAAGGGTACCACCTTTGAGTTCTGGTTTAAAAACTGAGTAAAAATGTAAAGGGGTACGTCTTTGGGTTTTAGCTGAAAAACTGAGTTGAAATGCTAAAGGGTACCCCTTCTGAGTTTTGGTTGAAAAATTGAATAAAAATGCGAACGGGTACCCTTCTAGGTTTTTGATGAAAAACTGTGAAAAAAA
Source organism: Excoecaria agallocha (assembly GCA_037975025.1). NCBI lineage: Eukaryota > Viridiplantae > Streptophyta > Magnoliopsida > Malpighiales > Euphorbiaceae > Excoecaria > Excoecaria agallocha. The sequence goes on along the minus strand of JBBPFJ010000019.1, from coordinate 1,485,447 downwards.
TGCAAAGGGGTATCCCTTTGGGATTTTGATGATAAACTGAAGGCAAATGGCAAAGGGTACCATCTTTGAGTTCTGGTTTAAAAACTGAGTAAAAATGTAAAGGGGTACGTCTTTGGGTTTTAGCTGAAAAACTGAGTTGAAATGCTAAAGGGTACCCCTTCTGAGTTTTGGTTGAAAAATTGAATAAAAATGCGAACGGGTACCCTTCTAGGTTTTTGATGAAAAACTGTGAAAAAAATGCAAAGGGGTATCCCTTTGCGATTTTGATGAAAAACTGAAGGCAAATGGCAAAGGGTACCACCTTTGAGTTCTAGTTTAAAAACTGAGTAAAAATGTAAAGGGGTACGTCTTTGGGTTTTAGCTGAAAAACTGAGTCGAAATGCTAAAGGGTACCCCTTCTGAGTTTTGGTTGAAAAATTGAGTAAAAATGCGAACGGGTACCCTTCTGGGTTTTTGATGAAAAACTGTGAAAAAAATGCAAAGGGGTATCCCTTTGGGATTTTGATGAAAAGCTGAAGGCAAATGGCAAAGGGTACCACCTTTGAGTTCTGGTTTAAAAACTGAGTAAAAATGTAAAGGGGTACGTCTTTGGGTTTTAGCTGAAAAACTGAGTCGAAATGCTAAAGGGTACCCCTTCTGAGTTTTGGTTGAAAAATTGAGTAAAAATGCGAACGGGTATCCTTCTGGGTTTTTGATGAAAAACTGTGAAAAAAATGCAAAGGGGTATCCCTTTGGGATTTTGATGAAAAACTGAAGGCAAATGGCAAAGGGTACCACCTTTGAGTTCTAGTTTAAAAACTGAGTAAAAATGTAAAGGGGTACGTCTTTGGGTTTTAGCTGAAAAACTGAGTCGAAATGCTAAAGGGTACCCCTTCTGAGTTTTGGTTGAAAAATTGAATAAAAATGCGAACGGGTACCCTTCTAGGTTTTTGATGAAAAACTGTGAAAAAAATGCAAAGGGGTATCCCTTTGCGATTTTGATGAAAAACTGAAGGCAAATGGCAAAGGGTACCACCTTTGAGTTCTAGTTTAAAAACTGAGTAAAAATGTAAAGGGGTACGTCTTTGGGTTTTAGCTGAAAAATTGAGTCGAAATGCTAAAGGGTACCCCTTCTGAGTTTTGGTTGAAAAATTGAGTAAAAATGCGAACGGGTATCCTTCTGGGTTTTTGATGAAAAACTGTGAAAAAAATGCAAAGGGGTATCCCTTTGGGATTTTGATGAAAAACTGAAGGCAAATGGCAAAGGGTACCACCTTTGAGTTCTGGTTTAAAAACTGAGTAAAAATATAAAGGGGTACGTCTTTGGGTTTTAGCTGAAAAACTGAGTCGAAATGCTAAAGGGTACCCCTTCTGAGTTTTGGTTGAAAAATTGAATAAAAATGCGAACGGGTACCCTTCTAGCTTTTTGATGAAAAACTGTGAAAAAAATGCAAAGGGGTATCCCTTTGGGATTTTGATGATAAACTGAAGGCAAATGGCAAAGGGTACCACCTTTGAGTTCAGGTTTAAAAACTGAGTAAAAATGTAAAGGGGTACGTCTTTGGGATTTTGATGAAAAACTGAAGGCAAATGGCAAAGGGTACCACCTTTGAGTTCTGGTTTAAAAACTGAGTAAAAATGTAAAGGGGTACGTCTTTGGGTTTTAGCTGAAAAACTGAGTTGAAATGCTAAAGGGTACCCCTTCTGAGTTTTGGTTGAAAAATTGAATAAAAATGCGAACGGGTACCCTTCTAGGTTTTTGATGAAAAACTGTGAAAAAAATGCAAAGGGGTATCCCTTTGCGATTTTGATGAAAAACTGAAGGCAAATGGCAAAGGGTACCACCTTTGAGTTCTAGTTTAAAAACTGAGTAAAAATGTAAAGGGGTACGTCTTTGGGTTTTAGCTGAAAAACTGAGTCGAAATGCTAAAGGGTACCCCTTCTGAGTTTTGGTTGAAAAATTGAGTAAAAATGCGAACGGGTACCCTTCTGGGTTTTTGATGAAAAACTGTGAAAAAAATGCAAAGGGGTATCCCTTTGGGATTTTGATGAAAAATTGAAGGCAAATGGCAAAGGGTACCACCTTTGAGTTCTGGTTTAAAAACTGAGTAAAAATGTAAAGGGGTACGTCTTTGGGTTTTAGCTGAAAAACTGAGTCGAAATGCTAAAGGGTACCCCTTCTGAGTTTTGGTTGAAAAATTGAATAAAAATGCGAACGGGTACCCATCTAGGTTTTTGATGAAAAACTGTGAAAAAAATGCAAAGGGGTATCCCTTTGGGATTTTGATGAAAAACTGAAGGCAAATGGCAAAGGGTACCACCTTTGAGTTCTAGTTTAAAAACTGAGTAAAAATGTAAAGGGGTACGTCTTTGGGTTTTAGCTGAAAAACTGAGTCGAAATGCTAAATTGTACCCCCTCTGAGTTTTGGTTGAGAAATTGAGTAAAAATGCGAACGGGTACCCTTCTGGGTTTTTGATGAAAAACTGTGAAAAAAATGCAAAGGGGTATCCCTTTGGGATTCTGAAGAAAAACATAGGGCAAATGGCATAGGGTACCACCTTTGAGTTTTGTTTTAAAAACTGAGTAAAAATGTAAAGCGGTAACTTTTTGGGTTTTAGCTGAAAAACTGAGTCGAAATGCTAAAGGGTACCCCTTCTGAGTTTTGGTTGAAAAATTGAGTAAAAATGCGAACGGGTACCCTTCTGGGTTTTTAATGAAAAACTGTGAAAAAAATGCAAAGGGGTATCCCTTTGGGATTTTGATGAAAAACTGAAGGCAAATGGCAAAGGGTACCACCTTTGAGTTCTGGTTTAAAAACTGAGTAAAAATGTAAAGGGGTACGTCTTTGGGTTTTAGCTGAAAAACTGAGTCGAAATGCTAAAGGGTACCCCTTCTGAGTTTTGGTTGAAAAATTGAATAAAAATGCGAACGGGTACCCTTCTAGGTTTTTGATGAAAAACTGTGAAAAAAATGCAAAGGGGTATCCCTTTGGGATTTTGATGAAAAACTGAAGGCAAATGGCAAAGGGTACCACCTTTGAGTTCTAGTTTAAAAACTGAGTAAAAATGTAAAGGGGTACGTCTTTGGATTTTAGCTGAAAAACTGAGTCGAAATGCTAAAGGGTACCCCTTCTGAGTTTTGGTTGAAAAATTGAGTAAAAATGCGAACGGGTACCCTTCTGGGTTTTTGATGAAAAACTGTGAAAAAAATGCAAAGGGGTATCCCTTTGGGATTTTGATGAAAAACTGAAGGCAAATGGCAAAGGGTACCACCTTTGAGTTCTGGTTTAAAAACTGAGTAAAAATGTAAAGGGGTACGTCTTTGGGTTTTAGCTCAAAAACTGAGTCGAAATGCTAAAGGGTACCCCTTCTGAGTTTTGGTTGAAAAATTGAATAAAAATGCGAACGGGTACCCTTCTAGGTTTTTGATGAAAAACTGTGAAAAAAATGCAAAGGGGTATCCCTTTGGGATTTTGATGAAAAACTGAAGGCAAATGGCAAAGGGTACCACCTTTGAGTTCTAGTTTAAAAACTGAGTAAAAATGTAAAGGGGTACGTCTTTGGGTTTTAGCTGAAAAACTGAGCCAAAATGCTAAAGGGTACCCCTTCTGAGTTTTGGTTGAAAAATTGAGTAAAAATGCGAACGGGTACCCTTCTGGATTTTTGATGAAAAAATGAGAAAAAAATGCAAATGGGGATAGACAAGTATTTGGATGACCAGCTGAACTCATTATGCCATTCTTTTAGGCTTCAAAAATATGATTCAACCCAAAAATCAAAGGCAGAAATTGGAATTCATAGTCACAAAGACAAAGACTTAATCACCATATTATAACAAAATCAGGTTGATGGATTAGAATTTGAAACCCGGGATGGTAATTGGGTTGCTTGCAAACCATCACCCCACAATTATGTTTTCTTGTTTGGGGAATCGCTTTATGTAAGTTTCTTGCTTTCTCTTTTTGCTTCTCATGTCATGCAAATTGGGTTACTTACACATGTAGTCATTAAATTTTTACAGCCAACTTATAACCATAATATAACAGATTAATATCACCCATAATTACTGAACTTACACCTAATAACCCAAAAGTAACTGAATTATTTTTTATAATGAAATTGTTACTGAATTTTGTATTATTTTGCACAAAAGTTATCTTGATCGGTTTCTAGCAACAACCATCTCTGAAGTGCTGACATGGCACGCCACGTCATCTACTTGTGCACACGCGGCGTGCCACGTCAGTTACTTTTGCACATGTGACATGCTATGTCAACTACTTTTGCACAAGTGGCATGCCACTTTAGTGTACTTATTTACACATGGCATGCCACATCAGCACTCCGACAAGAGTCATCACCGGAAACCGGTTAAAATAAATTTTGTGCAAAATAGTACAAAATTCAGTGACAATTTCGTTACAAAAAATAATTCAGTTATTTTTGGGTTATTAAGCGTAAGTTCAGTGATTATGAGTGAAATTAACCCCGAATCTAACACAATTCTTTTTTTTCTTGTAAGCATGTACAAATGGTCGAGTATACGCCCCAAATCATCAGGTAACAACAAAAGAAAATAAATTAAGGTACTCAATTGGATTGTTCACAGCTTTTAAGAAGGGATATATGATAAAGGCAACAGAGGAGCTGGTGGATGAAGAACATCCTTTGCTATATAAGCCTTTTGATTTTGGTGAAGTTCTTGAATTGGAAAAAAGAGATGCGGCTGCGAATAAGACATATGTTCCTTTGATTGCTTATTTTGGTATTGATGTTTGATTATACTTTCCCCATAATCAACCTTTTCTGCTAAATGTGCATTAATAAAAATAATGGTGTGCTCTACCTGCAGTTTGTATTTGTCATATGATGCTTTGCCCATAATTTATCTTTTCAGCTAAGCGTGCATTAATAAATAATGGTGTGTTCTACCTATTTGTGATTGTTATATGACTTATTTTCTATCATTATTCCTTCACTAAATTTCCCGCAAAAGTGGTGCTCTCTCTCTAATTTCTATCTCTATATCACTGTTTTCTTCCAATGATGAGAAATATGTATTCAATTCCAAACTAAGGAAATATGAAACTGGAGAAAATTTTCACAATTTTTATTTATTTATTTAAGAAGACTTGACACCTTTACATGAAATCGGTACTATAATACACGAAGCCGATAAAGAGCCTAAGGAAAAGACAGAGACACAAACCAAGAAATCCAATAAACTTATCACCTGAATTACAGTAAATTAATTTAAATTAAATTCTGTAATAAGCTTTAACCATGTTGCTATCACCTTTATTCTGGGCATTGCTGGATAGATAGAAATCGAGGAGACCTTGATGTTCAAATGGCTTATACAGTAACGGATGATCTTCATCAACTAGCTCCTCCGGTGCCTTGATCAATCCTTTCAGGAATGAAAATAATCCAACTGCATATTGAATCTCTTCGCCTCCCACCATCACTCTATGGTAGCACGATTTTATTCTATCATTGCTCCATGCCTACATCCAAAAACTCTTCAATTAAGCATTACAGATAAGTTTGATATAATTAGCAGGTTGATTTCACCCATGCTTGTCATACTTATACTAAAATAATTTACTGGTAACAATAAATATTTTTAGAACTGACCATGCATGCATCACCGACTATGACCACAAAAGAGGAGTGGGAAGACGGATGATAAGACATCCACTCTCCATTTCTTGCTCTTATTTCCAAACCCTTAACATGATTCTGATGAAGAATGGACAAGAAGCTCTTATCTGTATGACCCTTGAATCCAAGATTAGTCTCTGCCTGTGATCTCCTATATCTCAACAAACGTAGAAGATATGTGGTCGATTTTATGTGACACTTACTGTACTCTTTCTCTATGTCGTAGCTTTCACATGTCATTCTCACCAACACCTCTTGCAATTCAGCTACCATTTTTGCATAAGAGTACACAATTTCACTAAAATAAATAAATAAATAAATAAACATTTGTTAGTCTTTGAAATATTAGCTTAATGGTACAATGATCTCAGTCAGAAACCAATCAAAACGAACAAACCAATGTTTGCATTAGAAAAAACAAAACTAATCTAATATGTAGTAGGTGCAGTGGGTTATTTCAGTTCATTTTTTAGTAAAAATCGAACGGAATAGACCAGTCTCTATAGTAAACAACCAAACTAAACAAATCACATTTATTTCTAATAACTAATACCAGAAATTTTGGTTTCCTTGGGGCCACATGAGGTTAGTGAAGTTTTGGCATTCATCTTTACTGGTAGCATACTCAATCCCCAAACCTTCATGGATAGGAAAAGTGGAGATTTTGCCCATGTAGCCATGAGCAGGCTTAGGGTTTGCATTTTTCATTTTCGTTTCTTGAGGAAGCTGGAATAATTCCTCAAGTGCATGAAGAAGTTTTTCGTGAAATTCAAGACTAGGATTACTGTATACTACTTCGAAACACCCATATTCCTCTAGTGCTTTTCTAATATCCTGGCAAGCTGAATTCCAGGAACTTGAATCAGGCTTCAGGTTTTCAACTGATAAGTCCACAAGAGGAATTCTTGAAATTGTTTGGGAACCCATGGCTGTGTGCTTTTTCGGGATTTCCAATTCAGGTTGTCTTGATTTATAGAAGGATTTTTAACTACAATGTAGAAAGGACATGACATTCTATAAGTTCATCCAGTGTCTAGATATTTGAATTTTTATTTAATTTTCTCGTAAATCAAATTCCAAATATTTAATTTAATAATTCTTTTTAAAAATAGGGATTTAAAATAAGAATATATTAATATTAAAATGTTGATTTCATTAAAATTATTATCTTAATTCACTTTATTAAATACTTTGTTAAAAGGATGCTGCATATCCCAGCAAATAATAAACTTTTTCTATGATCAGAAACAAATAATTCACTTCGAGCTTTCTTAAAAGCCAAAATTGATATGCTAAAAACAGGTATAATGAAATCACTGCTGACGTCATAGATGTCCTTGAAAGTTTTTAATTTGATATTTGTTTTCTTTGGCCGTCTGATGGTCCTCCATGTGGTCCAGCCCTATATATATATATATATATATGTGTGTGTGTGTGTATTGATCTATCAACAATTAATGATATAATGTAATCTAATGGTTAAAAAAATGTGATCTATATTTATTGATCTAGAATTTATAATCCCTTTTAGGATTAAATCTGTATTATTATAAATAAGATTCTTTTAAATCCATGTTCTTAAAAATTTATAAATTTTGTACATCTAATCAAATTTTATTTGTATAATTATGAAATGTATTAATAATTTTATTGATAAAAGAGAGAAAATATATTATAAAAATGGCAAATTAATGTGTTTTTATAAGAGTAATTAATTATATGACATACTTATTAATTAGAATTAACAATCATTAGAACAAATTATAATAAAAAAATAGATATGACACACACACGCATAAATATGAAATAAAATAAAAAAAATGAAAAATATAACTATAGCAACGGATTTAACATACATTTTCAGTCGCTAAAGTCTTAAAAATATATAAAATATAGCGACACATTGTCTGTCACTATTGTAATAAGTAAAATATACTCAGCGGCGGAAGGTCTTGTAGCAAATCCGTTGCTATATGTTGGCACATGCTTGTTGCCACAATTAGTGACGTATGTATTTTCCATTGCTATGATCTATAGCAGAATAATAAAATTAGCGACAGCTGTTCTGCCAAAGAATCCGTTGCTATATGTTGGCACATGCTTGCTACCTCAATTAGTGACAATGTATTTTCCGTTGCTATATTCTATAGCAGAATAATAAATTTAGCGACAACATATTCTGCCACAGAATCCATTTTTATATGTTGGCATCAACTTTTCAATCCAAAATTAGCGTCAGAATCTTTCATCCATCCCTATTTTATAAAATTTTTACTTTTTAAATTTTTCCGGCAACAAATTCTAAAATTATTTCCGATTCGTTTTTATATTATAAAAAAATTACCGACAAAACTCAGTCGCTTTTTTTTACATCACTAGTTAAATACATATTTTTACCAATTATAAAATCCGTCAGAATTTTACAAAATTCTTGTACTGAAATTCAGGATTTTTTTTTAAAGAATATAATTCCTCTAATTTATTTGCAACCGCACGCCTTAAATAAAAACAACCAATATTTTTGTCAAGATTCTTTTTGTCTAATTATTTTTAAGAATTAGTTAGCATACTCAAGTTGGCATTCTTGTACTGTACCCCCTTGAGTTTGAGGAGGATTAGCGTAATCAATTATCATTTGGGAACTAGACATTTTTCTGTCCTTTAAATTAATTTTAGAAAATTTCAAATTAATCCATGATCAACTGGTTTGGATATTCTATCGGATTATGTTGATTTTTTCAATCCAGTTTAATATGTATAATATATCTTTCATTCTCATGGATCGAGAATTTTTAATACTTTTCGGCTTTCTTAATTACAACCATATGTTATTAGGAAGTATCATATATGAAAGTTTGCATTTTTAATCGAATGTTGGTCATATTAGTGGTTCTATTTTTGTAAATATATCTATTAAGTTTGTTTCACATGGTTAACGATATATTCTTGCTGATATTTATCTCTGGAAGTTTGTGTCGTAACTCAAGATCAGCAAAAGATCAATCTCAATTTCATTATATCTGGTAGCAGTAACTGAAAATACACATTTATTTTGAATATAGGCACACACATATATGATACAGAAGCAGAAATTAATTAATTATTTAATTACAGTAATTCTTTTTCCCCTTCAAATACCACAATATGCCTTAACAGGACAATTGGATTTGTAACCCTCCTCCGTGAGATAGAAATCTAATAATCCAATATGATTTAATGGCTTGTACATCAACGGATACTCCTCATCTACTAGTTCTTGAGATACTTCTATTATTCCACTGTTGAACCCAAACAGCCCCATTGAGTATCTATCCACCTTCCCATTCATGATCACCCTATGTTTAGGTGCTATTATTCTGTCATTGCTCCATGCCTATCCCAATTATATCAAATCAAATAGTGAATTTATAAATTTGAATATTCTTAAATCAATTTTGGCCAGAAAGTCTAACTTGAATAATTAATTAATGGAACTCCTAATATGAAATCAATACAACTAAGTTAATAGTACGTACCATCAAAGCATCGCCGGCTATGACGACGAAGGATGTGGGTGAGAACTCAACATTAATGCTTTGACCGTCCTTTGTATCCACTTGTAAACCATAAACTTGACTTTGGTGAAGTATTGTTGTGAAGCTCTTGTCAGTGTGAGTGATAAACCCTAAATTAGGCTTATCTCCTTTGGGTACTCTATTTTTCAAAAGCCTAAGAAGGTAAGTAGTAGAGTCCACATATGAGTCATGATACTTCTCTACTCCATAGCTTTCAAATATCATTCTAGTCACCATCTCATCTAGCTCTCCTGTTATCTTTGCATACTCGTAAACACACTTACTACACCAAAGAAAAATAAAAAAATAAACATGAATTTAATTAGATAAAGAAATTACACTATAAGAAAATGACAAATATAAGGGACTGTTTTTTTTTCATAGAAAATCCATCGCTAGAACCTTATCTACATGCATTTTACCTATTGAATGGCTAAACCATTGGTAAAAGGCTTTAACGGAACCCTTTAGCAATGGATTCGTATGTCGCTAAAACTTGTATTTTTTGTAATGCGATATGAGCAGAACAATTCAATGACAGAATGCCATGTAAATAAAATAAACGAAAGAGTAAGAAATGAATCAGTGGTTGAGTTAATACCAGAAGTGAGAATTCCCATTAGGCCACATAAGATTAGTGAAATTTTGAGTAGCTTGTAGAGAAGTTGCATTGTCAATGCCCAAGCTTTCATGGAGGGGAATTTTGGGTATTTGTCCAACATAACCTTTTAAGGGTTTCTGATATTTGTTTTGCATTTTGGTATGAGTGGGAAGATCAAACAACTCCTTCATCACACCAAAGACCTCATCACGAAGTTGAGGAGATAGTTTGTTGTAGTTTACTATAAAACACCCATACTCTTCAAGACCTTGCCTAACTTCACTACATGTTTTCTGCCAAATACGTGTGCCCGGTTTCAAATTTTCATCGGTGAAGTCTATGGTAGGAAGCTTTGGCAAACCCATTATTTGATTGGCCATTTTTGTGTCTCTGGTTGGGTCTTGCTTCTCTTTTCTGGCTTCTTAATTACGTTGTTATTCAGGTTACATTGATATTATTTTTATATTAATATGTAGATCCGCGTTTTACCATAAGGTGAGTATTTGCCCGTAATTAGGAGGTCAAGAGTTCAATTCGTCCTTATAACCAAAATAAAAATAAATTGAGCATTAATTTATAATTTTTAAACTCTAAAAATTTAGACCCCAATTAAAATTATAAGTATAAAATATTTTTGGGAAAACACAAATGAGAATACTTGCAAACTATTTAATTAGTAATTGTTATTTCGATAAGACTCGGGGATATGTTGCTATTATTTTTTCCTTTTACTTATTTTTTATGATGGTGGTTTAGTAATTACATATCATCTTAATGATTGAAATAACATTCTTTTAATACAAAAACTTATTAATTACTAAATAAAATGAAGATTTATGAACGTTATAACTTAGAATTTGATTTTTAAATTAAAAAGTATACTAATAAATAGGAATTAGGATCAAATTTGCCATTAAACATTAAAATGGTAAAAAATTATATCTTTAAGGTTTGTTTTTTTAAATGTCCTTAATGTATTAAAAATTTTACTGATTTTCCCCTATATTCAATACTTTAATTAAGAAATAAATAAGGATTATTTTCAATACTTTAAAATCAAATATAAACTATTTTTTCATATTTATCATCAATAAAAAAAGTCGTGATTTTTTAAAAATGGGGAAAATTTTAAAAAAATTTAGAAATTTATTGTTACAGTAAAAAAATTTTAAAATTTTGGATGTCGAAAATCGATATAGTAAGACTGTCTATTTTTGTCAGGATGGACCCATATATATATATATATAATCAGGATGGACCCATATATATATATATATATATATATATATATATATATATATATATAAGTATCAGAAACTAGCATAACGTGTACCAATCTTTAAAAAAGAAATAGCAGGTGCACGGATTTTGCAATTAATTTGGTTGTCATGATATGTGCAGTTGTTCACCTAATGATATGTGCAGTTGTTCATAGTCCACTTGGTTATGGTGCTGGTTATATTTGCAAAATTCATATTTACATGGCAAAAATAAATTATATAATTTTTAATACTTTAAAAAAGTTTTAAAAAAAGTATATAATTTAATTTTAATAATTTAAAAGTAAATTTAAACATAATTTCAATAAATATTGTTAAACTTAATGCGTATATATTTTCGTTTCATTACAAAATAGAAATTTTTTATTCAAATCTGAATTTTTTATAAACTAAATCAAATAAAAAGTCCAACGTAGGCATTTACAAAATAATGTTGGAGCTAGAATAAGAATTTGGTGGGACTTATATTATGAAAAAGAAAGATAAACTACTAATTTTTGTCTCTTTCCCAAATATCCTCATGTCCATGCATAATCTTAGAGACAATCAACCTCTTGTCATTTTGCTTCAGACGTCACTTATAATTTTTAATTTACTTAAAATAATAGGAAATATTATGTTATAACATCATGAATTACGTACAAAAAATAATCAAGAAAATAGTATAAATTATTACTTGTGCTAAATGATATTATTTTCAATGAAGATGATAACATTATTTTTAGGAAAATTAATTGGTAATTTGTCACTCTTGGTTTAGTTGACCACTAGTTTCTTAGTTACTTCTTTTTGTACTAATAATATATTTAAGAGTCGAAATCTGGTCCCAAATGATAACCACGAGAATGATTATACAATTGTCATTCTTTCATTCTTTGTCTCTTAATAACTCATCATCGTATGTATGTATATATATAATTAATTTGGCAAGTGTCTTAGGTTCCTAACCAATAATAATGCAAGGCATAAGCTTGATGTCTTCATTTTCCCTGAAAATGACTAATAATCTAATATAATTTTTCACCCAATTATAATGAACTAAATTGATTTAACATTACAATTTAGTTATCGTCTATCTACCTGGACATCCTTTTATGAAGTCAATTCAAATATTTAATGATAATCATAAAGTTTTTAGGGTCATAATGGGGTCCAGATTCGAGTGACATGCATGTATATACAAATCTACAAAGTTGAAAAACATGAGAATACTACAACTGCTTACCGATCGCTACGTCAATTCATGGGCTATTTGGACCGCTGTATTTATTTATTCATGAAAATATAGCATAATTGATATCTCTTCATTATTCTTTTATTGTTTTCACATTAATTGAAAAAATAAATTATGCTTTCCTTTTCATAAACTTAACCATTAATATAATACGCTGTTAGCGTTTAAGAGTCATTTTAATTAATTAAGACTCACTTAAAGGTTTCAATATATCTCCTAATCAATGTATACGACCACTATATTTTACAAAATTCTTCTTTTTATTAACATTAATTAGTTGTTTGTCTGTGATATATGACAAGCTAAATACGTACTTATAATTTTTTCTTGTTAACCTCATTATGATTCTGTTCAAAGTCACATTATAAAAATTGCTTTTCTGAATTTTATGTGATTACTTATTTGTTTTTTTAGGTGGTTGTATGTTCATCGAATTTGATATAAGGACCACCCAATGATTGAAGCTTTGGACTCTTAAAATTATTTGTGAAAATGACAATAATTTCCTATATTTTCTTGGGGTTTCTTCATAACTACCCAAAAAAACTATTTATATATCATATATATTTGCACCTTCATATTTTTCAACTTTCTTAAATACCATTTTTTTAATTTTCTCTTTCATAATTGCTATTTTTTAAACTTCAACTTTCAAAAATGCTCCACATCTCATAAATGCTTATAATGCTTCATATTCCTACTAAATACTTCATCCTTTTCTTTTTCAATTCACCATGATTATACGATTATCAATTTCGTTTTTATAATAAAATTTATTCAAATTGGAATAATTTTTCAATATAATGATTTGCCTCAGCTTATTTTCTCAAATCCTACAATTTTAAATCATTCCTTAGAGTTTAAAATAAAACCATCCTTTGAGTTCTTGAGGTCGATTCTTGATAGTGATAAAAAAAAATTGCAGCTGCTCTTAAGTGTTCTTCATGGTTTGTGACCTCTAATTCATGGCCTCTTGAAATGAGATCAAATATTGAATTTTTAATGAAAGAGGGAGTGCGTCCTCATGTTGTAGAAAAGTTTGCAACTCGGCGCCCAAGAGCTATAATTCAAAAGCATGACAGAATCATTTATGCGGTGAATGTTGTTAAGAATCTGGGCTTTGAACCAACTGCTCTTATGTCTATGCATGTTGTTGCAGTGATTCTATCAACGAGCGAATTGGCTTGGAACAAGAAAATTGATGCCATGAAGAGCATTGGTGGGATGAAAAGGAGATTTTGTTGGCTTTTAAGTGAGCCATTGTAGAAAGTACATCTGTCACAGAAGCCATGCAACTCAAAGCAGCTTTCAAAACATCCTGAGAACACCTTGGTTTCACAATAGTTCTTACCTGCAAAATCAAGATAAAAAATTAATCATCAATAATAATAATAATAATAATAATAAACCAGCAGTAAACTATAGAAAGGCTTCATCATTTTTCATAGAATAACATTTACCAACATTCAAAATGTTCACTGACTTAACAAATAGTTCTACAACTTCAACATAACAGTACAAAGAGGTTATCTTTTAGAAATGGAAAGAGATGAAATGGCTAAGCCATTAGAATTACTTGGTTCAACTGCAATAAGTGACCTTTCATTACCCAATAAACCAGAATCAACCTTGAGGCTAAAGAAAATATACTATATTTATTTATGTACAAAAGTAAATACACTGTATTTTTGTCAAAATAAATAAAATACAATATATTGAGTTTTATCAAAGGAAAATACATTATATTTTATTTATGTGCAAAAATAAATACACTGTATTTTAGTCAAAAGAAAATAAAATACAGTGCATTGAGTTTCGTCAAAAGAAAATACACTGTATTTTTATTTATGTGCAAAAGTAAATACATTGTATTTTAGTAAAAAAAAATACAGTGTATTTTAGTCAAAAGAAAAGAAAATACAGTGTATTGGGTTTCGTAAAAAAAATACACTGTATTTTTAGTATCTTACAATGTATGAAAGTTAATCTTCTGAAATAAGATTTACTCTAAGGCCACTGGTTTGCAGACAATTGCTGCAGGAATTGCAGGTAACCCTTAAAACATCACTTCCTATATCAATCTGCACATTGAATTCTCTTGGAGGAGAGCCCAGCTTCACTTTGGTAAAATAGAGTCTGAACAAAGCAAAGAAACAAAAAATTGAAGAACAAAAGTCAATGCTGATTAATTAAGCACTATAGAAAATATCAGTAGTTGATTTCATCTCAAGTAGAGTGAAATGCCACAAAACTGAATAGCAACCAAGACAGTATATTACGACGAAGTTGAAGTCCCATCCATCCTGATTGACAAAGGGCAACCAAAGAAAGAACAGCAAAAACAAAAATTAGTTAAAGAATAATTTAAACAAAAAAATGAAGTAAGTTAAAATACAATCATTGTCACAATTCAATGATACGAAATACAATCAATTACCAGATATTCATTCTTACTGTTACTATGTTAAGCAAAGAATCCATCATCGCTTATACAAATCGATATGAAACAAAACCTCAGTTCCTTATTTTCTCTGTTCATTCTACTTTAAAAACACAAACCATCAGCTATCCCCTTTTGATAAGCAATAGAAAATCATATCCTATAAATGCTAGTCCAGGTTAAGAAAAATAAAAATTGAGCCAAATTTAATAATTCTTAACAAACCCATCACTAGAAGTTCAAGAATAGCAAAAAATGTTACATGTCAATAAAGATAAAGAGGAAAAAAAAAGACAAGCACCCCGTTAGCGAGTACCAATTAAAAACTTTAGGAAAACTTCAACTCGAAAATGCACACCATTAAAGAAAGCTTAAAGTTTCTTTATTAACAAAACAATCAGAGCAGAAGAATAAAATTACCCGACGAGATAGGGATCAGAAGAACCTTCTGATCCTTGGACAGGGAATTCAACAACACCACCAGCAAAGCCCTGCAAGAGACGAGCGTGACTGAGTCAGTCATGAGCCCTGAGTTGGTCAATTTGAACTCGATGTTTCAAAGGAAAAGCCCTCTCCAGAGGGAGAAGAGTAGCAGAGTAAACCACCAACAGAGGCGTAAGTACCAGTGCTGTTAGGATCAAGAATGGCAGTTCTTAAAGAGATAGTTTCTTTAAAGAAAGAGATCGGGGTGATGATAATATCGGTGATTTTTTTCTTTTATGCATTTGAAACAGAGAAATAAGAGAAAACAAAGAACAAGACAGAGAAGACACAGAAAAACTGCACATTTACCCATGCACATAGTCCTCAAGTTTCAGATATCTCGGCGTGTATGAAATTAAGAAGTTTGATGTTGACCGGTGACCGGAAATTGAGCGGTGGCTGTGGAAGCTCGTTTCAAAAGAACAGCAAAATAGAAAGTATATATATAAAAAGGAGCATTTTTGACAGTGAAAAGTACAAAAAATATATAAATGATATCGTATAAAACTAATTGAGTATTTTTGAAAAGAAGGGTTAAAAAATGGTAAATCATGTAATTTTCCCTATTTTCTTTTATATGCGTTTCTTCTGTAGATTGGATTGTTTAACGAATACGCAAAAGCCCTTTGGCATTGGCTTAGGTTGGGCTTTATATGAGTATTGGACCAAAATAATTCTGAGCTTTTCCCATGTTGATCTTGACAGGAACATCGAAACTTTTAATGGGATCCAATTTTTTTTTCCTTTTTGGTGTTTTTCAGTTAAATCGAATCGATTTATCATAAATAAAATTCTTTTGAGTATTAATTTTTCTCATTCACAATTTCTAAATCTTAACAACTTAGCCAAAGTTCAAAAAGTTTTTTAGTGGCCAAGTCTCCGGCTATTTTGCATTGTGCTGCCACAAACTTGTAAGGCATTTTTTTTCTTAATTAATAGGGGAGAAATGAATTCTTAGTTCCTACGTCCCTGAATGATAATTTGTCAATTGACTTTTCTTATAACTTAAAAATTTATTTAGCATTTGCTTGAAGGGTGAGATATGATGTGTGTGCATTTATAGCACGCATATATTTAAATCGTTCGATCAAACAAACAACTGCGATTCGACAGTTCAAATATACACACTATATGTACGCATTCACTGAATTAATATTTAAATCCAAATAGAAATTTAATAAAACAAAAGAAAATGTTAATTTAAAACTCAACGTATACTGAAAAAAAAAAACGTAATTTTATCTAGACAATGTTAATTTATATGGGGACTAATTTAACAGTATGATTGCAAGAACTTGACCATTGGTGTAGTGCTTAATTTTCTTCTCTACGTTAAACATAACATATTTTCTAACAAACTACACAAGGAAACTAGAAAATGTTGCTTTATTATCGCCTCTGGAAATTAAACAGCTTGATAGAAACTGCAAAAGTACAAGCAAAAAGCACTACAAATCCAAGAATAATGGCAGCAACTAAAGGCACAAAATCATGTCTAAAACCGAAGAAATCAGCGACAAATTGTTCCACAGTTAAGCCTGTTTCAAGTGTCTCCTTACTATCTCCAAATTGTGATGCAATCAGTCCGTACAATGTCCAAGCAACAGGGCATATCCAGCAGTACCATCTCCACCACACAGGCGTCCTCTGCAATTACAATTACAATCAAACAACAAACTCAACTTAAATAGCAGTATTGAAGGTTATGCTTAGCGAGGACTACTTACAGGTCGAGGGATCACAAAGCCCGAAAATAGATTCCAAGTTGCGTAAAATGCAGAAGAAATTATGGAGGCAATGTGGTGGTTAGGTGATACAGCAACAGCCATCATGCCATAGAAAGTGAAGTACAACAATGTGAAGTACATGAAATACAAATACCAAAAGAACTTAGAGCCACTCCATTCATATCCATTCATTGAATAGACTATAAGACCATAAACTGCAGCTTGCACAAATATATATGGAATCTCAATCACAACCTGCATCAAAAGATCAGATTTAATACATGGATATCTTCTTGGAATTTATAGTTTGTTGCAGGTTTATTACCTGTGCAAAGGCATATGGCAAAGCTGAGTACATGCCAGCTGCACTTTCTCTATAGAACACCGTTCTTTCGACAGCAACTATAGGCTGCACTGATGATGCATTCTGGATGCCAAGGAATAGAACAGCAGAATACACTGAACCCATTGCATTAAAAAGATCTTGTTGTTTAGTTCTGAAATAATTTATAACAAGAAACACATTAGTTATCCGCTTTAAAGTTTGTGTTCTGTGATCAGTTCTTGAAATAGAGCTTACATTTTGGAGCCTAGATTCCAGAACATTGTTCCAAAGATCAAGCCTATGAAACTTGTAAACAGAAATCTCACAGCAGTGTATGGTGGATTTCTCCAATATGACAGATGCTGTTTCCATAAGCAGGCCCGAAATTGGGCGAGAAATGATAGTGAATATTGACTAGAGAAATGGAGATCCTCAGAACCAGGAGCAGTCTTGCTTAAATCCTTAATCAGGGCTTTGTTTCTCCTGCAAAATTATTCTTACTTCATGTTATACGCATAAAGATGATGGTTTAAGACGCAGTTCAATCTAATAAATTACCTGTACAATCCTGAGTTTTTATAGATTTCACAAAAATCAATCCCCAAAGCTAGTTCTTGTGCTGGACTGGTAACTTCCAGCATCCAGGTTGCTGGATTATAACCATCTTTTATTTTGCTTACTCCTTCAATTTTCTTGATTTTAAACATATGTGAATTAGATTATTAAAATGAAGCAAAAATATGAGGACAATATGTCACACTTTTTACAACAGTATACCTCAAAATATTTGATTAGATGGCAAGAATGGCGACCTAGTGGCCCTACATAAATCTCTTGTCCTCCTCGTTGGAGGAGGAATAGCTGATACATATATACCATGTTAAACATGTATATCAAGTACATGATCAAATGTATAATTGAATATTTATTACCTCATCAAAAGCTTCAAATATATCAATGCTTGGCTGATGGATGGTGCAAACAACTGTTCTTCCTGTATCAACTGTGTTCCTAATTGTTCTCATGACAATTGCAGCAGCTCTTGCATCTAATCCTGAAGTTGGTTCGTCCATAAAAATTATCGATGGGTTTGCCACTAACTCAACAGCAATGGTTAAACGCTTTCTTTGCTCAATTGACAGACCATTGACACCAGGTAACCCAACTAATGCTTGCCTCAATGGATTCAACTCCACTAGCTCCATGACCTCCTCAATGAACATATGCACAATTGTCGAAGTTTGAAAATTTTAAAGTTGCTTTGCTTGAGTTCACAAATTTCTGTTATAATTGTTTACCTTTCTGGTTTGAATGTCAGCTGTAGTAGAGAGCCGAAGCCAAGCTGAGAAGAGTACTGACTCATAAACAGTAATATGTGGCGAGTGTATGTCATTTTGCTCGCAATAACCAGAAATTCGAGCAAAAGTTTCTTGCTTTTTTGGGTACCCAGAAACTATCATATTTCCCTCAATGTATCCCCCAGTTTTTCTACCAGCTAGCACATCCATTAGAGTTGTTTTACCAGCACTACTTACACCCATTAGAGCAGTGAGAATACCAGGCCTAAAAGCTCCACTCACACCATTCAATAATACTAGTTTATCTTCATGAACACCCACATTTTTCATTGCCTGCAGAATCCAATTCAGAAATGCCACTTATAGCACGAAAAATCACAATAAAACAGGAATTCCATCATATGTCAGGCTTTATATGCTACCTGTGGCATGTCAACAGAGTATACAATCTCATCAAATGCAATGGAGTGTGGTTCGAATGGAAGAACCATTCCTTTTCTATTGCTATTGTTCTTTCTTTCCTTTTTTTTTAAAAAAAAACCTTGTCATTTATGTTATAGGTTGATATATATAAGAATACCAGAGAAGCTATATATTCAATAAATAAAATTTTCTACTTAACAAAAAACAAATTACGTTCCCTTTTTTAGGATATATTTATATATTTGATTCATAAAATAATTCAGGTTGTGATAATATTTTCTTTTAAATTAAAAAATTTGAACATCATTTTGATTTCAATGGATCTTTTATTATTATAAATATATTCACCGGATATTGCTTTAACTCGCTACTGGGTTACCTTATTTGGTATTACCAGAAGACTACTTCTACGCAAAAATAGTTACATCCGCGCAGATGTAGTTCAAGATTTTTTTTTGATTGTTACTCTCTGAACTGTTTATATTATTTACATTCTGATTAATCAAAGTGTAATTGATTAATAAATTACTCGAATCTTGGATATTTGTATTATAATTAATCAAAGTGTAATTGATTAAATCATGACAACAATTTAGTTGAATGTCATTTCATGTTCCAACATTTATACATTTTCACCCTCATGCATCCAACAAGGAATATAATGGTTCAATAATCTTTCAGTCCAAGTATTTTCTTGATTCAACAATGATGTTTTCTTTCTTTCTTTCCTTTTTTTTTGAAAAAACCTTGTCATTTATGTTATAGGTAGATATATATAAGAATACCAGAGAAGCTATATATTCAAAAAATAATTTTTTCTACTTAAGAAAAAACAAATTACGTTCCCTTTTCTAGGATATATTTATATATTTGATTCATAAAAATAATTCAGGTTGTGCTAATATTTTCTTTTAAATTAAAAAATTTGAACATCATTTTGATTTCAATGGATCTTTTATTATTATAAATATATTCACCGGATATTGCTTTAACACGCTACTGGGTTACCTTATTTGGTATTACCAAAAGACTACTTCTGCACAGAAATAGTTACATCCGCGCAGATGTAGTTCAGGATTTTTTTTTTGAATTTTACTCTCTAAACTGTTTATATTCTTTACATTCTGATTAATCAAAGTTTAATGGATTAATAAATTACTCGAATCTTGGATATTTGTATTATAATTAATCAAAGTGTAATTGATTAAATCATGACAACAATTTTGTTGAATTCCATTTCAAGTTCCAACATGTATACATTTTCACCCTCATACATCCAACCAGGTATATAATGGTTCAATAATCTTCCAGTCCGAGTTTTTTCTTGATTCAAAAATGATGTTTACTTTCTTTCTTTCCTCTTTTTTAAAAAAAACCTTGCCATTTATGTTATAGGTAGATATATATAAGAATACCAGAGAAGCTATATATTCAATAAATAAATTTTTCTACTTAACAACAAACAAATTACGTTCCCTTTTCTAGGATATTTTTATATATTTGATTCATAAAATAATTCAGGTTGTGCTAATATTTTCTTTTAAATTAAAAAATTTGAACATCATTTTGATTTCAATGGATCTTTTATTAGTATAAATATATTCACCGGATATTGCTTTAACTCGCTACTGGGTTACCTTATTTGGTATTGCCAGAAGACTACTTCTGCGCAGAAATAGTTACATCCGCGCAGATGTAGTTCAGGATTTTTTTTATTTTGATTGTTACTCTCTGAACTGTTTATATTATTTACATTCTGATTAATCAAAGTGTAAATTATTAATAAATTACTCGAATCTTGGATATTTGTATTATAATTAATCAAAGTGCAATTGATTAAATCATGACAACAATTTTGTTAAATGTCATCTCAAGTTCCAACATTTATACATTTTCACCCTCATGCATCCAACAAAGTATATAATGGTTCAATAATCTTCCAGTCCGAGTGTTTTCTTGATTCAAAAATGATGTTTTCTTTCTTTCTTTCCTTTTTTTTAAAAAAACCTTGTCATTTATGTTATCGGTAGATATATATAAGAATAACAGAGAAGCTAAATATTCAATAAATAAATTTTTCTACTTAACAAAAAACAAATTACGTTCCCTTTTCTAGGATATTTTTATATATTTGATTCATAAAATAATTCAGGTTGTGCTAATATTTTCTTTTAAATTAAAAAATTTGAACATCATTTTGATTTCAATGGAACTTTTATTATTATAAATATATTCACCGGATATTGCTTTAACTCGCTACTGGGTTACCTTATTTGGTATTACCAGAAGACTACTTCTGCGCAGAAATAGTTACATCCGCGCAGATGTAGTTCAGGATTTTTTTTATTTCGATTGTTACTCTCTGAACTATTTATATTATTTACATTCAGATTAATCAAAGTGTAATTGATTAATAAATTACTCGAATCTTTGATATTTGTATTATAATTAATCAAAGTGTAATTGATTAAATCATGACAACAATTTTGTTGAATGTCATTTCAAGTTCCAACATTTATACATTTTCACCCTCATGCATCCAACAAGGTATATAATGGTTCAATAATCTTCCAGTCCGAGTATTTTCTTGATTCAAAAATGATGTTTTCTTTCTTTCCTTCCTTTTTTTAAAAAAAAAACCATGTCATTTATGTTATAGGTAGATATATATAAGAATACCAGAGAAGCTATATATTCAATAAATAAATTTTTCTACTTAACAAAAAACAAATTACGTTCCCTTTTCTAGGATATTTTTATATATTTGATTCATAAAATAATTCAGGTTGTGCTAATATTTTTTTTAAATTATTTGAACATCATTTTGATTTCAATGGATCTTTTATTATTATAAATATTTTCACCAGATATAGCTTTAACTCGCTACTGGGTTACCTTATTTGGTATTACCAAATGACTACTTCGGCGCAGTAATAGTTACATCCGTGCAGATGTAGTTCAGGATTTTTTTTATTTTGATTGTTACTCTCTGAACTGTTTATATTATTTACATTCTAATTAATCAAAGTGTAATTGATTAATAAATTACTCGAATCTTGGATATTTGTATTATAATTAATCAAAGTTTAATTGATTAAATCATGACAATAATTTTGTTTATTGTCATTTCAAGTTCCAACATTTATACATTTTCACCCTCATGCATCCAACAAGGAATGTAATGGTTCAATAATCTTCCAGTCCGAGTATTTTCTTGATTCAAAAATGATGTTTTCTTTCTTTCTTTCCTTTTTTTTAAAAAAACCTTGTCATTTATGTTATAGGTAGATATATATAAGAATACCAGAGAAGCTATATATTCAATAAATAAATTTTTCTACTTAACAAAAAACAAATTACGTTCCCTTTTCTAGGATATATTTATATATTTGAATCATAAAATAATTCAGGTTGTGCTAATATTTTCTTTTAAATTAAAAAATTTGAACATCATTTTGATTTCAATGGATCTTTTATTATTATAAATATATTCACCGGATATTGCTTTAACTCGCTAATGGGTTACCTTATTTGTTATTACCAGAAGACTAGGGTTTTTGATGAAAAACTGAGAAAAAAATGCAAAGGGGTATCCCTTTGGGATTTCGAAGAAAAACTTAGGGCAAATGGAATAGGGTACCACTTTGAGTTTTGTTTTAAAAACTGAGTAAAAATGTAAAGCGGTAACTTTTTGGGTTTTAGCTGAAAAACTGAGCCGAAATACTTAAGGGTCCCCCCTTTGAGTTTTGGTTGAAAAATTGAGTAAAAATGCGAATGGGTACCCCTTTGGATTTTTGATGAAAAACATAGAAAAAAATGCAAAGGGGTATCCCTTTGGGATTTAGATGAAAAACTGAGGGCAAATGGCAAAGGGTACAACCTTTGAGTTTTGGTTTAAAAACTGAGTAAAAATGTAAAGGGTTACCTCTTTGGGTTTTAGCTGAAAACCTGAGTCGAAATGCAAAAGTGTTCCCCCTCTGAGTTTTGGTTGAAAAATTGAGTAAAAATGCAAACGGATACCGCTTTGGGTTTTTGGATGAAGAACTGAGAAAAAAATATAAAGGGCTATCCCTTTGGGATTTTGTTGAAAAACTGAAGGCAAATGGCAAAAGGGTACCACCTTTGAGTTTTTGTTTAAAAACTGAGTAAAAATGTAAAGGGGTACCTCTTTGGGTTTTAGCTGAAAAACTGAGTCGAAATGCTAAAGGGTACCCCCTCTGTGTTTTGGTTGAAAAATTGAGTAAAAATGCGAACGGGTACCCCTTTGGGTTTTTGATGAAGAATTGAGAAAAAAATGCAAAGGGGTATCCCATTGAGATTTTGATGAAAAACTGAGGGCAAATGGCAAAGGGTACAACCTTTGAGTTTTGTTTTAAAAACTGAGTAAAAATGTAAAGGGGTACCTCTTTGGGTTTTAGCTGAAAAACTGAGTCGAAATGCAAAAGTGTTCCCCCTCTGAGTTTTGGTTGAAAAATTGAGTAAAAATGCGAACGGGTACCCCTTTGGGTTTTTGGATGAAGAACTGAGAAAAAAATATAAAGGGCTATCCCTTTGGGATTTTGTTGAAAAACTGAAGGCAAATGGCAAAAGGGTACCACCTTTGAGTTTTTGTTTAAAAACTGAGTAAAAATGTAAAGGGGTACCTCTTTGGCTTTTAGCTGAAAAACTGAGTCGAAATGCTAAAGGGTAGCCCCTCTGTGTTTTGGTTGAAAAATTGAGTAAAAATGCGAACGGGTACCCCTTTGGGATTTTGATGAAGAATTGAGAAAAAAATGCAAAGGGGTATCCCTTTGAGATTTTGATGAAAAACTGAAGGCAAATGGCAAAGGGTACCACCTTTGAGTTTTGGTTTAAAAACTCAGTAAAAATGTAAAGGGGTACCTCTTTGGGTTTTAGCTGAAAAACTGAGTCGAAATGCTAAAGGGTACCCCCTCTGAGTTTTGGTTGAAAAATTGAGTAAAAATGAGAACGGGTACCCTTCTGGGTTTTTGATGAAAAACTGGGAAAAAACTGTAAAGGGGTATCACTTTTTGATTTCGAAGAAAAACTTAGGGCAAATGGCATAAGGTACCACTTTGAGTTTTGTTTTAAAAACTGAGTAAAAATGTAAAGGGGTACCTTTTTGGGTTTTAGCTGAAAAACTGAGTCGAAATGCAAAAGTGTTCCCCCTCTGAGTTTTGGTTGAAAAATTGAGTAAAAATGCGAACGGGTACCCCTTTGGGTTTTTGGATGAAGAACTGAGAAAAAAATATAAAGGGCTATCCCTTTGGGATTTTGTTGAAAAACTGAAGGCAAATGGCAAAAGGGTACCACCTTTGAGTTTTTGTTTAAAAACTGAGTAAAAATGTAAAGGGGTACCTCTTTGGGTTTTAGCTAAAAAACTGAGTCGAAATGCTAAAGGGTACCCCCTCTGTGTTTTGGTTGAAAAATTGAGTAAAAATGCGAACGGGTACCCCTTTGGGATTTTGATGAAGAATTGAGAAAAAAATGCAAAGGGGTATCCCTTTGAGATTTTGATGAAAAACTGAAGGCAAATGGCAAAGGGTACCACCTTTGAGTTTTGGTTTAAAAACTCAGTAAAAATGTAAAGGGGTACCTCTTTGGGTTTTAGCTGAAAAACTGAGTCGAAATGCTAAAGGGTACCCCCTCTGAGTTTTGGTTGAAAAATTGAGTAAAAATGCGAACGGGTACCCTTCTGGGTTTTTGATGAAAAACTGGGAAAAAAATGTAAAGTGGTATCACTTTTTGATTTTGAAGAAAAACGTAGGGCAAATGGCATAAGGTACCACTTTGAGTTTTGTTTTAAAAACTGAGTAAAAATGTAAAGGGGTACCTTTTTGGGTTTTAGCTGAAAAACTGAGTCGAAATGCAAAAGTGTTCCCCCTCTGAGTTTTGGTTGAAAAATTGAGTAAAAATGCGAACGGGTACCCCTTTGGGTTTTTGGATGAAGAACTGAGAAAAAAATATAAAGGGCTATCCCTTTGGGATTTTGTTGAAAAACTGAAGGCAAATGGCAAAAGGGTACCACCTTTGAGTTTTTGTTTAAAAACTGAGTAAAAATGTAAAGGGGTACCTCTTTGGCTTTTAGCTGAAAAACTGAGTCGAAATGCTAAAGGGTACCCCCTCTGAGTTTTGGTTGAAAAATTGAGTAAAAATGCGAACGGGTACCCCTTTGGGTTTTTGATGAAGAATTGAGAAAAAAATGCAAAGGGGTATCCCTTTGAGATTTTGATGAAAAACTGAAGGCAAATGGCAAAGGGTACCACCTTTGAGTTTTGGTTTAAAAACTCAGTAAAAATGTAATGGGGTACCTCTTTGGGTTTTAGCTGAAAAACTGAGTCGAAATGCTAAAGGGTACCCCCTCTGAGTTTTGGTTGAAAAATTGAGTAAAAATGCGAACGGGTACCCTTCTGTGTTTTTGATGAAAAACTGGGAAAAAAATGTAAAGGGGTATCACTTTGGGATTTCGAAGAAAAACTTAGGGCAAATGGCATAAGGTACCACTTTGTGTTTTGTTTTAAAAACTGAGTAAAAATGTAAAGCGGTAACTTTTTGGGTTTTAGCTGAAAAACTGAGCCGAAATCCTAAAGGGTACCTCCTCTGAGTTTTCGTTGAAAAATCGAGTAAAAATGCGAACGGGTACCCCTTTGGGTTTTTGATGAAGAATTGAGAAAAAAATGCAAAGGGGTATCCCTTTGGGATTTTGATGAAAAACTGAAGGCAAATGGCAAAGGGTACCACCTTGAGTTTTGGTTTAAAAACTGAGTGAAAATGTAAAGGGGTACCTCTTTGGGTTTTAGCTGAAAAACTGAGTCGAAATGCTAAAGGGTACCCCCTCTGAGTTTTGGTAGAAAATTTGAGTAAAAATGCGAACGGGTACCCTTCTGGGTTTTTAATGAAAAACTGAGAAAAAAATGCAAAGGGGTATCCCTTTGGGATTTCGAAGAAAAACTTAGGGCAAATGGAATAGGGTACCACTTTGAGTTTTGTTTTAAAAACTGAGTAAAAATGTAATGCGGTAAATTTTTGGGTTTTAGCTGAAAAACTGAGCCGAAATACTTAAGGGTCCCCCCTTTGAGTTTTGGTTGAAAAATTGAGTAAAAATGAGAATGGGTACCCCTTTGGATTTTTGATGAAAAACATAGAAAAAAATGCAAAGGGGTATCCCTTTGGGATTTAGATGAAAAACTGAGGGCAAATGGCAAAGGGTACAACCTTTGAGTTTTGGTTTAAAAACTGAGTAAAAATGTAAAGGGGTACCTCTTTGGGTTTTAGCTGAAAACCTGAGTCGAAATGCAAAAGTGTTCCCCCTCTGAGTTTTGGTTGAAAAATTGAGTAAAAATGCGAACGGGTACCCCTTTGGGTTTTTGGATGAAGAACTGAGAAAAAAATATAAAGGGCTATCCCTTTGGGATTTTGTTGAAAAAATGAAGGCAAACGGCAAAAGGGTACCACCTTTGAGTTTTTGTTTAAAAACTGAGTAAAAATGTAAAGGGGTACCTCTTTGGGTTTTAGCTGAAAAACTAAGTCGAAATGCTAAATTGTACCCCCTCTGAGTTTTGGTTGAGAAATTGAGTAAAAATGCGAACGGGTACCCTTCTGGGTTTTTGATGAATAACTGTGAAAAAAATGCAATGGGGTATCCCTTTGGGATTTCGAAGAAAAACATAGGGCAAATGGCATAGGGTACCACCTTTGAGTTTTGTTTTAAAAACAGAGTAAAAATGTAAAGCAGTAACTTTTTGGGTTTTAGCTGAAAAACTGAGTCGAAATGCTAAAGGGTACCCCTTCTGAGTTTTGGTTAAAAAATTGAGTAAAAATGCGAACGGGTACCCTTCTGGGTTTTTGATGAAAAACTGTGAAAAAAATGCAAAGGGGTATCCCTTTGGGATTTAGATGAAAAACTGAGGGCAAATGGCAAAGGGTACAACCTTTGAGTTTTGGTTTAAAAACTGAGTAAAAATGTAAAGGGGTACCTCTTTGGGTTTTAGCTGAAAACCTGAGTCGAAATACAAAAGTGTTCCCCCTCTGACTTTTGGTTGAAAAATTGAGTAAAAATGCGAACGGGTACCACTTTGGGTTTTTGGATGAAGAACTGAGAAAAAAATATAAAGGGCTATCCCTTTGGGATTTTGTTGAAAAACTGAAGGCAAATGGCAAAAGGGTACCACCTTTGAGTTTTTGTTTAAAAACAGAGTAAAAATGTAAAGGGGTACCTCTTTGGGTTTTAGCTGAAAAACTGAGTCGAAATGCTAAAGGGTACCCCCTCTGAGTTTTGGTTGAAAAATTGAGTAAAAATGCGAACGGGTACCCCTTTGGGTTTTTGATGAAGAATTGAGAAAAAAATGCAAAGGGGTATCCCATTGAGATTTTGATGAAAAACTGAAGGCAAATGGCAAAGGGTACCACCTTTGAGTTTTGGTTTAAAAACTGAGTAAAAATGTAAAGGGGTACCTCTTTGGGTTTTAGCTAAAAAACTGAGCCGAAATGCTAAAGGGTACCCCTTCTGAGTTTTGGTTAAAAAATTGAGTAAAAATGCGAACGGGTACCCTTCTGGGTTTTTGATGAAAAACTGTGAAAAAAATGCAAAGGGGTATCCCTTTGGGATTTTGATGAAATACTGAAGGCAAATGGCAAAGGGTACCACCTT
The DNA here is from genome assembly GCA_037975025.1 of Excoecaria agallocha. Taxonomy (NCBI): domain Eukaryota; kingdom Viridiplantae; phylum Streptophyta; class Magnoliopsida; order Malpighiales; family Euphorbiaceae; genus Excoecaria; species Excoecaria agallocha. The sequence continues at coordinate 1,457,789 of JBBPFJ010000019.1, read as the reverse complement.
TGAGTTTTGGTTTAAAAACTGAGTAAAAATGTAAAGGGGTACGTCTTTGGGTTTTAGCTGAAAAACTGAGTCGAAATGCTAAAGGGTACCCCTTCTGAGTTTTGGTTGAAAAATAGAGTAAAAATGCGAACGGGTACCCTTCTGGGTTTTTGATGAAAAACTGAGAAAAAAATGCAAAGGGGTATCCCTTTGGGATTTAGATGAAAAACTGCGGGGAAATGGCAAAGGGTACCACCTTTAAGTTTTGGTTTAAAAACAGATTAAAAATGTAAAGGGGTACCTCTTTGGGTTTTAGCTGAAAAACTGAGTCGAAATGCTAAAGGGTACCCCTTCTGAGTTTTGGTTGAAAAATAGAGTAAAAATGCGAACGGGTACCCTTCTGGGTTTTTGATGAAAAACTGAGAAAAAAATGCAAAGGGGTATCCCTTTGGGATTTAGATTAAAAACTGCGGGCAAATGGCAAAGGGTACCACCTTTAAGTTTTGGTTTAAAAACAGATTAAAAATGTAAAGGGGTACCTCTTTGGGTTTTAGCTGAAAAACTGAGTCGAAATGCTAAATTGTACCCCCTCTGAGTTTTGGTTGAGAAATTGAGTAAAAATGCGAACGGGTACCCTTCTGGGTTTTTGATGAAAAACTGTGAAAAAAATGCAAAGGGGTATCCCTTTGGGATTTAGATGAAAAACTGATGGCAAATGGCAAAGGGTACAACCTTTGAATTTTGGTTTAAAAACTGAGTAAAAATGTAAAGGGGTACCTCTTTGGGTTTTAGCTGAAAACCTGAGTCGAAATGCAAAAGTGTTCCCCTCTGAGTTTTGGTTGAAAAATTGAGTAAAAATGCGAACGGGTACCCCTTTGGGTTTTTGGATGAAGAACTGAGAAAAAAATATAAAGGGCTATCCCTTTGGGATTTTCTTGAAAAACTGAAGGCAAATGGCAAAAGGGTACCACCTTTGAGTTTTTGTTTAAAAACTGAGTAAAAATATAAAGGGGTACCTCTTTGGTTTTTAGCTGAAAAACTGAGTCGAAATGCTAAAGGGTACCCCCTCTGAGTTTTGGTTGAAAAATTGAGTAAAAATTCGAACGGGTACCCCTTTGGGTTTTTGATGAAGAATTGAGAAAAAAATGCAAAGGGGTATCCCATTGAGATTTTGATGAAAAACTGATGGCAAATGGCAAAGGGCACCACCTTTGAGTTTTGGTTTAAAAACTGAGTAAAAATGTAAAGGGGTACCTCTTTGGGTTTTAGCTGAAAAACTGAGCCGAAATGCTAAAGGGTACCCCTTCTGAGTTTTGGTTAAAAAATTGAGTAAAAATGCGAACGGGTACCCTTCGGGGTTTTTGATGAAAAAATGAGAAAAAAATACAAAGGGGTATCCCTTTGGGATTTCGAAGAAAAACTTAGGGCAAATGGCATAGGGTACCACTTTGAGTTTTGTTTTAAAAACTGAGTAAAAATGTAAAGCGGTAACTTTTTGGGTTTTAGCTGAAAAACTGAGCCGAAATGCTAAATTGTACCCCCTCTAAGTTTTGGTTGAGAAATTGAGTAAAAATGCGAACGGGTACCCCTTTGGGTTTTTGATGAAGAATTGAGAAAAAAATGCAAAGGGGTATCCCTTTGAGATTTTGATGAAAAACTGAAGGCAAATGGCAAAGGGTACCACCTTTGAGTTTTGGTTTAAAAACTGAGTAAAAATGTAAAGGGGTACCTCTTTGGGTTTTAGCTGAAAAACTGAGTCGAAATGCTAAAGGGTACCCCCTCTGAGTTTTGGTTGAAAAATTGAGTAAAAATGCGAACGGGTTCCCTTATGGGTTTTTGATGAAAAACTGGGAAAAAAATGCAAAGGGGTATCACTTTGGGATTTCGAAGAAAAACTTAGGGCAAATGGCATAGGGTACCACCTTTAAGTTTTGGTTTAAAAACAGATTAAAAATGTAAAGGGGTACCTCTTTGGGTTTTAGCTGAAAAACTGAGTCGAAATGCTAAATTGTACCCCCTCTGAGTTTTGGTTGAGAAATTGAGTAAAAATGCGAACGGGTACCCTTCTGGGTTTTTGATGAAAAACTGTGAAAAAAATGCAAAGGGGTATCCCTTTGGGATTTAGATGAAAAACTGATGGCAAATGGCAAAGGGTACAACCTTTGAATTTTGGTTTAAAAACTGAGTAAAAATGTAAAGGGGTACCTCTTTGGGTTTTAGCTGAAAACCTGAGTCGAAATGCAAAAGTGTTCCCCTCTGAGTTTTGGTTGAAAAATTGAGTAAAAATGCGAACGGGTACCCCTTTGGGTTTTTGGATGAAGAACTGAGAAAAAAATATAAAGGGCTATCCCTTTGGGATTTTCTTGAAAAACTGAAGGCAAATGGCAAAAGGGTACCACCTTTGAGTTTTTGTTTAAAAACTGAGTAAAAATATAAAGGGGTACCTCTTTGGTTTTTAGCTGAAAAACTGAGTCGAAATGCTAAAGGGTACCCCCTCTGAGTTTTGGTTGAAAAATTGAGTAAAAATTCGAACGGGTACCCCTTTGGGTTTTTGATGAAGAATTGAGAAAAAAATGCAAAGGGGTATCCCATTGAGATTTTGATGAAAAACTGATGGCAAATGGCAAAGGGCACCACCTTTGAGTTTTGGTTTAAAAACTGAGTAAAAATGTAAAGGGGTACCTCTTTGGGTTTTAGCTGAAAAACTGAGCCGAAATGCTAAAGGGTACCCCTTCTGAGTTTTGGTTAAAAAATTGAGTAAAAATGCGAACGGGTACCCTTCGGGGTTTTTGATGAAAAAATGAGAAAAAAATACAAAGGGGTATCCCTTTGGGATTTCGAAGAAAAACTTAGGGCAAATGGCATAGGGTACCACTTTGAGTTTTGTTTTAAAAACTGAGTAAAAATGTAAAGCGGTAACTTTTTGGGTTTTAGCTGAAAAACTGAGCCGAAATGCTAAATTGTACCCCCTCTAAGTTTTGGTTGAGAAATTGAGTAAAAATGCGAACGGGTACCCCTTTGGGTTTTTGATGAAGAATTGAGAAAAAAATGCAAAGGGGTATCCCTTTGAGATTTTGATGAAAAACTGAAGGCAAATGGCAAAGGGTACCACCTTTGAGTTTTGGTTTAAAAACTGAGTAAAAATGTAAAGGGGTACCTCTTTGGGTTTTAGCTGAAAAACTGAGTCGAAATGCTAAAGGGTACCCCCTCTGAGTTTTGGTTGAAAAATTGAGTAAAAATGCGAACGGGTTCCCTTATGGGTTTTTGATGAAAAACTGGGAAAAAAATGCAAAGGGGTATCACTTTGGGATTTCGAAGAAAAACTTAGGGCAAATGGCATAGGGTACCACTTTGAGTTTTGTTTTAAAAACTGAGTAAAAATGTAAAGCGGTAACTTTTTGGGTTTTAGCTGAAAAACTGAGCCGAAAGGCTAAATTGTACCCCCTCTGAGTTTTGGTTGACAAATTGAGTAAAAATGCGAACGGGTACCCCTTTGGGTTTTTGATGAAAAACTGTGAAAAAAATGCAACGGGGTATCCCTTTGGGATTTTGATGAAAAACTGAAGGCAAATGGCAAAGGGTACCACCTTTGAGTTTTGGTTTAAAAACTGAGTAAAAATGTAAAGGGGTACCTCTTTGGGGTTTAGCTGAAAAACTGAGTCAAAATGGTAAAGGGTACCCCCTCTGAGTTTTGGTTGAAAATTTGAGTAAAAATGCGAACGGGTACCCTTCTGGGTTTTTGATGAAAAACTGAGAAAAAAATACAAAGGGGTATCCCTTTGGGATTTCGAAGAAAAACTTAGGGCAAATGGCATAAGGTACCACTTTGAGTTTTGTTTTAAAAACTGAGTAAAAATGTAAAGGGGTAACTTTTTGGGTTTTAGCTGAAAAACTGAGCCAAAATGCTAAATTGTACCCCCTCTGAGTTTTGGTTGAGAAATTGAGTAAAAATGCGAACGGGTACCCTTCTGGGTTTTTGATGAAAAACTGTGAAAAAAATGCAAAGGGGTATCCCTTTGGGATTTCGAAGAAAAACTGCGGGCAAATGGCAAAGGGTACCACCTTGAGTTTTGGTTTAAAAACTGAGTAAAAATGTAAAGGGGTAACTTTTTGGGTTTTAGCTGAAAAACTGAGCCAAAATGCTAAATTGTACCCCCTCTGAGTTTTGGTTGAGAAATTGAGTAAAAATGCGAACGGGTACCCTTCTGGGTTTTTGATGAAAAACTATGAAAAAAATGCAAAGGGGTATCCCTTTGGGATTTCGAAGAAAAACATAGGGCAAATGGCATAGGGTACCACCTTTGAGTTTTGTTTTAAAACCAGAGTAAAAATGTAAAGCGGTAACTTTTTGGGTTTTAGCTAAAAAACTGAGTCGAAATGCTAAAGGGTACCCCTTCTGAGTTTTGGTTGAAAAATTGAGTAAAAATGCGAACGGGTACCCTTCTGGGTTTTTGATGAAAAACTGTGAAAAAAATGCAAAGGGGTATCCCTTTGGGATTTTGATGAAATACTGAAGGCAAATGGCAAAGGGTACCACCTTTAAGTTTTGGTTTAAAAACTATGTAAAAATGTAAAGGGGTACGTCTTTGGGTTTTAGCTGAAAAACTGAGTCGAAATGCTAAAGGGTACCCCTTCTGAGTTTTGGTTGAAAAATAGAGTAAAAATGCGAACGGGTACCCTTCTGGGTTTTTGATGAAAAACTGAGAAAAAAATGCAAAGGGGTATCCCTTTGGGATTTAGATGAAAAACTGCGGGCAAATGGCAAAGGGTACCACCTTTAAGTTTTGGTTTAAAAACAGATTAAAAATTTAAAGGGGTACCTCTTTGGGTTTTAGCTGAAAAACTGAGTCGAAATGCTAAATTTTACCCCCTCTGAGTTTTGGTTGAGAAATTGAGTAAAAATGCGAACGGGTACCCTTCTGGGTTTTTGATGAAAAACTGTGAAAAAAATGCAAAGGGGTATCCCTTTGGGATTCCGAAGAAAAACATAAGGCAAATGGCATAGGGTACCACCTTTGAGTTTTGTTTTAAAAACTGAGTAAAAATGTAAAGCGGTAACTTTTTGGGTTTTAGCTGAAAAACTGAGTCGAAATGCTAAAGGGTACCCCTTCTGAGTTTTGGTTGAAAAATTGATTAAAAATGCGAACGGGTACCCTTCTGGGTTTTTGATGAAAAACTGTGAAAAAAATGCAAAGGGGTATCCCTTTGGGATTTTGATGAAAAACTGAAGGCAAATGGCAAAGGGTACCACCTTTGAGTTTTGGTTTAAAAACTGAGTAAAAATGTAAAGGGGTACGTCTTTGGGTTTTAGCTGAAAAACTGAGTCGAAATACTAAAGGGTACCCCTTCTGAGTTTTGGTTGAAAAATTGAGTAAAAATGCGAACGGGTACCCTTCTGGGTTTTTGATGAAAAATTGAGAAAAAAATACAAAGGGGTATCCCTTTGGGATTTCGAAGAAAAACTTAGGGCAAATGGCATAGGGTACCACTTTGAGTTTTGTTTTAAAAACTGAGTAAAAATGTAAAGCGGTAAGTTTTTGGGTTTTAGCTGAAAAACTGAGTCGAAATGCTAAAGGGTACCCCTTCTGAGTTTTGGTTGAAAAATTGAGTAAAAATGCGAACGGGTACCCTTCTTGGTTTTTGATGAAAAACTGTGAAAAAAATGCAAAGGGGTATCCCTTTGGGATTTTGATGAAATACTGAAGGCAAATGGCAAAGGGTACCACCTTTGAGTTAGAGAAGCTATATATTCAATAAATAAATTTTTCTACTTAACAAAAAACAAATTACGTTCCCTTTTCTAGGATATATTTATATATTTGATTCATAAAATAATTCAGGTTTTGTTAATATTTTCTTTTAAATTAAAAAATTTGAACATCATTTTGATTTCAATGGATCTTTTATTATTATAAATATATTCAGCGGATATTGCTTTAACTCGCTACTGGGTTACCTTATTTGGTATTACCAGAAGACTACTTCTGCGCAGAAATAGTTACATCCGCGCAGATGTAGTTCAGGATTTTTTTTATTTTGATTGTTACTCTCTGAACTCTTTATATTATTTACATTCTGATTAATCAAAGTGTAATTGATTAATAAATTACTCGAATCTTGGATATTTGAATTATAATTAATCAATGTGTAATTGATTAAATCATGATAACAATTTTGTTGAATGTCATTTCAAGTTCCAATATGTATACATTTTCACCCTCATGCATCCAACAAGGTATATAATTGTTAAATAATCTTCCAGTCCGAGTGTTTTCTTGATTCAAAAATGATGTTTTCTTTCTTTCTTTCCTTTTTTCTTAAAAAAAACCTTGTCATTTATGTTATAGGTAGATATATATAAGAATACCAGAGAAGCTATATATTCAATAAATAAATTTTTCTACTCAACAAAAAACAAATTACGTTCCCTTTTCTATGATGTATTTATATATTTGATTCATAAAATAATTCAGGTTTTGTTAATATTTTCTTTTAAATTAAAAAATTTGAACATCATTTTGATTTCAATGGATCTTTTATTATTATAAATATATTCAGCGGATATTGCTTTAACTCGCTACTGGGTTACCTTATTTGGTATTACCAAAAGACTACTTCTGCGCAGAAATAGTTACATCCGCGCAGATGTAGTTCATGATTTTTTTTATTTTGATTGTTACTCTCTGAACTGTTTATATTATTTACATTCTGATTAATCAAAGTGTAAATGATTAATAAATTACTGGAATCTTGGATATTTGTATTATAATTAATCAAAGTGCAATTGATTAAATCATGACAACAATTTTGTTGAATGTCAACTCAAGTTCCAACATTTATACATTTTCACCCTCATGCATCCAACAAAGTATATAATGGTTCAATAATCTTCCAGTCCGAGTGTTTTCTTGATTCAAAAATGATGTTTTCTTTCTTTCTTTCCTTTTTTCTTAAAAAAAACCTTGTCATTTATGTTATAGGTAGATATATATAAGAATACCAGAGAAGCTATATATTCAATAAATAAATTTTTCTACTTAACAAAAAACAAATTACGTTCCCTTTTCTAGGATATATTTATATATTTGATTCATAAAATAATTCAGGTTTTGTTAATATTTTCTTTTAAATTAAAAAATTTGAACATCATTTTGATTTCAATGGATCTTTTATTATTATAAATATATTCAGCGGATATTGCTTTAACTCGCTACTGGGTTACCTTATTTGGTATTACCAGAAGACTACTTCCGCGCAGAAATAGTTACATCCGCGCAGATGTAGTTCAGGATTTTTTTTATTTTGATTGTTACTCTCTGAACTCTTTATATTATTTACATTCTGATTAATCAAAGTGTAATTGATTAATAAATTACTCGAATCTTGGATATTTGAATTATAATTAATCAATGTGTAATTGATTAAATCATGATAACAATTTTGTTGAATGTCATTTCAAGTTCCAATATGTATACATTTTCACCCTCATGCATCCAACAAGGTATATAATGGTTAAATAATCTTCCAGTCCGAGTATTTTCTTGATTCAAAAATGATGTTTTCTTTCTTTCTTTCCTTTATTTAAAAAAAACGTTTTCATTTATGTTATAAGTAGATATATATATATAAGAATACCATAAAAGCTACATATTCAATAAATAAATTTCTCTACTTAACAAAAAATAAATTACGTTCCCTTTTCTATGATATATTTATATATTTGATTCATAAAATAATTCAGGTTGTGTTAATATTTTCTTTTAAATTAAAAAATTTGAACATCATTTTTATTTGAATGGATCTTTTATTATTATAAATATATTCACCGGATATTGCTTTAACTCGCTACTGGGTTACCTTATTTGGTATTACCAGAAGACTACTTCTGCGCAGAAATAGTTACATCCGCGCAGATGTAGTTCAAGATTTTTTTTATTTTGATTTTTACTCTCTGAACTCTTTATATTATTTACATTCTGATTAATGAAAGTGTAATTGATTAATAAATTACTCGAATCTTGGATATTTGTATTATAATTAATCAAAGTGTAATTGATTAAATCATGATAACAATTTTGTTGAATGTCATTTCAAGTTCCAACATGTATACATTTTCACCCTCATGCATCCAACAAGGTATATAATGGTTAAATAATCTTCCAGTCCGAGTATTTTCTTGATTCAAAAATGATGTTTTCTTTCTTTCTTTCCTTTTTTTTAAAAAACCTTGTCATTTATGTTATAGATAGATATATATATAAGAATACCAGAGAAGCTATATATTCTATAAATAAATTTCTCTACTTAACAAAAAACAAATTACGTTCCCTTTTCTATGATATATTTATATATTTGATTCATAAAATAATTCAGGTTGTGCTAATATTTTCTTTTAAATTAAAAAATTTGAACATCATTTTGATTTCAATGGATCTTTTATTATTATAAATATATTCAGCGGATATTGCTTTAACTCGCTACTGGGTTACCTTATTTAGTATTACCAAAAGACTACTTCTGCGCAGAAATAGTTACATTCGCGCAGATGTAGTTCAGGATTTTTTTTATTTTGATTGTTACTCTCTAAACTGTTTATATTCTTTACATTCTGATTAATCAAAGTTTAATGGATTAATAAATTACTCGAATCTTGGATATTTGTGTTATAATTAATCAAAGTGCAATAGATTAAATCATGATAACAATTTTGTTGAATGCCATTTCATGTTCCAACATGTATACATTTTCACCCTCATACATCCAACCAGGTATCTAATGGTTCAATAATCTTCCAGTCCGAGTATTTTCTTGATTCAAAAATGATGTTTTCTTTCTTTCTTTCTTTTATTTTAAAAAAAAACCTTTTCATTTATGTTATAAGTAGATATATATATAAGAATACCATAAAAGCTACATATTCAATAAATAAATTTCTCTACTTAACAAAAAATAAATTACGTTCCCTTTTCTTGGATATATTTATATGTTTGATTCATAAAATAATTCAGGTTGTGTTAATATTTTATTTTAAATTAAAAAATTTGAACATCATTTTTATTTCAATGGATCTTTTATTATTATAAATATATTCACCGGATATTGCTTTAACTCGCTACTGGGTTACCTTATTTGGTATTACCAGAAGACTACTTCTGCGCAGAAATAGTTACATCCGCGCAGATGTAGTTCAAGATTTTTTTTTATTTTGATTGTTACTCTCTGAACTCTTTATATTATTTACATTCTGATTAATGAAAGTGTAATTGATTAATAAATTACTCGAATCTTGGATATTTGTATTATAATTAATCAAAGTGTAATTGATTAAATCATGATAACAATTTTGTTGAATGTCATTTCAAGTTCCAACATGTATACATTTTCACCCTCTTGCATCCAACAAGGTATATAATGGTTAAATAATCTTTCAGTCCGAGTATTTTCTTGATTCAAAAATGATGTTTTCTTTCTTTCTTTCCTTTTTTTTAAAAAAAACCTTGTCATTTATGTTATAGATAGATATATATATATAAGAATACCAGAGAAGCTATATATTCTATAAATAAATTTCTCTACTTAACAAAAAACAAATTACGTTCCCTTTTCTATGATATATTTATATATTTGATTCATAAAATAATTCAGGTTGTGCTAATATTTTCTTTTAAATTAAAAAATTTGAACATCATTTTGATTTCAATGGATCTTTTATTATTATAAATATATTCAGCGGATATTGCTTTAACTCGCTACTGGGTTACCTTATTTGGTATTACCAAAAGACTACTTCTGCGCAGAAATAGTTACATTTGCGCAGATGTAGTTCAGGATTTTTTTTATTTTGATTGTTACTCTCTAAACTGTAAAAATAACAAATTTCTCTTGGAAACCTAATAAATTTGAGTTATTATTGTCAATTCAAATATAAAAATAGTTAATTAAACATCCAAAATTCCAAATTCTATACTATGAATTAGCTCAGGTAAAAGGAAAGAGACAATCATTGTAAAATGAAAATCTAACTCTATGCCTTGTTTATTAGCATCCACATAATATTTGATGCCAAGCAATTAATCTTGTCTTATAAAATAAATTTGTAACTACTATTTTCTCATCTCAATGTCATTTACGATTACCAACCAACTAATATCAATCTATAAAATTACTAATAAGAAGAAAAATCAATGATATTGTTAATGCATGCATAAATTGTTAAAAAGGTTTAACAAGTTACCTCAATATGAGCTTCAGAGCTTATGTCATTAGCAAACTGAATAAGAGCAAGCTCCAATTCTGACTTCAAGACACGACATTCAGTCACATAGGTTTACACACAAAAATACATAAATAATCACTGAAGATAAAATATTATAGTGTTATACAGCTGAGCAAAAGCACATACAAGTGGTATCGGAAGAAATAGTTAACATGATTTGGAGAAATAACTTCCTCCTGGTGCCACATAAACCAAGAGATATCAAAAGCAGAAAACCTGAAATAAGGCAATGGCTTTATTTCTCCCAACCAAACAGCATAATCTGCAGGTAACCTGGGAGCAAAGAGAACAGATTTCCCCGTAGCAACATCCTTCAAGGAAAATTTATAATACCATTAAAATACATGGAATGAGATGTTATAGCTTGCATGCAAATAGAATGTCATAGATATAATGAAATAACATGAAAATTGAAAAAAGAAATTATGACTTTGAAACAACATTTAAAAAAGTTTTAAGCATACCAATCATGCCAAGTAAAATTCATCTAACTCTTATAGCCAACTCCTAAGCCTGCACCTTACTTGATAAAAGAAGAAATTTTTGGACACAAACCACCACAAAAACCAGCTACTTGCAGAAATCAAGTTAATAAGTAAGCAATTAACAGTTGAAGGAAAAAAGGCCAATAGCTTACAATTGCTCCATAGAAACCAGGCTCCGACTCCAAACAGATAAGCGAAATAACTCTCCTGCCTACAACAAGCAATCACTCATCGCTTACCTTAACTAGAAGCTATAAACAGCAATCCGTAACTAAATTCAAAAGTGTCATCATAAAGTACCTGAACAGCTCTAAGTGATCAGTACAATAGCGAGTTTGTTCCTCTCCTCCCTATGAATTTAATACAGACAAACCAGAAAAATGAGCATTACCAAGTAAATTAACATCTAGAAGAATATCTAAGCAAATATGTACTTGAAGGAGCACAAAGCCGCGGAGAGGACGGGAAGTTTCGGTGAGGTGTTGACGCAGCGATTTGAGGAGCTTTTCACGGTTGATGGCATGGAGCTCCATCGAAACTTTTGGAGGAGAGAGGGACGATCCGAACGGTAATATACAACCAAAAGAAATCAATGGAACAAAAAGAAATCATTAAAAAACATGGAATAAACAACCAAAAGATCACAAGAACATACCTTTAAAAGATGAAATGAAACCACAAAGCAAAAGCAAAATCCCAGAAATGAAACCACAAAGCAAAAGCAAAATCAGCTAGATTGGAGTACGAAGAACGACAGAGGTAAGGAGATCAGAGTATAACGGCCGCCGGCGTGAAGGAGAGGGGCAAATTGACGGACTAAACGCGGGCGGCGGCTATCGTGAGGGGAGAGGCAAACATAAAAAAATAAGGTTAGTTTGAGATAGGGCTTTATATATATATATTAAAAAAATAAATTAAACCGGTCGGTTAACCGAAACCGACGGTTTTTTAAAACTATGGATCGGAACTGAATCAAAAACCAAAAATCCATATTTTTAAAAATCTTAACCATTTTTTAGTTCGATTAACCTTAAAAATCGGTTTGGTTTCGGATCGGTTTTTCGGTTAACCATTTTTTCGATTTTTTTTGCTCATCCCTATCAATTATCCCCACCCAATATGGGGCAGTTACGGTCCTGAGAGAGATCACAGTGTTATGCTTGTTTATTTATTTGTTTAACTAATGGCACGTTCCAATTTTTCATTTGTTGTTAATTTGAGCTTTTACATGTAAGCAGGATTTTACTATGCTATGTGGCTCCAAGGTTCAAATTTCATCCATCCTGCATCCTCAAATATAAAAAGAAAAAAAATGTTTTAATTGAACAGGGACGCTGCATACTGAATCATTTATTTACGTAGCAATTTAGATCATTTGATATATATATATATATATATATATAATTTTTTAATCTAATAATAAGAAGTGTTTGCTTACCGAACAATCTCTGTTAATTATTAGGGGTGAGCAAAAAAAATCGAAAATATGTTTAACCGCAAAATCGATCTGAAACCTAATTGATTTTTATGGTTAACTGATACGATAGATTTGGTTATGATTTTTAATTTTTAAATTTTTTTGTTAATGGTTACGATTTAAGTTTTGGTGGATATAGTTATTGCTGATTTTCTTATGTTTAAAATTATGTAAATTGAGTTTAAAATTACACTACAAGAAAATCTTGAAATAGCAACGGAAATGATTCCGTTGCTATTTAGCAACGGAAAATAATTTTCGTTGCTAAAATTGGTTAAACTTTGTAGATTTAGTAATGGAAAAATTTTTTGTTATTTTCCGTTGCTAAAAGTGGAGGGAATTTTTGGCGTCAAAATTCAGCAACAAAAATTAGTAACGGAATCACTAGCAACGGAATATGCTTCCGTTGCTATTTTATTTCAAAAGATGGAAAAAATTTTAGAACAAAATTTAGCAACGGAATATGCTTCCATTGCTATTTTAGCAACGGATTTTAAATTTCGTTGCTATTTCGGTTGCTACTTTATAATTTGTCTTAGCTATAAATTTATCATTTTTTCCACCTGTGTCTTCTCCCTCATCAGTCGCTCCTCTCTCTCTCTCGCCATCTACTCTTGTAAACCACGATCTTTTCACACCACTGCGAAGAAAGGAAGTGGTACGCTATATTACTTTTTATTTTTTACACTTCTCACTTAGCAGCACCATTAGAGCAGCGTACAGAGCTTAAACAATTTCCTCTTTCTCTAAGCCTCGTTGCCTTTGGATTCGCCGTTGCCGCTGAGAGAAGAAGAAGCATCGTATGCCTTTCTATCTCACTTTTCTGTTTTAGCTGTTGTTGTTCCTCATTTTTCATGCTCTAGTCTCTGTTTTTTTATTTTTATTTTTTTTTCATTAGATGGCTTAAATTAGAGATCTGTGACTTTAATAGTTTTTGTGTTCGGGTTTTTGTGGAATTTTGTTTTAAACATTGAGGTTGAAGAGCTGTGTATCGAAAATTAGGCAACAGGGAGTGTGCGAAATAGAGAGAGAGAGGGAAAAAAATTGAGGACAGAGAGGGACACTTTGTAATTTTTCTTATTTCTTTAATTTACATGATTTAATATCATTGATTATTGATTCCTTGTATTTTATGATTGTTTTAGTCATTAATCAGTAAATATCTATTAAAATCATGTAAAAATTGGGTAAATAGGTTTTTTTAGCGATTACTGTTCATCATCCCCTACCTTGTTCAAGCTGCAAAACGAGACCCAAGATTATACAAAGGATTTTACCAGTTGCCTGGCTGCTGATGTAGTCAGGGGTTTAATTTGTTGCATTTGACTTCATTATGGTGCTTTGATAATTGTGAGTAGACAATCAATATTCATTTCGCTGTTATTAAGCTCAAAGGGCATTTAACAAGCTGCCCTTTTGCAGTTTTTCCTTAGTATGGATTCAGGAATTCTGAAATTTGCATTTGTATATCACCTTAATGCTTCTTGATGAAGCATGTGATATGTTCAGATTTTTATGGTTTGAATTATAAATATATATATATATATATATATATATATATATATATGAACTCAGATATCTGTCATTTATTTAAATATGTAGCACGTGCTGGTAATTATAAACAAGTCAGCAAGATTCTGATATTTTTTCTTTTAGGCTGGTGAATTTTTTGCTTCAGCATTAAGCAGTGCAACTGCTCAGCAGAGGGAACTGGAATCACAGCAAGTCGTTGAAGAATCACTAGAAACTCCATTATTAGCAGATCAAGTATAAATACCATAGCTCTTTGGTACAAAATTAGATCTGCATCCTATCCTTACTCATAGCATAGAGTTTTTTGCAGGAACAATCCACTGATTCATCAAAGCAAGTAAAGTTGGGTTTTCTAACTGGCCTTGTTCCCAAAGAAAAGTCTTTGGCATTTGAAAGGATTATATTCCGTGCTACCAGAGGCAATGTGTATATCAGGCAAGCCACTATTGACGAACCTGTGACTGATCCAGTTTCTGGAGAGAAGGTTAATATTGCTCAATCTATTGTCTAAACATCATGTTGTTACTAGTGTTAATGGTTAATTTTCGGACATTACAGTCTGAATTTCTGTGTGCGCTTGTCAATTGAACAATCTGGTTTAGTATAGATTTTTGGTCTGGGTGCCAGGGCTGCATCTGCAACATAACATCATTTTAAGTTGGCGTATGATTAATTGAAAATTCATTTGCATTCTGCTCTATTCATGGTTTGCACATGAATTTTTGGAGTCCTGCAAAAATTCATTTTCCTTAGCTGTTTCCACGTGCTTCATTATTGTTGTATGCTTCTTATTTGTGAATGTGAATTTGCAGATTGAGAAGAATGTATTTTTTGTATTCTATTCTGGAGAAAAAGCAAAAGGCAAGATTCTCAAAATATGTGAAGCTTTTGCTGCAAATCGTTATTCTTTCACTGAGGATCTTGGAAAACAAAGGCAGATGATTACTGAGGTACAAAATTTCGTTCTAAATATATATTGTAAATATAATAAGGGATTATTTTCAAATGATATATTCTCTTATTAATATCTAATAGTTAAGCTTTTCTATAGTTGAAGGAAATGTGATTCTTGTGTGTGCCCAATTATCTTTTAGATTACTATGTGCTGTTGGTCAAATGTTTTTTTTTTATTTTTTTGTGTGAGTTGTAAACCTTTTTATTGATCTGATTTCTATTATATACCTAAATTTTCAGGTCTCAGCAAGACTTTCAGAGCTGAAGACTACCGTTGACACGGGATTATTTCACAAGAGCAATTTGTTGCAGACCATTGCTGATCAATTTCCAGAATGGAACACTTTGGTCTGTTTAAAATCTACATGCATGCACGCACTTTTGGAAAAACTAGCCTTTTCTCTTTCTTTGCTTTTGCATCATCTGATGTATGCTTGTTCCATCATTATCCTGTGCTTTGATCATTGTTATTTGCCCTCTCTATTGCAAAGTGTTTGTCATCAATACCATCCAACTCCTCTATTTGGTATATCACTTCAATTTTAGAACAACCACATAGCTCCAACTCCTCTAATCTCTGGGATCTTCTTATTGAGGTTGCAAAAACAACTTTTAATTTTGAGCATTTCTTGATTTTCAATGATTTAAGTTTGCAGAATGAATCATCATCTCCGAATTGACCATGCCCTATATATTCCAAATTATCCATTCGAGAGACCTTCATTATCTGTAAATTAGGAAATATAGCCTGCCATTTCCATTAATTATTATTATTCATTAATATAATCCTTCCAAGAGCTTAGCATAAACATAAGTAACTTCCCAACACACACACACACAAAAAGTAAATTACTGGCTAAACATAGCTCAGAATTGATGAAAACTTTGATCGTTATACGTAACTGATATTAGGAAAGTGTGTAAGTGGGATACGTGCCTTATCTTCAAAATACAGTTCAGTTAGAAGTCTATCTTGCTAGGAAAAACTATCTGGATTGATATTGTGTTGATTTATACATAATAACATGCGAATTTCTTTGTTGTTTTTTGCTCCCTCGGTTTTCGATTTTGCAATGTGATATCTGATTTTTCTTATATCAATGAAATGAACCAAAAAATTTTAATGATTTCAATTGAGAATATTTAAATTTATAAAGCTAATATTTTAGTTTTAACTAAGTCAGCGAGATAAATAAGCTGTGTAAAGTTTTTTAATTGATTAATAATACTGAGATCCAATATGAAGCTGTGTAAAGTTTCACAAATCTGAATGTTGCCTTGATTTTTCTTTTCTTTTTTTTTGGGTATTAAACTATAAGTAGAATTTACCTTACAGAGGAAAATGCAATATGAGCCAGATGGTGGAGAGAGAAAGAGAAGCTATGCCATTATAAACAAGATATTAAACGTGTGATTGTCAATACTCATGCAATAAAGCCCCAGGTATACTTTGTTTAATAACTTGTAATTGGCTGTGGGCTAGGAATGCAAGGTTACTGATGGAATATTGTTTCAGGCACTTGTAGAATTTTTCTTTACTCTCTCACGTGAATGGGCTTTGGAGTGCATGAAGGATCTTTTATTGGTCAATCTTAGAGGCAACCTGCAAATAATTGTGCAGGTACTTTTATGTCCTAAAACATCGTGATATGTGAATAACTTCATGTTGCCTTTGGTCAACTTAATGTGCATTGGTACAGACTGCAAAAGAATATTGTGAGCAGTTGGGTATTGATGCTTGCATAAAACTTTTTGAGCAATTTAAGTCCTATGAAGGGTTGTACTTTTTTCTGGGATCATATTTAAGTTCAAGGTACTCTGTTCGATGAATAACAAACCATTGCTTTACGTGTCCTCATTTTTGTCTCTAAAATCTGATTTTATATACTTCTTGTTTGCTTGTTCGTTTGTGGTACAGTGAGGATCCTGAAATACACTTCAAGTACATTGAGACTGCTGCCAAAACTGGACAGATAAAGGAAGTTGAACGTGTTACTAGGGAATCAAACTTTTATGATGCCGAAAAGACAAAGAACTTTCTGATGGAGACCAAACTTCCAGATGCAAGGCCTTTGATTAATGTTTGTGATCGGTTCGATTTTGTGGCTGATCTTACTCATTATCTCTATACAAACAACATGCTTCGTTATATTGAAGGTTATGTTCAGAAGGTAAACAACTTAATATTTTAAACATGTAGCTTAGTTAACCAACTTACATTCTCGATTTTGAGTGATTAAATTCTTTGATTCTTCTATTTGATAGGTGAACCCAGGTAATGCACCTTTAGTTGTGGGGCAGCTGTTGGATGATGAATGCCCTGAAGACTTCATTAAGGGCCTGATTCTTTCTGTTCGATCTTTACTTCCCGTTGAGCCCCTTGTGGAGGAATGAGAGAAGAGGTAATTATCGTTCTGTTCAAGTATTGTAATTTATGTTGCTTGTTACTTCATCATTCTAATGTTTTTTTTGTTGGTCGCAGAAATCGACTTCGTTTGCTTACTCAGTTCTTGGAGCATCTTGTTAGTGAGGGAAGCTAAGATGTACATGTGCACAATGCTCTGGGTAAAATCATTATTGATAGCAACAACAATCCAGAGCACTTCCTTACTACTAATCCTTACTATGATTCACGGGTTGTGGGCAAGTACTGTGAGAAACGTGATCCTACTCTGGCTGTTGTAAGAGATAAGAGTGTGTTATCTCAGTTTGTATAGGTTACGTCATTTGTAATTTGTATAGGTTACATCTTCTCTATTTCCCACTTTGTATAGGTTACATTTCTCACTGTTAGCTGTACCTAAGTCTTCTACTCATGTTAGTCTTCTGCTCATGTTAGTCTTCTCTATCATGTATTTATATTTCACTTATTCACGTTAATAAAGTAATGTAGAAGAGAAATCCTTTTATGGTATCAGAGCCATACCAACCTAGAGCATAAATTAAAAAAAAATGTCCACCGAAAGCACAATTGCTTCCTCCTCTGTTTTCTCAACGTCATCTTTTACCTCCTTAAATTCTTTCACTCCAAATCTCTCTCATCCAATCTCTATTAAACTTAATTCATCCAATTTTCTCCTGTGGCGTACACAGCTGATACCGTTACTTAAGGGGTGTGAGTTAGATCATCATATCGATGATTCATTTTTACCTCCCCCAAGAACTCTTGATGATGGAACGATCAATCCACCTTTTAAACTGTGGGAACGTCAAGACCAGCAGGTGCTAAGCTGGATAATTGCATCAGTTTCTGAAAATATTTTGCCACAACTTGTGGGTGTTCAGACAGTAAAGGAGGCTTGGAATAAGCTAGTTGCTGCATATGCTTCTGGATCTCGATCACAGATCCGCAACCTCCGCACAGAGTTACAAGGTTTGCATTGAGGTAATGATTCTATTGCTGTTTTTATTCAAAAAGCAAAGAGTATAGCAGATCAATTGGCTGCTTTAAATCATCATGTACCTGAAGATGATCTTGTTGATATGGTTTTATTGGGTTTAGGGTCTAGTTATCGACCTTTTGTAAGAGATATTGAAGCTCGTTTAGAATCTGTGAGTTTTGATCAGTTATATGGTCTACTTCTTAGTGAAGAAAGGCAGTTAGAGAGAGTTTTGCTGAGTACTTGTGATGTTCCTCCCACTGCTAATTTTGTGTCTAGCAATAGTAAAGGACAGCGTGGACGAGGACGTGGTCCTCGAGGGCGTGGTGGTCGGTCTAACGGTAATAATCGTTATAATTCAAATTCTGTGTCTATTGGGAATCCATCTCATTTTGCTGCAGTTGATACTTCACACTATATATGTTATAATTGCAAAGGCACTGGACATATAGCCAAAGTTTGCCCCTCTCCTAAATCCAGCCGAGATATCAACTCCTCTCCAAAACCTTCCTCCTACATGGCCACTACTACAAAGAATCCTCAAGACTGGGTTGTTGATACAGGAGCATCTCATCATCTTACTGCATATTTGGGAAACCTCAATCTTCATTCCGAGTATCAGGGTCCTGAAGAAGTTCAAATTGGTAATGGTTCCTATCTTCCTATTTCCAATATTGGCTCTTCCTCTTTTCGTCTTGGTAATTCTATATTGTCTTTTCGTGATATTCTTCATGTTCCATCTTTTGTTTATGCTTTAACTAATTCTAATCCCATTTCTGTTGAATTCTTTGCTAATTATTTTGTTATTAAGGACTTGGACACGAGACGGATCATCTACCAAGGCCGGAGTAATAATGGCTTATATTCTCTCTGTCTACATCAAAACAAATTTGCTCCAAGTGTTTCCTTAGCTAGTTTGGATTTATGGCATGCCCATTTTGGTCATGCTACTCGTTCTATTATTAAAAAAAATTTATCTACTTTATGTTTGTCTTTTTCGAATAATTCTAGTAACACTTTGTGTGATGCTTGTGCTACTAGCAAGATTCATAAGTTATCTTTTTCTTTATCTACTACAGTTACTCAATTTCCTCTTGATCTTATTTGTTCTGATGTCTGGGGTCCATCTCCAATTAAGTTTGTTGATGGTTTTTCTTATTATGTCATCTTTTTTTATCATCATTCAAAATACACATGGATTTATTTTTTGCGCCATAAGTCTGATGTCTTGGATACCTTTATGCAATTTAAGACACTTGTTGAAAATTATTTTGGTCAAAAAATTAAACAATTTCAAGCTGATTGGGGGGGCGAATTTCAATCATTAACTCCTTTTCTTAAAACACATGGTATTACTCAAAGGGTTTCTTGTCCATATACACCTGAACAAAATGGTTGTGCTGAAAGAAAGCATCGCCATATTGTAGAAACTGGTTTGACACTTTTGAATCATGCTCATGTTCCCTCTCAATATTGGACCTTCGCCTTTGAATGTGGTGTTTATCTCATCAATCGCCTTCCTACACATACCTTGAATTATGATAATCCATATCATAACTTATTTAATCAATCTCCCATTTATGATTCCTTAGTTTATGTTACCCTTGGCTTCGACCCTATGCTAAAAATAAATTAGATTCCTGCTCTACTGCATGTGTCTTTTTGGGATATAGTAAATTGCATAAAGGTTATAAATGCCTAGATATCAATTCTGGTAAGCTTTACATCTCACGTCATGTCTTGTTTGATGAGCAGGTATTACTATTTGCAAAGACTGATGTTGTTCATGCTTTTGTAACAACCACTCAGTCTCCTGACTCTCCATCCTATGTTACCTTCCCTGTTCCTGGCCTTTCTCCATATCACCGGTCCATAACTTCTGCCCCTACACAACAACCATCTCCTCCCTCACCATCTTCTCAGGAATCACCACCTGTTTGGCTCCCTTCTTCATCCACACCGATGCAGTCTATTCCTTGTTCACGTGCTTTACATGGTTCCACAATTCCAGTAGCCACTGCCCCGGCACCAGCTTCTCTAACAAAAGTTCATCCCATGATTACAAGACAACAAACTGGCCACTTAAAGCCCAGAAATCTTACTTCATTAGTGGCAGAAGCTTTGTCAACTGCAGAACCCACTTGTTTTACAAAGGCTTTTAAAAATCCAGCATGGCATGAAGCCTTGGCAGCAGAATATACAGCATTGTTAAATAATGGTACATGGGAGCTTGTTCCACCTTCTCCATCTTATAATGTTGTTGGGTGCCGTTGGGTGTTTCGTATTAAACGAAAACCGGATGGGTCTGTTGAGCGTTATAAGGCTCGGTTGGTGGCCAAAGGTTTTCATCAATGTCCGGGGATTGATTTTCATGATACTTTTAGTCCTGTTGTGAAGCCAGCTACGATTCGTACTCTTTTATCTTTGGCTGTTAGTTTCGGTTGGAGGGTTAAGCAACTTGATGTTTCTAATGTTTTTCTTCATGGTAAGCTTGAAGAAACAGTTTACATGCAACAGCCTCCTAGTTTTATTGATCCATCTAAACCTGATTTTTTCTGTCGGCTTCGCAAGTCCATCTATGGTTTAAAGCAGGCTCCCCGCACCTGGAATAAATGCCTGACCAATGCTTTATTGCTTTTCGGGTTTAAAGGAAGTAAGTCAGATACTTCTTTGTTTTATATCAACACTGCTTCTACCAAAGTCTTTTGTCTGGTTTATGTGGATGATCTTCTGCTTATGGGAAATGATTCCTCTATTTTAAATCGGGTTGTCAATGCCTTACAACGACAATTTGCTGTTAAAGATTTAGGCACCTTGCACTATTTTCTTGGTATAGAAGCTGATTGGGTTGATAAGGGTCTCTTTCTTCATCAAAGTAAGTATATTACTGACTTGCTTCATCGAGCTAATATGCATGAATGTAGTTCTATTTCTACTCCGTTGAGCATCTCTGATAAATTGTCGAAGGAAGGTAGTGAACCAGTCAAAGAACCCACATTATATCACTCCATTGTTGGTGGATTACAATATCTTCAATTTACTAGACCAGATATTTCTTATTCAGTTAACAAGGTTGCTCAATTCATGCATTCTCCTTCTTTGGCACACTGGGGAGCGGTCAAACGGATACTACGGTATCTTCGTGGTACTTCATCTCATGGTATTTTATTTCAATATGGTTCTGCTTCTCTTTGTGGCTATGCTGATTTCGATTGGGCGGGTGACATTGACGACAGAAAGTCCACTACTGGTTTTGCTATTTATTTGGGATCTAATATTATTTCTTGGTCTTCAAAAAAATAACGTGCTGTTTCTCGATCCTCTACTGAAGCAGAATATAGATCCTTAGCTGCTGCCGCCTCTGAGCTCCATTGGCTTCAAATCTTATTGTATGAAATTGGCTTTCAGTTGCCTTCTCCGGTGTTGTATTGTGACAACTTGGGGGCTACTTATTTAACTCTTAATCCAGTCTTTCATAATCGTAGCAAACATCTGAAAGTGGATTTTCATTTTATTCGTGATCGTGTTTCCAAAGGTACTCTTAAAGTTCTCTATCTTTGTACAACTGATCAAATTGCATATGTACTTACTAAAGGGCTTTCGAAGCAACGCTTTACATGGTTACGTGACAAGTTGACAGTTGTTTCTCACCCTGATCAACTTGAGGGAGGGTGTAAGAGATAAGAGTGTGTTATCTCAGTTTGTATAGGTTACGTCATTTGTAATTTGTATAGGTTACATCTTCTCTATTTCCCACTTTGTATAGGTTACGTTTCTCACTGTTAGCTGTACCTAAGTCTTCTACTCATGTTAGTCTTCTGCTCATGTTAGTCTTCTCTATCATGTATTTATATTTCACTTATTCATGTTAATAAAGTAATGTAGAAGAGAAATCCTTTTAGCTGTTGTGGCATACCGAAGGGGACAGTGCGATGATGAACTTATCAATGTCACAAATAAGAACTCTTTGTTCAAATTACAAGCCAGGTTTGCTATTATAGTCTTGTTATTGTGGATGGAAATGAAATGATTTGGATTGGGAGACTTATATATTGTTAATACAGGAGACAGCTTATTGATCAAGTTGTTTCTACTGTTCTACCTGAAAGCAAGAGTCCAGAACAAGTTTCTGCTGCAGTTAAGGCTTTTATGACTGCCAATCTTCCCCATAAATTGATTGAACTTCTTAAAAAGATTTTGCTTCAAAACTCTGCATTCAGTGGAAACTTCAATCTGCAAAATCTACTTATCTTAACTGCTATTAAGGCAGATCCATCAAGAGTTATGGATTACATCAACAGATTAGATAATTTTGATGGGTCTGCTGTAGGGGAAGTGGCAGTAGAAGCTCAACTGTATGAGGAAGCATTTGCAATTTTCAAGAAGTTTAACTTAAATGTTCAGGTAGTCAATGTTTTGTTGGATAATCTCCAAAGCGTTGACCGTGCAGTGGAGTTTGCATTCCGTGTTGAAGAGGATGCTGTTTGGAGCCAGGTGGCTAAGGCTCAACTCAGGGAGGGGCTGGTGAGTGATGCAATTGAATCATTTATTTGTGCGGACGATGCTACTCAATTCCTAGAGGTCATTCGTGCTGCTGAGGATGCTAATGTGTATCATGACTTGGTGAAGTACCTGCTGATGGTTAGCCAGAAGACAAAGGAGCCTAAGGTGGACAGTGAGCTTATTTTTGCATATGCAAAGATTGATAGGTTGGCTGAAATTAAGGAATTTATTGTCATGCCAAATGTGGCAAATCTCCAAAATGTTGGTGATTGCTTGTTTGATGAAGCTTTGTATGAGGCAGCAAAGATAATCTTTGCATTTGATATTTTATTAACACAAAAAAAAATTTATATATTATGAAATTGCTTATTGATTCATTTAATACCTGTACAAAAAAATATAAAAAAATATTTTATCTTGAAAGTATAGAAAAAAATAAAATAAAAAGGGTCATTTATCTTATATTAAAATCATGCGATTTGAAATTCAAATTTTAGCATAGCCCTTAAAAAAGAAAAAAAAATTAGCATACTCTGTGTTGGGGTACAATCCAAGTCCCACATCCCACATTGAAAAATTAAGGAAGAAACATCTTGAATATAAGTGTGTACACCTAACTCTATTAGTATAAGACCTTTTGGGAGGTGCCCAAAAACAAATCCATGTGGACTTGGCCCAAAACGGACAATATCATACTAATGTGGAGTTGAGGAGATGTTTGGCGGTCCTAACAAATGGTATCAGAGCCAGGTTCGGAGATGAAGCCAACGGTGGACTGGGTTGTGTGGGAGACCATCAGCTTATTCATGCAATTGGAGATTCGTGTTTGGTACCTTGTGTTGAAAGTCTTCCTGGTATTGTGGTGGTCAGGCGACATGTTCCGTTGGTTGATAACAGCGGTACAAGATGATTCGACGGATTAAATGGATTATCACTCGAGGGGAGGACATAAGCTGTGCCTCGCAATTAAAGATTCGTGGGGAGGATATAAGCTGTGGGAGGCCCTCAGTATGTCCTTGCGATTGGAGATTCGTGTTTGGTGCCTTTTATCGAAAGTCTTCCTGGTATATTGTAACGGCCAGGCAACGTGCCCTGTTGGTTGATAGCGGCGGTACAAAATAATTTGACGAATCAATGGATTATTGCTGGAGGAGAGGCCACATGTTGTGTGGTCCTTGGTTTGAAGGGAGGATTGTTGGGGTACAATCCAAGTCCCACATCCTACATTGAAAAATTAAGGGAGAAACACATTGAATATAAATATGTCCACCTAACTCCATTAGTATGAAACCTTTTGAGAGGTGCCCAAAAACAAATCCGTGCGAGTTTGGCTCAAAGCGGATAATATCATATTAATGTGGAGTTGAGGGGATGTTTGGCAGTCCCAACACTCTGTTTGTACTCTCCTTTTCCATAGTTGTTCTACTCTTTTTATAATAGCATTTTTCTCCTCAAATTAATTATAATATTTTTAAAATTGAAAAGAAAAAAAATCAATTATTCTCTGTTAATTAATGTTGTATTTCTCAAACAAAAATTATTAGCATTTTTTCTTCAAAATTCTTATTCATAATTCTGTTTCTAATTTATCAAATTCATTATACTATAGTGATAAATTAATTATAAATTTTTCACTAAACTTTATTTTAGTATTGTTATATAGTCTTATTGTGAATTTTTAACTTTAACATGGTACTTTTTGACTAGTTCATTATTAATTATTTATAATAAAAAATCACTTGTTATTCAAATTATTGAAAGTCGAACTACTCCTTTAATTTACTAGAGTTCGAATCCAACTCTCTTCCTCCCAAAAAATGCACAATTAAAAAATTATTTATATAATAAATTTCCCAAAAATACATAATTAAAAAATTATTTATATAATAAATTAGGAAAAGTTAAAAAAATGTATCCCATTTCCATCACTCGTATATTTGATTAGTCAGACCTATGTGCCTATGTCCATTTGCTTCTTTATTTCAATTCAACTTCCAGAAGTATAAAGTGAAAAAAAAAAAATTAATTCCAGAATTTAATTGGAATTAATTGGGCTTTGTCTTGGAACATAAAGTTGGGGTGTTTCGCAGATAATGGGGAAGGTAAAGAATAGCAGTAGTGTAGTGGGGTCGTATGTATTTGTAGAGTCCTTAATGTCTGATAGAACTGCCAAACATCACCTTAATTTCATATTAGTATGATATTGTCCGTTTTGGATTAAGTCCGCACGGATTTATTTTTAAATTCCTCCCGAAAGGTCTCATATTAATGAAATTAGGTGGACACTTTATATTCAAAATATTTCTCTTTTAATTTTTTAATGCAGGATTTGAATTGTACCCCAACAATGTCTAACGCGGTTTGAAGAATTTTCCAATCACGAAATATCTCTGCAGTTTCTTGACTTTGGGCTGCTGCTTTGACTTCTCCGTTTGTTTTTGGGTTTACTTAGTCAATGCATGTGTGTGTGGGCATGTTTTTCTTTTCTTCTGCGTATTTCTTGAATTGAGTTTTGATTTTATTTGCGAAACTCCACTGATCAAATGCTAGCTGAGAGATTGAAAATTGGGCAGAAATTATTTTATTAATATAAAATAATGTCTGTGTTATTTTTTTTATATATATAAATCATTTTATTGTAATTATAAAGTTAAATTTACTACGAAGATATGACAAAATAAAATTGAAAAACAAGCCCACCTATGCACTAATTAGACACAGAAAATAAACTTGAAAAAAATTATGCAAATTTATGGAAAAATATTTCAGCAAATCCTAGGAGTACTTCTCTATATGGGTGGGGCTCTTGACATAATAAATTCAAGTCAACCCAACATAAATTAGTTTTAAATATATAAACATAGGACCCATATTTGAAAAATAAAACAAAATAATAAGGCTATGATTATATAAATAATTTCAACTAATTTTTTGCCATTCATATCATCTAATTTTAATCTAATTTATAAAATAAAGAAATAATATAAAATTGGATGACTTAGTAACTCAATTCTTTAAGAGTATATTTCAAAATTACTTTTTAGACAAACTTACTAATTAAATAAATGGAGATCCACATTTTAAATATCATCCAAAAAACTTATTAGTTAATATCCATGTGAAGAAGTTTCAAAAGGACTGAGGAAAGGAAATAGAAAAGGTATTTGATAAGGAATAAATTTTACATCTATCCATTTTGCATAGCAAAATTGACGAAATATAAATGCCGGGCATTGTTCTGCCACAGAACAAAGATCCAACTGTGTTGGATGGAGAATAAAGATAAGATTGAATATCTAAGACTGATTTCGTCTTTAAAAATGAATACTTATTAATAAAAGAAATGAAATGACTACCAAGTCAATTCTTGTTTTAATACCTCTAAATACGTTTAAATACCATTTTAAGATCCAACTGCAAGTCTTTGAGAGGTTCATTTGCAAACCAAAGATGCCAAGAGAATTTTTCAAAGGACAAGAATATTAATTACATTAACCAAAAATGTAAAAATTAAAAATCGTAATGGAATCCATCGGATTGGTTAACCGTAAAAATCGATTCGATTTCGGATCAATTTTACGGTTAACCATATTTTTTATTTTTTTTTCATATCTCTGGTAATTGCATTTGCTTTTCCATGATAGTTTTCAAAAATTGAATTATAAATAATTAGCCCAAGGCAGCAAGGCCCGTTTTCGAAAGCAATTCTAAAGTAGTTGTGCAACAACTAGCTAGTCATTTAGCAATAAGACAATACCGTTGTTGTGCCAAGTCAAGTCAAGCCAAGCCAAGTAGTTTTCTGCTTTTAATCTTCAAATCAATCCTGTCTCAAGTGCCTCCAATTTGGTGCCGTGAACATTGGGGCAGAACAATGATTTGTCATAATTAAGGGGATTGACAAATGTTTAAGTCATTTTGAAGTAACGATAAGTCCGCAATTATCAAGTATAACTCTCTGAACCCATTCAGATTTAACATGGTTCATTTTTTACTAATTTACTCCTCCCATTTGAAAGGAGAAAATTGAAAGAAAGGCAAATTCTGCAAATCAATGGATGTGACTCTTTCATATTATGAATATTTCAATTCAATTATTAATTCCTATTTTTTTTTCCACAAATTAGCCACGCCATGAGGGCAAAATGGTGAACATGAGAATTCCTTTGACTATTAGAGATTATTGAGGTTAAGTACAAGTCTATGAAAGGTTCATTTGTGAACCTAAGATGCCAAATGGATTTCTCAAAGGATAAGAATATCTAAACTGGATTTTTTTATACCTTATATTAATTTCTTGCATTAATTTCATTCATCTTAATTGAATTTATATCAAAATATCGAACTGGTAATAATAAAAAAATTTGTAATGCAAAAATATCTAAATTTAAAAAATATATATTCTTAAAGGCTAGAATGAACAATGAAAACCATAAGAAATCACCATAGAAATCCCTGCTAACAATCCAGCTCAGCATAGAAGCTCATACATTCGGACAAATATATCACCAAGCTACGTAAAATAAATGCCCCTTTGGACAAATACGTGACATGATAACTACATTAAAATGACACGTCAGACTTCAGTGATGTGCTTACCTGCATATGAGGTACTATGCTGAGTTGGGCTGATAGCAGGAATTTTGATAGTGATTTTCAATGGTTAATTTTTACCTAAATGATTTTTGAGGATAATTTTTCAAAATTGAACTATTTTTGTATAATAAAATATTTTTTTTGCGTTTTTTGAAATAAAATATTTTATTTTTACTAGTAAGTTATTTTGATATAAGTTTGATAATTGTATGTGAAATTAACCCTTAGTTTTTCTAACTATGCAAACTGGACATTAAATTGCACAATTTAAGAGTGACTTGGTATTTAAATAAATTAAGACATTAAATGAAAGAATAATAACAAATCGTGTAAATATTGATGTCCCACATCCATATTCGTGGAGAAGATAAGGGGAAAAAGAAAATTCTATCTTTCCATTTTGTTTGGACTTAATGGAAAATTATGGAGTTTTGAATTTTCTAAACTTAAATCTACATCAAAATAAGAAATCGTGTAAATATTGATGTCCACAATTCATACTCGTGGAAAGAGCCAATTCTCTCTTTCCATTTTGCTTGGACATAATGGAAAATTATGGAGTTTTGAATTTTCTAAACTTACATCTACATCAAAATAATGCCTCTCAGTCTTCCTCTATGGAAGTTTTGTCCATTCAAGTGGAAGTTTTGTCCATTTTGAATGGAATGTGTCATTCTTGTATGGAAAGTGATCCATAGATAACAGATTAATTGAATTTTCGGCTAAAAGTTAAATTATATGTAGCTTGTTATTATTATCTATTGTTTTTGTAAAAAAATTTCAGAAATACACTCCAATAATTACATTAGTTACAAACATCTTTTATATTTTAAAATTTTATGATTTTATTTGTATTTTACATATATATACTTTTTATTTTATTAATGAAAATTTAATTTGCATTAAAAAAATATTGAAAGAGAGTGGATATAAGATGTACTCAAATAAACAATATTAACTAAAAACCATATTTTATTTACTTAAACCGCCACTCAAAATAATAGCCAAAAGAGTAAAACAAGAATATTGCAACTCAAACCAAATTATATAATAAGAAAAAGACACAAAATAAACAAATTACAAGAAAAAATTGCTATTAAATAGTCTATGACTCACAAAAAAAAAAAGAAAAAAAGCAAAAGCAAAAGATAGAACAAAAATCAATTACCAATTAATAAAACCAGCTAAAAAACTTGTTTTAAATTTGTTGAAAGTAAAGCATAGTGAGTGAACCAGAGAAGATAAATAAATTTTGTAATTAATATTAAGTATCAATGAAGTAAATAAATTTATTAGAGGTTATTAGAAATAATTGAAGTAAATAAGTGTATTTATCATTAATTGATCAAGGAATTTGATTGAAATAAATCAATTTTGTAAAATCAGCAATGCCATGAATGTAAGATGGTGAACATGAGAATTCCACTGTCTTGGATTATTAGAGATTATTAACGTCAACTGAAGTCTATGAAAGATTCATTTGTGAACCCAAGATGCCAATTGATTTTTCGAAATATAAGAAAATCTAAAGTGGATTTTTTTGAACTTATATCAATTTCATGATTTTAACATTTGTGTTACCTATCTATATATATATATATAATTGCATTCTATTTTATCTCTAGACTTATCGCCAATTTAAAAAATATATATTTTCATGACTGATATGAAAATTCGTCGCCTTAAAATATGCAATATGCAGTCGCTAATATATATATATATATATATATAAGTTTTGTATATTATGATTGATGTTGTGTTTTAAATGGCAACCATTATTTCAATATCAGGCACCGGTTGGGCTTCATGAGCCTTGCCTCTATATTTTAGATTAGTAAATCCGGGTTAATTTCATATATAGTCACTGAACTTGTGATCAAATTACGTAAAAGTAATGATTTATTTTTCATAATAATTACTAAATTTTGCAAATTTATATAATAAAGTCACTTTGAAAGGTTTCGAATAAGGGACAGGCAGAAAAGCCCAGTTGGTATGTTCATTCAGCATATCATGCATACATGGCATGCTGACGTGGTATGGATTTTGCGAAACTGTCGGTGGCTAACATTTTGCGAAAGCATTGTCATAAAATTTGATTTAAATTTTTATGTTTCAATTCCCTGCTAAGCTTAGTTTTATTAGGCTCAGCGGTTGATTTTCTTAGCATATTTCGGAAGCTACATTAGTAGTAATTACATTTGCGTTTCCATGATTAGTTTTTAAAATTGAATCATAAATAGTTCTGAAGTAGTTGTACAATAACTAGCTAGTAATTTAGCCTTAAGATAATACCATTGTTGTACCAAGTCAAGTCAAGCCAAGTTGTGTTCTGCTTTTAATCTTTCAAATCAATTCTGTCTCAAGTTGTGTAACTATTTTTAGAATTGTTTAAATTATTTTGAAGCAATGATAAACCTGAAATTATTAAGCTCAACTCTATCGACCCATACATACTCCTCCTATTTGAAAGGAGAAAAATTGAAAGAATGGCACATTCTGCAAATCAAAGGTAAAATGTGATCAATGGATGGGACTATTTCATATTTTGAATCTTGGAACTGCAGAGAATGGAGTTCAATTCAATTATTAATTCCTTTAATAAAATTTTTTTCTTCAAATTAGCAACGTCAGGAGTGCAAAATGGTGAACATCAGAATTCCTTTGACTATTAGAGATTATTGAGGTTAATTACAGGTCTATGAAATGTTCATTTGTGAAACTAAGATGCCAAATGGATTTCTCAAAGGATAACAATATCTAAACTGGAATTTTTTTATAGCTTATATTAATTTCTTGAGTTAATTTCATTTGTTGTCATTGCACTTATACCAAAATATCGAACTAGTAATAATAAAAAATATTTTTATTATGAGAAGAAGAAGATGAGCATGAAACTGGTTTGTATATTTTTCACATATATATATATATAGCTCAGTAAGTGGAGGAGTTGTTACACAATAATTAATATATACAAGCCTAGGCTAGGATAAAAGAATATAAATTTAAATTTAAATTGATGAGATAATATATATCAACCGGCGGTTTCTTTTATCTTTCATCTATTTTTTAATTTATTTTTTGTATTTTTTTAAATTTTTATGTTTTTTATTTTTGTTCAAATTTATCTATAATAATTTTTATATCGGTATATATCTGAATTTTATTTGTTATTTTTAATTTGTGTTTGAATTTTTTTTGTACTTTTTTAATAAACTCAAATCTAATTTTTTTTATCTTAGATTTGATTTTTTGTTTGTCTAGATCTTAGATCTGTTTCATTTATCTAATATCAAATAGAATTCATTTTTTGTTATGAAAATTTGTGCTCTTAATATGAAGGTTGTAGTCTTTCTCAATTGAAGTTTTTGTCCTTCTTGAATGCAAGTGTCATTCTTTGTGTGGAATGTGATTCGGCATTTAACCCATAGATAATAGATGAAATGAGTTTCTAGTTAAAAATTAAATTGTCAGTAGCATGTTACCATTATCTACTATTTTCTACTATTTTCATTGAAAAAATTCAGAGATATACCTGAGTAACTTTATTAATTATTGTCTCACTTATTTTAAAATTTTATTTGTATTATATATATATAATTTTAATTTTATTAATGAAAATTTATTTTTTGCATTAAAAAAAACAAGCAAACTATCAATTAATAAGCAAGTGACAGTAGGTGCAGAATATTGAAAGAGATTGGATAAATAAATACTTAAATACACAATATTAAGTAAAAACATATTTTATTTACTTAAACCGCCACTCAAAATAATAGCCAAAAGAGTAATATATATATATATATATATATATATATATATATATATATATATATATATATATATATATATATATATATATATATATATATATATATATATATATATATATATATATATATATATATTGCAACTCAAACCAAATTATGTAATAAGAAAAAGACACAAAATAAAAAAAAATTACAAGAAAAAATTGCTATTGAATAGTCTATGAAATCCAAAAAAAAAAGAGCTAAAGCAAATGATAGAACAAAAATCAATTACCAATTAATGAAACCAGATAAAAAAAACTATTTTTAAATTTGTTGAAAGTAAAACATAACGAGTGAACCATAGAAGATAAATAAATTTTGTAATTAATATTAACTATCTAGGAAATAAGTGAAGTATTTATCATTGATCAAGGAATTGGATTGAAATAAATAAATTTTGTAAAATTAGCAATGCCATGAGTTTAAGATTTTGAACATGAGAATTCCACTGACTTAGATTATTAGAGATTATTAAGGTCAACTGCAAGTCTATGAGAGATTAGTTTGTGAACCAAAGATGCCTCTTGATTTTTCAAAAGATAAGAAAATCTAAAGTGGATCTTATAGAACTTATATTAGTTTCATTGATTTTAACATTTGTGGACCCTATATATATATATATATTATAAAGAGAGAGATGCAATTTTATTTGGGGTTTCATTAAATGGTGTGCAGTAACTTCCAGAATTTAATTATGTTTATGTTTTTTTTTAAAAAAATTATGACAAATTGGCTATAATTATATTATGACAAATTTTTAAAAAAAAATTGAAAAACCTGCACTGTGAAAATAATGAAGTTAAATTGACTATAATTATATGACAAAATTTAGTCATGAGGCAGTTGAATGGTGATGATTAGTGGGTTATATGATGATGATGATGAATGGTGGTTTTCGGAGATAATGGGAGATAGTTAGTTGGGGTGTTTTGCAGATAATGAGGATGGTAAAGAGTAGTAGTAGTGTAGTTAATATCCATGCGAATAAGTTAATAAAAAAGGTATTTAATAACGAATAAATTTTATATCTATCCATTACATAATAAAATTTACGATGTATAAGGTTAATTTTACCTATAATCATTAATGAACTTATGCCTAATAATCCAAAAGTAACTGAATTATTTTTTGTAACGAAATTGTCACTGAATTTTATACTATTTTATACAAAAATCATCTTGATCAGTTTTCGATGATGATCCTTGTCGGAGTGCTGACGTGGCAAACCACGTGTATACAAGTAAGCTAATGTGGTGTGCTATGTATGCAAAAGTAGCTGACGTCAGTTGATGACGTGGTACTCCACGTGTGCACAAATAGTTGATGTGGCATGCACGTCAGTATTCTGACGATGGTTTTCGTTAGAAACCAGTTAAAATAACTTTTGTGCAGAATAGTATAAAGTTCAGTGACAATTTCGTTACGAAAAATAATTTAGTTAATTTTGGGTTATTATACGTAAATTCAGTGACTATAGGTGATATTAAGTCCACTCAGAGTTGCATCTTCTCTTTTCACGGGTCTTTGAAATCGTTTGTGAACCAAAGATGCCAAGAGAATTTTCAAATGACTTCATTAATTACATTTTCCTAACCAATTAAGATTTTAAGATCCAACTGTCATGGTGTTTTCTCTAGAAATGGACAACATTTTCTAAACAAATGAATTTTATGTTATTTAATTGATTCGCCTTAATTTTATCCTCACATGATTTTATATCAATACAACTTCTTTCAATTCAAAATTAGCTTTATGCTTAAATTATATGTATGCGTTCCAATGATGAGTTCTCAATAGTGGAAGGAATTTATTTTTCTTGCTCTAAGGTTATTTGAGAAAAGAAAACACATTGTGTACCTTTTGATTTATTTGCTTGTGAAGTTATATTCCTAATCTTACTAATCGCAACAACAAATTTTGAAAGAACATTTAATGGTATGCATAGAAATGATCTAATTTCTAATTCAATATTAATTCTCGAAAAAAAGGTCGAGAAATTGAATGATCTACTTCGAATAAAATCTGTATTTATCATTCTGGAGTACTCCGTGTTTGGTTCTGTAATTACAATTGGAGGAGTGATTGGTTTATTAATAAATGGAATGAGATGTAAGTCAACAATATATGATATTATGCATATCATTAACATATGAATTATCCAATATGCCCTTATTTAATTCCTTTGAATCAACAACAACTTTATTAAATTTTTTATATTTTCTATTATAGCTGTCTGTAATTACAGCTGTAAGATCTGAGAAGAAGACACGGGCCCTGATACCATGTTAATGCAGTAAATTGTTATCAAGCATGAATCAAATCACAAAATCAGGCTCTGTCAAAAGCTCATTTACCCAGAAACAACATCTATCCTAGAAAGAAGTAAGTAAAACATTCACAAGAACTTCCCACAGTCTCTCATCAAAAACATGGGTTCCTCAACTAACTTTTTAAACCAGAAACGAAAAGCCTCAAAATAAGATTATTCAAGCAAATAAAATTTTATAGTTTTAATAGAGTATTAAATCAAAGCACAAAGGAACGCTTATCAAACCAATTCAGAAACAATATTCCCGGAAACTTTGATGAATTAGAGAAACAAGGAAATAAGAAATTTTATTAAATTTGTTCAAGCTTTAGTACACTTTTATGGGACTGTATTGGACACGAGGATACCCGGTTTTGATCTGTATATACCCAATTTTTCAGCCTTAATTGGATGGGACATGAAATAAAATCTTTATGGTCTCTCCTATTGGAATAATTCAAAATAATTAGTTGTCAACATTATAATTTGAATTAGTTTTTAGTTTGTTTTTATTTGATTTTATATTATAGGATTTTTGGGAGAAAAATCAGTTTAAGTTTAGCTATTAAGTTGTATTTGCCTATATAAAAGCAATAAATTTTGGTTTCAAAATATACAATAAGAGAGCTAATTATTTTATTCTTCTCCCTTCTAAAAATTCCAATGTGGTATCAGAGCCATTAATGATTATGGATATGTGAAAAAAAATAGCACAGTGGAAAATAAGTGAGATTTCACCTCACATGCTCAATGGAGAAAATTATCAATTATGAACATATGAAACAAGATTTGAAGTTTACAAATGATCAAAACAATTGTTGGCATAAGGAAAAACCACAATATTTTAATTGCAAGAGATTTGGGCATCTTCAAAAAGATTGCAGAATAAAAAATTGAAGAACAAGCAAATATGGTGGATGTGGTTGAAGAATGAACTATTTTTTGATTAATTGGTGAGATGTGCACCAAGAAAGTTGATGAGATGGTGCATCAACAAAAAAAAAATAGATGTGATGAGAAGTGTATCATAAAAAAAAATTGAGAAGTATGGAGAGATGTGCTTCATGAAAGTTTGAATTTTTTTTATTTTGACTTAAGGGGAAATGTTGGACTAATTCAAAATAATTAGTTATCAAAATTATAATTTGAATTTGTCTTTAGTTTGTTTTTATTTGATTTTATATGATAGGATTTTAAGGAGAAAAATCTGAATTAGTTTGGGAGATTAGTTGTATTTGCCTATATAAAGGCAATAATTTTTTCAATTTGATATATGGAAACATAGCTAATTGTTTTTATTTTTCTCCCTTCCTAAAAGTCCCAACATCTCCTAACATAGGTAACTTACATTAATTATAACCTTGTTTTTATGGTCTTGCATTCACATCTTGTTTGAGACTTGTGTTTGAATGGCAAGCTGAAATGCAAAAACCCTTTTTACCCATTTTTAATTTCTTTTTCTACTCTGTCCTTCAATTATTTTATCTTATGCATTAATCTGTATTCTATCTTATGCATTAATCTGTATTCTAATTAATATCAGGTCCTTAATTCACATTATGAAAAATTTAACGAAACTGAAAAACCTGCACTATGAAAAAAAATAATAAAGTTAAATTGACTATAATTATATGACAAAATTTTGTCATGAGGGGGTTTACGGAAAAATCTTTGAGCAAATCCTACGGAGTAGTCCTCTATATGGGTAGGGCTCTCTGCTGTTATTTGTATGGACCTAATTTTTAGGAGTTTTGATTTTTCAAATTATATTTTTCAAAGGCAGCAAAGCCTGTTATCGAAAGGAATTCTCTAGTTGCTGTACAATAACTAGCTAGTCATTTGGCATTAAGACAACACCATTGTTGTACCAAGTCAAGTCAAGCCAAGTTGTTTTCTACTTCTAATCTTTCAAATCAATTTTGTCTCAAGTGCTTCCAAATTGGTGCCGTGAACATTGCAATTAATAATTATCTGCGAACTTAGCAGAATATATATTCATCATTGATCAAAGAATTGGTATAAATATAATTTATAAAATTTATATTGTAGATGTAAATAAGTTTTTTTCAACAAATTATCAACGCCGTGAGTGTAAAATGGTAAACATGTAAATTCCTTTGACTATTAAACTGCAAGTCTATGAGCGGTTCACTTGTGAACCAAAGATGCTAATGCATTTTATTTTCTTCTTCCATTAAAGCCAGAGTTGATTACCTTCTATATAAAGGGTTTATAAGTAGCTTTGTAATTGCAACGCAAAGATTTCATAAACATAACTCCTCTTGATTCTCACGTAATGTATTTATTTCTTGAGAAACCAGTGCCCATGTTATCCCTTTTCTTTTTCCTTATTATAATTATTCCGATTCCTCATCCGTCGGTTGTTTCCTTTGCTGTTCACAAAACTTCTTTTTCTGCTGTTAGAAATCAGGCAAGTGGTCTTTTGTGGTGGAAAGATTCTCTTGACAATCAAAGCCAATCTATCTTATCTTCATGGGAACCAAGCACCACTCCTTGCCATTGGCATGGCATTTCCTGCAACAAAGCTGGCAGTGTCACCAATATAAGCCTTGAAAGTTCTTCTTTGAAAGGTACGCTTCAGAGTCTAAATTTCTCTTTTTTTCCAAATCTAGTAAAGCTTGACCTTTCTAACAACTCATTCCATGGGATTATTCCTTCACATATCTGTAAACTTTCAAAACTTGTTGGCCTTTACTTGTCAAATAACAATCTCAGTGGTGTCATTCCATGTTCCATAGGCAACTTGACAAACTTATGCATTCTTTATCTTTATGGCAATCAAATCTTTGGTTCAATACCAAAAGAAATTGGAATGTTGAGATCTGTCACATACCTTGACTTGTCACATAACAACCTCGGTGGTGTCATTCCATGTTCCATAGGCAACTTGACAAACCTATCCATTCTTCATCTTTATGGCAATCAACTCTCTGGTTCAATACCGAAAGAAATCGAAATGTTGAGATCTGTCACAGACCTTGAGTTGTCACATAATAACCTCAGTGGTGTCATTCCATGTTCCATAAGCAACCTGACAAACCTATCCATTCTGTATCTTCATCACAATCAACTTTCTGGTTCAATGCCAAAAGAAATTGGATTATTAAGAGCTGTCACAGACCTTCAATTGAACAATAATAACCTCAGTGGTGTCATTCCATGTTCCATAGGCAACTTGACAAACCTATCCATTCTTTATCTTAATGGAAATCAACTCTCTGGTTCAATGCCGAAAGAAATTGGACTATTGAGATCTGTCACAGACCTTTGGTTGTCGCATAATAACCTCAGTGGTGTCATTCCATATTCCATAGGTAACTTGACAAACCTATCCATTCTTTATCTTTATGGCAATCAACTCTCTGGTTCAATACCGAAAGAAATCGGAATGTTGAGATCTGTCACAAACCTTGAGTTGTCACATAATAACCTCAGTGGTGTCATTCCATGTTCCATAGGCAATCTGACAAACCTATCCATTATGTATCTTCATCACAATCAACTCTCTGGTTCAATGCCAAAAGAAATTGGATTGTTAAGAGCTGTCACAGACCTTCAATTGAACAATAATAGCCTCAGTGGTGTCTTTCCATGTTCCAGAGGCAACTTGACAAACCTATCCATTCTTTATCTTAATGAAAATCAACTCTCTGGTTCAATGCCGAAAGAAATTGGACTATTGAGATCTGTCACAGACCTTTGGTTGTCACATAATAACCTCAGTGGTGTCATTCCATATTCCATAGGTAACTTGACAAACCTATCCATTCTTTATCTTTATGGTAATCAACTCTCTGGTTCAATACCGAAAGAAATCGGAATGTTGAGATCTGTCACAGACCTTGAGTTGTCACAAAATAACCTCAGTGGTGTCATTCCATGTTCCATAGGCAACCTGACAAACCTATCCATTCTGTATCTTCATCACAATCAACTCTCTGGTTCAATGCCAAAAGAAATTGGATTGTTAAGAGCTGTCACAGACCTTCAATTGAACAATAATAACCTTAGTGGTGTCATTCCATGTTCCATAGGCAACTTGACAAACCTATCCATTCTTTATCTTAATGGAAATCAACTCTCTGGTTCAATGCCGAAAGAAATTGGACTGTTGAGATCTGTCACAGACCTTTGGTTGTCATATAATAACCTCAGTGGAGTCATTCCATATTCCATAGGTAACTTGACAAACCTATCCATTCTTTATCTTTATGGCAATCAACTCTCTGGTTCAATACCGAAAGAAATCGGAATGTTGAGATCTGTCACAGACCTTGAGTTGTCACAAAATAACCTCAGTGGTGTCATTCCATGTTCCATAGGCAACCTGACAAACCTATCAATTTTGAATCTTGGTGACAACCAACTTTCAAGTTCAATACCTCAAGAATTCAGAAATACGGCATCCCTTGTTAAATTGATCTTGCCTTTCAATAAATTTACTGGGTCTCTTAAATCTCAGTTGAACAACATAACCCATTTAAAGTCATTGCAAATCTATTCAAATGAGTTTAATGGTCACTTGCCACAAGACATATGCCTTGGTGGAGAACTTCAATATTTTTCTGCAAATAACAATTATTTTAGTGGTCCGGTGCCCAAAAGATTAGGAAACTGCAGTAGCTTGCTGAGAGTTCATCTTGAGAACAACCAACTCACAGGAAATATATCTGAAGCATTTGGTGTGCATCCACACTTGAATTTCATAAATTTAAGTGGTAACAAAATTTTTGGCGAGCTTTCTTTGAAATGGGAAAATTTTGGCAATTTATCAACATTTCAAATCGCCAACAATAATATCTCTGGCACAATACCAGCTGAAATCGGAAATGCACCAAAGTTGCAATTGATAGACCTCTCATCCAATAAGCTTGCAGGGGTTATTCCAGAGGAATTAGGGAAGCTAAGGTTGGTTGAACTTTACCTTGATGGAAACAAACTCTTAGGTGGCATTCCTAACAAAATAGTAATGCTATCTACTCTTCAACGCCTTAACCTCGCAGCAAACAGTTTAAGTGGAGCGATTCCAGAACTGATTGGGGAGTGCTCGGGATTATTGTTCTTAAATCTTAGCAGGAACAAGTTGGCAAAGAGCATTCCATCACAATTATGCAACCTGCACTCTTTAGAAGATCTTGATCTCAGTCAAAATTTGCTAGTTGCAATCCCACAACAGTTTGGAGAGTTGCAAAGACTAGAGATATTAAACCTTTCCCACAACCAATTGTCGGGCTCAATTCCAGCAAGTTTTGATAGTTTGGTCAGCTTGATGAAAGTGGACATATCATACAATGAATTGGAGGGCAGAATTCCCAACATTAAAGCTTTTCATGAGGCTCCATTTGAAGCACTTAGAAACAATAAGGACCTATGTGGCAATAATACAATGCTTAAGGTATGCATTTTCCATAGGATAGGAAAAAAAGTAGGCATCATAATTCTTCTTCCTCTACTGGGTGGTTTGTTGCTATTGTTTGTCGTAATTGGAGGTCTCTTCATTCTTTATCAAAGAATAAGAGACAACAAACCTAAGTTAGGGGAGGTAAGCAGTAATGCTAGTAATATGATTTGGAGCAATGACCTTGATTTTCAATATGAAAACATCATTGAGGCTACAAAAGAATTCGACTCCAAGTATTGCATTGGGGAAGGAGGATATGGGATTGTGTACAAAGCTATGGTATCACCAACTCGAGCGGTTGCTGTGAAGAAGTTTCACCAATCTTGTACTAATCTCAAAGCATTTACAAGTGAGATTAATGCATTGACAAACATCCGTCATCGAAACATTGTGAAATTACATGGGTTTTGTTCACATTCCAAACATACGTTTTTGATTTATGACTTCATTGAAAGGGAAAGTTTGAGAAAGGCTTTAAGTAATAGAGCAGAAGCAATGGAGTTGGATTGGATCAAAAGGCTAAATGTAATAGAAGGAATAGCTAATGCATTATCATACATGCACCATGATTGTTCTCCTCCAATTATCCATCGAGACATTACTAGTAACAATGTGTTGTTGGATTTAGAATATGAGGCCCATGTTTCCGACTTTGGAACAGCTAGGTTATTGGTTCCTGACTCATCAAATTGGACGTCATTTGCAGGCACATTTGGATACACTGCCCCAGGTTCATACTTTGATATTACCCATCTATAATTACTTATTTAGTTTTATATCTTAAACTTCACTATTTTATTCTATCTCTAACCAAGTCTTTGTATTATGACTGATAATTATTGACAAGATGCATTGTGATTGGATTTTGCAGAGCTAGCATATATGATGAAAGTGAATGAAAAATGTGATGTGTATAGTTTTGGAGTCGTGACACTTGAAATAATAATGGGAAAACATCCTAGAGATCTCATCTCTTCTTTTCGATCATCTGCATCTTCATTGTGTCCACCAACTGGCCAACTAATGGATGTGATAGACCAACGCCTCTTGCTTCCTTATAGTAAAATTGCTGGAGGAGTGATGAACGCTATGAAACTTGGATTTGTATGCGTGAGTGAAAATCCTCAATTTCGGCCAACAATGAGACAAGTATGCTCGCAGCTGGTGGCAGCTAAATGGCTTCCTTTGACAAAACCATTCTCTGCAATAGAATTGGGAGAAATGTCTGTGTTAAGTTTGATGTCTTAATTTAAGTTTCGGTGCTGCATAATAGATTGTGTTGTCTGCCCTGTGTTAGATTGCTTCCCGCTTATCATCATTTAGCAATAAGACAACCACAATTGGCTGGTTTGCTGTATGGAATATGTGCTGGAATGCTATTTCATAGTTCAATGGTAATGGCTTGTTCTCATAACTTCCATTATAACTCTTTAACAGATTTGGAAGAGATGAGACAAATCTAAAAATTTCAGAAAATTATTTGAATCCAACAAATTATTAACAAATCCAAAATGTTATGAAAATAATTATTTAAAAGAACACTTTTGCAACAATGAAGTGGTTTCTCGAGAATAAGGCAATTTTAGTCATATACTTTGAATTCTCATAATCAAAGAGCACAAATTATCTCTCTTAATTTCTCTTAATATTTATCGTGCTGGACAATTTTTATCTCGTCGTATAAGTTCTCTGAGCTCATATACTTCGATTTTTTGTTTTTTCACCATATTTCTTTCAATATTTGACTGTTAGAATCTCTTATACACAAAATTCATTGTTTTTATGTGATTCAAATTGTTAAACAGCCATATACAGGGCATAGCCAGAATTCAATCCAACAGGGTCAAAAACTACAACAATTTATAAAAAATTCATCCACGTACGTAAAAATATAAAAAAAATACATGTTTTTTCAAAATATTAAAATCAGTACAAATTTATCATTTAAATTTATTTTTCTAAATGTGTTAAAATATTGAAGATGGTATATATTTACTTTTATAAGAGCAAATATGGACATTTTTATTGTTGGATAATATAAAAGTATGATCCACATTTATCTAAAATTAATGGTCCACGTTTGACCCTTAAAATATTAAACAAGAGTAAATTTATACCATTTTAATATTTTGAGGTTTTTTTTAAAACAAATTTTAGAAATAAATATATATTATTTTTAATAATTTAAAGACAATTTTAATTTTTATCACTAAAAATGAATTCATTTAAATATTTTAATAGCATTAATTTTTTTTAAAAAATAAAATTATAAGGATCTTTTGAAATTTTTTATTATTAAGTGGGTCAATTATCCCCCCCAATATGGGGCAGTTACGGTCCTGGAGTTCTCTCACACGGTGTTATGTTTGTTTATATATTAAGCATTTATGGTAAGTATTTTAGCTTTCTTTAAAAGCTTAACTTAATTACTACAAGAATTTATTAAGGAAATACTTAAAATATAAATTTTTATTTTTTTAAATTAAAAAATAATTAAAATACTTTAATTTTATAAAAAAATTATAATAATTGATAAAAATATTTTTTATAATTTTAAAAATTTTATTTAATTTTAATTAAAAAAATAAAATATATTTAATAAAATATATGATAAATAGAGAAATACATATAAATTTATTTTTTAAATTTAAAAAATATTTAAAATGAAATAAAATAAAATATAAAAATAACTTTCTAAAATGGTAGGGAGCGAATATAATATACTTTCTATGCACAGTGTACAAATTATCTGAGACTCAGATTTTGAAACCCTACACCATGAATTCGAAGAGAATCAACTCGGCCGCGGCTAAGGTGGCCGAAATTGAGGACCTTCTCACCGATATTCTCCTCCGCTTACCCGCAAAGTAACTGATCAAGTTCAAATGTGTATCTAAGGAATGGCTGTCTCTCATTTCTAGTCTCCAATTTTGTCTCTCTCACAATCGACTCCACCGTCGCATCAACTCCACTCCCAAAGCTCTCTTGCTCAATAAAGGCTTCGACAATTTTGATGAATTTCAA
Organism: Excoecaria agallocha; assembly: GCA_037975025.1. NCBI lineage: Eukaryota > Viridiplantae > Streptophyta > Magnoliopsida > Malpighiales > Euphorbiaceae > Excoecaria > Excoecaria agallocha. The sequence goes on along the minus strand of JBBPFJ010000019.1, from coordinate 1,416,043 downwards.
GTCATTTCTCTCAAACAAGAATCAGTTCCGTCCTTTGATTTTATGAAGGCTGCTCAATTGAAAATACTACAATCCTGCAATGGGTTACTTCTGTGCCGTTCTAGCTTCGAAGTTCAGCAGAAAATGAAGACTTCAGGAGAGGAAAATTGTGTGATTGAGGGGTTCGTATACTTCATCTGTAATCCTACTACCAGACAATCTAAAATGCTCTGTTATCCTTCTTTAGTTAAGGAGAAATTAAAAATCAATTATTTGATAAGTGTTAGCTTGGCATTTGATCCTAGTTCATCTCCACATTATAAGATCATCTTTATTCTTGATTTGCACCAAAAAGGATTAGAATTTTATCTTCTTGAAATTTTTGTATATTCCTCCGAGGATGATTCTTGGAATTCAAGAACAGCAGATGTAATCAAACTGCGCGTGGGATTTTTAAATCCACCCACATTAGGAATTGGCTTTCGCGATGGTGTCTTTTGTAATGGTTCTATTCATTGGTCAATATGTGATGGGTCGGTACTGTGCTTTTTGTTTGATAATTGGACTTTCAAGAAAATTTCTCTGCCTGTCGAATTAAAAGTTCGGTACTTTGGGGAGTCTCTGGGGCATTTGCATGTTATAGCTGACAAAGACTGGTACCATGGTTCGAATTATTATGTTCTTGAGATGGCAGCGGACTATTCTGGATGGATTATGAAGTATCATGTGGATCTTCATTCCGTAAGCAGGAGTTTTCCTGTGCGTGACTGGAAATTTTAAATATTGAGAATCATTGGCAGCAAGAATGAAGAAGAGTCAGTGATTGTATTAGCCATACATGGAAGAGTAATGAGCTATAATCTGCTTCAAGGGACAATTGAAAATATTTGTGATGCAGCTCAACATATTGATGGTTTACCGGACTATGAAGGGGATTCATATCAGTACTTTGACAGCCTCATTCCTGCCTGATCCTATTATCTCTTAGCTAGTAAGTTAAAAATTGGTCTTCTTGTGATGTGCTTATTATCAAGGTGCTAATTAATTAGCATTTCATTTTATCTCGTAAAGCACAACCCTTGCATTGTACTCCTGTTTGTTCTTTACTTTTATGGTGCAATGATTTTTATTTGCCTACTAAGTCGATCTCCTGATAGCTTGCTCCTTTTCTGCACAGGGCTGATAGATGGATGACTTTGTCATGATCAGTCTGCACCCAAAAAGCTATACCAGGTTTCAGAAGTTGAATAGGTATTCCATGAAAGGAACACGTGAATATCTGCATTGCTGTGTGGGGACTGGTGGGTAACTCTTAGGTTTTAGAAATTCTAATGAAATTTTCAGCTAGTTTTGGGTTGTTGAGTGATAAAATGGCAGATCTAGTATAGGAACTAAAAAAAAGTGTATACTTGTAGCTTAGATGTAAAGAACTCAAGAAATGCTGGTATGGAAATTCAGCAGCATGCTATAAATACTCTGATCTTGTATTCAGCTATGTAATGGATATTTTAGTGTCATGTGTCTCTTGTCTTTTTGCAATGCTTTCCACGACGAATTCCTTTATTAGTGATTTGTTTGCTTTCTTTTCTCAATAATTGTCCCTTTTTGTTTTTTGGTGAAAACCAATTGTCCTCTTTAATTGGCTGCTCACCCCTATAAGAGGTAGAGTTCTTCTCTATCTTGGACTCTCTCACGATGGACACGCTGCAGTAGATTCCATGTCAAACTCTATCATGTTGTATTTGTTTCCTTGTACACCTTTGTTACTTCCTCTGTTCCACGTAGTGTACTGCTGTATATATACTTATAATCATTAATGAGAAGTGTGTGGCATTATACTCTTATATGGTATCAGAGCTTGTATTGGTTTAAACACCAACCTAAAATGTCTACTGAAACTACCAAATCCTCAATTTCAATGGCGTCTATGCCTACCTTTTCTTCTAACCTCTCTCATCACTTATCCATTAAGCTAAATTCTACTAATTTTCTGCTATGGAAAACACAGCTCTCTCTTGTATTGAAAGGTTGTCGGCTGTTTTCTCACGTTGACAGTAGTGATACCCCTTCTCCTGGCAGTGATGACTTCCATCAATGGGAACAGCAAGATCATCAAGTATTATCATGGATCTTCTCTTCCATTTCAGAGAATATGCTGCCGCAACTTATTGGAGTTACAACAGCAAAACAAGCTTGGGATAAGCTTCATGCTGCATACTCTGTTGGTTCTCGTCCTCAAGTTTGAAGTTTTCGACAACAACTTTTGACACTTAAGCGTGAGAATGATAGTATCACGACTTATATGCAGCGGGCTAAGAGTTTGTTCGATCAACTAGCCGCTCTCCAAAATCCTATGGCTAACGACGATTTTATTGATTGTATTTTGGCAGGTTTGGGATCCAGTTATCGTCCCTTTGTTCGTGCTTTGGAAGCACGTCTCGAATCTGTTAGTTTCGACAATTTATTTGGGTTGCTACTTACTGAAGAGGCAGTTGGCATGGGACAGTTCTGGTGATAACTTTCCTCCTAGTGCCCTTTATGCCACTCGGCATTTCACATCCTCTAGGGGTCGTGGGCGAGGGCGCTCTACAAGGGGTGGTCGTTACTCCCCTTCTGCTAGTACTTTCTCACCTCCGCCCACTTCTTCAGCCCCCTTGGATACCAGCTCTGTGATTTGTCACAACTGCAAAGGTCAGGGTCATTTTTCCCGTGTTTGTCCCTCTCCCAAGATTCCTAAGAACCAACGCCATTCACCTAAGCCTGCCTCCTACTTAGCCTCCACCTCCTCTCCTTCGACTCAACCTTGGGTTATGGATACCGGTGCTACTCATCATCTCACTTCAAGTTTGGAAAATCTTGCTCTGCACTCTGAGTATCAAGGGCCTGAAGAAGTCACCATAGGTCTAAACTTAAAATTCATTCAATTGGTTCCTTCAATTGTCATCTTAACGGTACCTCTTTTACTTTTCGGGATGTCTTATTTGTTCCTTGTGCTTCTTAAAATTTACTTTCCGTTCGTTCTTTAACTGCCTCTAACAATATTTCTATTGAATTTTTTGCTGACTATTTTTTGATCAAGGATTTGGCAACGAAGACAATTCTGTTGCGAGGCCAGAGTAAAGATGGTCTTTACTACCTTCCCATCTCTCCATCTCCACCTATTCAAGCTCATCTTGCATTTTTATCCACTTGGCACGCTCGTCTTGGACATGCCGCTGATCCAGTTATTAAGAAATTGCTAGCTTCTAATTCAATTGTTGCTTCTGTTAATAAGAATAAGACAAACTCTTTATGTCATGGTTGTTCTGTGAGCAAAATACATAAATTGCCTTTTTTTCGTTCTCATTTTACTGCTACACAACCTCTTGAGTTAATTTGTTCGGATGTATGGGGTCCTGCAAAAATTACATCCCATGATGATTTTTCTTATTACGTTATTTTCTTTGATCACTTTAGCAAGTATACTTGGATTTATTTTCTTAAACATAAATCTGAGGTGCTTCCCATCTTCGTTAAATTTCGTTCTATGGTTGAAAAATATTTTGGCCTACCGATTAAGACATTTCAAGCTGATTGGGGTGGGGAATTTCGTGCCCTTACTTCTTATTTGATTAAACATGGCATTTCTCAACGATCATCATGCCCATATACTCCTGAACAAAATGGCTGTGCTGAACGCAAGCACAGACATATTGTGGCCTCTGGTCTGTCCATGTTAAATCATGCTAAATTGCCTCCTATTTTTTGGTCCTATGTGTTTGATACTGCTGTCTATATTTTCAATCGCATTCCTTCATCTGCTCTTAATTTTGATGTACCGTATAATAAGTTATTTGGTCATATACCTGATTATAGTTTGATTCGTGTTTTTTGTTGTCTTTATTATCCTTGGCTTCGTCCCTATGCATCCCATAAATTAGATACTCGTTCCACCAAATGCATTTTCTTGGGTTATAGCAAGTTGCATAAAGGATATAAATGTTATGGTCCTATTACAAAAAAATTATATCTCTCACGCCATGTACTTTTTGCTGAACAGGATTTTCCATTTGAGGCACTCCATCGTGTAGCACTTGGTATCCATCACTCTTCATCCCCTTTGTTGAGCACGCCATCTGTCACCTTCCCTATTCTTACCCAGTAGTGTTGTCCTTCAGCTGTCCGTGTCTCCTCCACTACCAGCCCACCTGCTGATCCTTCTAATCCATCCTCAGCTGTTGTTCAGCCACCTATTACCCAAGCTATCCAGCCCTTATTGCATCAGCCTCCGACTTCCACTACCAACCCCACCGCTAGTTCTTCTCCTCCATCAGCAGCTACTATAATGCCACCTGTTATCCACATTGCCCAGCCCTTTTTGAGTCAGCCTCCAACCAGTCCCTTACAGCCTGCTGTCTTACCTGAGCCATCAACGCACCATGCAGTGCCATTAATTGTTAACTTAAGCTCATATGGCCCATCTCCTAACCCCAGTTCCACCACGATTGATATAGCTTCTCAATATATCTTCCCTGCAGTCCCGCCTCCGTCTATTCCACCTTATCCCTCTCGCATGACTACAAGATCTCAAACCGGCTCTTTAAAGCCCAAAGCCTTAGTCTCTAGTTCCATAACTACTGAACCGACCACCTATCTCCAAGCTTCTAGGCATGCATGTTGGCGTCAAGCAATGGCAGATGAGTATCATGCCTTGCTGTCTAATGGTATATGGGATTTGGTTCCAGCCCCTCCTCATGCCAATATTGTGGGATGCAAGTGGGTGTTTAAGACAAAAACTCTGCCTGATGGTTCTATTGATCGTCACAAAGCTCGGTTAGTGGCTAAAGGCTTTCATCAAAGACCGGGAATTGATTTCAATGAGACCTTTAGTCCGGTGGTTAAGCCTACAACCATTCGGTTAATTCTCACCTTGGCTGGCGGGTCCTACAACTCGATGTTTCCAATGCCTTCTTACATGGGGATCTTTATGAGGAGGTCTATATGGCACAGCCGCTAGGATTTGAAGATCCTTCCTATCCTCAGTTTGTTTGTAAGCTGAAGAAGTCCTTATATGGCCTTAAGCAAGCCCCACGTATATGGCATGAGAAGCTCACCACCTACTTACAGTCCTTTGGGTTTATTGGCTCCAAAACCGATTGCTCATTGTACTACTTCATTTTAGGTGATGTCCGGTTATATTGTCTCATTTATGTTGATGATCTCCTCTTAACAGGAAATGATCCCATGCTTCTCAACAAGTTAATTACCTTTCTTGAAAAACAATTTGCTGTTCGCAATATGGGCACCCTTTCCTATTTTTTGGGTATTGAAGCAGTACGGTCTGATGGCTGCTTACTTCTCACTCAGTCCAAATATAGTAAAGACATTCTTGCAAGGTCCAACATGTTTGCGAGCAAACCTGTCTCCTCTCCAGCCCATCCCACGGATAAGCTAGCTCTGGGTGATGGTGATGCCTTTTCAGATCCTAGCCATTATCAGAGTGTTGTTAAACCTCCAATACCTCACCTTTACAAGAACGGACATCTCCTTTGCTGTTAACAAAGTGTCCCAGTATATGCATGCTCCTACTGTCCATCATTGGAGTGCTGTTAAACGCATCTTACGGTACTTGAAGGGTACACTGGATCATGGATTATTTTTCTTTAAAACTGATTTATCTCAGTTACATTGCTTCTCGGATTCGGATTAGGGTGGTTGTCCTGATGATAGGAAGTCGACAACTGGGTTTGCCATGTTTCTTGGTTCTTGTCTTATCTCCTGGTCATCTCGCAAACAACTCACGGTGTCTCGCTCCTCCACAGAGGCTGAATACAGGTCCATTGCTTCTGCTACGTCTGAGCTCAGTTGGCTTCTTATGCTACTTCGGGAGCTTGGATTCCCTATGACTAAGCCTCCTGTGCTTTGGTGTGACAATCTCAGTGCCGTCTACCTCACTGCTAATCCTGTGTTTCATCGTCATAGCAAACATTTGGAGATTGACTTCTATTTTGTTCGTGATCAGGTGAAGTCTAAAACTGATATCACCATTCTCATCTTCGTCGCTTTGAATCGAAAATTAAAAATTTCCAGATGTTTGGGTTCTATCCATAACCGTAACCAAAAATTCAACAAAACTTCCATTATCTTCCTTTGTTCCCTCATGGGTTTGCCTGAAACCTTCGATTTTGCCCTTAACTTTGCCGTTATGGTTAAAGTCCACGGTCCTGTAAGTTTCTCTCTGTTTCTTCAGTATTACATATGCTTATTTATCTTTCTCTGTGTTTAATTCTTTTATAGAACTTCTTTTAGGATCCTAAAGGGCTAAAGATGCGGAGAAATGCTTTTCATCAATACAAGTAAGTGTTTAATATTCAATTTTTGGCTTTCGTTTCCTTTTTTCTGAACACTTTTAAATGAAGTTTTCAAAAATTTTTTCCCTGTATTTGCATATGCAGTTCTTGGAAGACAACACTTTCAAGTTTCAATATCAATATATGGATAATTAGATTGCTTTTGTTTTTTATGCAATTTTTTTGACTTCTTGTTTGTTATAGGGCCAAATCGAGATGATTCATGGTGCTCAGATTGATGTTATGGTAGAGGTATAAGATAGCAGTATGATGTTCTTAGTTTATTTGTATGATTAGTATTTGGGGCTGTTTCCTCATAATGGAATTATGGTAATTTGAGTGTGTTGATTTTGAGGAACAATTAGGGATGCAAAGACTGGATGAGAGGAGCTTGGATGATAGAGCTTCTCATTGGCACACTGCCCAACTTATAAGATTGGTAAGTGTATCAGTTACTTTTCTCTTTTCTTGAATTTCAAATAAGGTTGCTATATATCCGATACAAAATTAATTTAATTGGTTTCATAGAATCCTGAATATGTAAAGTTTTTTTTTCTTGGCTCTAATTGTGTAATATTAAATTTCAAATTGCTTAGTTAGATGCTTTAGTAGATGCCTCTAGTGTTAGTTGTCTACCAATTTAAGCACCACGTGCAACTCGTTAATGAATCTTTTTCTTTTCGTTTATTCAATCATGTAAAGTTGGCACATAGTTGGTGTTTAATTTTTCTGAGGTTCATCAATATGGCAGGCGGTGGCGATAATTCTTTGATTTTTTTTTCTACAGTTCCTGAGGTCCTATAATTCTTTGATTTTGATTCATTTTTTTGTATTGAGAAACGAAAACACCAATGTTCTGGTGAAGTTTAGGGTCTTGTGGCGTTTTGGGCATCCTCGCTGATTGCTGGTCAGTTATGTTTCTTTGCCTTCAATATTTGAGAACAATTCCTTCCATGTGCTATGCAAACAAAATTACAAAGAGGAAAAAGAGAGTTGAAATCTTGTAAGCTGAATAATCTTGTAAGCTTTTTATTTTGAATTAATGATCATATTTATATTTAATTCATAGTGTATGCATTTGCATTGATACTGTCAAGTTTATGGGGTCCTCTATTTAAGCTGCCATCTACCTAGATTCAACGAGAATACTAACACTGTCCTTTTCTGTTTGTGCTGTATTTCTTAATATTACTGTTAAAAAGCAAAGATTTATCATAATACTATAAACAACTGTAGCATAGGCCAATTATATATATATATATATATATATATATATATATATATATATATTATTTATTTATTTGTCTTATTATCCAAAGACAAATGATTTGGTGCATAATGAAAAGAAGAAACAGATCAAACTATCTACAAAATAAAAAATTCAAAGAAATTTATATAAAAATTATATGAATTCATCATTGGACAAATTCGAGATACTGCTTCAATTTTATGTTGTGTTAATTAGCAATTGATGAACCCTCGTATTTTTGCAGATTATTCAGAAGTGAAAATTGGTGACAATCTCCATTTTCAGTATTAGCTATCATGTTTGGTATTCAAATATGTGACAGATATGTTGATGAATGAATTCAGTTAATTCTCTCTTCCAATATTCTTCTCTCTCTCAATTCAATCTTCTTCTTTACTAACCTTCTCTTCCAAAATAACCAATTCTTCCCTATTCTTTACATCACGTAGAAATAGTGTCCATAAATCCTCCATGCACAGTAATTTTCGTTACCTGGTAAATTACATTTCTGGTCTCGGTGATACTATTCAATGACAGGATAGTACTATTCATGTAATCAAAATTTTTGAAGCGTTACCTGTTTACGGTCTCTAATGACTATTGGAACATTTTGTAACTCAGAATAAAATCCAAACTCCTAAGTGTGCATTTGTCTTATGACCTTTTTTGTGCCCAACAGTGAAGTTGTAAATTCTCATATAAATTCCAGTGCAAGCAATATTCGTGAATGACGAATTTAATTAAGAACAAAAGTTGCTTTTATTTATTTATTTATTTATTTCTGATACCAACAACCTGACAGATAAAAAATACTAACTTATTTCTCTCTTTTATATATGACTCGGTCCATTACCTAATGGAGTTGGTGCAGACTTGCAGTGATATAACTGGAACTAGAATAGGAATCTTTTGAATTTGTCACACAAATGTGGACCCAAGATATTCTATGTTAGATGTCGCTGTTATCTTATTCATTTTGCACCTGTTGCTAATTCCATGAGACATGTTTTACAGCATAGAAAAACTGTTGATGGCCTGCTTATAAGCTCTAGTTCTTACAGCCCTAATAATATAACCTGCCCTGTTACTTTATTTAGCTCTTCTACATTATTTTTTTGTTGAGATTCTTATTGTTGCTTGTGCTTTATATAGTTCTGGTCATTTGTCATGACCTACTATCTCCTAAATAAACACATGTTCAATAGAATGCCTGTGCTTTTTTGGTTCACAATTATGTCGCTTGATTTTTTTCTAATATTAAATCACACTGATTTGGATTATACATCGCAGACCTGCAAATATTGGATCTTACAGAAATCATAAGATTCTATGCTTTAATGACATTAACTTGATAGCCTAATCTTTTCATTGAATCTCATTTATTAAAATCTTCTCATTTAAGTGTGAAATCATTATATAGTCTCTGATGTGTGATGCTGCATTGGTATGCTGCTGGTAGGTTTCTGGCTTGTTGATGTGAGCAGCTTGGCTAATTTATACATATTGAGGATATATCTTTTCAAAGGTCTATTTTTTATCCTGATTTACACTGGTCTAAGTTGAAACAACTATGTATGGACCTGCAATGTTGTTAATGGGTTGTATTTAATGAAAATTGAAAAGATGAACTTGAGGTATCATCAAGAAAATAAAAAATTGTTAAAAAAAGATGACAACTCTACATTTGTATTCATTACAAATTATATATATATATATATATATATATGAAATGTTGGGATTATTGTTTATATATGTATCTATTATTTATGAATTATATAATACAATTGAATTTACATGATTAAAAATTTTATTTATTTTGAAATCAACAGGAATTATATATCTTTTAGTGACCAGATTAGAGATTAAAATATTGGTCTTTTATTAATCTTTTAGTGACCAGATTACAATAGTACTTAAAAGTTGGTCCCAAAACAAAATAGTGATGGGATAAAATTTGTCCTCTTTGAATTTTAGGGACCGGATTTTTGGTCATTAAAAAGTTTGATTAGTCACGTGAGCTAATTATTTTGGACAAAAATCTAGTCTTTAATACTTTTTAGCGACTAGTTATTTCCAGTCTTTAAATTTTTTTAGGGACTAGATTTTTGTTCCCTAAAGGTTGTTGGATCACGTGAGGTGGATTAATTAGGACAATAAATTTGGTCCTTAATATTTTTTAGGGACCAGAATTTTCTAGTCCTTAATAACTTTTAAGGACCACATGCCAAATCTGGTCCTTTTTAGTCATTACCGGCGGGGCCTTTAAAGACCAGATTTCTAGTTCCTATTGACCTTTAAGAACCAGTTTTGCGCCTTTAAAGACCAAATTTCTGGTCCTTAAATTAAAGGTCATTTTTCTTGTAGTGCTAGTTCAATACCAAAAGAAATAGGAATGTTGAGATCTGTCATAAACCTTAGCTTATCATACAATAGTCTTAGTGGTGCAATTCCAAGTTCTATAGGCAACTTGACTAACTTATCCATTCTTTATCTTAATAACAATCAACTTTCTAATTCAATACCTCCAGAAATTGGAATGTTGATATCTATCATAAATCTTAAGTTGTCAAATAACTATCTCATTGGTGCAATTCCAAGCTCTCTAGGCAACTTAACAAATATCTCAATTCTTTTTCTTTTAAACAATAAACTCTTTGGATCAATACCTCAAGAAATTGGCATGCTGGAATCTGTCACAGACCTTGACTTGTCAATAATACCCTAAGTGGTGCCATTCCATACTCTATAGGCAACTTGACAAGCCTATCAATTCTGTGTCTCGGTGTCAACCAACTTTCAGGTTCAATATCTCAAGAAATCGGAAATATGACATCACTTGTTCAATTGACCTTACATTTGAATAAATTTACTGGGACTCTTGAATCTCAACTGAACAACATAACTCACTTAGAGAAATTGCTAATCTATTCAAACAAGTTTAATGGCCACTTGCAACAAGACATATGACTTGGTGGAGAACTTCGATATTTTGCTACGCATGATAATTATTTCCATGGTCCTTTGCCAAAAAGCCTTATTAACGGTAGTAGCTTACTAAGACTTCATCTTCAAAACAACCATCTCATGGAAAATATATCTAATACATTTGGCATGTATCCACACTTGAGTTTCATAAATTTAAGTGATAACAAATTTTATGGTGAGCTTTCTTTGAAATGGGAAAATTTTGGCAATTTGTCAACATTTTGAATCTCCAACAATAATATCTCTGGCACAATACCGGCTAAAATTGGAAAGGCACCAAAGTTGCAATTGATAGATTTCTCATCCAACAAGCTTGTAGGGGTCATTCCAGAGGAATTAGGGAAGCTAAGGTTGGTTGAACTTCACCTTGGTGGTAATAAGCTCTCAGGTGGCATTCATAAGAAAATAGTAATGCTATCTACTCTTCGTCACCTTAACCTTGCAGAAAACAGTCTAAGTGGAACGATTCCAGAGAAAATTGGGGAGTGCTTTGGATTATTATTCTTGAATCTCAGTAGGAACAAGTTGGCAAAAAACATCCCATCACAATTATGCAACCTACACTATTTAGAAGATCTTGATCTTAGTCAAAATTTGCAGGCTACGATCCCACAATAGTTTGGAGAGTTACAAAGACTAGAGAGATTGAACCTTTCCCACAACCGATTGTCAGGCTCAATTCCAACAAGTTTCAATAATTTGTTAAGCTTGACAAAAGTGGACATATCATACAATGAATTGAAGGGCCCGATTCCCAACATTAAAACTTTTCATGAGGCTCCGTTTGAAGCACTTCAAAACAACAAGAACCTATGTGGCAATAATACAATGCTTAAAGTATGCATTTTCCATAGAATAGAAAACAAAGTAAGCATCATAATTCTTCTTCCTCTCTTGGGTGGGTTGTTGCTATTGTTTGTCTTAATTGGAGGTTTCTTCATTATCTATCGAAGAATAAGAAATAAGAAAGCTCAATTCAATTGTGAAGCTAATTATGCGATTTGGGGCCATGATCCTAATTTGCAATATGAAAGCATCATTCAAGCGACAGAAAAATTCAATTCGAAGTATTGCATTGGGGAAGGAGGGTATGGGATTGTTTACAAAGCAGTGGTATCAACAGGTCGAGTAGTTGCTGTGAAGAAGCTTCACCAATCCTGTACTGATTTGAAAGCATTTACAAGTGAGATTACTGCACTGACAAATATCCGTCATCGAAACATTGTGAAATTACTTGGGTTTTGTTCACATCCAAAACACACATTTTTCATTTATGACTTCATTGAAAGAGGAAGTTTGAAAAAGGCATTAAGTGACATAGAAGTAGCAATGGAGTTAGATTGGATCAAAAGGCTAAATGTAATAGAAGGAATAGCTAATGCATTATCATATATGCACCATGATTGCTCTCCTCCAATTATTCATCGAGACATTACCAATAACAACATCTTGTTGGATTCAGAATATGTGGCCCATGTTTCTGACTTCGGCATAGCTAGGCTATTGGTTCCTGATTCGTCAAATTGGATGTCATTTGCAGGCACATTTGGATACACTGATCCAGGTGCAATACCTTGATTTCACCTATATTTGAATTACATTAGTGACAATTCTTTACTTGACCAAGTTTTTTTTTCTTTTTTTTGGAGTAATCTATAATGATTGATAAAACAAAACACATCATTCACATTTTTTTTGCAGAGCTAGCATATACGATGAAAGTGAATGAAAAATGCGATATCTATAGTTTTGGAGTGGTGACACTTGAAATTATAATGGGAATCCATCCTCGAGATCTGATCTTGTCTTTTCCATCTTCATCTTCATCTTCATCTTGTCCACCAATTGGCCAACAGACATTGCTGAAGGATGTGATTGATCAACGGCTCCAACTTCCTCATGATAGAATTGCAGAAAGAGTAGTGAATGCAGTAAAACTGGCCTTTGCATGTTTGAGTGGCACTCCTCAATTTCGTCCAACAATGAGACAGATTTGTTCACAGCTACTAGTAGCCAAATGGCTTCCTTTGTCAAAACCATTCTCAGCAGTTAAATTGGAAGAAATTTCTATTTATGAAACTATCACTGGCTAAAATTTTGTGAAAACATTGTTTTATAATTTGGTTTCGCTCTTTATGTTTCAATAGTTTGGTCTGCACCTTTTAATTCTATCATACACTTCTTTAGTTTGATCAAAATTTCAATGCAGTGCTATTTAGATCTTCCTTGCCAACTTCCTGCTAAGCTTAGTTTTATTAAACTCAGCGTTTGATTTTCTAGATAGGGTCTAGCATATTTGAGAAGCTAGATTAGTAGTTATTGCATTTGCTTTTCCATGATAGTTTTTAAAAATTGACTCATACATAATTAGGCGAAGACAGCTAGGCCCATTTTCGAAAGAAATTCTGAAGTAGTTGTACAATAAATAGCTAGTCATTTAGCAATAAGACCATAACATTATTGTACCAAGTCAAATCAAGCCTAGTTGTTTTCGGCTTTTAATCTTTCAAATCAATTCTGTCTCAAGTGCCTCCAATTAGTTGCTGTGGACATTGGGGCAGAACAATGAATTGTTGGAAAGAATCTCACGTCGGATAATTAAAGGAAATGACAAAGAGCTACAATTATCTGCATCCATAGAAATTTAACATCATCCATTTTACTAATTTACTTCTCCGATTTGAAAGGAGCAAATTGAAAGAATGGCACGTTCTGCAAATCAAAGGCATAATGTGATCAATGGATGTGACTATTTCATATTATGAATATTGAAACTTAGGGGTATATTCATCATTGTTCAAGGAATTGGTATAAATATAATAATTTTTTTTTCCAAATTTGATAATGCCTTGCTGATTTCTGCTTCAGCAGCTTTGCAAACATGGTTCTGTTTCAGACTTTGCCTTTGTTATCCGTGGCACGAGGCTTCATAGCTCAGGGTGCACTCCGCCAATCGTGGGTGTTATATCTGCTGTCTATTGTTTGGTTGTGATATTGAAGTTGTGTTTCTGTGTAGTGGTTTATTGTGGCGTAATCATAAGGAGCCTGGAAAGAAGGAATCCGACTTCGTAGTTTCGTCTCTGTGCTGTAGTCTCTGGACGGGCTGGGTTTTGTTTTTTAGCTTTTCAGCAGGCCTTGTTTTATGCTCTGTATTTCCTGGCTAGCTTAGCTTGTTTTGGCTCCCAGCTATCATTCTAATATAACTTCAGCTTATCAAATAATAATAATAATAATAATAATAATAATAGTTTTTTTCATATTATGAATATTGGAACTCAGGGGGATATTCATCATTGTTCAAGGAAGTGGTATAAATCTAATAAATTTTTTTTCCATAAATTAGCAATGCCATGAGTGCAGAATTCCTTTGAAGAGATTATTGAGGTTAACTACAAGTCTATGAAAGGTTCATTTGTGAGCCTAAGGTGCCAATGGATTTCTCAAAGGATAAGAAAATCGAAACTGGATTTTTTTTATACCTTATATTCATTTCTTGAGTTAATTTCATCTTTTGTCGTTTTATTTATACCAAAATAACGAACGGATAACAAGAAAAAATTTTGTAATGCATAAATATCTAAATTTTAAAAATTATTCTTAAAAATTATTTTTGGCAATAATGAACCATGAAAACCATCATAAACCATAACCGAAATCCTTGTTAGCACTCTAGTTCATATAGAAGCTCATACATATTCTACATTATAACTGGATTGAGATGACACGTTAAACTGACACATGACACATATTCTACGTGATTTAATAATGTGCTTGCCTACATATGAGGTCCTATGTTGAGTTGGAATGGCAGCAGGAATTTTAGTGGTGATTTCCAATGATTTTCATGGTTAATTTTGACCTGAATGACTTTTGAGCACAATTTTTTTAAAGTTGAGTTATTTTTGTATTACAAAATATTTTAATGTTACTAATACATTATTTTGATAGAAGTCTAATAACAATGTGTAAAATTAAATCTTATTTTTTCTGACCATGCAGACTAGACATTATATTGCACATTTAAAAGTGACTTAGTCCTTAAAAAAATTAAGACTTGAAATAAAAGAATAATAAGAAACCGTGTAAATATTGATGTCCCACATCCATATTCGTGGACAAGACGAGGGGAAGAGTCAATTCTATCGTTCCTTTTTTGCTTGGACTTAATGGAAAATTATGGAGTTTTGAATTTTCTAAACTTACATCTACATCAAAATAATGCCTCGAATTTTTTTTTTCCTCAAGAAAAGAAAATGAAATGCCAAACTGCTTTCAATTTTATATGATATTATATATAACAGAATTTAATCACAAAGAAATTGATGTACTAATATAATTATTTTTTTGATGTACTATATAAAACTATAGCTGATTCACATAATGTTTAGACTGAGTCCATATAATATCAAACCAATTATATAATAAGAAAAAGGACAATAACAAAACAAACTGTATCTTCTCAATCCTCTCTATGTTAATGCAGAAAATCAAATCAAACAAATTAACTTTTCCCAATTACCTCGTGAATTGATGCGATAGACTCTGGATTATTAACCATGTGGATGAAGGAATTGGTGTAGAATCAGATTACATGGAGAAAGAAGAGTGACATAAAAATTATTTTGTATTTAATTGAGCATGCCTTGCCAAATAGAAACTATTTGAATCTGTAAAGTGCTTTTTGCAGCTTGTATACTTTCTTTTCCTTTCCTTCAACTACAAATCCTTCAGGTTGAGTAACAAACGCCTCCTCTCGCAATTCTCCATTTAAAAATGTTGATTTAACATTAAATTGATGCACTTGTGACTGTAATTGTGCATCCAATGCCATGATAATTCTCACTGTTTCAAACCGAGCAGCCGGAGAGAGTGTCTCTTTGAAGTCAATACCTTGCTGTTGTGAATGCCCCTTTGCTATGAGTCTTGCCTTATGCCTTTGAATGCTCCCGTTGGCATGAAACTTTGTCTTAATCTACTAGCTCTCATGTCTTATTTAGGGGTGCTCACGGGGAGGGGCAGGGCCGGGAATTGCACCCCCACTCATTGCCCCGTCGGGGTTGGAGATTCCCCATCCCCCGTCCCCACCCTGCGGGGATCCCCGTCCCCCGAAAAACTAATTTTTTTAATTTTAAAATATAATATTTTATAAATACTTAAAATTAAAATATAACATTTAATATATAAAAAATTTAAAATCAATCATAATTTAAATTAATATAAATTTTAGCCATTAATAAATTTAAAATTAAGTATAATTTAAAACTTAAGAATTATAAAATTAAGTTATATTTTAATTTTAATTATTTATAAAATATTATATTTTAAAATTAAAAAAATTATTTTTTGCGGGGCGGGGATCCCCGCGGGGTGGATACCCCATTCCCCGTCCCCGCCCAGAAATACATATCGGGGATTTGCCCCCCGTTCCCGTCCCCCGGGGGGAAAATTCGGGGATTCCCCGCCCCGTGAGCATCCCTAATCTTATTCCTTTCAATTGCTATAAGTTTTTCATTCATTGCATTGCAGGGTCAATTTCATCCACGATCACTGAAATTACGACTTATCATCCGAAAGTAACTGACTTTTTTTCGTAACTTAAAAGTCACTGAACTTATCACATTTTTGCATAAAAGTCATGTTCACCGATTTCCGGCGAGGACACTTTACGGATTGATGGCATGGCATGCCACATCGTATGCCTGGGTACACGTGACACGTCTCATGTTTGGATCAATTTCAGCCACAGTCACTGAACTTATGACTTATCATTCAAAAGTAATTGATTTATTTTTCGTGACATAAATATCATTGAACTTATCGCATTTTTGCAAAAAAACATTTTGATTTGATATACATGGTATTGGATTTATTGTCACATCATAAGCTAATGTGTCATATTTGACACGTCAGCAGTCAAATCACTGTCATAAGCTAATGTGTCATATTTGACATGTCAGCAATCCATGTGTGTCCATAGCTAATCTGTCATAGCTGATGATGTGGCAATAAATTCATCTCCATGTATATCCGACAAAATGGCTTTTCTATAAAAAGATGATAAATTCAATTACATTTAAGTCATGAAAAATAAGTTAGTTACTTTTGGATGATAAGTTGTAAGTTCAGTGACCGTGAGTGAAATTGATCCAAATATGGGATATACCACGTGTCCTGTCATATGACGTGGCATGCTATGTCATCAATCCGGCAAGAGTCATCGCCAAAAATCGGTGAACATGACTTTTATGCAAAAATGTGATAAGTTCAGTGACTTTTAAGCCACAAAAAAAAGTAAGTTATTTTTTGGTGATAAATTGTAAGTTCTGTGACCGTTGATGAAATTAACTCTTACATGGGAGACTTTTTTTTTATGAATAATGCTTTTGGGAAAATTATTTGGGTTTTTGAAATATTTTTTAAACTATTTATATTTTTGGTATCTTTCTCATTTTCGCAAGGAATATCTGCCGAAATGGCAGGTGGGGTCCACAGCATGGGGGGATGTGGGAGCTTAATGCTGCTCATTTCCTTTACGGAAATGGATATTTTCTGAGTTTGGTGATTCAGGGTGGCTAAGGTGTTGGTATAGAGAATTTTGAAGAGATCGGGCCATTGGATAGTGATTTGAAACCTAGAAATTCTACATGGCTTCAAGTTGCTGACCTCTTGTTTGTGGCAAGTGAAAATTCTAATTTTATATTCTTAATTTTCATTGGATGACAATTATTTCTTGGGTTTCTAATAGGATTTTATTTTTGGTTTATTAAAAATAAAATTGTAGGACAATCCAGTTGGAACAGGATACATTTATGCGGAGGATATAAATCTTTTGGTGAAAAGTGATGAAGAGGCAGCAACTGATTCAACTGTACTATTGCAAAGTATTTTTAATGATAATATTCAAAAAAAAGTCCAGTTTACATTGTAGAAGAATCTTATGGAGGCAAATTTGCAGCTTAATCTTGGAGGTAATTAATCAAAAATAATTAGCATTTTAATTATTTTTTAGTGGCAAATATATATATATATATATATTTTTTGATAAAGAATTTATGGTTATTCAGGAGTGGCATTAGGTGATAGTTGGATCTCTACTGAAGATTTTGTGGCAAGTTAACTCGTTTAAATTGCTTTATTTTTCATCCATTTTTAATTTATTTTATTATAAGATTGTTTATTATTATGAATTTTGATGTTTTATTACAATAAAGTTGCTTTCTTGGGGTCCTCTTCTCAAAGATGTGTCATAGCTTGACAACAAGGGTTTAAAGACTGCAAATAGGTAATTAATTAATTGATAATTAATTTTTAGAAATATCATAATGTTTAAAAAATTATATAGTTTTTATACTTCGTTTTATATTCGTAGAAAAAAGTTAATGATAGATTTTATAAAAAAAAATTATATTATTTTTAATTTTACAATATATTATTGGCTGAAAGCATAAATATTTAAATTGTTTTTTTATCTTATATATAACTATTTTAAATATATATATTAACAGTTTAGCATACAAGATTAAGCAGCAAATCAAAGCTGGTGATAATAAAGATAATTTGATGGATGTTATAATTAGAAAGAAGCTCAAGATTATCCCTGATAATATCTTGTAATTTTTTCACCCTATAATCATTATTTTTTTATGATTTAAAAAATAATACTAATAATTTGAAGCACTTTGAAGCCATGTAGAATTTCTGGGTTTCGAATCACTATCTAGTGGCCCGATCTCTTCAAAATTCCCTATACCGACACCTGATCCACCCTGAATCACCAAACCCAGAAAATAATGAGCGGCAATAAACTCCCACATCCCCTATGCTGTGGACCCTACCTGCTAATTCGGCAAACATTTCTCGCGAAAATAAAAAAGATACCAAAAATTCAAATAATTTAAAAAACATACCAAAGACCCAAATAATTTTTTCAAAATCATTATTCATATTTTTCTTTTCCTGTTTTAGTTGTTTTTAAAATAGAATTTTATGTCTTTAAATTAAAATAATAATAAATCAAGCTAAACGTGTAGCATGGCAAAGAAAAAGAAGAGTGCGAAACTTTTTCTAAAGTGTCTTTAATTAAAATAAATCAAACAAAGAAAAAGACGATACCATTGTTGTACCAAGTCAAGTCAATAATAATAAATCAAGCTAAACGTGTAGCATGGCGAAGAAAAAGGAGGGTGCGAAACTTCTTCTAAAGTCCCTTTAATTAAAATAGATAAAGCTATACGCATAGCATGGCAAAGAAAAAGAAGCATCAAGACAATACCATTGTCCAACAACTAGCTAATCATTTAGCATTAAGATAATACCATTGCTCTACCAAGTCAAGTGAAGCCAAGCTGACTTGCTTTCTACTTCTAATCTTTCAAATCAATTCTGTCTCGAGTTGGTGCCGTGAATATAGTATTTCTCTAACAAATATTATTAACGTTTCTTTTTCAAAATTCTTATTTATAATTCTGTTTCTAATGTATAAAGTTTGCAATATTGTTTTTCTTTCAATTCCTAAATAATAATAATAATAATAATAATAATAAACAACATATATATGCGTTACGAATTAAAATTTACATGACAAATTATCAAGGGAATGCAATATCAAGTATTCTTAATTAGTAATAAATTCCCAAGTAGTTTTACAATAACTAGCTAGACATTTAGCATTAAGACAATACCATTGTTGGACCAAGTCAAGTCAAGCCAAGTTGTTTTCTACTTCTAATCTTTCAAACCAATTTGTGTCTCAAGTGCTTCCAAGTGGGTGCCGTGAACATTGGGGCAGAACAATAATGATTCATTTTTTGACTGTTGGAAGAAAGTCTATGCAAGTCTATGAAAGGTTCATATGCGATATAATATTTTCATAAATGGTTCGGAGATTGATTTGATCTACCAACTAAGTCAAAAGTTAATTGATTAGATCGGATTGACTCATAATTTTTATTTTTATTAAATATAATTATTTATAAAAAATAAAAATATGATATATCAAAATACATTGAAAAATTTATTAATGAATACATATAAATATAAAAATATTAAAACTAAAGAAGTTTCTTTTTATATTAAAACCAATTTATAATGGGTTGAATTACCCATTAGAATCCTTGCTACCGTGAACCTCAAATCAAAATCATTAGGTGACAAAAAAAAGGTGAACCTGATTTTAACTTCTCCCCTATAGCTTCTCTTTTTTCTTTTTATTGGTCTGAAATGGATGCAGAGAAAGGGAAGGAAATTTAGGGATTTAAGGTTTTGTTTCTCAAAATGCAACATTTTTAGGTTAAACCTGAATCTGATCCGAGTCATCGAGTTTCGGTTCAATCCGATTTTTCCCGAGTCAACCTGAGTTTTTACACCTTCTGATTTTCATGTTAAATCGACTCGGATTGTTTGCTGAGTCATGGTCCAACTGATCCGACCACTTGAGTCAACCCGAGTTTAATAACTATGATGCGAACCAAAGATGCCATTGCATGCAATATCCACTTCATGACCAGTCTCTATATATTAATGAATAAATCTCCTATTGTAGTTGGCCTTATCTTTACTGTTATTCAACATTGGAAGCATGTGAATTATGAAATTAATGGCACCGCAAGCAATTCGGTTATAGCCGAATAGATGAACTAAATGGATCGATAATTATTTGATTCGGTTAATCAAATAATTCGATTTAATTTCGATTGTTAATTTCATAGTAATTCGGTTATTTGGATTTAGTTCAATTGTTAAGAATAAAAACTGTAAAATAATCAAACCAAGTGAAACTTTGAAAATTAATTTATCTTTACTATAAATATTAAATTATCTAAGTTCTATGTCGATGCTAATATTTTTGCATTTTTTTATCAAAATATGGTATTATTAGTTTAAATATATTTTTATCATATAATTTGAATGGTATGTGATTCGATTATCCCTTCTAGTTTTTCTTAATAAAATGTTATTATTTATTATAAAATTCAAATTATGCACAATTAATTTTGTGGTGCTAATATTAGAATTTTAAGTTTTTAACTTATTGTTAATTTGATTTATTTACAAAACCGCAAAGGATTTAGATTTTATAAAGATATCCAATTTGAAAAGTTCAAACTAAAAAATTGAATTGAATTCAAATATAGCCAATTCTATCATTTCCTTTTGCATGGAAAATCATGGAGCTTTGATTTTTCTAAACTTACATCTCCATCAACTGATATTCTTGTCTTAACTGCTTCCAAATTTCTATGATATACATATAGCAGAATTTAATAAAAATGAAATTAAAGTACTAATATAATTATTTATGCCATTTACTAGTTACATATATTAACAAAACTATAGTTGATTCACATCACATAATGTTTAAACTCGTTTCATATAATTTCATACAGCATAATTATTTTAACATAATTATACCTTTTCAACATATACGATGATGATGTTCTTGCTATTTATTATCATTAGTTACAAAAAAATGAATAAAACGGATTTTTCAGAACTTTTATTTAATTCATTTTCTAAGCCAATCAAAATTCTAGGATCCAAGTTTGTTGGATGGAGACCGATGATTTCATTTTCTTCTTCAATTAAAGCAGTAGTGGATGACCTTCTATATAAAGGGTTTTACAAGTAGCTTTATAATTGCAACTCGAAGATTTCATAAACACAACTCCTTGATTCCCAAGTAATGTATTTATTTCTTCAGAAACCAGTTCCCATGTCGTCCCTCTTCTTTTTCCTTATTATAATTATTTTAATTCCCCATCTGTTTGTTGTTTCCTTTGCTATACACAAAACTTCTTTGTCTGCTGTTAAAAAGGAGTCAAGTGGTCTTTTACGGTGGAAAGCCTCTCTTGACAATCGAAGCCAGTCTATCTTATCTTCATGGGAACCAAGCACCACTCCTTGCAATTGGTATGGCATTTCGTGCAACAAAGCTGGTAGGGTCACCAATATAAGCCTTTTCAATTCTTCTTTGAAAGGTACGCTTCACAGTCTAAGCTTCTCTTTCTTTCTAGATCTTGTGGTGTTTAACCTTAGTCTCAACTCATTCCATGGGATTATTCCTTCACATATTTCTAACCTCTCAAAACTTGATATTCTTGACTTGTCAAATAACAATTTTAGTGGTGTCGTTCCGTCTTCTATAGGAAACTTGACAAACCTATCTATTTTTTATCTTCATCAAAACAAACTCTCTGGTTCAATACCTAAAGAAATAGGAATGTTGAGATCCATCACAAACCTTAGCTTGTCATTTAATAATCTCGGTGGTGCAATTCCAAGTTCTGTAGGCAACTTGACTAACCTGTCCTTTCTTTATCTTGGTGGCAATCAACTTTCTGGTTTAATACCTCTAGAAATCGGAATGTTGAGATCTGTTATATATCTTGACTTGGCATATAACAATCTCAGTGGTGCCATTCCAAGCTCTATAGGCAACCTGAAAAATGTCTCAATTCTTTTTCTTTTTAACAATCAGCTCTCTAATTCAATATCCAAAGAAATTGGAATGTTGCGATCTGTTACAAACCTTGATTTGTCAAATAACAATCTCAACGGTGTCATTCCATGTTCTATAGGGAACTTGACAAACCTATCCATTTTCTATCTCCATCACAACAAACTCTCTGGTTCAATACCAAAAGAAATTGGAATGTTGAGATCTATCACAAACCTTAGCTTGTCATATAATAATTTCAGTGGTGTAATTCCAAGTTCTCTAAGCAACTTGACTAAATTATCCATTCTTTATCTTGGAAGCAACCAACTTTCTGGTTCAATACCTCGAGAAATTGGAATGTTGAGACTTATCATAGATCTTCAATTGTCAAATAACTATCTTATTGGTGCAATTCCAAGCTCTCTGGGCAACTTGACAAATTTATCCATTCTTTTTCTTTTTAACAACCAACTCTCTGGTTCAATACCCAAACAAATTGGAATGTTGGCATCTGTCACAAATCTTGACTTGTCAAATAACAATCTCAGTGGTACTATTTCGGGTTCTATAGGAAATCTGACAAATCTATCCATTCTTTATCTTCATCACAACAAACTCTCTGGTTCACTACCGAAAGAAATATGAATGTTGAGATCTGTCAAAAATCTTAGCTTGTCATATAATAGTCTCAGTGGTGTAATTCCAAGTTCTATAGGCAACTTAACTAACCTATCTATTCTTTATATTAATGACAATCAACTTTCTAATTCAATACCTCTAGAAATTGGAATGTTGATATCTGTTATAGATCTTGAGCTGTCAAATAACAACCTCATTGGTGCAATTCCAAGCACTCTGGACAACTTGACAAACTTATCCATTCTTTTCTTTATAACAACCAACTCTCTGGTTCAATACCCAAAGAAATTGGAATGTTGGGGTCTGCCACAAATCTTGACTTGTCAATTAACAATCTTACTGGTGCCATTCCATGTTCTATAGGAAATTTAACAAACCTATCCGTTCTTAATCTTGGTGACAACCAATTCTCAAGTTCAATACCTGAAGAAATTGGAAATATGGCATCACTTGTTGAATTGATTTTGAATTTAAATAAATTTACTGGGCCTCTTGAATGTCAATTGAACAATATAACTCACTTAGAGAGATTGCTAATCTATTCAAATGAGTTTAATGGACAATTGCCACAAGACATATGCCTTGGTGGAGAACTTCGATATTTTTCTGTGAATGATAATTATTTTAGCGGTCCTGTGCCAAAAAGCTTGAGAAATTGTAGTAGCTTGATGAGAATTCATGTTGAGAACAATCAACTCACAGGAAATATATCTGAAGCATTTGGCGTGCATCCACACTTGAAATTCATGGATTTAAGTGGTAACAAATTTTATGGTGAGCTTTCTTTGAAATGGAAAAATTTCAGCAATTTGTCAACATTTTGAATCTCAAACAATAATATCTCTGGCATAATACCGGCTGAAATCGAAAAGGAACAACAGTTGCAATTGATAGATCTCTCATGCAATAAGCTTGTAGGGAGCATTCCAGAAGAATTAGGGAAGCTAAGGTTGGTTGAACTTCACCTTGATGGCAACAAGCTCACAAGTGGCATTCCTAACAAAATAGTACTGCTTTCTACTCTTCAACGCCTTAACCTCGCAGCAAACAGTATAAACGGAGCAATTCCAGAGCAAATTGGGGAGTGCTCGGGATTAATATTCTTGAATCTCAGCATGAACAAGTTGGAAAAGAGCATTCCATCACAATTATGCAACCTACACTCTTTAGAAGATCTTGACCTTAGTCAAAATTTGCTGGTTGCGATCCCACAACAGTTTGGAGAGTTGCAAAGATTAGAGAGATTGAACCTTTCCCGCAACCTATTGTTAGGCTCAATTCCAACAAGTTTCGATAATTTATTAAGCTTGACAAAAGTGGACATATCATACAATGAATTAGGAGGCCAAATTCCCAACATTAGAGCTTTTCGTGAGGCTCCATTTGAAGCACTTAGAAACAATAAAGATCTATGTGGAAATAATACAATGCTTAAGGTATACGTTTTCCATAGAATGGGAAAAATAATAGGCATCATAATTCTTCTTCCTCTCTTGGGTGGTTTGTTGCTATTGTTTGTCTTAATTGGAGGTTTCTTCATTCTCTATCGAAGAATAAGAGACAAGAAAGCTAAGTCAGAGGAGGTAAGCAGTGAAGGTAATAATATGATTTGGGGTCACGATCCTGATTTGCAATATCAAAACATCATTGAGGCTACTGAAGGATTCAACTCCAAGTATTGCATTGGGGAAGGAGGGTATGGGATTGTGTACAAAGCTATGGTATCACTAGGTCGAGCGGTTGCTGTGAAGAAGCTTCACCAATCTTGTACTGATCTCAAAGCATTTACAACTGAGCTTGCTGCATTGACAAACATCCGTCATCGAAACATTGTGAAATTACATGGGTTTTGTTCACATCCCCAACACACATTTTTGATTTATGACTTCATTGAAAGAGGAAGTTTGAAAAAGGTTTTAAGTGACAAAGTAGAAGCAATGGAGTTTGATTGGATCAAAAGGTTAAATGTAATAGAAGGAATAGCTAATGCATTGTCATATATGCACCATGACTGCTCTCCTCCAATTATTCATCGAGATATTACCAGTAACAATGTGTTGTTGGATTCTGAATATGAGACCCATGTTTCGGACTTCGGCACAGCTAGGCTATTGGTTCCTGACTCGTCAAATTGGACGTCATTTGCAGGCACATTTGGGTACAGTGCTCCAGGTTCATACCTTGATATCATCACCTATCTATAAATTAAATTAATTACATTTCTTATTTAATTTTATATCTTAGACTTCACTATTTGATTCTATCTCTAACCAGGTTTTTGTATTATGATTGATAATTATTGATAAGATGTACTGTGATTGGATTTTGTAGAGCTAGCATATATGGCGAAAGTGAATGAAAAATGTGATGTGTATAGTTTTGGTATCGTGACACTTGAAATAATAATGGGAAAACATCCTGGAGATCTCATCTCATCTTTCCAATCATCTTCGTCTTCATCATGTCCACCAACTGGCCAACAGACACTGCTGAAGGATGTGATAGACCAACGCCTCTTGCTTCCCCATGGTAAAATTGCCGAAGGAGTGATGAAGGCTATGAAACTTGCATTTGTATGTGTAAGTGAAAATCCTCAATTTCGGCCAACAATGAGACAAGTATGTTCGCAGCTGGTGGTAGCTAAATGGCTTCCTTTGACAAAACCATTCTTTGCAATAGAATTGGGAGAAATTTTTGTTTAAGTTTGATGTCTTGATTTAAGTTTTGGTGCTGCATAATAGATTGTGTTGTCTGCCCTGTGTTAGATTGCTTCCCGCTTATCATCATTTAGCGATAAGATAACCACCACTGGCTGGTTTGCTGTATAGAATATGTGCTGGAATGCTATTTCATAGTTCAATGCTAATGGCTTGTTCTCATAACTTCCAATATAACTCTTTAACAGAATTGGAAGAGATGAGACAAATCTAAAAATTTCAGAAAATTATTTGAATCCAACAAATTATTAACAAATCCAAAATGTTATGAAAATAATTATTTAAAAGAACATTTTTGCAACAATGGAGTGGTTTCTCGAGAATAAGACAATTTTAGTCATATACTTTTATTTCTCATAATCAAAGAGCACAAATTCTCTCTCTTAATTTCTCTTAATATTTATCGTGCTGGATAATTTTTATCTCGTCGTATAAGTTCTCTAAGCTCATATAATTTGATTTTTTTTCACCATATTTCTTTCAATATTTGACTGTTAGAATCTCTTATACACAAAATTCATTGTTTTCATGTGATTCAAATTGTTAAACAGCCATATACAGGGCGTAGCCAGAATTCAATCCAACAGGGTCATAAACTACAACAATTTATAAAAAATTCATCCACGTACGTAAAAATATAAAAAAATACAATTTTTCAAAATATTAAAATCAGTACAAACTTATCATTTAAATTTATTTTTTAAATGTGTTAAAATATTGAGGATGGTGTATATTTACTTTTATAAGAGCAAATATGGACATTTTTTATTGATGGATAATATAAAAGTATGATCCACATTTATCTAAAATTAATGGTCCACATTTGACCCTTAAAATATTAAACAAGAGTAAATTTATACCATTTTAATATTTTGAGGTTTTTTTTAAAACAAATTTTAGAAATAAATGTATATTATTTTTAATAATTTAAAGACAATTTTAATTTTTATCACTAAAAATGAATTCATTTAAATATTTTAATAGCATTAATTTTTAAAAAAAAATAAAATTATAAGGATCTTTTGAAATTTTTTATTATTAAGTGGGTCAATTATCCCCCCAATATAGGGCAGTTACGGTCCTGGAGTTCTCTCACACAGTATTATGTTTGTTTATATATTAAGCATTTATGGTAAGTATTTTAGCTTTCTTTAAAAGCTTAACTTAATTACTACAAGAATTTATTAAGGAATTACATCTTTCGTTTTATTTTAAAATATAAATTTTTATTTTTTTAAATAAAAAAATAATTAAAATATTTTAATTTTATAAAAAATTATAATAATTGGTGAAAATATTTTTTATATTTTTTAAAATTTTATTTAATTTTAGTTAAAAATAGAAAATAACAAAAAAATATTTAATAAAATATATGATAAATAGAGAAATATATATAAATTTGTTTTTTAAATTTAAAAAAATATTTAAAGTGAAATAAAATAAAATATAAAAATAACTTTCTAAAATGGTAGGGAGCGAATATAATATACTTTGTATGTCCAGTGTACAAATTATCTGAGACTCAGATTTTGAAACCCTACACCATGAGTTCGAAGTGAATCTAATCGGCCGCGGCTAAGGTGGCCGAAATTGAGGACCTTCTCACCGATATTCTCCTCCGTTTACCCGCAAAGTCACTGATCAAGTTCAAATGTGTATCTAAGGAATGGCTGTCTCTCATTTCTAGTCTCCAATTTTGTCTCTCTCACAATCGAATCCGCCGTGGCATCAACTCCACTCCCAAAGCTCTCTTGCTCAATAAAGGCTTCGACAATTTTGATGAATTTCAAGTCATTTCTCTGAAACAAGAATCAGTTCCGTCCTTTGATTTTATGAAGGCTGCTCAATTGAAAATACTACAATCCTGCAGTGGGTTGCTTCTGTGCAGTTCTAGCTTGAAAGTTCATCGGAAAATGAAGATTTAAGGCGAGGATAATTGTGTGATTGAGGGGTTCGTATACTTCATCTGTAATCCTACTACCAGACAATCTAAAATGCTCTGTTTTCCTGCTTTAGTTAGGGAGAAATTGATAATCAATTATTTGGTAAGTGTTAGTTGGGCATTTGATCCTAGTTCATCTCCACATTATAAGATCATCTTTATTCTTGATTTGCACCAAAAAGGATTAGAATTTTATCTTCTTGAAATTTTTGTATATTCCTCCGAGGATGATTCTTGGAATTCAAGAACAGCAGATGTAATCAATCTGCGCGTGGAATTTTTAAATCCACCCACATTAGGAATTGGCTTTCGCGATGGTGTCTTTTGTAATGGTGCTATTCATTGGTCGATATGTGATGGATCGGTACTGTGCTTTTTGTTTGATAATTGGACTTTTAAGAAAATTTCTCTGCCTGTCGAATTAAAAGTTCGGTACTTTGTGGAGTCTCAGGGGCATTTGCATGTTATAGCTTACAAAGATTGGTACCATGGTTCCAATTATTATGTTCTTGAGATGGCAACGGACGATTCTGGATGGATTATGAAGTATCATGTGGATCTTCAATCCATAAGCAGGGGTTTTCCTGTGCGTGACTGGAAATTTTCAATTTTGAGCGTCATTGTCGGCAAGAATGAAGAAGAGTCAGCGATTGTATTAGCCATACATGGAAGATTGATGAGCTATAATCTGCTTCAGGGGACAATTGAAAATATTTGTGATACAGAGTTAAGGCCTCAACATATTGATGGTTTGCTGGACTATGAAGGGGATTCATATCAGTACTTTGACAGCCTTATTCCTGCCTGATCCTATTATCTCTTTGCTAGTAAGTTAAAAATTGGTCTTCTTGTGATGTGCTTATTATGTATCTCTTAGCATTTCATTTTATCTTGTAAAGCCCAACCCTTGCATTGTACTCCTGTTTCTTCTTTACTTGCATGACGCAATGATTTTTATTTGCCTGCTAAGTCAATCTCCTGATAGCTTGCTCCCTCCTTTTCTGCACAGGGCCGATAGATGGATGACTTTGTCATGATCAGTCTGCAACCAAAAAGCTATACTAGGTTTCAGAAAACGAAGAGGTATTCCATGGAAGGAACAAATGAATATCTGCATTAATGTGTGGGGACTGGTGGGTAACTCTTAGGTTTTAGAAATTGTAATGAAATTTTCAGCTAGATCTGGGTTGTTGAATGATAAAATGACAGATCTAGTATGGGAACTAAAAAAAGTGTATACTTTAGGTTAGATGTAAAGAACTTAAGAAATGCTAGTTTGGATATTCAGCAGCATGCTATAAATACTCTGATCTTGTATTCAGCTTTGTAATGGATATTTTAGTGTCACATGTCTCTCTTAGCTTCTTGCTTTGTAGTTTGAGGTGATATGAAGGACATTTATTAATTCAATTTCTAACATCATAATGTACCTTTTTTGAAATAGTAAAGTGTTCTATACTAAATTTATAATATAGCTGATTCACATAATAATGTTTAGACCAATTTCATATAATTACTTCCAGCATATATATTTTAACGTACATATAGCTTTATTGCCTTCTTAATTACAAAAGCTATTACTTGGTGTATTTGACAGAAAAGACATGATGAGCAGAACAGGATTGGCTGAAATAATTTGAGAAGAAGACAAGGGCTCTGATACCATGTTAATGCAGAAACTGGTTTGTATATTTCTCACATATTTGAGTTACAGTAAGAGCTGTGTGTGTGTGTGTGTGTGTGTACAGCTCAGTAAGTGGAGGAGTTGTTATACACTTATCCAATGCTTGTTTTCAAGCATGAATCAAATCACAAAATCAGGCTCTGTCAAAAGCTCATTTTTACCAAGTTTTAATTTCTTTTTCTACTCTGTCCTTCAATTATTGTATCCTATTCTTTAATTTTTATTATGACAAATTTAACAAAATTGAAAAACCTGCACTGTGAAAATAATAATAAAGTTAAATTGACTATAATTATATGACAAAATTTAGTCATGAGGCGGTTTCTGGAAAAATGCTTCAGCAAATCCTACGGAGTAGTCCTCTATATGGGTAGGGCTTTCTGATGTTATGCGTATGGACTTAATTTTTTGGGAGTTTTGATTTTTCAAATTATATTTTTCAAAGGAATTCTCAAGTTGTTGCACAATAACTAGCTAGTCATTTAGCATTAAGACAATACCATTGCCGTGTGAAGTCAAGTCAAGCCAAGTTGGCTACTTCTACATTGATCAGCTGATATTCTTGTCTTAATTGCTTCCAAATTTATATTATTTTATATATAGCAGAATTCCTTTTATATAATAATTTATTTTCTAAGCCAACCAAAATTCTAAGACCTAGGTTTGTTGGATGGAGACCGAAGGATTTCATTTTCTTCTTCAATTAAAGCAGTGGTTGATGACCTTCTATACAAAAGGTTTTATAAGTAGCTTTATAATTGCAACTCAAAACGTTTCATAAACATAACTCCCCTTGATTCCCAAGTACTGTATTTATTTCATGAGAAACCAGTTCCCATGCTGTCCCTCTTCTTTTTCCTTATTATTATTATTCTGATTCCTCATCTGTTTGTTGTTTCCTTTGCTGTTCACAAAACTTCTTTGTCTGCTTTTAAAAATGAGGCAAGCGGTCTTTTATGGTGGAAAGCTTCTCTTGACAATCAAAGCCAATCTGTCTTATCTACATGGGAACCAACCACCACTCCTTGCAATTGGTATGGCATTTCCTGCAACAAAGCTGGCACTGTCACCAATATAAACCTTGGAAGTTCTTCTTTGAAAGGTACGCTTCAGAGTCTAAGCTTCTCTTTTTTTCCAAATCTAGTGGAGCTTGACCTTTGGAATAACTCATTATATGGGATTATTCCATCACATATTTCTGAACTTCCAAAACTTGAAAGTCTTGTCTTGTCAAATAACAATTTCAGTGGTGCCATTCCGTGTTCTATGGTAAACTTGACAAACCTATCCTTTCTTGATCTTCATCAGAACAAACTCTCTGGTTCAATATCTCACGAAATTGGCATGATGAGATCTATTATAGAGCTTAACTTGTCAAATAATAGCCTCAGTGGTGTCATTCCATGTTCGCAACGTGACAAACTTATCCATTTTTTACCTTGATCACAATAAACTCTCTGGTTCAATATCTCAAGAAATTGGAAGGTTGAGATCTGTCACAGACCTTAGCTTGTCAAATAATAATCTCAATGGTGCCATTCCAAGTTCTCTAGGTAACTTGACAAACTTATCCCATTTTTATGTTTATGACAATCAACTCTCTAGTTCAATACCTCACGAAATTGGCATGCTGAGATCTATCACAAAGCTTAAATTGTCAAATAACTATCTCATTGGTGCAATTCCAAGTTCTCTAGGCAACTTGACTAACCTTTCCATTCTTTGTCTTGAAAACAACCAACTTTCTGGTTCAATACCTCCAGAAATTGGAAGGATGAGATCTATCATAGATCTTGAGTTGTCAAATAATTATCTCATTGGTGCAATTCCAAGCTCTTTGGGCAACTTGACAAACTTATCCATTATTTATCTTCATTACAACAAACTTTCTGGTTCAATACCAAGGAAATAGGAATGTTGAGATTTGTCACAAAAATTATCTTGTCATGTAATAATATTAGCGGTGCAATTCCAACTTTTGTAGGCAACTTGACTAACCTATCCGTTCTTTATCTTCTAAACAACCAACTTTCTCGTTCAATGCCCAATGAAATTTCAATGTTGTCATCAATTAGTGCTCTTCAACTCGACACCAATAATTTCACTGGTGGAGTTCCGACTTCTATTGGAAACTTGACAAACTTGTATGGTTTAGGCCTTTCAGAGAAAGAATTCTTCGGAACTCCTCATTTTGAATTGGCTTACCTTACACAAATGAAATGTTTGAAAATTTACTCAAATAAGTTTCATGGCCACTTGCCACAAGACATGCCTTGGTGGAGAACTTCAGTATTGTTCTGCTGATGATAATTATTTTAGCGGTCCCTTGCCAAAAAGCCTTACTAACTGTAGTAGCTTGCTAAGACTTCATCTTGGGAACAACTAACTCATGGGAAATATATTTGGAGCATTTGGTGCGCATCCACACTTAGATTTCATGGATTTAAGTGGCAACAAATTTTATGGTGAGCTTTCGTTAAAATGGGAAAATTTTGGCAATTTGTCTACAATTCGAATCTTCAATAATAATATCTCCGGCATAATACCGGTTGAAATAAAAAAGGAAAAAAATTGCAATCGATAGATCTCTCATCCAATAAGCTTGTAGGGGTCATTCTAGAGGAATTAGGGCAACTAAGATTGGTTGAACTTCACCTTGATGGTAACAAGCTCTCAGGTGGCATTCCTAACAAAATAGTAATACTATCTACTCTTCAATGTCTTAGCCTCGCAACAAATAGTCTAAGTGGAGCGATTCCAAAGCAGATTGGGGAGTGCTTGGGACTATTGTTTTTGAATCTCAGTAGGAACAAGTTAGCAAAGAGCATTCCATTACAATTATGCAACCTACACTCTTTAGAAGATCTGGATCTCAGCCAAAATTTGTCGGTTGCAATTCCACAACAGTTTGGAGAGTTGCAAAGACTAGAGAGATTGAACCTTTCCCCCAACCAACTGTCAGGCTTAATTCCAGCAAGTTTCGATAATTTATTAACCTTGACAAAAGTGGACATGTCATGCAATGAATTGGAAGGCCGAATTTCCAACATTAAAGCTTTCTATGAGGCTCCATTTGAAGCACTTAGAAACAATAAGGACCTATGTGGGAATAATATAATGCTTAAGGTATGTATTTTCCATAGAACGGCAAACAAAGTAGGCATCATAATTCTTCTTCCTCTGTTGGGTGGTTTGTTGCTATTGTTTGTTTTAATTGTAGGTTTTTTCATTCTCTATTGGAGAATAAGAGCCAGCAAAGCGAAGACAGGAGAGGTAGGCAGGGGCGCAAATAATATGATTTGGGGTCATGATCTTGATTTGTAATATGAAAACATCATTGAGGTTACTGAAGAATTCGACTCCAAGTACTGCATTGTGTAAGGAGGGTATGGGATTGTATACAAAGCTATGGTATCACCAGGTCGAGCGATTGCCGTGAAGAAGCTTCACCAATCTTGTACTGACCCCAAAGCATTTACAAGTGAGATTGCAGCATTGACAAACATCCGTCATCGAAATATTGTGAAATTACACGGATTTTGTTCACATCCCAAATACACATTTTTGATTTATGACTTCATTGAAAGAGGAAGTTTGAGAAAGACTTTAAGTGATAGAGTGGAAGCAATGGAGTTGGATTGGATCAAAAGGCTAAATATAATAGAAGGAATAGCTAATGCATTATCATATATGCACCATGATTGCTTTCCTCCAATTATTCATTGAGACATTACTAGTAACAATGTGTTGTTGGATTCAGAATATGAGGCCCATGTTTCTGAATAATGGAAAACATCCCGGAGATCTCATTTCGTCTTTTCCATCATCTTCATCTTCATTGTGTCCACCAACCAGCCAACAAACACTGCTGAAGGATGTGCTCTTGCTTCCTTATGGTAAAACTGCTCAAGGAGTGATGAAGGCTATGAAACTTGCATTTGTATGTGTGAGTGAAAATCCTCAATTTTGGCCAACAATGAGACAAGTATGTTCGCAGCTGGGGGTAGCTAAATGGCTTCCTAAGACAAAACCATTCTCTACAATAGAATTGGGAGAAATTTTTTTATAATTAAGTTTGATGTCTTGATTTAAGTTATGGTGCTCCCTGTGCTAGATTGCTTCCCGCTTTTCATTATTTAGCAATAGGACACCCATTTACAGGTTTGCTGTATAGAATATGTGCTGGAATGCTATTTCATAGTTCAATGGTAATGGCTTGTTCTCGTAACTTCCAATATAACTCTTTAACAGAATTGGAAGAGATGAGACAAATCTAAAAATTTCAGAAAATTATTTGAATCCATCAAATTATTAACAAATCCAAAACGTTGTGAAAATAATTATTTAACATTAGCTAAAAAAATGAATAGTTTATTATTCACAGTTGCTCACTTAGTGGTTAGAGCTATTTCCATTATTCGCAGCTCTTGAAATTGATTTATTTTATTGAATGAAGCTTATCTATTTTTCAAAATAAATAAATAAATAGTCTTATCAAAATAATAGAAGTCCTAATTTACCTTCAAAAATTATTTATTTTTGTTCTTTTTATTGTTGAAAATAGGTTTAATTACAGTAATTAGCTGAAAATTTTCCGTGATACCTAATAATTATGGTTAGATCTCAGAAAAAAAAAATATATTCCTAATTCTATAAAAAAACAAAATTATAAAAAAGGTAATTCGGTAACTTGGGTAACTTTGAAACGTAGTTACAACTTTCAACCTCAAGATTATTGTAATAACTTGAAATGGCACTTGTGTGAATTGTATAGAATTGGTATATAAACAATGAAATATAATAAAGATTTAATTCAATTCAGCACAATACTTAACAAACAACCTAAATCGTGCACGTGATAGTAATAATATTCTAAAAACAAATGGATGGCTAAACAATTGAAATAATGGGGTATTTATTTCCTGAGTCACCCAGCTTAAATTCCCACCATCCTCCATTCCTGTGTAAAAACACATTAAAAAATATAAATTAGTTTAATTAAATTTTATACTAAATTTTTTCACAGATATTTTTATTTGAATACATTTACTGTGTGAAGGGAAGCACTTTGGAAGACATGGGAGGGCCTCAACCTCCACCATGGGCAGACAGAGCTAAATACAAGCGAGTAGGCAAATGTGGCACTTTATATAAAATGTAGTAATAGTTTATTGTAAATGCGCTTACACTTTTAAAAACTTTGCACCCACTAATTCATATTGGATTATTAAATTGATATATGAAACTTTTTATCTCAAATTTGATTTTCGTATTTATCTAAATTTTCTTTATATTTTTGTAGAACTAATTCGTTCATATTATTAGAAATTAAATGCAGTTTAACTTTTTATTATGTAATTTAATTATTCTCTCGATTTGGAGATTGTTGTATTGTTGAATGGAAATTATTATCTGTTTTGAATGGAATGTGTTATTTTCGTGTGAAAGATGTTCTGACCATTTTTCTATAAAAAATAGATGAATTGAATTTCGGTTAAAAACCAAATTACCCGCAGGATGTTATGTTTTCGCCGAAAAAAAATAAAAATAAATTCTAATAATTACATCAGTTTTATGAATTTTAAAATTTTATGATTTGATGTATTTTTTTATTTTATTGATAAAATTTAATTTGTATAGAAAGAAATAGACTTGTTCAAGGGCCAGGCTTGGCAGTGTTCTGCTGGGCATAACCAGACTTTATCCAGGGAGCTGTAACCTTCCATAGGGAGCTAAGTGCCTATGCAGGGAGTCCCCCTCCTTGGACGTCCTAACCTTCTATGGAAATGATAACATCATTTTCTATTTGTATTAGTCTTCTCATTATGCATTCTTAATTACGATTAGCAATATTAATTATCTCTGTAATTTGCTATTTTTTAATAAACTTAATATATAAATAGCTACCCATAGTTGCACACATCTGTCATCCCTCCCCTTCAACTCAACGTTGTCCCAACTGTAACACCCTTAACTCAACAAAAACTTACATTATAAACACTGAGTAGAAGACATGGCTTGAGATTGGCGAGATGGTAATAGCAACTATACTTCACGCAGCAAATTAAGAACCGTGCAGATGAAATAATAATAACACCACATTAAATAATAAATAATTAAATATATTTCATCATCTCCATTTTTGGGTAAGGGTCACTCGGATCCTTACTCTACTGAACCATGAATGGAAACGTCCCATTCTTGAGAGATTTAAGGCACAAGTTGACAAGCTCGATGTGCCTAATATTGTGTAATCAAAAAGTCTATTTTTATGGTTCCTGTTCCGTTCTTCATTGTTTATCCAGTTTCTCGACCACAATCATCAGGATATGAATTTACATTAATGTCAGTTGCTTCTTCTAATATATCAGCATTATTTCCTCTCAGGCGCCTGAGAGCAGCCTCGGATTCATTTGACTTGCTTTCTCTTTTTACTTCTCATGTCATGCAAATTTGGTTAATTACACAGTCATTAAATTTTTACTACCCACTTATAACCAGAATATAACTCACATGTCTTTTTTTCTTGTAGGCATGGACAAATGGTCGAGTATACGCCCCAAATCATCGAGTAACAATAAAAGAAAATAAATTAAGGTACTCAATTGGATTATTCACAGCCTTTAAGAAGGGATATTTGATAAAGGCTCCAGAGGAGCTGGTGGATGAAGAGCATCCTTTGCTATATAAGCCTTTTGATTTTGGTGAAGTTCTTGAATTGGAAAAAAGAGATGCGGCAGCTAATTTGACATATGTTCCTTTGAGTACTTATTTTGGTATTGATGTTTGATTATGCTTTCCCCATAATCAACCTTTTCTGCTAAGTGTGCTCTACCTGCAGTTTCTATTTGTCATATGATGCTTTGCCCATAATTTATCTTTTCAGCTAAGTGTGTATTAATAAATAATGGTGTGCTCTACCTGTTTGTGATTGTTATATTCTTAATATTTATAATGAAATAAAATTTGGAGTATTAAAATTAATAAGTTTGATGTTGTCCAGTATTAAGAACAATTTTTTATTATTATTTTTTGAAATCATTGTGTTTTTCTACACTAAATGTAATATAATAGTATATTTACATTAAAAAAGATATTACTCCACCAATATTAGTTGATTCAAGTGATTTAACATTTATTCCCCTTAAATAAGGTATCGGATCTTGTGAATGACAAAAATTAATATTGGAAGAGTTTTAACCCCATAATAGGTCAATCAGGACTTTAGCCTTCCAATTTTTTTTTAATTTTCTGTGTAAATTTATTATAACTTTCAATATCCAAACATTGGGTCGAATACCAGTATGTCACACGCACTGACATTATTAATTGTACCGTCCTTTAATTATCTTATAAAATTGGCTATTAAATTTTATCTTTCATTATTTACCTTTCATGTATCATTTATTTCATTAGTCGCGAAATAACTATTCATTTGATCAATGATTCCTATTCACTTGTTAAAAGTTTTAGCAACATAACGGTTGCAATTCCAACTAACCTCTTGTAAATTTTCAAAATTACATTTACAAATGCATTAATCATCCACTCAAACTCCAATATCAACACAATCAATCCAATTCTCCACATACATGATACATCAAATGTTATCATCCACATTTCCTATTTTTACATATATAAATATTACTAATATTTACATGGATTGCCTTAATTTATCTTACTAAAAACAAATGTCTCGATAAACATGCCATAAATTCATAAGAAAATAAAACTATTCTCTTCCATGCATGAACTCTTTTTTTGCTTCATTCATCTTTCCCTTTTTACACAATCTCAACTCGATTACTTTATGTGCTTACGCGTAGTAAATACTACGTACTAAATATTTTCATATCTACTGTTGGATATCTAATTAATATTTTTTAAACACGCAATGCTATATTAATGAATCATAATTTAAAACATTTCTCTTATTATATATGTGTTCTTAATTTTGTTTGTTAAATTTCCTGAATTCTCTTTATACTTAATATATAGACACAATTTCTCATATTTTTCATTTTTTTATTCACATATATACATGTTCTCAAATTTTATCTTAAATACAACTTTAATTCCGTGTTTTCTTCTTATTTCCTATTTTCATTATTTTTCTTCCATTTTCTCACACCTTTCACCGTATTTACAATTTCAAGTCTTAATTTTCTATTTATCTCTGAAACTACCAACGTACCCTTGTTATTCCACTTACTACTTATCTACTATTATGTTTCCTTAAATTACTTCCTATTATTACAATATTTCAAATCTTATTTATTTATAGTGTTCTAACATATATACAGTGTCTCATATATAATTTCTCATTTATACCCATTTTCTTGCTTAATTTAATTTATTATTTTTTTCGAATTACCCCATTATTCTCTATTTATCATTACCATTTACTATTTTTATCTTAGATTGTTACATTTACATTTTAATGTTTGAATTTTTTTTTTCAATAACTTGTCCTCCCAAATTTTTTAAATCTTTCATATATAATTTTTGGCTTCCCCATCCTTTCATTTTGAATCTATCCCTAATTGATATGTAGAAAAAATAAATTGTAAAATAAGACTACAAATGCATAATAGCCATTTTTGTAGTTTTCTCTACGTGTCAATATCACACCTCCGATCATCAGCTTATACTTCGTATATTCGTATTGCGAGGGGACTTCCGTCTCATTTCCTTCCGCTTCTTTTTTGACCGCCGTTTGTTTGTCGCTAAAAGGTTGACGCGTTTTTCTTCTTTTTTGTCGCCACTGTGTATTTGGGGGGGTGGGGTTCTTGGAGCCATGTATAGCGACACAGTGCATTTTCTATCATTATTCCATCACTAAATTTCCCGAAAAAGTGATGCTCTCTCTAATTTCTATCTCTATATCACTGTTTTCTTCCAATGATGAGAAATATGTATTCAATTCCAAACTAAGGAAATATGAAATTGGAGAAAATTTTCACAATTTTTTTTATTTATTTAAGAAGGCATGACAACTTTAGATGAAATTGATATTATAATACATGAAGCCGATAAAGAGCCTAAGGAAAAGATGGACACACAGATCAAGAAATCCAATAAACTTAACACCTGATGAATTACGGTAAATTAAATTAAAATCCGCAATAGGCTTTAACCAAGTTGCTATCACCTTTATTCAGATCATTGCTGGATTGATAGAAATCGAGGAGACCGTGATGTTCAAATGGCCTATACTTGGATGCTCTTCATCAACTAGCTCCTCCGGTGCCTTAATCAATCCTTTCAGGAATGAAAACAATCCAACTGCTTATCGAATCTCTTCGCCTCCCACCATCACCCTATGGTAGCAGGATTTTATTCTATCATTGCTCCATGCCTACATCTAAAAACTCTTCAATTAAGCATTACAGATAAGTTTGATATGATTGGCAGGTTAATTTCACCAATGGATATCATTCTTATACTAAAATAATCTACTGGTAACAACAAATTCTGTTGTAACTGACCATGCATGCATCGCCGACTATGACTGCAAAAGAGGAGTGGGAGGATGGATGATAAGAAATCCACTCTCCATTTCTTGCTCTTATTTCCAAACCCTTAACGTGATTCTGATGAAGAATGGACAGGAGGCTCTTATCTGTGTGACCCTTGAATCCGAGATTAGTCTCTGCCGGTGATCTTCTATATCTCAACAAAGGTAGAAGATATGTGGTCGATTTTATGTGACACTCACTGTACTCTTTCTCTATGCCATAGCTTTCACATATCATTCTCACCAACACCTCCTGCAATCCAGCTACCATTTTTGTATAAGAGTACACAGTCTCACACTCTCACTAGAAAAAGAAATAAATAAATAAACATTTGTTAGTCTATAAAATATTAGCTTAATAGTATAATGATATCAGTCAGAAACCAATCAAATCGAACAAACCAATGTTTGCATTAGAGAAAACAAAACCAATCTAATATGTGCGGTGTGTTATTTCAGTTCATTTTTTAGTAAAAATCGAAACCATTCTCTAAAGAAATCACATTTATTTCGAATAACTAGTACCAGAAATTTTGGTTTCCTTGGGGCCACATGAGGTTGGTGAAGTTTTGGAATTCATCTTTATTAGTAGCATACTCAATCCACAAGCCTTCATGGATAGGAAAAGTGGGTATTTTGCCCATGTAGCCATGAGCAGGCTTAGGGTTTACATTTTTCATTTTGGTTTCTTGAGGAAGCTGGAATAATTCTTCAAGTGCATGAAGAAGTTTTTCGTGAAATTCAAGACTAAGATTACTGTACACTACTTCCAAACACCCATATTCCTCTAGTGCTTTTCTAATATCCTGGCAAGCTGAATTCCAGGAACTTGAACCAGGCTTCAGGTTTTCACCTGATAAATCAACAAGAGGAATTCTTGAAACTGTTTTGGAACCCATGATTGTGTTCTTTTTCAGGATTTCCAATTCCGGTTGTCTTGATTTATTGAAGGATTTTTAGCTACAACGTAGAAAGGACATGACATTCTATAAGTTCGTCCAGTGTCTAGATATTTGAATTTTTATATAATTTTCTCATAAATCAAATTTCAAATATTTAATTTAATAATTCTTTTAAAAATTAGAGATTTAGATTTAAAATAAGAATAAATTAATATTAAAATGTTGATTTCTTTAAAATTATTATCTTAATTCACTTTATTAAGTACTTTATTAAAAGGATGATGCATATCCTAGCAAATAATAAGCTTTTTCTTTGGTCAGAAACAAATAATTCACTTTGAACTTTCTTAAAAGCCAAAATTGATATGCTAAAAACAGGTCTAATGAGATCACTGCTGACGTCATAGATGTCCTTGAAAGTTTTGAATTGGCCAACTACATAATTTGGCGCCTGAACTTGGAACCATATTTCATTCTGTCACCTGAACTTGAACTTTGAACAATTAAACACTTGAAAGCTCACCGAGGCAGATTTTTAAACCCTTATTTCACAAATAATATGTATGAGGTTGTGCGTGTCTTCTAATTGTTCTGATGTGGCATTATGTCAAATTATAACAGTCCAAGTGTGAATAATAGCTGAATTGGAAAGAAGTAAGAGAGAATCGATTACATGAGGAAAAAATTGGGGATTTTGGAACTAAAATGGCAAAAGAACCCTAAGATTTTCGATTAAGCTATTACAGATAAAAAAGGGGTTTGCGATTAACCTTGAATTGATTCTTTTTCTTGAAAATTAGAACGAGAGATTATAGGCGAAGTGGAGAGCACATCTTCTCGAAGTAGAGACCGAAGCATTCAAATGAGGCTAGGGATTGCACAATCTGCAATTCCTCTTTTCTATATTGGTGTGGTTTTTCAAATTGGAGGATACATATACCCATTTCGAGGAGTCAACAGAGAAGAGAAAGGTAAGTATTTTTGCTCCCACTAAGTTGTCTTTTGTAGTGGTATTTTTGAGATTTCAATGTGAAAATTAGGGCATTTTTATAGTGTAAAAGAATCTTCTGTAAATAGTTACACTTTACTTTTTTTTTAAAATTTGATAGTAACATGAATTGGGAATAACTTAGGATTACAAAATTGGAGAATGTTTTGATTTACAGTACTCTTTTTTTTTGGCAGTAAATGGATGATTGTGTAATACGTATTGTTTTTCACCATGGGGAGAGATTTGTAAATGAAGGGGTACCTAGGTATGTAGGTAAAGATAAAGAGGAACAATGGTTTATAAACAAAGACCATTTTTCCTTAGTTGAGCTAGCATGGCATTCTAGGGAAATTAGGTATTTGGAAGTTATTGGATTCTGTTACCAAGATCCAGTTACAAAAAAGTTTAAACTTATTAAAAATAATTTTAAACTTTTGGACTTAGTTAAAGACCTAAAACATGGAGATAAGTTGGACATTTATATCCAACATGTGGTCCAAGACCCAATAATAAATTATGCAATTTCTATACCCATTGAGTATAATAAAGAAAGTGGGGTTGGTTTTAAGGTTTTTGCTTTTGTTGCTGATAATATAACTAGTGTGCATGAGGAGCTTAGTATGGTCGTAAACAATATAGAACAAGCTTCTTCAGTAGCAGAGGAAGAACCACCAGAGTTTAAATTTGTAGAAGTTGGTTCTCTTGAGGTTGAAGAAGCAGAGGCAGAAGGAGATGATGGTAATGATGAAGAAGAGATTGGAGATGAGGTTGATGAAGTAGAATCGAATGTAGAGGCTATTCCAGAAAAAGATGACAGTGATGTATATTTGAAATTAAGGGCATTTAGAGATGTTATTAGGGCAGAGAGGAGAGAAAAGGCAAAAATGGTATAAGGTAATTCTGCTCAAGAAGTTCCTCTAGAAGAGGCTGGTAT
Organism: Excoecaria agallocha; assembly: GCA_037975025.1. NCBI lineage: Eukaryota > Viridiplantae > Streptophyta > Magnoliopsida > Malpighiales > Euphorbiaceae > Excoecaria > Excoecaria agallocha. The sequence goes on along the minus strand of JBBPFJ010000019.1, from coordinate 1,374,738 downwards.
AGATAGGGGTTTTGAAGACCTTAAAAATAGGAAAGGAGATAGATATACTGGTAGACTAAAAGGTGATAAAGTTTATTTGGATAGCTCTGGTCCTGAAAGTGAAGACATTGGGGTTGAACAAGATGGAGAAGCCATAAAAAGAAAGAGTAACAAGGTTAGATTTGATCCAAACTGTTAGGTACCTATTTTTGAACTTCATATGATATTTAAAAATGTTGTACAATTTAGAAACGTTGTGGCTGATTATGCATGTGAAAATGGAGTCCAACTTAAATTAAGATCAAATGAGAGACATATAGTTAGAGTGAAATGTAATGGAGAGAATTGTAAGTGGGAGCTTTATGCTAGTTTTGAAGGAAATTCTGGAGATTTCAAGGTTACAATATATCAATCAATGCATAAGTGTAGTAAAAAGAACAAGAACAAGGTGTGTAATTCGAAGTGGATTGCAAGGAAATTTGAGGAGAGGATACTGTCGCAACTAGATATTAAAATTTGAAAATTGTACGAGTTGATAAGGGAGAAGTATAGGCTGTATGTATGTAGGAGTTTGTGTTGTAGGGCAAAGGGCAAAGATGATGGTTATAGGGCAGTTTATAAGGGATTGGAAGATGAAGTTTTCAAAGCTTGTTGATTATACATATATGATAAGACAGACTAGCCCCGGTTCATCATATTGGATTCGAATTGATAAAGACACTGAACCAAAGAAGCAGTTTATTTATTTTTATGTGTGTTTCAATGCTTTAAAGAGAGGTTGGAAAGAAGGGTGCAGGAGAATTATAGGATTTGATGGATGTTTTTTAAAAGGTGTACGTAGGGGTAAACTTTTAGTTGCTGTTGGCAAGAATGGTAACCAACAAATATACCCTTTAGCCTAGGCAGTAGTTGATTAAGAAACAAAGCATTCTTGGAGTTGGTTTATCAATTATCTTATTAAAGATCTTGAGCTTGGAAATGGAGAAGGATTGACTGTTATGTCTGACATGTAGAAGATATTACTAATCATTTTTTTCATGCTTATTTATATGATACATTGTTTTACCAAAATGCAAAAATATGTAAATTTAAATATGCTGTAATAGGGACTTGTACCAGCAATTCAAGAGCTTTTACCAGCCTTTAAACATAGGATGTGTGCAAGGCATATTTGGTCTAGATAGGCACATACATGGAGAGGTGAAGAGAGGAGGAAACAATTTTGGAGATGTGCCAAGTCAAGTTTTGAAGTAAAATTAAAAGATAAACTTCAAAATTTAAGTAAGCTTGGTAATGGCATAGTTAAGGATTTATTAGCTTATCCTAAAGAAACTTGGTGTAGGTCATTTTTTATAGATTCTATTAAATGTGATGTTATTGAGAATAATATGTGTGAGACATTCAATTTATGGATAATTGCTACTAGGCATAGGTGTATTGTTAGTGTGTTAGAGGAGATTAGGCATAAACTAATAAGCATGTTGCAATGCGAAGATTTGCTGAAACATAGATTTCTGACATTTCATCAATGGCAAGATTGTCACTAGAGGACAACATTACATATTCTAGGAGATGTAAAGTTACTTGGAATGGTGATAGTGGGTTTGAAGTTATTGAAGGTGATTATGTACATATAATTGACTTGAGGAAGAAACATGTACATATAGATCATAGATGATTAAGGGAATTCCATGTGCACATGCAATATGTTCAATGTATCATTAGGACAGGAATCAGAAAACTACTTTGAACATTGGTGTAGAAAGTCGAGTTTTCTTAAGGCTTGCCAATACTTCATTCAACTAATACTCAATATGAAGATGGGGCCTGATTCAAACAATCTGGTAATTGAACTTCCAGAGGTTAAGCCTATGTCAAGCAGGCCCAAGAGATGCAGAAGAAATGAACAATCCGAACCTAAGGCAAAATATGGTAAAGCTTCCAGGAGAAGGACAAGGATGACATGTTCTAAGTGTCATCAAACTGGACACAACAGGGCTGGATGCAGGACATAGGTAATGCATTATTTAATTATTTATTTTGCCTTTGATTTGCTGATGCAACACACCAATATTATTGTTTACAGGTTCCACCATCACAGCCAAGTCAGTCATATGACCATGGATCAACATCAATGTCTCATTCACAACCTACCTTAAACATTCACTCTCCCTCATCAGTATGTAATGATACAAGTGCTATCAATACAGTTAACAACAATGGTACAAGAGTAAAAGGGAGAGGCAGTGATAATGTCACCGATACAGCAAGAGGAAGAGGAAGAGGGAGAGGAAGAGGGGTAGCTACAAGGAAATCTACTAATCAAGCTACAGAAAGAGGTGGAGGGATCATTAGCCAGAAAAGGAAAGAGGTCGGTCATGGTTATTTCATTGATGAATGCACTGGCCAAACTATTTGTAATGTAATATTCTTAAAAATCAACCTATTTTTATATTTTAAGTGATAATGGTTATTAATGTCTATCTCATATGTATTATGTAAATTGCAGCCTGGTAGGCACTCTAAAAAAGTGATCAGGCATGGGATATAAATGAAAAGTGTTGTTGAAACTAACACTGATCTTGGATTTAAGCCTCACAGTGGTCCAAGATGGAGAGGCAGACCAGCAATAACTTCCACTCAATTACAACAACAAAGGATAAATACAATAAATCAAAAGAATGTGCCTATTACTAATGCTACCACAAGGGTTCCGGTTAATATCAGCACACAACTAAGTCAATCCAATGCTTCAACATCGAGCATACATCCTAATACACAGTAGTGTTGTTGAACCTAAATGTTATTGATTTTGCTGGTTCTATTAGTTTAGGAAGATGTTTATGAACAATTAGGCTATTTAGCTTCTGTAATGGCCTTAACACCGAGTTAGCCGTGAACAGTATTTTTTGATGGTAAATAGTATTTTCCGGACCCGAAAGGATACCCGGAAGCCAAAAATATTTTATTGGACCATTGGAAAGTATTGGTTATGGTGAGTCCGGGGTCGAAATTTGAAGTGAAATTGAGGTCAAATGGACCTCAAAAGGTCAAAAATACGAAAAAGGTAGCGAGTCAATTTCTCTGATAGGAAAGGCGACTTGATTTTGCATAAATTATTAAAAATAGTAAACGAACTCCGAAAATTTTTAAATTTTGCATGTCTACATGAATTTTTATGTAGAATATTTTAGTGATGAGAATTAAATTTTTTGGTGACACCGACAGTTGTCAAATCGGACCGATAAGTTTGAATCAAATCGATAACTGACTTCAATTGAGCCAAAAATTTATGTACTAACTATTTTTGATGTGATAAGAGTGATAAAATTATTTTTGAAGTGATTTGAAGGCTAGAAGAGAGAGAAATTTTATTGGACTTTAAAAGGCCTAAATTAGGCCTTAAGAATTAATTGGGCTAAGCCCATGGATCAAGCCCAATTTTGGACCCAATGAGGAGTATTTAAGGAGCTAAAATCTGTAGAATTTTTCAGAAAATTACAGCAGCTCTCTCCTTTCCTCACCATGGCCGAACCAATTCTTCTTCACACTTCTCTCTCTTTTGCTTCCTAATCACTCAAAATCTTCCATAAATTCCAACTTAAGAGTTGTAGTTCCACCTCTATAGATCACCAAAATAGCTCATATTGATTGATTTGGGCAAAGTAAGTGGAGAAATCAAGTAGAGAAAGAAAAAGGGGTAAGATTGAACTTGAGAATTTTAGTGATTTAAATTTATTCTTTAGTATTTTTTCATAGATTTTTGGGTGTAGAATATGATTATGAGCTTGTATTTTTCATTTGAGAACAAAAAAATAAAGAAAAATAAGGTTTATTGGCCGGCCATGGTAGGTGGTGAAGAAGGAGAAGATTTTTCAAGGGACAAAGGCAAAGAAAAGGAGGCTTAGGCTTCCAAAATCAAGTAAAAATTATAAGTGGCTAGTAAATCTTTACATTTTCTAAGTTTATGAATTTAATTCTATTATATAATTAGGGTAAAATTTTTAAAAGTTATTAATTGATGAAGTTTGCTTAGGGTAAATGAAATTGAACCTTAAAGGAGATGAAATGAAAGCTAAAAAGGAAGAAAGAAAAATTTTAGGGTGATGTTCTTTAGGTGGCCAAATTTTCTTCTAGGGTAAAATGATAGAATTTTGCATGAAAATAATATATATTAGCCTAAATTAATTATATAAATAATAAATAGTTTCTATGAATTTTTAAGAAATATTTAAAATTTATTTTGGAATTTTTAAGATTATGTATTGCGTATGTATATAGTAAAAGTTGTGAACTATTATGAAATAATTGATGATTTAAGTAGAAAGTAATGGTAAATAGTAAATAATGCATAAATAAATTTTATTGGAATTTATTGAAATTATTAGGATTTCATTGAGAATTTAATGTGAATATGTGTAATAGAATAATTGAATTATTAATGAATAATTGCATAAAAATGACTAAAAAAGTGAATTGATATGAAATTAAATTATAATTAATGAGAAAGAAATAAAAAGTCAACCGTCGAATTTTTCGGAACTAAAAAGGTTAATAAAGTAATTATTACTATGCCCTTAAAATTAGTCTGGCAGTAAAAACTAGTTCTGGATATAGTTGGCTAACCATAGGAACACCCTTTACCGCAGTGCAAGTCATGGTGACTTGCTTTGCTATGGATAGGATCTTTGATCTCCATAGCTTAAGTGTAAAGTGAAAGTGAAAAGTGCAGTGTTATAGGAATGGTTCCTTGGAAATCATTTCTCTTTTAGTGGGGCCTATGGGATCTATATTTCGTGTATCCGGTCTGAGATTTTCTGTCGAGTTTGTACTAGGGGCATAATGAAAGTAAATTGATAAAAATATGAAAAGACAATGAAAAGTGAGAAGAAAGAGTGAGGAAGGACTAAAATGAAAGAAAAAGAAAGTTTAGGGGCAAAATGACAATTTTTTCTAAAAGTGTAGAAAGTAAGTAAATTAAATAAGAATTGCTTAAATAAGGATAAAATAGTCAGATAATAGTTAAATTATCTAAAAAGTGAATTTTATAGTCAACAAGGACTAAAACTTAATTTTCACATATAAATGTCAAAATAAGTATATAAGAATGTAAAATACCTCAATTATTAGTTCAAAGATAAAAAATAAGCTTAATAAGGGCAAATTTGTAATTACACGATTAAATTGAATAATATTATAGAATAAGTTAAATTGATGTTTTAATGAATAATTTAATGATTTTATAAGTGTTTTCTTTGTATAAGATATTGTTTAAATATAATGATAATAAGATTAGGAAATATAGCGATTGCTAGTCACCACTGAGCATGTTGAGTGCCCAGCACGTAGTTGTTACTACATGCAGGTAATCAGAAGCAGGAGCAGGAATACAAGTTGCAAGACTTCTTTAAGAAATTTTTGTTATAAAGATTTGACATGTATATAAAGTTACTTTTAGTTATGTAAATGTTTAACAGAATTTATATTTGTAGGATTATATTTTGGACTTATGTATGAGATGGAAATGAATGTATGTTGTTGTTTTATTGATTGTTGTGCCTCTGAGAGGATGTGTGAAATTATGTGCTTTTTAGGGGGCTAGTACTATGTATAGCCATTATATTGCAAAAATTTTATTAAATGCATAGTAACTTAGACAGTTATAGGTCATCGTCGAATCATTATCAAATATTTAAAGTATGATATTGTGATATAAGGAATAAGAAAAAAAAATTTCCGGCTTATGACGTACTAGAACAGTGTTAGAAGTGATAAGGGTGTTATATTTTGTGGTATCAGAGCAGTGGTTTAGACGGTTCTAAGATCGAAGTGGGTATTATTGTTAAATACTTATAAACATGCCAATTGTTATTTTAAAAAGTTATTTTGGAATTAATGTATTCTTGCTCCTTTCTATTTTATAGTGAAAAGATGTCTGGAAAACAGAGCCACGAGGTTGGAGACAACAGGAGTGAGGCCTCCAATAATATGGGGCAATAGGAGGTCCCACAACAGCAGACACCTCCACCAGTAGCGCCTCCTCCATCTCCTCCTCCTCAGCTAGATTTTCTTAATCTGATGTCAGAATACATACAACAGCGACTTCGGCTGCTCAGGCCCAGGCTCAGCCGCCAGTAATACAGGTATAGCCACCTGCTCCTTCCAGAAGAAAGCCTATTTTGGAGCAGCTGAAAAGACTTGGGGCTGAAGATTTTTCAGACCATGATCCCTTGACTCCAGCAGCTGCAGAGGAGTGGTTATTTAAAATAAAGAGGTTATTTGAGATTACCTACAGTCCTTTGGTGGAGAAATTAGAGGGTATAATTGCTTTATTGCAGGGTCCAGCATTTATTTGGTGGAACTCAGTCAGGAGGCATACACCAGCAGACCGTTTGAACTGGGAGTTCTTTATTGAGCAGTTTGAGAAGAAATATATCGGGTCTGAGTATAAGATTGCCATGCATGATGCCTTTTGGAGATTAAGGTAGGGGAACCGCACAATGGCAGAGTACGACAGAGAGTTTGAGAGCCTGAACGCCTACCTAGATGAGGGCAAGGCCACAGAAGAAAGATTATGTCAGCGGTTTGAGAGAGGATTACATACTGAGCTGAGACAGATTATTTGGGCCCAGCATTATCCTAATCTACGGTCCATGATTGATGCGGTTCTCAAATTAGAAGCCACTCCAGCCGTCCCACCAGCTTCTGGTACCGGATCATCTGCACCACGAGGACGTGGTAGGGGAGCTACCCCTAATCCTTCAGCCTCCAGACTAGTTGGTTAGTCATCACAGGGACAGAGACGATCAGTGGGACAGGCTTATGATGTCAGAGCCCGAGAGGAGGAGGATGCTCCTGATATGATAGTGGGTAAGTTTATTGTGTTATCTGATTCTATATATGCATTGATTGATCCTGGCTCCACACACTTCTACATTAGCACTGAATTGGCACGGGATAAAGGGATGAAAGAGACATGCTTGGATCGGGATATCTTGGTGAGTAATTATCTGGGACATAGTGTGATAGTACACAAGATTTACAGACAGTATCCTATCAGTGTCCAGGGATATATATTCCTGGAAAATCTTATTGAATTGGCTTTCCGTGAGTTTGACTTGATTCTGGGGGTGGATTGGTTATCCGTCCATCAAGCAACTATTGATTGCAGAAAGAAGAGGGTCACCTTACAGCTTCAGAATGGTGACAACATCACTGTTATGGGTGTGAGATCTGATTTTCTATCTGATATGATATCATTTACTGCAGCAAAAAGATTGATTAAAAAAGGCTGTAAAGTGTTTATGTGTTATGTAGTTGAAGCCAAGAAAGACAGCTTACAGGTGTCAGATGTGCCTACTGTTAGGGAGTTCCAGGATTTATATTTCGATGAGCTTTCAGGCTTACCACCTGACAGAGAGGTGAAATTTTCCATTAAGGTCACTCCTGGTACTACTCCTATTTTTATTGCTCCATATAGAATGGCACTTACGGAATTGAAAGAGTTAAAGGTTCAGCTTCAAGAATTGCTCTACAAGGGGTTTATTAGACCCAACACTTCTCCTTGGGGAGCACCTATCCTATTTGTAAAGAAAAAGGATGGAACTCTTCGATTGTGTATTGATTATAGACAGCTGAATAAAGTGACGATAAAGAACAAATATCCCCTCCCTTGCATCGAAGACTTATTTGATCAGCTTAAGGGAGCGGGTGTCTTCTCTAAAATAGATCTGAGGTTGGGTTACTATCAAATAGGGGTAAAGGAAGCTGATGTACCCAAGACTACCTTTCGTACTAGATATGACCACTATGAGTTTTTGGTCATGCCGTTTGAGCTTACAAATACACCAGCAGCCTTCTTGGATATGATGAACAGAGTTTTTCACCCCTACTTAGATCAGTTTGTGATGATTTTTATCGATGATATCCTGGTGTATTCAAAGATATTGGAAGACCATGATAAGCACTTAAGGATTGTGTTGCAGACTGAGAGAAAAGCAGCTGTACACCAAATTCAGCAAGTGTGACTGTAACGTTCCCGGATCGGCCGCCAGCACAGTATTGTCCGCTTTGTACCCTTGTAAGATATCTGTCCGCTTTTGGGTATAGATCCATCCCAGGACACTCACGGTTTTGTCCTTGGGCCTAAGCCCAAAGCGCGCCATGCTAGGGGAATTAATCATAAAAGCTTATTTAATTCAAGAATATTGCAATAGATAACTTCAAAAGATTACTGCTTTTTCCTTTTACAATTATTTTTTTTCACTTTCCTTTTACTCAAGTTTTTGAATTTTTTATGCCATAAGATATAAACATTTTATATGATTGTGGAGAAAATGAAACAAAAGGTAACTAGAGCTTCCCTATTTCTTTTCCTAGATGGGAGACAATATTATGTTAATTTTTTTTTTGTCATACTAACATGTGCCCTAAAGCATATGTTAAAGATAATTAATTATCTACCGAAATTAAAAAAAATCATTTACATAAATAAATGCCTGGTAATTTAAATATTTATTACATTTTTAAAATTTATAAAACTCTCATGAACTGTTACTCGGTTAAATGCCACAATCAAAAGGTTTATTCTGAGTTTTTTTTCCTATTTCTTTTTTGTTTTGATCATTTTTTTCCCTCACCACCATCACAAATTACAGAGAATTTGACATATTCTATTTATAAATTTTTCAAAAAGACATAATTACTATTTATAATAATATATGCTCACAATTATTATTTTTTTAGAAAAACAAACTTTCCCAAAGCAAAATCAAATAAGGCAAAAAGAGACAGACTATCTGATCCGATCAGACTCTCCAAGACATCCAAACTTATTAAACTTTCATTCTCAATGTCAGAAACAGCGTCAAGAACAAAACGAAAAAAAAATCATCCCAAAAAGTTACCGCTTTACATTTTTACTCAGTTTTTAAAACAAAACTCAAAGTGGTACACTATTCCATTTGCCCTAAGTTTTTCTTCGAAATCCCAAAGGGATACCCCTTTGCATTTTTTCTCAGTTTTTCATCAAAAACCCAGAAGGGTACCCGTTCGCATTTTTACTCAAAATTTCATCCAAAACTCAGAGGGGGTACCCTTTAGCATTTCGACTCAGTTTTTCAGCTAAACCCCAAAGAGGTACCCCTTTACATTTTTACTCAGTTTTTAAACCAAAACTCAAAGGTGGTACCCTTTGCCATTTGCCTTCAGTTTTTCATCAAAATCCCAAAGGGATACCCCTTTGCATTTTTTTCACATTTTCTTATAAAACCCAAAGGGGTACCCGTTCGCATTTTTACTCAATTTCTCAACCAAAACTTAGAGGGGGTACAATTTAGCATTTCGGCTCAGTTTTTCAGCTAAAACGCAAAAAGTTACCGCTTTACATTTTTACTCAGTTTTTAAAACAAAACTCAAAGTGGTACCCTATGCCATTTGCCCTAAGTTTTTCTTTGAAATCCCAAAGGGATACCCCTTTGCATTTTTTCACAGTTTTTCATCAAAAACCTAGAAGGGTACCCGTTCGCATTTTTACTCAATTTTTCAACCAAAACTCAGAAGGGGTACCCTTTAGCATTTCGACTCAGTTTTTCAGCTAAAACCCAAAAAGTTACCGCTTTACATTTTTACTCAGTTTTTAAAACAAAACTCAAAGGTGGTACCCTATGCCATTTGCCCTATGTTTTTCTTCGAAATCCCAAAGGGATACCCCTTTGCATTTTTTTCACAGTTTTTCATCAAAAACCCAGAAGGGTACCCGTTCGCATTTTTACTCAATTTCTCAACCAAAACTTAGAGGGGGTACAATTTAGCATTTCGACTCAGTTTTTCAGCTAAAACCCAAAGAGGTACCCCTTTACATTTTTAATATGTTTTTAAACTAAAACTTAAAGGTGGTACCCTTTGCCATTTGCCCGCAGTTTTTCATCTAAATCCCAAAGGGATACCCCTTTGCATTTTTTTCTCAGTTTTTCATGAAAAACCCAGAAGGGTACCCGTTCGCATTTGTACTCAATTTTTCAACAAAAACTCGGAGGGGGGACCCCTTAGCATTTTGGCTCAGTTTTTCAGCTAAAACCCAAAAAGTTACCCCTTTACATTTTTTCTCAGTTTTTAAACCAAAACTCAAGGTGGTACCCTTTGCCATTTGACTTCAGTTTTTCATCAAAATCCCAAAGGGATACCCCTTTGCATTTTTTTCACAGTTTTTCATCAAAAACCCAGAAGGGTACCCGTTCGCTTTTTTACTCAATTTTTCAACCAAAACTCAGACGGGGTACCCTTTAGCATTTCGACTCAGTTTTTCAGCTAAAACCCAAAAAGTTACCGCTTTACATTTTTACTCAGTTTTTAAAACAAAACTCAAAGGTGGTACCCTATGCCATTTGCCCTATGTTTTTCTTCGAAATCCCAAAGGGATACCCCTTTGCATTTTTTTCACAGTTTTTCATCAAAAACCCAGAAGGGTACCTGTTCGCATTTTTACTCAATTTCTCAACCAAAACTTAGAGGGGGTGCAATTTAGCATTTCGACTCAGTTTTTCAGCTAACACCCAAAGAGGTACCCGTTTACATTTTTAATATGTTTTTAAACTAAAACTTAAAGGTGGTACCCTTTGCCATTTGCCCGCAGTTTTTCATCTAAATCCCAAAGGGATACCCCTTTGCATTTTTTTTTCAGTTTTTCATGAAAAACCCAGAAGGGTACCCGTTCGCATTTTTACTCAATTTTTCAACAAAAACTCAGAGGGGGGACCCTTTATCATTTTGGCTCAGTTTTTCAGCTAAAACCCGAAAAGTTACCCCTTTACATTTTTACTCAGTTTTTAAACAAAAACTCAAGGTGGTACCATTTGCCATTTGCCTTCAGTTTTTCATCAAAATCCCAAAGGGATACTCCTTTGCATTTTTTTCTCAATTCTTCATCAAAAACCCAAAGGGGTACCCGTTCGCATTTTTACTCAATTTCTCAACGAAAACTCAGAGGGGGTACCCTTTAGTATTTCGGCTCAGTTTTTCAGCTAAAACCTAAAGAGGTACCCCTTTACATTTTTACTCAGTTTTTAAACAAAAACTCAAAGGTGGTACCCTTTTGCCATTTGCCTTCAGTTTTTCAACAAAATCCCAAAGGGATAGCCCTTTATATTTTTTTCTCAGTTCTTCATCCAAAAACCCAAAGGGGTACCCGTTCGTATTTTTACTCAATTTTTCAACCAAAACTCAAAGGGGGAACACTTTTGCATTTCGACTCAGGTTTTCAGCTAAAACCCAAAGAGGTACCCCTTTACATTTTTACTCAGTTTTTAAACCAAAACTCAAAGGTTGTACCCTTTGCCATTTGCCCTCAGTTTTTCATCTAAATCCCAAAGGGATACCCCTTTGCATTTTTTTCTATGTTTTTCATCAAAAATCCAAAGGGGTACCCATTCGCATTTTTACTCAATTTTTCAACCAAAACTCAAAGGGGGGACCCTTAAGTATTTCGGCTCAGTTTTTCAGCTAAAACCCAAAAAGTTACCGCTTTACATTTTCACTCAGTTTTTAAAACAAAACTCAAAGTGATACCCTATTCCATTTGCCTTAAGTTTTTCTTCGAAATCCCAAAGGGATACCCCTTTTTATTTTTTTCTCAGTTTTTCATCAAAAACCCAGAAGGGTACCCGTTCGCATTTTTACTCAAATTTTCAACCAAATCTCAGAAAGGGTACCCTTTAGCATTTCGACTCAATTTTTCAGCTAAACCCCAAAGAGGTACCCCATTACATTTTTACTCAGTTTTTAAACCAAAACTCAAAGGTGGTACCCTTTGCCATTTGCCTTCAGTTTTTCATCAAAATCCCAAAGGGATACCCCTTTGCATTTTTTCATAGTTTTTCATAAAACCCAAAGGGGTACCCTTTCGCATTTTTACTCAATTTCTCAACCAAAACTCAGAGGGGGTACAATTTAGCCTTTCGGCTCAGTTTTCAGCTAAAACCCAAAAAGTTACCGCTTTACATTTTTACTCAGTTTTTAAAACAAAACTCAAAGTGGTACCCTATGCCATTTGCCCTAAGTTTTTCTTCGAAATCCCAAAGTGATACCCCTTTGCATTTTTTCCCAGTTTTTCATCAAAAACCCAGAAGGGTACCCGTTCGCATTTTTACTCAATTTTTCAACCAAAACTCAGAGGGGGTACCCTTTAGCATTTCGACTCAGTTTTTCAGCTAAAACCCAAAGAGATACCCCTTTACATTTTTACTCAGTTTTTAAACCAAAACTCAAAGGTGGTACCCTTTGCCATTTGCCTTCAGTTTTTCATCAAAATCTCAAAGGGATAACCCTTTGCATTTTTTTTTTCTCAATTCTTCATCAAAAACCCAAAGGGGTACCCATTCGTATTTTTACTCAATTTCTCAACCAAAACTTAGAGGGGGTACAATTTAGCATTTCGGCTCAGTTTTTCAGCTAAAACCCAAAAAGATACCGCTTTACATTTTTACTCAGTTTTTAAAACAAAACTCAAAGTGGTAATCTATGCCATTTGCCCTAAGTTCTTCTTCGAAATCCTAAAGGGATACCCCTTTGTATTTTTTTCTCAGTTTTTCATCAAAAACCCAGAAGGGTACCCGTTCGCATTTTTACTCAATTTTTCAACCAAACTCAGAAGGGGTACCCTTTAGCATTTCGACTCAGTTTTTCAGGTAAAACCCAAAGACGTACCCCTTTACATTTTTACTCAGTTTTTAAACCAAAACTCAAAGGTGGTACCCTTTGCCATTTGCCTTCAGTTTTTCATCAAAATCCCAAAGGGATACCCCTTTGCATTTTTTTCACAGTTTTTCATCAAAAACCCAGAAGGGTACCCGTTCGCTTTTTTACTCAATTTTTCAACCAAAACTCAGACGGGGTACCCTTTAGCATTTCGACTCAGTTTTTCAGCTAAAACCCAAAAAGTTACCGCTTTACATTTTTACTCAGTTTTTAAAACAAACTCAAAGGTGGTACCCTATGCCATTTGCCCTATGTTTTTCTTCGAAATCCCAAAGGGATACCCCTTTGCATTTTTTTCACAGTTTTTCATCAAAAACCCAGAAGGGTACCTGTTCGCATTTTTACTCAATTTCTCAACCAAAACTTAGAGGGGGTGCAATTTAGCATTTCGACTCAGTTTTTCAGCTAACACCCAAAGAGGTACCCGTTTACATTTTTAATATGTTTTTAAACTAAAACTTAAAGGTGGTACCCTTTGCCATTTGCCCGCAGTTTTTCATCTAAATCCCAAAGGGATACCCCTTTGCATTTTTTTTTCAGTTTTTCATGAAAAACCCAGAAGGGTACCCGTTCGCATTTTTACTCAATTTTTCAATAAAAACTCAGAGGGGGGACCCTTTATCATTTTGGCTCAGTTTTTCAGCTAAAACCCGAAAAGTTACCCCTTTACATTTTTACTCAGTTTTTAAACAAAAACTCAAGGTGGTACCATTTGCCATTTGCCTTCAGTTTTTCATCAAAATCCCAAAGGGATACCCCTTTGCATTTTTTTCTCAATTCTTCATCAAAAACCCAAAGGGTTACCCGTTCGCATTTTTACTCAATTTCTCAACGAAAACTCAGAGGGGGTACCCTTTAGTATTTCGGCTCAGTTTTTCAGCTAAAACCTAAAGAGGTACCCCTTTACATTTTTACTCAGTTTTTAAACAAAAACTCAAAGGTGGTACCCTTTTGCCATTTGCCTTCAGTTTTTCAACAAAATCCCAAAGGGATAGCCCTTTATATTTTTTTCTCAGTTCTTCATCCAAAAACCTAAAGGGGTACCCGTTCGTATTTTTACTCAATTTTTCAACCAAAACTCAAAGGGGGAACACTTTTGCATTTCGACTCAGGTTTTCAGCTAAAACCCAAAGAGGTACCCCTTTACATTTTTACTCAGTTTTTAAACCAAAACTCAAAGGTTGTACCCTTTGCCATTTGCCCTCAGTTTTTCATCTAAATCCCAAAGGGATACCCCTTTGCATTTTTTTCTATGTTTTTCATCAAAAATCCAAAGGGGTACCCATTCGCATTTTTACTCAATTTTTCAACCAAAACTCAAAGGGGGGACCCTTAAGTATTTCGGCTCAGTTTTTCAGCTAAAACCCAAAAAGTTACCGCTTTACATTTTCACTCAGTTTTTAAAACAAAACTCAAAGTGATACCCTATTCCATTTGCCTTAAGTTTTTCTTCGAAATCCCAAAGGGATACCCCTTTTTATTTTTTTCTCAGTTTTTCATCAAAAACCCAGAAGGGTACCCGTTCGCATTTTTACTCAAATTTTCAACCAAATCTCAGAAAGGGTACCCTTTAGCATTTCGACTCAATTTTTCAGCTAAACCCCAAAGAGGTACCCCATTACATTTTTACTCAGTTTTTAAACCAAAACTCAAAGGTGGTACCCTTTGCCATTTGCCTTCAGTTTTTCATCAAAATCCCAAAGGGATACCCCTTTGCATTTTTTCATAGTTTTTCATAAAACCCAAAGGGGTACCCTTTCGCATTTTTACTCAATTTCTCAACCAAAACTCAGAGGGGGTACAATTTAGCCTTTCGGCTCAGTTTTTCAGCTAAAACCCAAAAAGTTACCGCTTTACATTTTTACTCAGTTTTTAAAACAAAACTCAAAGTGGTACCCTATGCCATTTGCCCTAAGTTTTTCTTCGAAATCCCAAAGTGATACCCCTTTGCATTTTTTCCCAGTTTTTCATCAAAAACCCAGAAGGGTACCCGTTCGCATTTTTACTCAATTTTTCAACCAAAACTCAGAGGGGGTTCCCTTTAGCATTTCGACTCAGTTTTTCAGCTAAAACCCAAAGAGATACCCCTTTACATTTTTACTCAGTTTTTAAACCAAAACTCAAAGGTGGTACCCTTTGCCATTTGCCTTCAGTTTTTCATCAAAATCTCAAAGGGATAACCCTTTGCATTTTTTTTCTCAATTCTTCATCAAAAACCCAAAGGGGTACCCATTCGTATTTTTACTCAATTTCTCAACCAAAACTTAGAGGGGGTACAATTTAGCATTTCGGCTCAGTTTTTCAGCTAAAACCCAAAAAGATACCGCTTTACATTTTCACTCAGTTTTTAAACCAAAACTCAAAGGTGGTACCCTTTGCCATTTGCCTTCAGTATTTCATCAAAATCCCAAAGGGATACCCCTTTGCATTTTTTTCACAGTTTTTCATCAAAAATCCAGAAGGGTACCCGTTCGCATTTTTACTCAATTTCTCAACCAAAACTCAGAGGGGGTACCCTTTAGTATTTCGGCTCAGTTTTTCAGCTAAAACCTAAAAAGTTACAGCTTTATATTTTTACTCAGTTTTTAAAACAAAACTCAAAGTGGTACCCTATGCCATTTGCCCTAAGTTTTTCTTCGAAATCCCAAAGGGATAACCCTTTGCATTTTTTCTCAGTTTTTCATCAAAAACCCAGAAGGGTACCCGTTCCCATTTTTACTCAATTTTTCAACCAAAACTCAGAGGGGGTACCCTTTAGCATTTCGACTCAGTTTTTCAGCTAAAACCCAAAGAGGTACCCCTTTACATTTTTACTCAGTTTTTAAACAAAAAATCAAAGGTGGTACCCTTTTGCCATTTGCCTTCAGTTTTTCAACAGAATCCCAAAGGGATAGCCCTTTAAATCTTTTTCTCAGTTCTTCATCCAAAAACCCAAAGGGGTACCCGTTCGCATTTTTACTAAATTTTTAAACCAAAACTCAGAGGGGGAACACTTTTGCATTTCGACTCAGGTTTTCAGCTAAAACCCAAAGAGGTACCCCTTTACATTTTTACTCAGTTTTTAAACCAAAACTCAAAGGTTGTACCCTTTGCCATTTGCCCTCAGTTTTTCATCTAAATCCCAAAGGGATACCCCTTTGCATTTTTTTCTATGTTTTTCATCAAAAATCCAAAGGGGTACCCATTCGCATTTTTACTCAATTTTTCAACTTAAACTCGAAGGGGGGACCCTTAAGTATTTCAGCTCAATTTTTCAGCTAAAACCCAAAAATTTACTGCTTTACATTTTTACTCAGTTTTTAAAACAAAACTCAAAGTGGTACCCTATTCCATTTGCCCTAAGTTTTTC
The DNA here is from genome assembly GCA_037975025.1 of Excoecaria agallocha. Classification (NCBI taxonomy): domain Eukaryota; kingdom Viridiplantae; phylum Streptophyta; class Magnoliopsida; order Malpighiales; family Euphorbiaceae; genus Excoecaria; species Excoecaria agallocha. The sequence goes on along the minus strand of JBBPFJ010000019.1, from coordinate 1,358,657 downwards.
TTCGAAATCCCAAAGGGATACCCCTTTGTATTTTTTTCTCAGTTTTTCATCAAAAACCCAGAAGGGTACCCGTTCGCATTTTTACTCTATTTTTCAACCAAAACTCAGAAGGGGTACCCTTTAGCATTTCGACTCAATTTTTCAGCTAAAACCCAAAGAGGTACCCCTTTACATTTTTACTCAGTTTTTAAACCAAAACTCAAAGGTGGTACGCTTTGCCATTTGCCTTCAGTTTTTCATCAAAATCCCAAAGGGATACCCCTTTGCATTTTTTTCACAGTTTTTCATCAAAAACCCAGAAGGGTACCCGTTCGCATTTTAACTCAATTTTTCAACCAAAACTCAGAAGGGGTACCCTTTAGCATTTCGACTCAGTTTTTCAGCTAAAACCCAAAAAGTTACCGCTTTACATTTTTACTCAGTTTTTAAAACAAAATTCAAAGGTGGTACCCTATGCCATTTGCCCTATGTTTTTCTTCGAAATCCCAAAGGGATACCCCTTTGCATTTTTTTCACAGTTTTTCATCAAAAACCCAGAAGGGTACCCGTTCGCATTTTTACTCAATTTCTCAACCAAAACTCAGAGGGGGTACAATTTAGCATTTCGACTCAGTTTTTCAGCTAAAACCCAAAGAGGTACCCCTTTACATTTTTAATCTGTTTTTAAACCAAAACTTAAAGGTGGTACCCTTTGCCATTTGCCCGCAGTTTTTCATCTAAATCCCAAAGGGATATCCCTTTGCATTTTTTTCTCAGTTTTTCATCAAAAACCCAGAAGGGTTCCCGTTCACATTTTTACTCTATTTTTCAACCGAAACTCAGAAGGGGTACCCTTTAGCATTTCGCCTCAGTTTTTCAGCTAAAACCCAAAGACGTACCCCTTTACATTTTTACTCAGTTTTTAAACCAAAACTCAAAGGTGGTACCCTTTGCCATTTGCCTTCAGTATTTCATCAAAATCACAAAGGGATACCCCTTTGCATTTTTTTCACAGTTTTTCATCAAAAACCCAGAAGGGTACCCGTTCGCATTTTTACTCAATTTCTCAACCAAAACTCATAGGGGGTACCCTTTAGTATTTCGGCTCAGTCTTTCAGCTAAAACCTAAAAAGTTACAGCTTTACATTTTTACTCAGTTTTTAAAACAAAACTCAAAGTGGTACCCTATGCCATTTGCCCTAAGTTTTTCTTCGAAATCCCAAAGGGATAACCCTTTGCATTTTATTCTCAGTTTTTCATCAAAAACCCAGAAGGGTACCCGTTCCCATTTTTACTCAATTTTTCAACCAAAACTCAGAGGGGGTACCCTTTAGCATTTCGACTCAGTTTTTCAGCTAAAACCCAAAGAGGTACCCCTTTACATTTTTACTCAGTTTTTAAACAAAAACTCAAAGGTGGTACCCTTTTGCCATTTGCCTTCAGTTTTTCAACAGAATCCCAAAGGGATAGCCCTTTATATTTTTTTCTCAGTTCTTCATCCAAAAACCCAAAGGGGTACCCGTTCGCATTTTTACTCAAATTTTCAACCAAAACTCAGAGGGGGTACCCTTTAGCATTTCGACTCAGTTTTTCAGCTAAACCCCAAAGAGGTACCCCTTTACATTTTTACTTAGTTTTTAAACCAAAACTCAAAGGTGGTACCCTTTGCCATTTGCCTTCAGTTTTTCATCAAAATCCCAAAGGGATACCCCTTTGCATTTTTTTCACATTTTTTCATCAAAAACCCAAAGGGGTACCCGTTCGCATTTTTACTCAATTTTTCAACTTAAACTCGAAGGGGGGACCCTTAAGTATTTCAGCTCAATTTTTCAGCTAAAACCCAAAAATTTACTGCTTTACATTTTTACTCAGTTTTTAAAACAAAACTCAAAGTGGTACCCTATTCCATTTGCCCTAAGTTTTTCTTCGAAATCCCAAAGGGATACCCCTTTGCATTTTTTCTCAGTTTTTCATCAAAAACCCAGAAGGGTACCCGTTCGCATTTTTACTCAAATTTTCAACCAAACTCATAGGGTGTACCCTTTAGCATTTCGACTCAGTTTTTCAGCTAAACCCCAAAGAGGTACCCCTTTACATTTTTACTCAGTTTTTAAACCAAAACTCAAAGGTGGTACCCTTTGCCATTTGCCTTCAGTTTTTCATCAAAATCCCAAAGGGATACCCCTTTGCATTTTTTTCACATTTTTTCATCAAAAACCCAAAGGGGTACCCGTTCGCATTTTTACTCAATTTCTCAACCAAAACTAAGAGGGGGTACAATTTAGCATTTCGGCTCATTTTTTCAGCTAAAACCCAAAAATTTAACGCTTTACATTTTTACTCAGTTTTTAAAACAAAACTCAAAGTGGTACCCTATTCCATTTGCCCTAAGTTTTTCTTCGAAATCCCAAAGGGATACCCCTTTGTATTTTTTTCTCAGTTTTTCATCAAAAACCCAGAAGGGTACCCGTTCGCATTTTTACTCAATTTTTCAACCAAAACGCAGAGGGGGTACAATTTAGCATTTCGGCTCAGTTTTTCAGCTAAAACCCAAAAAGTTACCGCTTTACATTTTTACTCTGTTTTTAAAACAAAACTCAAAGTGGTACCCTATTCCATTTGCCCTAAGTTTTTCTTCGAAATCCCAAAGGGATACCCCTTTGTATTTTTTTCTCAGTTTTTCATCAAAAACCCAGAAGGGTACCCGTTCGCATTTTTACTCAATTTTTCAACCAAAACTCAGAAGGGGTACCCTTTAGCATTTCGACTCAGTTTTTCAGCTAAAACCCAAAGAGGTACCCCTTTACATTTTTACTCAGTTTTTAAACCAAAACTCAAAGGTGGTACGCTTTGCCATTTGCCTTCAGTTTTTCATCAAAATCCCAAAGGGATACCCCTTTGCATTTTTTTCACAGTTTTTCATCAAAAACCCAGAAGGGTACCCGTTCGCATTTTAACTCAATTTTTCAACAAAAACTCAGAAGGGGTACCCTTTAGCATTTCGACTCAGTTTTTCAGCTAAAACCCAAAAAGTTACCGCTTTACATTTTTACTCAGTTTTTAAAACAAAACTCAAAGGTGGTACCCTATGCCATTTGCCCTATGTTTTTCTTCGAAATCCCAAAGGGATACCCCTTTGCATTTTTTTCACAGTTTTTCATCAAAAACCCAGAAGGGTACCCGTTCGCATTTTTACTCAATTTCTCAACCAAAACTCAGAGGGGGTACAATTTAGCATTTCGACTCAGTTTTTCAGCTAAAACCCAAAGAGGTACCCCTTTACATTTTTATTCTGTTTTTAAACCAAAACTTAAAGGTGGTACCCTTTGCCATTTGCCTGCAGTTTTTCATCTAAATCCCAAAGGGATATCCCTTTGAATTTTTTTCTCAGTTTTTCATCAAAAACCCAGAAGGGTTCCCGTTCACATTTTTACTCTATTTTTCAACCGAAACTCAGAAGGGGTACCCTTTAGCATTTCGACTCAGTTTTTCAGCTAAAACCCAAAGACGTACCCCTTTACATTTTTACTCAGTTTTTAAACCAAAACTCAAAGGTGGTACCTTTTGCCATTTGCTTTCAGTTTTTCATCAAAATCCCAAAGGGATACCCCTTTGCATTTTTTTCACAGTTTTTCATCAAAAACCCAGAAGGGTACCCGTTCGCATTTTTACTCAATTTTTCAACCAAAACTCAGAAGGGGTACCCTTTAGCATTTCGACTCAGTTTTTCAGCTAAAACCCAAAAAGTTACCGCTTTACATTTTTACTCAGTTTTTAAAACAAAACTCAAAGTGGTACCCTATGCCATTTGCCCTAAGTTTTTCTTCGAAATCCCAAAGGGATACCCCTTTATATTTTTTTCTCAGTTTTTCATCAAAAACCCAGAAGGGTACCCGTTCGCATTTTTACTCAATTTTTCAACCAAAACTCAGAAGGGGTACCCTTTAGCATTTCGACTCAGTTTTTCAGCTAAAACCCAAAGAGGTATCCCTTTACATTTTTAATCTGTTTTTAAACTAAAACTTAAAGGTGGTACCCTTTGCCATTTGCCCGCAATTTTTCATCTAAATCCCAAAGGGATACCCCTTTGCATTTTTTTCACAGTTTTTCATCAAAAACCCAGAAGGGTACCCGTTCGCATTTTTACTCAATTTTTCAACCAAAACTCAGAAGGGGTACCCTTTAGCATTTCGACTCAGTTTTTCAGCTAAAACCCAAAAAGTTACCGCTTTACATTTTTACTCTGTTTTTAAAACAAAACTCAAAGGTGGTACCCTATGCCATTTGCCCTATGTTTTTCTTCGAAATCCCAAAGGGATACCCCTTTGCATTTTTTTCACAGTTTTTCATCAAAAACCCAGAAGGGTACCCGTTCGCATTTTTACTCAATTTCTCAACCAAAACTCAGAGGGGGTACAATTTAGCATTTCGACTCAGTTTTTCAGCTAAAACCCAAAGAGGTATCCCTTTACATTTTTAATCTGTTTTTAAACTAAAACTTAAAGGTGGTACCCTTTGCCATTTGCCCGCAATTTTTCATCTAAATCCCAAAGGGATACCCCTTTGCATTTTTTTCACAGTTTTTCATCAAAAACCCAGAAGGGTACCCGTTCGCATTTTTACTCAATTTTTCAACCAAAACTCAGAAGGGGTACCCTTTAGCATTTCGACTCAGTTTTTCAGCTAAAACCCAAAGACGTACCCCTTTACATTTTTACTCAGTTTTTAAACCAAAACTCAAAGGTGGTACCTTTTGCCATTTGCTTTCAGTTTTTCATCAAAATCCCAAAGGGATACCCCTTTGTATTTTTTTCTCAGTTTTTCATCAAAAACCCAGAAGGGTACCCGTTCACATTTTTACTCAATTTTTCAACCAAAACTCAGACTGGGTACCCTTTTGCCATTTGCCTTCAGTTTTTCAATAAAATCCCAAAGGGATAGCCTTTTATATTTTTTTCTCAGTTTTTCATCCAAAAACCCAAAGGGGTACCCGTTCGCATTTTTACTCAATTTTTCAACAAAAACTCAGAGGGGCAACACTTTTGCATTTCGACTCAGGTTTTCAGCTAAAACCCAAAGAGGTACCCCTTTACATTTTTACTCAGTTTTTAAACCAAAACTCAAAGGTTGTACCCTTTGCCATTTGCCCTCAGTTTTTCATCTAAATCCCAAAGGGATACCTCTTTGCATTTTTTTCTATGTTTTTCATCAAAAATCCAAAGGGGTACCCATTCGCATTTTTACTCAATTTTTCAACCAAAACTCAAAGGGGGGACCCTTAAGTATTTCGGCTCAGTTTTTCAGCTAAAACCCAAAAATTTACCGCTTTACATTTTTACTCAGTTTTTAAAACAAAACTCAAAGTGGTACCCTATTCCATTTGCCCTAAGTTTTTCTTCGAAATCCCAAAGGGATACCCCTTTGCATTTTTTTCTCAGTTTTTCATCAAAAACCCAAAAGGGTACCCGTTCGCATTTTTACTCAAATTTTCAACCAAAACTCAGAGGGGGTACCCTTTAGCATTTCGACTCAGTTTTTCAGCTAAACCCCAAAGAGGTACCCCTTTACATTTTTACTTAGTTTTTAAACCAAAACTCAAAGGTGGTACCCTTTGCCATTTGCCTTCAGTTTTTCATCAAAATCCCAAAGGGATACCCCTTTGCATTTTTTTCACATTTTTTCATCAAAAACCCAAAGGGGTACCCGTTCGCATTTTTACTCAATTTCTCAACCAAAACTCAGAGGGGGTACAATTTAGCCTTTCGGCTCAGTTTTTCAGCTAAAACCCAAAAAGTTACCGCTTTACATTTTTACTCAGTTTTTAAAACAAAACTCAAAGTGGTACCCTATGCCATTTGCCCTAAGTTTTTCTTCGAAATCCCAAAGTGATAGCCCTTTGCATTTATTTCCCAGTTTTTCATCAAAAACCCAGAAGGGTACCCGTTCGCATTTTTACTCAATTTTTCAACCAAAACTCAGAGGGGGTACCCTTTAGCATTTCGACTCAGTTTTTCAGCTAAAACCCAAAGAGGTACCCCATTACATTTTTACTCTGTTTTTAAACCAAAACTCAAAGGTGGTACCCTTTGCCAATTGCCTTCAGTTTTTCATCAAAATCTCAAAGGGATACCCCTTTGCATTTTTTTCTCAATTCTTCATCAAAAACCCAAAGGGGTACCCGTTCGCATTTTTACTCAATTTCTCAACCAAAACGCAGAGGGGGTACAATTTAGCATTTCGGCTCAGTTTTTCAGCTAAAACCCAAAAAGTTACCGCTTTACATTTTTACTCTGTTTTTAAAACAAAACTCAAAGTGGTACCCTATTCCATTTGCCCTAAGTTTTTCTTCGAAATCCCAAAGGGATACCCCTTTGCATTTTTTTCTCAGTTTTTCATCAAAAACCCAAATGGGTACCCGTTCGCATTTTTACTCAAATTTTCAACCAAAACTCAGAGGGGGTACCCTTTAGCATTTCGACTCAGTTTTTCAGCTAAACCCCAAAGAGGTACCCCTTTACATTTTTACTTAGTTTTTAAACCAAAACTCAAAGGTGGTACCCTTTGCCATTTGCCTTCAGTTTTTCATCAAAATCCCAAAGGGATACCCCTTTGCATTTTTTTCACATTTTTTCATCAAAAACCCAAAGGGGTACCCGTTCGCATTTTTACTCAATTTCTCAACCAAAACTCGGAGGGGGTACAATTTAGCCTTTCGGCTCAGTTTTTCAGCTAAAACCCAAAAAGTTACCGCTTTACATTTTTACTCAGTTTTTAAAACAAAACTCAAAGTGGTACCCTATGACATTTGCCCTAAGTTTTTCTTCGAAATCCCAAAGGGATACCACTTCTCATTTATTTCCCAGTTTTTCATCAAAAACCCAGAAGGGTACCCGTTCGCATTTTTACTCAATTTTTCAACCAAAACTCAGAAGGGGTACCCTTTAGCATTTCGACTCAGTTTTTCAGCTAAAACCCAAAAAGTTACCACTTTACATTTTTACTCTGTTTTTAAAACAAAACTCAAAGTCGTACCCTATGCCATTTGCCCTAAGTTTTTCTTCGAAATCCCAAAGGGATACCCCTTTGTATTTTTTTCTCAGTTTTTCATCAAAAACCCAGAAGGGTACCCGTTCACATTTTTACTCAATTTTTCAACCAAAACTCAGACTGGGTACCCTTTAGCATTTCGACTCAGTTTTTCAGCTAAAACCCAAAGAGATACCCCTTTACATTTTTACTCAGTTTTTAAACAAAAACTCAAAGGTGGTACCCTTTTGCCATTTGCCTTCAGATTTTCAACAAAATCCCAAAGGGATAGCCTTTTATATTTTTTTCTCAGTTCTTCATCCAAAAACCCAAAGGGGTACCCGTTCGCATTTTTACTCAATTTTTCAACCAAAACTCAGAGGGGGAACACTTTTGCATTTCGACTCAGGTTTTCAGCTAAAACCCAAAGAGGTACCCCTTTACATTTTTACTCAGTTTTTAAACCAAAACTCAAAGGTTGTACCCTTTGCCATTTGCCCTCAGTTTTTCATCTAAATCCCAAAGGGATACCCCTTTGCATTTTTTTCTATGTTTTTCATCAAAAATCCAAAGGGGTACCCATTCGCATTTTTACTCAATTTTTCAACCAAAACTCAAAGGGGGGACCCTTAAGTATTTCGGCTCAGTTTTTCAGCTAAAACCCAAAAATTTACCGCTTTACATTTTTACTCAGTTTTTAAAACAAAACTCAAAGTGGTACCCTATTCCACTTGCCCTAAGTTTTTCTTCGAAATCCCAAAGGGATACCGCTTTGCATTTTTTTCTCAGTTTTTCATCAAAAACCCAAAAGGGTACCCGTTCGCATTTTTACTCAAATTTTCAACCAAAACTCAGAGGGGGTACCCTTTAGCATTTCGACTCAGTTTTTCAGCTAAACCCCAAAGAGGTACCCCTTTACATTTTTACTTAGTTTTTAAACCAAAACTCAAAGGTGGTACCCTTTGCCATTTGCCTTCAGTTTTTCATCAAAATCCCAAAGGGATACCCCTTTGCATTTTTTTCACATTTTTTCATCAAAAACCCAAAGGGGTACCCGTTCGCATTTTTACTCAATTTCTCAACCAAAACTCGGAGGGGGTACAATTTAGCCTTTCGGCTCAGTTTTTCAGCTAAAACCCAAAAAGTTACCGCTTTACATTTTTACTCAGTTTTTAAAACAAAACTCAAAGTGGTACCCTATGACATTTGCCCTAAGTTTTTCTTCGAAATCCCAAAGGGATACCACTTCTCATTTATTTCCCAGTTTTTCATCAAAAACCCAGAAGGGTACCCGTTCGCATTTTTACTCAATTTTTCAACCAAAACTCAGAAGGGGTACCCTTTAGCATTTCGACTCAGTTTTTCAGCTAAAACCCAAAAAGTTACCACTTTACATTTTTACTCTGTTTTTAAAACAAAACTCAAAGTCGTACCCTATGCCATTTGCCCTAAGTTTTTCTTCGAAATCCCAAAGGGATACCCCTTTGTATTTTTTTCTCAGTTTTTCATCAAAAACCCAGAAGGGTACCCGTTCACATTTTTACTCAATTTTTCAACCAAAACTCAGACTGGGTACCCTTTAGCATTTCGACTCAGTTTTTCAGCTAAAACCCAAAGAGATACCCCTTTACATTTTTACTCAGTTTTTAAACAAAAACTCAAAGGTGGTACCCTTTTGCCATTTGCCTTCAGATTTTCAACAAAATCCCAAAGGGATAGCCTTTTATATTTTTTTCTCAGTTCTTCATCCAAAAACCCAAAGGGGTACCCGTTCGCATTTTTACTCAATTTTTCAACCAAAACTCAGAGGGGGAACACTTTTGCATTTCGACTCAGGTTTTCAGCTAAAACCCAAAGAGGTACCCCTTTACATTTTTACTCAGTTTTTAAACCAAAACTCAAAGGTTGTACCCTTTGCCATTTGCCCTCAGTTTTTCATCTAAATCCCAAAGGGATACCCCTTTGCATTTTTTTCTATGTTTTTCATCAAAAATCCAAAGGGGTACCCATTCGCATTTTTACTCAATTTTTCAACCAAAACTCAAAGGGGGGACCCTTAAGTATTTCGGCTCAGTTTTTCAGCTAAAACCCAAAAATTTACCGCTTTACATTTTTACTCAGTTTTTAAAACAAAACTCAAAGTGGTACCCTATTCCACTTGCCCTAAGTTTTTCTTCGAAATCCCAAAGGGATACCGCTTTGCATTTTTTTCTCAGTTTTTCATCAAAAACCCAAAAGGGTACCCGTTCGCATTTTTACTCAAATTTTCAACCAAAACTCAGAGGGGGTACCCTTTAGCATTTCGACTCAGTTTTTCAGCTAAACCCCAAAGAGGTACCCCTTTACATTTTTACTTAGTTTTTAAACCAAAACTCAAAGGTGGTACCCTTTGCCATTTGCCTTCAGTTTTTCATCAAAATCCCAAAGGGATACCCCTTTGCATTTTTTTCACATTTTTTCATCAAAAACCCAAAGGGGTACCCGTTCGCATTTTTACTCAATTTCTCAACCAAAACTCAGAGGGGGTACAATTTAGCCTTTCGGCTCAGTTTTTCAGCTAAAACCCAAAAAGTTACCGCTTTACATTTTTACTCAGTTTTTAAAACAAAACTCAAAGTGGTACCCTATGCCATTTGCCCTAAGTTTTTCTTCGAAATCCCAAAGTAATAGCCCTTTGCATTTATTTCCCAGTTTTTCATCAAAAACCCAGAAGGGTACCCGTTCGCATTTTTACTCAATTTTTCAACCAAAACTCAGAGGGGGTACCCTTTAGCATTTCGACTCAGTTTTTCAGCTAAAACCCAAAGAGGTACCCCATTACATATTTACTCTGTTTTTAAACCAAAACTCAAAGGTGGTACCCTTTGCCATTTGCCTTCAGTTTTTCATCAAAATCTCAAAGGGATACCCCTTTGCATTTTTTTCTCAATTCTTCATCAAAAACCCAAAGGGGTACCCGTTCGCATTTTTACTCAATTTCTCAACCAAAACTCAGAGGGGGTACAATTTAGCATTTCGGCTCAGTTTTTCAGCTAAAACCCAAAAAGTTACCGCTTTACATTTTTACTCAGTTTTTAAAACAAAACTCAAAGTGGTACCCTATTCCATTTGCCCTAAGTTTTTCTTCGAAATCCCAAAGGGATACCCCTTTGCATTTTTTTCTCAGTTTTTCATCAAAAACCCAAAAGGGTACCCGTTCGCATTTTTACTCAAATTTTCAACCAAATCTCAGAGGGGGTACCCTTTAGCATTTCGACTCAGTTTTTCAGCTAAACCCCAAAGAGGTACCCCTTTACATTTTTACTTAGTTTTTAAACCAAAACTCAAAGGTGGTACCCTTTTGCCATTTGCCTTCAGTTTTTCAACAAAATCCCAAAGGGATAGCCTTTTATATTTTTTTCTCAGTTCTTCATCCAAAAACCCAAAGGGGTACCCGTTCGCATTTTTACTCAATTTTTCAACCAAAACTCAGAGGGGGAACACTTTTGCATTTCGACTCAGGTTTTCAGCTAAAACCCAAAGAGGTACCCCTTTACATTTTTACTTAGTTTTTAAACCAAAACTCAAAGGTTGTACCCTTTGCCATTTGCCCTCAGTTTTTCATCTAAATCCCAAAGGGATACCCCTTTGCATTTTTTTCTATGTTTTTCATCAAAAATCCAAAGGGGTACCCATTCGCATTTTTACTCAATTTTTCAACCAAAACTCAAAGGGGGGACCCTTAAGTATTTCGGCTCAGTTTTTCAGCTAAAACCCAAAAATTTACCGCTTTACATTTTTACTCAGTTTTTAAAACAAAACTCAAAGTGGTACCCTATTCCACTTGCCCTAAGTTTTTCTTCGAAATCCCAAAGGGATACCGCTTTGCATTTTTTTCTCAGTTTTTCATCAAAAACCCAAAAGGGTACCCGTTCGCATTTTTACTCAAATTTTCAACCAAAACTCAGAGGGGGTACCCTTTAGCATTTCGACTCAGTTTTTCAGCTAAACCCCAAAGAGGTACCCCTTTACATTTTTACTTAGTTTTTAAACCAAAACTCAAAGGTGGTACCCTTTGCCATTTGCCTTCAGTTTTTCATCAAAATCCCAAAGGGATACCCCTTTGCATTTTTTTCACATTTTTTCATCAAAAACCCAAAGGGCTACCCGTTCGCATTTTTACTCAATTTCTCAACCAAAACTCAGAGGGGGTACAATTTAGCCTTTCGGCTCAGTTTTTCAGCTAAAACCCAAAAAGTTACCGCTTTACATTTTTACTCAGTTTTTAAAACAAAACTCAAAGTGGTACCCTATGCCATTTGCCCTAAGTTTTTCTTCGAAATCCCAAAGTAATAGCCCTTTGCATTTATTTCCCAGTTTTTCATCAAAAACCCAGAAGGGTACCCGTTCGCATTTTTACTCAATTTTTCAACCAAAACTCAGAGGGGGTACCCTTTAGCATTTCGACTCAGTTTTTCAGCTAAAACCCAAAGAGGTACCCCATTACATATTTACTCTGTTTTTAAACCAAAACTCAAAGGTGGTACCCTTTGCCATTTGCCTTCAGTTTTTCATCAAAATCTCAAAGGGATACCCCTTTGCATTTTTTTCTCAATTCTTCATCAAAAACCCAAAGGGGTACCCGTTCGCATTTTTACTCAATTTCTCAACCAAAACTCAGAGGGGGTACAATTTAGCATTTCGGCTCAGTTTTTCAGCTAAAACCCAAAAAGTTACCGCTTTACATTTTTACTCAGTTTTTAAAACAAAACTCAAAGTGGTACCCTATTCCATTTGCCCTAAGTTTTTCTTCGAAATCCCAAAGGGATACCCCTTTGCATTTTTTTCTCAGTTTTTCATCAAAAACCCAAAAGGGTACCCGTTCGCATTTTTACTCAAATTTTCAACCAAATCTCAGAGGGGGTACCCTTTAGCATTTCGACTCAGTTTTTCAGCTAAACCCCAAAGAGGTACCCCTTTACATTTTTACTTAGTTTTTAAACCAAAACTCAAAGGTGGTACCCTTTGCCATTTGCCTTCAGTTTTTCATCAAAATCCCAAAGGGATACCCCTTTGCATTTTTTTCACATTTTTTCATCAAAAACCCAAAGGGGTACCCGTTCGCATTTTTACTCAATTTCTCAACCAAAACTCAGAGGGGGTACAATTTAGCCTTTCGGCTCAGTTTTTCAGCTAAAACCCAAAAAGTTACCGCTTTACATTTTTACTCAGTTTTTAAAACAAAACTCAAAGTGGTACCCTATGCCATTTGCCCTAAGTTTTTCTTCGAAATCCCAAAGTAATAGCCCTTTGCATTTATTTCCCAGTTTTTCATCAAAAACCCAGAAGGGTACCCGTTCGCATTTTTACTCAATTTTTCAACCAAAACTCAGAGGGGGTACCCTTTAGCATTTCGACTCAGTTTTTCAGCTAAAACCCAAAGAGGTACCCCATTACATATTTACTCTGTTTTTAAACCAAAACTCAAAGGTGGTACCCTTTGCCATTTGCCTTCAGTTTTTCATCAAAATCTCAAAGGGATACCCCTTTGCATTTTTTTCTCAATTCTTCATCAAAAACCCAAAGGGGTACCCGTTCGCATTTTTACTCAATTTCTCAACCAAAACTCAGAGGGGGTACAATTTAGCATTTCGGCTCAGTTTTTCAGCTAAAACCCAAAAAGTTACCGCTTTACATTTTTACTCAGTTTTTAAAACAAAACTCAAAGTGGTACCCTATTCCATTTGCCCTAAGTTTTTCTTCGAAATCCCAAAGGGATACCCCTTTGCATTTTTTTCTCAGTTTTTCATCAAAAACCCAAAAGGGTACCCGTTCGCATTTTTACTCAAATTTTCAACCAAAACTCAGAGGGGGTACCCTTTAGCATTTCGACTCAGTTTTTCAGCTAAACCCCAAAGAGGTACCCCTTTACATTTTTACTTAGTTTTTAAACCAAAACTCAAAGGTGGTACCCTTTGCCATTTGCCTTCAGTTTTTCATCAAAATCCCAAAGGGATACCCCTTTGCATTTTTTTCACATTTTTTCATCAAAAACCAAAAGGGGTACCCGTTCGCATTTTTACTCAATTTCTCAACCAAAACTCAGAGGGGGTACAATTTAGCCTTTCGGCTCAGTTTTTCAGCTAAAACCCAAAAAGTTACCGCTTTACATTTTTACTCAGTTTTTAAAACAAAACTCAAAGTGGTACCCTATGCCATTTGCCCTAAGTTTTTCTTCGAAATCCCAAAGGGATACCCCTTCTCATTTATTTCCCAGTTTTTCATCAAAAACCCAGAAGGGTACCCGTTCGCATTTTTACTCAATTTTTCAACCAAAACTCAGAGGGGGTACCCTTTAGCATTTCGACTCAGTTTTTCAGCTAAAACCCAAAGAGGTACCCCATTACATTTTTACTCTGTTTTTAAACCAAAACTCAAAGGTGGTACCCTTTGCCATTTGCCTTCAGTTTTTCATCAAAATCTCAAAGGGATACCCCTTTGCATTTTTTTCACAGTTTTTCATCAAAAACCCAGAAGGGTACCCGTTCGCATTTTTACTCAATTTTTCAACCAAAACTCAGAAGGGGTACCCTTTAGCATTTCGACTCAGTTTTTCAGCTAAAACCCAAAAAGTTACCGCTTTACATTTTTACTCTGTTTTTAAAACAAAACTCAAAGGTGGTACCCTATGCCATTTGCCCTATGTTTTTCTTCGAAATCCCAAAGGGATACCCCTTTGCATTTTTTTCACAGTTTTTCATCAAAAACCCAGAAGGGTACCCGTTCGCATTTTTACTCAATTTCTCAACCAAAACTCAGAGGGGGTACAATTTAGCATTTCGACTCAGTTTTTCAGCTAAAACCCAAAGAGGTACCCCTTTACATTTTTAATCTGTTTTTAAACTAAAACTTAAAGGTGGTACCCTTTGCCATTTGCCCGCAATTTTTCATCTAAATCCCAAAGGGATACCCCTTTGCATTTTTTTCACAGTTTTTCATCAAAAACCCAGAAGGGTACCCATTCGCATTTTTACTCAAATTTTCAACCAAAACTCAGAAGGGGTACCCTTTAACATTTCGACTCAGTTTTTCAGCTAAAACCCAAAAAGTTACCGCTTTACATTTTTACTCTGTTTTTAAAACAAAACTCAAAGTCGTACCCTATGCCATTTGCCCTAAGTTTTTCTTCGAAATCCCAAAGGGATACCCCTTTGTATTTTTTTCTCAGTTTTTCATCAAAAACCCAGAAGGGTACCCGTTCACATTTTTACTCAATTTTTCAACCAAAACTCAGACTGGGTACCCTTTAGCATTTCGACTCAGTTTTTCAGCTAAAACCCAAAGAGATACCCCTTTACATTTTTACTCAGTTTTTAAACAAAAACTCAAAGGTGGTACCCTTTTGCCATTTACCTTCAGTTTTTCAACAAAATCCCAAAGGGATAGCCTTTTATATTTTTTTCTCAGTTCTTCATCCAAAAACCCAAAGGGGTACCCGTTCGCATTTTTACTCAAGTTTTCAACCAAAACTCAGAGGGGGAACACTTTTGCATTTCGACTCAGGTTTTCAGCTAAAACCCAAAGAGGTACCCCTTTACATTTTTACTCAGTTTTTAAACCAAAACTCAAAGGTTGTACCCTTTGCCATTTGCCCTCAGTTTTTCATCTAAATCCCAAAGGGATACCCCTTTGCATTTTTTTCTATGTTTTTCATCAAAAATCCAAAGGGGTACCCATTCGCATTTTTACTCAATTTTTCAACCAAAACTCAAAGGGGGGACCCTTAAGTATTTCGGCTCAGTTTTTCAGCTAAAACCCAAAAATTTACCGCTTTACATTTTTACTCAGTTTTTAAAACAAAACTCAAAGTGGTACCCTATTCCATTTGCCCTAAGTTTTTCTTCGAAATCCCAAAGGGATACCGCTTTGCATTTTTTTCTCAGTTTTTCATCAAAAACCCAAAAGGGTACCCGTTCGCATTTTTACTCAAATTTTCAACCAAAACTCAGAGGGGGTACCCTTTAGCATTTCGACTCAGTTTTTCAGCTAAACCCCAAAGAGGTACCCCTTTACATTTTTACTTAGTTTTTAAACCAAAACTCAAAGGTGGTACCCTTTGCCATTTGCCTTCAGTTTTTCATCAAAATCCAAAAGGGATACCCCTTTGCATTTTTTTCACATTTTTTCATCAAAAACCCAAAGGGGTACCCGTTCGCATTTTTACTCAATTTCTCAACCAAAACTCAGAGGGGGTACAATTTAGCCTTTCGGCTCAGTTTTTCAGCTAAAACCCAAAAAGTTACCGCTTTACATTTTTACTCAGTTTTTAAAACAAAACTCAAAGTGGTACCCTATGCCATTTGCCCTAAGTTTTTCTTCGAAATCCCAAAGTAATAGCCCTTTGCATTTATTTTCCAGTTTTTCATCAAAAACCCAGAAGGGTACCCGTTCGCATTTTTACTCAATTTTTCAACCAAAACTCAGAGGGGGTACCCTTTAGCATTTCGACTCAGTTTTTCAGCTAAAACCCAAAGAGGTACCCCATTACATATTTACTCTGTTTTTAAACCAAAACTCAAAGGTGGTACCCTTTGCCATTTGCCTTCAGTTTTTCATCAAAATCTCAAAGGGATACCCCTTTGCATTTTTTTCTCAATTCTTCATCAAAAACCCAAAGGGGTACCCGTTCGCATTTTTACTCAATTTCTCAACCAAAACTCAGAGGGGGTACAATTTAGCATTTCGGCTCAGTTTTTCAGCTAAAACCCAAAAAGTTACCGCTTTACATTTTTACTCAGTTTTTAAAACAAAACTCAAAGTGGTACCCTATTCCATTTGCCCTAAGTTTTTCTTCGAAATCCCAAAGGGATACCCCTTTGCATTTTTTTCTCAGTTTTTCATCAAAAACCCAAAAGGGTACCCGTTCGCATTTTTACTCAAATTTTCAACCAAAACTCAGAGGGGGTACCCTTTAGCATTTCGACTCAGTTTTTCAGCTAAACCCCAAAGAGGTACCCCTTTACATTTTTACTTAGTTTTTAAACCAAAACTCAAAGGTGGTACCCTTTGCCATTTGCCTTCAGTTTTTCATCAAAATCCCAAAGGGATACCCCTTTGCATTTTTTTCACATTTTTTCATCAAAAACCCAAAGGGGTACCCGTTCGCATTTTTACTCAATTTCTCAACCAAAACTCAGAGGGGGTACAATTTAGCCTTTCGGCTCAGTTTTTCAGCTAAAACCCAAAAAGTTACCGCTTTACATTTTTACTCAGTTTTTAAAACAAAACTCAAAGTGGTACCCTTTGCCATTTGCCCTAAGTTTTTCTTCGAAATCCCAAACTGATAGCCCTTTGCATTTATTTCCCAGTTTTTCATCAAAAACCCAGAAGGGTACCCGTTCGCATTTTTACTCAATTTTTCAACCAAAACTCAGAGGGGGTACCCTTTAGCATTTCGACTCAGTTTTTCAGCTAAAACCCAAAGAGGTACCCCATTACATTTTTACTCTGTTTTTAAACCAAAACTCAAAGGTGGTACCCTTTGCCATTTGCCTTCAGTTTTTCATCAAAATCTCAAAGGGATACCCCTTTGCATTTTTTTCTCAATTCTTCATCAAAAACCCAAAGGGGTACCCGTTCGCATTTTTACTCAATTTCTCAACCAAAACTCAGTGGGGGTACAATTTAGCATTTCGGCTCAGTTTTTCAGCTAAAACCCAAAAAGTTACCGCTTTACATTTTTACTCAGTTTTTAAAACAAAACTCAAAGTGGTACCCTATTCCATTTACCCTAAGTTTTTCTTCGAAATCCCAAAGGGATACCCCTTTGCATTTTTTTCTCAGTTTTTCATCCAAAACCCAAAAGGGTACCCGTTCGCATTTTTACTCAAATTTTCAACCAAAACTCAGAGGGGGTACCCTTTAGCATTTCGACTCGGTTTTTCAGCTAAAACCCAAAGAGGTACCCCATTACATTTTTACTCTGTTTTTAAACCAAAACTCAAAGGTGGTACCCTTTGCCAATTGCCTTCAGTTTTTCATCAAAATCTCAAAGGGATACCCCTTTGCATTTTTTTCTCAATTCTTCATCAAAAACCCAAAGGGGTACCCGTTCGCATTTTTACTCAATTTCTCAACCAAAACGCAGAGGGGGTACAATTTAGCATTTCGGCTCAGTTTTTCAGCTAAAACCCAAAAAGTTACCGCTTTACATTTTTACTCAGTTTTTAAAACAAAACTCAAAGTGGTACCCTATTCCATTTGCCCTAAGTTTTTCTTCGAAATCCCAAAGGGATACCCCTTTGCATTTTTTTCTCAGTTTTTCATCAAAAACCCAAAAGGGTACCCGTTCGCATTTTTACTCAAATTTTCAACCAAAACTCAGAGGGGGTACCCTTTAGCATTTCGACTCAGTTTTTCAGCTAAACCCCAAAGAGGTACCCCTTTACATTTTTACTTAGTTTTTAAACCAAAACTCAAAGGTGGTACCCTTTGCCATTTGCCTTCAGTTTTTCATCAAAATCCCAAAGGGATACCCCTTTGCATTTTTTTCACATTTTTTCATCAAAAACCCAAAGGGGTACCCGTTCGCATTTTTACTCAATTTCTCAACCAAAACTCAGAGGGGGTACAATTTAGCCTTTCGGCTCAGTTTTTCAGCTAAAACCCAAAAAGTTACCGCTTTACATTTTTACTCAGTTTTTAAAACAAAACTCAAAGTGGTACCCTATGCCATTTGCCCTAAGTTTTTCTTCGAAATCCCAAAGGGATACCCCTTCTCATTTATTTCCCAGTTTTTCATCAAAAACCCAGAAGGGTACCCGTTCGCATTTTTACTCAATTTTTCAACCAAAACTCAGAGGGGTTACCCTTTAGCATTTCGACTCAGTTTTTCAGCTAAAACCCAAAGAGGTACCCCATTACATTTTTACTCTGTTTTTAAACCTAAACTCAAAGGTGGTACCCTTTGCCATTTGCCTTCAGTTTTTCATCAAAATCTCAAAGGGATACCCCTTTGCATTTTTTTCACAGTTTTTCATCAAAAACCCAGAAGGGTACCCGTTCGCATTTTTACTCAATTTTTCAACCAAAACTCAGAAGGGTACCCTTTAGCATTTCGACTCAGTTTTTCAGCTAAAACCCAAAAAGTTACCGCTTTACATTTTTACTCTGTTTTTAAAACAAAACTCAAAGGTGGTACCCTATGCCATTTGCCCTATGTTTTTCTTCGAAATCCCAAAGGGATACCCCTTTGCATTTTTTTCACAGTTTTTCATCAAAAACCCAGAAGGGTACCCGTTCGCATTTTTACTCAATTTCTCAACCAAAACTCAGAGGGGGTACAATTTAGCATTTCGACTCAGTTTTTCAGCTAAAACCCAAAGAGGTACCCCTTTACATTTTTAATCTGTTTTTAAACTAAAACTTAAAGGTGGTACCCTTTGCCATTTGCCCGCAATTTTTCATCTAAATCCCAAAGGGATACCCCTTTGCATTTTTTTCACAGTTTTTCATCAAAAACCCAGAAGGGTACCCGTTCGCATTTTTACTCAATTTTTCAACCAAAACTCAGAAGGGGTACCCTTTAGCATTTCGACTCAGTTTTTCAGCTAAAACCCAAAAAGTTACCGTTTTACATTTTTACTCTGTTTTTAAAACAAAACTCAAAGTCGTACCCTATGCCATTTGCCCTAAGTTTTTCTTCGAAATCCCAAAGGGATACCCCTTTGTATTTTTTTCTCAGTTTTTCATCAAAAACCCAGAAGGGTACCCGTTCACATTTTTACTCAATTTTTCAACCAAAACTCAGACTGGGTACCCTTTAGCATTTCGACTCAGTTTTTCAGCTAAAACCCAAAGAGATACCCCTTTACATTTTTACTCAGTTTTTAAACAAAAACTCAAAGGTGGTACCCTTTTGCCATTTACCTTCAGTTTTTCAACAAAATCCCAAAGGGATAGCCTTTTATATTTTTTTCTCAGTTCTTCATCCAAAAACCCAAAGGGGTACCCGTTCGCATTTTTACTCAATTTTTCAACCAAAACTCAGAGGGGGAACACTTTTGCATTTCGACTCAGGTTTTCAGCTAAAACCCAAAGAGGTACCCCTTTACATTTTTACTCAGTTTTTAAACCAAAACTCAAAGGTTGTACCCTTTGCCATTTGCCCTCAGTTTTTCATCTAAATCCCAAAGGGATACCCCTTTGCATTTTTTTCTATGTTTTTCATCAAAAATCCAAAGGGGTACCCATTCGCATTTTTACTCAATTTTTCAACCAAAACTCAAAGGGGGGACCCTTAAGTATTTCGGCTCAGTTTTTCAGCTAAAACCCAAAAATTTACCGCTTTACATTTTTACTCAGTTTTTAAAACAAAACTCAAAGTGGTACCCTATTCCATTTGCCCTAAGTTTTTCTTCGAAATCCCAAAGGGATACCGCTTTGCATTTTTTTCTCAGTTTTTCATCAAAAACCCAAAAGGGTACCCGTTCGCATTTTTACTCAAATTTTCAACCAAAACTCAGAGGGGGTACCCTTTAGCATTTCGACTCAGTTTTTCAGCTAAACCCCAAAGAGGTACCCCTTTACATTTTTACTTAGTTTTTAAACCAAAACTCAAAGGTGGTACCCTTTGCCATTTGCCTTAAGTTTTTCATCAAAATCCCAAAGGGATACCCCTTTGCATTTTTTTTCACATTTTTTCATCAAAAACCCAAAGGGGTACCCGTTCGCATTTTTACTCAATTTCTCAACCAAAACTCAGAGGGGGTACAATTTAGCCTTTCGGCTCAGTTTTTCAGCTAAAACCCAAAAAGTTACCGCTTTACATTTTTACTCAGTTTTTAAAACAAAACTCAAAGTCGTACCCTATGCCATTTGCCCTAAGTTTTTCTTCGAAATCCCAAAGGGATAGCCCTTTGTATTTTTTTCTCAGTTTTTCATCAAAAACCCAGAAGGGTACCCGTTCCCATTTTTACTCAATTTTTCAACCAAAACTCAGACTGGGTACCCTTTAGCATTTCGACTCAGTTTTTCAGCTAAAACCCAAAGAGATACCCCTTTACATTTTTACTCAGTTTTTAAACAAAAACTCAAAGGTGGTACCCTTTTGCCATTTACCTTCAGTTTTTCAACAAAATCCCAAAGGGATAGCCTTTTATATTTTTTTCTCAGTTCTTCATCCAAAAACCCAAAGGGGTACCCGTTCGCATTTTTACTCAATTTTTCAACCAAAACTCAGAGGGGGAACACTTTTGCATTTCGACTCAGGTTTTCAGCTAAAACCCAAAGAGGTACCCCTTTACATTTTTACTCAGTTTTTAAACCAAAACTCAAAGGTTGTACCCTTTGCCATTTGCCCTCAGTTTTTCATCTAAATCCCAAAGGGATACCCCTTTGCATTTTTTTCTATGTTTTTCATCAAAAATCCAAAGGGGTACCCATTCGCATTTTTACTCAATTTTTCAACCAAAACTCAAAGGGGGGACCCTTAAGTATTTCGGCTCAGTTTTTCAGCTAAAACCCAAAAATTTACCGCTTTACATTTTTACTCAGTTTTTAAAACAAAACTCAAAGTGGTACCCTATTCCATTTGCCCTAAGTTTTTCTTCGAAATCCCAAAGGGATACCGCTTTGCATTTTTTTCTCAGTTTTTCATCAAAAACCCAAAAGGGTACCCGTTCGCATTTTTACTCAAATTTTCAACCAAAACTCAGAGGGGGTACCCTTTAGCATTTCGACTCAGTTTTTCAGCTAAACCCCAAAGAGGTACCCCTTTACATTTTTACTTAGTTTTTAAACCAAAACTCAAAGGTGGTACCCTTTGCCATTTGCCTTCAGTTTTTCATCAAAATCCCAAAGGGATACCCCTTTGCATTTTTTTCACATTTTTTCATCAAAAACCCAAAGGGGTACCCGTTCGCATTTTTACTCAATTTCTCAACCAAAACTCAGAGGGGGTACAATTTAGCCTTTCGGCTCAGTTTTTCAGCTAAAACCCAAAAAGTTACCGCTTTACATTTTTACTCAGTTTTTAAAACAAAACTCAAAGTGGTACCCTATGCCATTTGCCCTAAGTTTTTCTTCGAAATCCCAAAGTAATAGCCCTTTGCATTTATTTCCCAGTTTTTCATCAAAAACCCAGAAGGGTACCCGTTCGCATTTTTACTCAATTTTTCAACCAAAACTCAGAGGGGGTACCCTTTAGCATTTCGACTCAGTTTTTCAGCTAAAACCCAAAGAGGTACCCCATTACATATTTACTCTGTTTTTAAACCAAAACTCAAAGGTGGTACCCTTTGCCATTTGCCTTCAGTTTTTCATCAAAATCTCAAATGGATACCCCTTTGCATTTTTTTCTCAATTCTTCATCAAAAACCCAAAGGGGTACCCGTTCGCATTTTTACTCAATTTCTCAACCAAAACTCAGAGGGGGTACAATTTAGCATTTCGGCTCAGTTTTTCAGCTAAAACCCAAAAAGTTACCGCTTTACATTTTTACTTAGTTTTTAAAACAAAACTCAAAGTGGTACCCTATTCCATTTGCCCTAAGTTTTTCTTCGAAATCCCAAAGGGATACCCCTTTGCATTTTTTTCTCAGTTTTTCATCAAAAACCCAAAAGGGTACCCGTTCGCATTTTTACTCAAATTTTCAACCAAAACTCAGAGGGGGTACCCTTTAGCATTTCGACTCAGTTTTTCAGCTAAACCCCAAAGAGGTACCCCTTTACATTTTTACTTAGTTTTTAAACCAAAACTCAAAGGTGGTACCCTTTGCCATTTGCCTTCAGTTTTTCATCAAAATCCCAAAGGGATACCCCTTTGCATTTTTTTCACATTTTTTCATCAAAAACCCAAAGGGGTACCCGTTCGCATTTTTACTCAATTTCTCAACCAAAACTCAGAGGGGGTACAATTTAGCCTTTCGGCTCAGTTTTTCAGCTAAAACCCAAAAAGTTACCGCTTTACATTTTTACTCAGTTTTTAAAACAAAACTCAAAGTGGTACCCTATGCCATTTGCCCTAAGTTTTTCTTCGAAATCCCAAAGTGATAGCCCTTTGCATTTATTTCCCAGTTTTTCATCAAAAACCCAGAAGGGTACCCGTTCGCATTTTTACTCAATTTTTCAACCAAAACTCAGAGGGGGTACCCTTTAGCATTTCGACTCAGTTTTTCAGCTAAAACCCAAAGAGGTACCCCATTACATTTTTACTCTGTTTTTAAACCAAAACTCAAAGGTGGTACCCTTTGCCATTTGCCTTCAGTTTTTCATCAAAATCTCAAAGGGATACCCCTTTGCATTTTTTTCTCAATTCTTCATCAAAAACCCAAAGGGGTACCCGTTCGCATTTTTACTCAATTTCTCAACCAAAACTCAGTGGGGGTACAATTTAGCATTTCGGCTCAGTTTTTCAGCTAAAACCCAAAAAGTTACCGCTTTACATTTTTACTCAGTTTTTAAAACAAAACTCAAAGTGGTACCCTATTCCATTTACCCTAAGTTTTTCTTCGAAATCCCAAAGGGATACCCCTTTGCATTTTTTTCTCAGTTTTTCATCAAAAACCCAAAAGGGTACCCGTTCGCATTTTTACTCAAATTTTCAACCAAAACTCAGAGGGGGTACCCTTTAGCATTTCGACTCAGTTTTTCAGCTAAACCGCAAAGAGGTACCCCTTTACATTTTTACTTAGTTTTTAAACCAAAACTCAAAGGTGGTACCCTTTGCCATTTGCCTTCAGTTTTTCATCAAAATCTCAAAGGGATACCCCTTTGCATTTTTTTCTCAATTCTTCATCAAAAACCCAAAGGGGTACCCGTTCGTATTTTTACTCAATTTCTCAACC
Organism: Excoecaria agallocha; assembly: GCA_037975025.1. Classification (NCBI taxonomy): domain Eukaryota; kingdom Viridiplantae; phylum Streptophyta; class Magnoliopsida; order Malpighiales; family Euphorbiaceae; genus Excoecaria; species Excoecaria agallocha. The sequence goes on along the minus strand of JBBPFJ010000019.1, from coordinate 1,335,829 downwards.
AAAACTCAGAGGGGGTACAATTTAGCATTTCGGCTCAGTTTTTCACCTAAAACCCAAAAAGTTACCGCTTTACATTTTTACTCAGTTTTTAAAACAAAACTCAAAGTGGTACCCTATGCCATTTGCCCTATGTTTTTCTTCGAAATCCCAAAGCGATAACCCTTTGTATTTTTTTTCTGTTTTCATCAAAAACCCAGAAGGGTACCCGTTCGCATTTTTACTTTAATTTTCAACCAAAACTCAGAGGGGGTACCCTTTAGCATTTCGACTCAGTTTTTCAGCTAAAACCCAAAGAGGTACCCCTTTACATTTTTACTCAGTTTTTAAACCAAAACTCAAAGGTGGTACCCTTTTCCATTTGCCTTCAGTTTTTCATCAAAATCTCAAAGGGATACCCCTTTGCATTTTTTTCACAGTTTTTCATCAAAAACCCAGAAGGGTACCCGTTCGCATTTTTACTCAATTTTTCAACCAAAACTCAGAAGGGGTACCCTTTAGCATTTCGACTCAGTTTTTCAGCTAAAACCCAAAAAGTTACCGCTTTACATTTTTACTCAGTTTTTAAAACAAAACTCAAAGGTGGTACCCTATGCCATTTGCCCTATGTTTTTCTTCGAAATCCCAAAGGGATACCCCTTTGCATTTATTTCCCAGTTTTTCATCAAAAACCCAGAAGGGTACCCGTTCGCATTTTTACTCAATTTCTCAACCAAAACTCAGAGGGGCGACCCTTTAGCATTTTGGCTCAGTTTTTCAGCTAAAACCCAAAAAGTTACCCCTTTACATTTTTACTCAGTTTTTAAACCAAAACTCAAGGTGGTACCCTTTGCCATTTGCCTTCATTTTTTCATCAAAATCCTAAAGGGATACCACTTTGCATTTTTTTCTCAATTCTTCATCAAAAACCCAAAGGGGTACCCGTTCTCATTTTTACTCAATTTCTCAACGAAAACTCAGTGGGGGTACCCTTTAGTATTTTGGCTCATTTTTTCAGCTAAAACCTAAAAAGTTACAGCTTTACATTTTTACTCAGTTTTTAAAACAAAACTCAAAGTGGTACCCTATTCCATTTGCCCTAAGTTTTTCTTCGAAATCCCAAAGGGATAACCCTTTGCATTTTTTTCTCAGTTTTTCATCAAAAACCCAGAAGGGTACCCGTTCACATTTTTACTCAATTTTTCAACCAAAACTCAGAGGGGGTACCCTTTAGCATTTCGACTCAGTTTTTCAGCTAAAACCCAAAGAGGTACCCCTTTACATTTTTACTTAGTTTTTAAACAAAAACTCAAAGGTGGTACCCTTTTGCCATTTGCCTTCAGTTTTTCAACAAAATCCCAAAGGGATAGCCCTTTATATTTTTTTATCAGTTCTTTATCCAAAAACCCAAAGGGTTATCCGTTCGCATTTTTACTCAAATTTTCAACCAAAACTCAGAGGGGGAACACTTTTGCATTTCGACTCAGGTTTTTAGCTAAAACCCAAAGAGGTACCCCTTTACATTTTTACTCAGTTTTTAAACCAAAACTCAAAGGTTGTACCCTTTGCCATTTTCCCTCAGTTTTTCATCTAAATCCCAAAGGGATACCCCTTTGCATTTTTTTCTATGTTTTTCATCAAAAATCCAAAGGGGTACCCATTCGCATTTTTACTCAATTTTTCAACCAAAACTCAAAGGGGGTACCCTTAAGTATTTCGGCTCAGTTTTTCAGCTAAAACCCAAAAATTTACCGCTTTAAATTTTTACTCAGTTTTTAAAACAAAACTCAAAGTGGTACCCTATTCCATTTGCCCTAAGTTTTTCTTCGAAATCCCAAAGGGATACCCCTTTGCATTTTTTTCTCAGTTTTTCATCAAAAACCCAGAAGGGTACCCGTTCGCATTTTTACTCAAATTTTCAACCAAAACTCAGAGGGGGTACCCTTTAGCATTTCGACTCAGTTTTTCAGCTAAACCGCAAAGAGGTACCCCTTTACATTTTTACTTAGTTTTTAAACCAAAACTCAAAGGTGGTACCCTTTGCCATTTGCCTTCAGTTTTTCATCAAAATCTCAAAGGGATACCCCTTTGCATTTTTTTCTCAATTCTTCATCAAAAACCCAAAGGGGTACCCGTTCGTATTTTTACTCAATTTCTCAACCAAAACTCAGAGGGGGTACAATTTAGCATTTCGGCTCAGTTTTTCACCTAAAACCCAAAAAGTTACCGCTTTACATTTTTACTCAGTTTTTAAAACAAAACTCAAAGTGGTACCCTATGCCATTTGCCCTATGTTTTTCTTCGAAATCCCAAAGCGATAACCCTTTGTATTTTTTTTCTGTTTTCATCAAAAACCCAGAAGGGTACCCGTTCGCATTTTTACTTTAATTTTCAACCAAAACTCAGAGGGGGTACCCTTTAGCATTTCGACTCAGTTTTTCAGCTAAAACCCAAAGAGGTACCCCTTTACATTTTTACTCAGTTTTTAAACCAAAACTCAAAGGTGGTACCCTTTTCCATTTGCCTTCAGTTTTTCATCAAAATCTCAAAGGGATACCCCTTTGCATTTTTTTCACAGTTTTTCATCAAAAACCCAGAAGGGTACCCGTTCGCATTTTTACTCAATTTTTCAACCAAAACTCAGAAGGGGTACCCTTTAGCATTTCGACTCAGTTTTTCAGCTAAAACCCAAAAAGTTACCGCTTTACATTTTTACTCAGTTTTTAAAACAAAACTCAAAGGTGGTACCCTATGCCATTTGCCCTATGTTTTTCTTCGAAATCCCAAAGGGATACCCCTTTGCATTTATTTCCCAGTTTTTCATCAAAAACCCAGAAGGGTACCCGTTCGCATTTTTACTCAATTTCTCAACCAAAACTCAGAGGGGCGACCCTTTAGCATTTTGGCTCAGTTTTTCAGCTAAAACCCAAAAAGTTACCCCTTTACATTTTTACTCAGTTTTTAAACCAAAACTCAAGGTGGTACCCTTTGCCATTTGCCTTCATTTTTTCATCAAAATCCTAAAGGGATACCACTTTGCATTTTTTTCTCAATTCTTCATCAAAAACCCAAAGGGGTACCCGTTCTCATTTTTACTCAATTTCTCAACGAAAACTCAGTGGGGGTACCCTTTAGTATTTTGGCTCATTTTTTCAGCTAAAACCTAAAAAGTTACAGCTTTACATTTTTACTCAGTTTTTAAAACAAAACTCAAAGTGGTACCCTATTCCATTTGCCCTAAGTTTTTCTTCGAAATCCCAAAGGGATAACCCTTTGCATTTTTTTCTCAGTTTTTCATCAAAAACCCAGAAGGGTACCCGTTCACATTTTTACTCAATTTTTCAACCAAAACTCAGAGGGGGTACCCTTTAGCATTTCGACTCAGTTTTTCAGCTAAAACCCAAAGAGGTACCCCTTTACATTTTTACTTAGTTTTTAAACAAAAACTCAAAGGTGGTACCCTTTTGCCATTTGCCTTCAGTTTTTCAACAAAATCCCAAAGGGATAGCCCTTTATATTTTTTTATCAGTTCTTTATCCAAAAACCCAAAGGGTTATCCGTTCGCATTTTTACTCAAATTTTCAACCAAAACTCAGAGGGGGAACACTTTTGCATTTCGACTCAGGTTTTTAGCTAAAACCCAAAGAGGTACCCCTTTACATTTTTACTCAGTTTTTAAACCAAAACTCAAAGGTTGTACCCTTTGCCATTTTCCCTCAGTTTTTCATCTAAATCCCAAAGGGATACCCCTTTGCATTTTTTTCTATGTTTTTCATCAAAAATCCAAAGGGGTACCCATTCGCATTTTTACTCAATTTTTCAACCAAAACTCAAAGGGGGTACCCTTAAGTATTTCGGCTCAGTTTTTCAGCTAAAACCCAAAAATTTACCGCTTTAAATTTTTACTCAGTTTTTAAAACAAAACTCAAAGTGGTACCCTATTCCATTTGCCCTAAGTTTTTCTTCGAAATCCCAAAGGGATACCCCTTTGCATTTTTTTCTCAGTTTTTCATCAAAAACCCAGAAGGGTACCCGTTCGCATTTTTACTCAAATTTTCAACCAAAACTCAGAGGGGGTACCCTTTAGCATTTCGACTCAGTTTTTCAGCTAAACCCCAAAGAGGTACCCCTTTACATTTTTACTCAGTTTTTAAACCAAAACTCAAAGGTGGTACCCTTTGCCATTTGCCTTCAGTTTTTCATCAAAATCTCAAAGGGATACCCCTTTGCATTTTTTTCTCAATTCTTCATCAAAAACCCAAAGGGGTACCCGTTCGCATTTTTACTCAATTTCTTAACCAAAACTCAGAGGGGGTACAATTTAGCATTTCGGCTCAGTTTTTCAGCTAAAACCCAAAAAGTTACCGCTTTACATTTTTACTCAGTTTTTAAAACAAAACTCAAAGTGGTACCCTATGCCATTTGCCCTATGTTTTTCTTCGAAATCCCAAAGCGATAACCCTTTGTATTTTTTTCTCAGTTTTTCATCAAAAACCCAGAAGGGTACCCGTTCGCATTTTTACTCAATTTTTCAACCAAAACTCAGAGGGGGTACCCTTTAGCATTTCGACTCAGTTTTTCAGCTAAAACCCAAAGAGGTACCCCTTTACATTTTTACTCAGTTTTTAAACCAAAACTCAAAGGTGGTACCCTTTTCGATTTGCCTTCAGTTTTTCATCAAAATCTCAAAGGGATACCCCTTTGCATTTTCTTCACAGTTTTTCATCAAAAACCCAGAAGGGTACCCGTTCGCATTTTTACTCAATTTTTCAACCAAAACTCAGAAGGGGTACCCTTTAGCATTTCGACTCAGTTTTTCAGCTAAAACCCAAAAAGTTACCGCTTTACATTTTTACTCAGTTTTTAAAACAAAACTCAAAGGTGGTACCCTATGCCATTTGCCCTATGTTTTTCTTCGAAATCCCAAAGGGATACCCCTTTGCATTTATTTCCCAGTTTTTTATCAAAAACCCAGAAGGGTACCCGTTCGCATTTTTACTCAATTTCTCAACCAAAACTCAGAGGGGCGACCCTTTAGCATTTTGGCTCAGTTTTTCAGCTAAAACCCAAAAAGTTACCCCTTTACATTTTTACTCAGTTTTTAAACCAAAACTCAAGGTGGTACCCTTTGCCATTTGCCTTCATTTTTTCATCAAAATCCTAAAGGGATACCACTTTGCATTTTTTTCTCAATTCTTCATCAAAAACCCAAAGGGGTACCCGTTTGCATTTTTACTCAATTTCTCAACGAAAACTCAGAGGGGGTACCCTTTAGTATTTCGGCTCAGTTTTTCAGCTAAAACCTAAAAAGTTACAGCTTTACATTTTTACTCAGTTTTTAAAACAAAACTCATAGTGGTACCCTATGCCATTTGCCCTAAGTTTTTCTTCGAAATCCCAAAGGGATAACCCTTTGCATTTTTTTCTCAGTTTTTCGTCAAAAACCCAGAAGGGTACCCGTTCACATTTTTACTCGATTTTTCAACCAAAACTTAGAGGGGGTACCCTTTAGCATTTCGACTCAGTTTTTCAGCTAAAACCCAAAGAGGTACCCCTTTACAGTTTTACTCAGTTTTTAAACAAAAACTCAAAGGTGGTACCCTTTTGCCATTTGCCTTCAGTTTTTCAAAAAAATCCCAAAGGGATAGCCCTTTATATTTTTTTCTCAGTTCTTTATCCAAAAACCCAAAGGGTTACCCGTTCGCATTTTTACTCAAATTTTCAACCAAAACTCAGAGGGGGTACCCTTTTGCATTTCGACTCAGGTTTTCAGCTAAAACCCAAAGAGGTACCCCTTTACATTTTTACTCAGTTTTTAAACCAAAACTCAAAGGTTGTACCCTTTGCCAATTTACCTATGTTTTTCTTCGAAATCCCAAAGGGATACCCCTTTGCATTTTTTTCTATGTTTTTCATCAAAAATCCAAAGGGGTACCCATTCGCATTTTTACTCAATTTTTCAACCAAAACTCAGAGGGGTGACCCTTTAGCATTTCGACTCAGTTTTTCAGCTAAAACCCAAAGAGGTACCCCTTTACATTTTTACTCAGTTTTTAAACCAAAACTCAAAGGTGGTACCCTTTGCCATTTGCCTTCAGTTTTTCATCAAAATCTCAAAGGGATAACCCTTTGCATTTTTTTCTCAATTCTTCATCAAAAACCCAAAGGGGTACCCGTTCGCATTTTTACTCAATTTCTCAACCAAAACTTAGAGGGGGTACAATTTAGCATTTCGGCTCAGTTTTTCAGCAAAAACCCAAAAAGTTACCAATTTACATTTTTACTCAGTTTTTAAAATAAAACTCAAAATGGTACCCTATGCCATTTGCCCTAAGTTTTTCTTCGAAATCCCAAAGGGATACCCCTTTGTATTTTTTTCTCAGTTTATCATCAAAAACCCAGAAGGGTACTCGTTCGCATTTTTACTCAATTTTTCAACCAAAACTCAGAAGGGGTACCCTTTAGCATTTCGACTCAGTTTTTCAGCTAAAACCCAAAGACGTACCCCTTTACATTTTTACTCAGATTTTAAACCAAAACTCAAAGGTGGTACCCTTTGCCATTTGCCTTCAGTTTTTCATCAAAATCCCAAAGGGATACCCCTTTGCATTTTTTTCACAGTTTTTCATCAAAAACCCAGAAGGGTACCCGTTCGCATTTTTACTCAATTTTTCAACCAAAACTCAGAAGGGGTACCCTTTAGCATTTCGACTCAGTTTTTCAGCTAAAACCCCAAAAGTTACCGCTTTACATTTTTACTCAGTTTTTAAAACAAAACTCAAAGGTTGTACCCTATGCCATTTGCCCTATGTTTTTCTTTGAAATCCCAAAGGGATACCCCTTTGCATTTTTTTCTCAGTTTTTCATCAAAAACGCAGAAGGGTACCCGTTCGCATTTTTACTCAAATTTCAACCAAAACTCAGATGGGGTACCCTTTAGCATTTCGACTCAGTTTTTCAGCTAAACCCCAAAGAGGTACCCCTTTACATTTTTACTCAGTTTTTAAACCAAAACTCAAAGGTGGTACCCTTTGCCATTTGCCTTCAGTTTTTCATCAAAATCTCAAAGGGATACCCCTTTGCATTTTTTTCTCAATTCTTCATCAAAAACCCAAAGGGGTACCCGTTCGCATTTTTACTCAATTTCTTAACCAAAACTCAGAGGGGGTACAATTTAGCATTTCGGCTCAGTTTTTCAGCTAAAACCCAAAAAGTTACCGCTTTACATTTTTACTCAGTTTTTAAAACAAAACTCAAAGTGGTACCCTATGCCATTTGCCCTATGTTTTTCTTCGAAATCCCAAAGCGATAACCCTTTGTATTTTTTTCTCAGTTTTTCATCAAAAACCCAGAAGGGTACCCGTTCGCATTTTTACTCAATTTTTCAACCAAAACTCAGAGGGGGTACCCTTTAGCATTTCGACTCAGTTTTTCAGCTAAAACCCAAAGAGGTACCCCTTTACATTTTTACTCAGTTTTTAAACCAAAACTCAAAGGTGGTACCCTTTGCCATTTGCCTTCAGTTTTTCATCAAAATCCCAAAGGGATACCCCTTTGCATTTTTTTCACAGTTTTTCATCAAAAACCCAGAAGGGTACCCGTTCGCATTTTTACTCAATTTTTCAACCAAAACTCAGAAGGGGTACCCTTTAGCATTTCGACTCAGTTTTTCAGCTAAAACCCAAAAAGTTACCGCTTTACATTTTTACTCAGTTTTTAAAACAAAACTCAAAGGTTGTACCCTATGCCATTTGCCCTATGTTTTTCTTTGAAATCCCAAAGGGATACCCCTTTGCATTTTTTTCTTAGTTTTTCATCAAAAACCCAGAAGGGTACCCGTTCGCATTTTTACTCAAATTTTCAACCAAAACTCAGAGGGGGTACCTTTTAGCATTTCGACTCAGTTTTTCAGCTAAACCCCAAAGAGGTACCCCTTTACATTTTTACTCAGTTTTTAAACCAAAACTCAAAGGTGGTACCCTTTGCCATTTGCCTTCAGTTTTTCATCAAAATCTCAAAGGGATACCCCTTTGCATTTTTTTCTCAATTCTTCATCAAAAACCCAAAGGGGTACCCGTTCGCATTTTTACTCAATTTCTTAACCAAAACTCAGAAGGGGAACGATTTAGCATTTCGGCTCAGTTTTTCAGCTAAAACCCAAAAAGTTACCGCTTTACATTTTTACTCAGTTTTTAAAACAAAACTCAAAGTGGTACCCTATGCCATTTGCCCTATGTTTTTCTTCGAAATCCCAAAGCGATAACCCTTTGTATTTTTTTCTCAGTTTTTCATCAAAAACCCAGAAGGGTACCCGTTCGCATTTTTACTCAATTTTTCAACCAAAACTCAGAGGGGGTACCCTTTAGCATTTCGACTCAGTTTTTCAGCTAAAACCCAAAGAGGTACCCCTTTACATTTTTACTCAGTTTTTAAACCAAAACTCAAAGGTGGTACCCTTTTCCATTTGCCTTCAGTTTTTCATCAAAATCTCAAAGGGATACCCCTTTGCATTTTCTTCACAGTTTTTCATCAAAAACCCAGAAGGGTACCCGTTCGCATTTTTACTCAATTTTTCAACCAAAACTCAGAAGGGGTACCCTTTAGCATTTCGACTCAGTTTTTCAGCTAAAACCCAAAAAGTTACCGCTTTACATTTTTACTCAGTTTTTAAAACAAAACTCAAAGGTGGTACCCTATGCCATTTGCCCTATGTTTTTCTTCGAAATCCCAAAGGGATACCCCTTTGCATTTATTTCCCAGTTTTTTATGAAAAACCCAGAAGGGTACCCGTTCGCATTTTTACTCAATTTCTCAACCAAAACTCAGAGGGGCGACCCTTTAGCATTTTGGCTCAGTTTTTCAGCTAAAACCCAAAAAGTTACCCCTTTACATTTTTACTCAGTTTTTAAACCAAAACTCAAGGTGGTACCCTTTGCCATTTGCCTTCATTTTTTCATCAAAATCCTAAAGGGATACCACTTTGCATTTTTTTCTCAATTCTTCATCAAAAACCCAAAGGGGTACCCGTTCGCATTTTTACTCAATTTCTCAACGAAAGCTCAGAGGGGGTACCCTTTAGTATTTCGGCTCAGTTTTTCAGCTAAAACCTAAAAAGTTACAGCTTTACATTTTTACTCAGTTTTTAAAACAAAACTCATAGTGGTACACTATGCCATTTGCCCTAAGTTTTTCTTCGAAATCCCAAAGGGATAACCCTTTGCATTTTTTTCTCAGTTTTTCATCAAAAACCCAGAAGGGTACCCGTTCACATTTTTACTCGATTTTTCAACCAAAACTCAGAGGGGGTACCCTTTAGCATTTCGACTCATTTTTTCAGCTAAAACCCAAAGAGGTACCCCTTTACAGTTTTACTCAGTTTTTAAACAAAAACTCAAAGGTGGTACCCTTTTGCCATTTGCCTTCAGTTTTTCAAAAAAATCCCAAAGGGATAGCCCTTTATATTTTTTTCTCAGTTCTTTATCCAAAAACCCAAAGGGTTACCCGTTCGCATTTTTACTCAAATTTTCAACCAAAACTCAGAGGGGGAACACTTTTGCATTTCGACTCAGGTTTTCAGCTAAAACCCAAAGAGGTACCCCTTTACATTTTTACTCAGTTTTTAAACCAAAACTCAAAGGTTGTACCCTTTGCCAATTTACCTATGTTTTTCTTCGAAATCCCAAAGGGATACCCCTTTGCATTTTTTTCTATGTTTTTCATCAAAAATCCAAAGGGGTACCCATTCGCATTTTTACTCAATTTTTCAACCAAAACTCAGAGGGGTGACCCTTTAGCATTTCGACTCAGTTTTTCAGCTAAAACCCAAAGAGGTACCCCTTTACATTTTTACTCATTTTTTAAACCAAAACTCAAAGGTGGTACCCTTTGCCATTTGCCTTCAGTTTTTCATCAAAATCTCAAAGGGATAACCCTTTGCATTTTTTTCTCAATTCTTCATCAAAAACCCAAAGGGGTACCCGTTCGCATTTTTACTCAATTTCTCAACCAAAACTTAGAGGGGGTACAATTTAGCATTTCGGCTCAGTTTTTCAGCAAAAACCCAAAAAGTTACCGCTTTACATTTTTACTCAGTTTTTAAAATAAAACTCAAAATGGTACCCTATGCCATTTGCCCTAAGTTTTTCTTCGAAATCCCAAAGGGATACCCCTTTGTATTTTTTTCTCAGTTTATCATCAAAAACCCAGAAGGGTACTCGTTCGCATTTTTACTCAATTTTTCAACCAAAACTCAGAAGGGGTACCCTTTAGCATTTCGACTCAGTTTTTCAGCTAAAACCCAAAGACGTACCCCTTTACATTTTTACTCAGATTTTAAACCAAAACTCAAAGGTGGTACCCTTTGCCATTTGCCTTCAGTTTTTCATCAAAATCCCAAAGGGATACCCCTTTGCATTTTTTTCACAGTTTTTCATCAAAAACCCAGAAGGGTACCCGTTCGCATTTTTACTCAATTTTTCAACCAAAACTCAGAAGGGGTACCCTTTAGCATTTCGACTCAGTTTTTCAGCTAAAACCCAAAAAGTTACCGCTTTACATTTTTACTCAGTTTTTAAAACAAAACTCAAAGGTTGTACCCTATGCCATTTGCCCTATGTTTTTCTTTGAAATCCCAAAGGGATACCCCTTTGTATTTTTTTCTCAGTTTTTCATCAAAAACCCAGAAGGGTACCCGTTCGCATTTTTACTCAATTTTTCAACCAACACTCAGAAGGGGTACCCTTTAGCATTTCGACTCAGTTTTTCAGCTAAAACCCAAAGACGTACCCCTTTACATTTTTACTCGGTTTTTAAACCAAAACTCAAAGGTGGTACCCTTTGCCATTTGCCTTCAGTTTTTCATCAAAATCCCAAAGGGATACCCCTTTGCATTTTTTTCACAGTTTTTCATCAAAAACCTAGAAGGGTACCCGTTCGCATTTTTTCTCAATTTTTCAACCAAAACTCAGAAGGGGTACCCTTTAGCATTTCGACTCAGTTTTTCAGCTAAAACCCAAAAAGTTACCGCTTTACATTTTTACTCAGTTTTTAAAACAAAACTCAAAGGTGGTACCCTATGCCATTTGCCCTATGTTTTTCTTCGAAATCCCAAAGGGATACCCCTTTGCATTTTTTTCACAGTTTTTCATCAAAAACCCAGAAGGGTACCCGTTCGCATTTTTACTCAATTTCTCAACCAAAACTCAGAGGGGGTACAATTTAGCATTTCGACTCAGTTTTTCAGCTAAAACCCAAAGAGGTACCCCTTTACATTTTTAATCTATTTTTAAACCAAAACTTAAAGGTGGTACCCTTTGCCATTTGCCCGCAGTTTTTCATCTAAATCCCAAAGGGATACCCCTTTGCATTTTTTTCTCAGTTTTTCATCAAAAACCCAGAAGGGTACCCGTTCGCATTTTTACTCTATTTTTCAACCAAAACTCAGAAGGGGTACCCTTTAGCATTTCGACTCAGTTTTGTAGCTAAAACCCAAAGACGTACCCCTTTACATTTTTACTCAGTTTTTAAACCAAAACTCAAAGGTGGTACCCTTTGCCATTTGCCTTCAGTATTTCATCAAAATCCCAAAGGGATACCACTTTGCATTTTTTTCACAGTTTTTCATCAAAAACCCAGAAGGGTACCCGTTCGCATTTTTACTCAATTTTTCAACCAAAACTCAGAAGGGGTACCCTTTAGCATTTCGACTCAGTTTTTTAGCTAAAACCCAAAAAGTTACCGCTTTACATTTTTACTCTGTTTTTAAAACACAACTCAAAGGTGGTACCCTATGCCATTTGCCCTATGTTTTTCTTCGAAATCCGAAAGGGATACCCCTTTGCATTTTTTTCACAGTTTTTCATCAAAAACCCAGAAAGGTACCCGTTCTCATTTTTACTCAATTTCTCAACCAAAACTCAGAGGGGGTACAATTTAGCATTTCGACTCAGTTTTTCAGCTAAAACCCAAAGAGGTACCCCTTTACATTTTTAATCGGTTTTTAAACCAAAACTTAAAGGTGGTACCCTTTGCCATTTGCCCGCAGTTTTTCATCTAAATCCCAAAGGGATACCCCTTTGCATTTTTTTCTCAGTTTTTCATCAAAAACCCAGAAGGGTACCCGTTCGCATTTTTACTCAAATTTTCAACAAAAACTCAGAGGGGGGACCGTTTAGCATTTTGGCTCAGTTTTTCAGCTAAAATCCAAAAAGTTACCCCTTTACATTTTTACTCAGTTTTTAAACCAAAACTCAAGGTGGTACCCTTTGCCATTTGCCTTCAGTTTTTCAAAAAAATCCCAAAGGGATAGCCCTTTATATTTTTTTCTCAGTTCTTTATCCAAAAACCCAAAGGGTTACCCGTTCGCATTTTTACTCAAATTTTCAACCAAAACTCAGAGGGGGTACCCTTTTGCATTTCGACTCAGGTTTTCAGCTAAAACCCAAAGAGGTACCCCTTTACATTTTTACTCAGTTTTTAAACCAAAACTCAAAGGTTGTACCCTTTGCCAATTTACCTATGTTTTTCTTCGAAATGCCAAAGGGATACCCCTTTGCATTTTTTTCTATGTTTTTCATCAAAAATCTAAAGGGGTACCCATTCGCATTTTTACTCAATTTTTCAACCAAAACTCAGAGGGGTGACCCTTTAGCATTTCGACTCAGTTTTTCAGCTAAAACCCAAAGAGGTACCCCTTTACATTTTTACTCAGTTTTTAAACCAAAACTCAAAGGTGGTACCCTTTGCCATTTGCCTTCAGTTTTTCATCAAAATCTCAAAGGGATAACCCTTTGCATTTTTTTCTCAATTCTTCATCAAAAACCCAAAGGGGTACCCGTTCGCATTTTTACTCAATTTCTCAACCAAAACTTAGAGGGGGTACAATTTAGCATTTCGGCTCAGTTTTTCAGCAAAAACCCAAAAAGTTACCGCTTTACATTTTTACTCAGTTTTTAAAATAAAACTCAAAATGGTACCCTATGCCATTTGCCCTAAGTTTTTCTTCGAAATCCCAAAGGGATACCCCTTTGTATTTTTTTCTCAGTTTATCATCAAAAACCCAGAAGGGTACTCGTTCGCATTTTTACTCAATTTTTCAACCAAAACTCAGAAGGGGTACCCTTTAGCATTTCGACTCAGTTTTTCAGCTAAAACCCAAAGACGTACCCCTTTACATTTTTACTCAGATTTTAAACCAAAACTCAAAGGTGGTACCCTTTGCCATTTGCCTTCAGTTTTTCATCAAAATCCCAAAGGGATACCCCTTTGCATTTTTTTCACAGTTTTTCATCAAAAACCCAGAAGGGTACCCGTTCGCATTTTTACTCAATTTTTCAACCAAAACTCAGAAGGGGTACCCTTTAGCATTTCGACTCAGTTTTTCAGCTAAAACCCAAAAAGTTACCGCTTTACATTTTTACTCAGTTTTTAAAACAAAACTCAAAGGTTGTACCCTATGCCATTTGCCCTATGTTTTTCTTTGAAATCCCAAAGGGATACCCCTTTGTATTTTTTTCTCAGTTTTTCATCAAAAACCCAGAAGGGTACCCGTTCGCATTTTTACTCAATTTTTCAACCAACACTCAGAAGGGGTACCCTTTAGCATTTCGACTCAGTTTTTCAGCTAAAACCCAAAGACGTACCCCTTTACATTTTTACTCGGTTTTTAAACCAAAACTCAAAGGTGGTACCCTTTGCCATTTGCCTTCAGTTTTTCATCAAAATCCCAAAGGGATACCCCTTTGCATTTTTTTCACAGTTTTTCATCAAAAACCTAGAAGGGTACCCGTTCGCATTTTTTCTCAATTTTTCAACCAAAACTCAGAAGGGGTACCCTTTAGCATTTCGACTCAGTTTTTCAGCTAAAACCCAAAAAGTTACCGCTTTACATTTTTACTCAGTTTTTAAAACAAAACTCAAAGGTGGTACCCTATGCCATTTGCCCTATGTTTTTCTTCGAAATCCCAAAGGGATACCCCTTTGCATTTTTTTCACAGTTTTTCATCAAAAACCCAGAAGGGTACCCGTTCGCATTTTTACTCAATTTCTCAACCAAAACTCAGAGGGGGTACAATTTAGCATTTCGACTCAGTTTTTCAGCTAAAACCCAAAGAGGTACCCCTTTACATTTTTAATCTATTTTTAAACCAAAACTTAAAGGTGGTACCCTTTGCCATTTGCCCGCAGTTTTTCATCTAAATCCCAAAGGGATACCCCTTTGCATTTTTTTCTCAGTTTTTCATCAAAAACCCAGAAGGGTACCCGTTCGCATTTTTACTCTATTTTTCAACCAAAACTCAGAAGGGGTACCCTTTAGCATTTCGACTCAGTTTTGTAGCTAAAACCCAAAGACGTACCCCTTTACATTTTTACTCAGTTTTTAAACCAAAACTCAAAGGTGGTACCCTTTGCCATTTGCCTTCAGTATTTCATCAAAATCCCAAAGGGATACCACTTTGCATTTTTTTCACAGTTTTTCATCAAAAACCCAGAAGGGTACCCGTTCGCATTTTTACTCAATTTTTCAACCAAAACTCAGAAGGGGTACCCTTTAGCATTTCGACTCAGTTTTTTAGCTAAAACCCAAAAAGTTACCGCTTTACATTTTTACTCTGTTTTTAAAACACAACTCAAAGGTGGTACCCTATGCCATTTGCCCTATGTTTTTCTTCGAAATCCGAAAGGGATACCCCTTTGCATTTTTTTCACAGTTTTTCATCAAAAACCCAGAAAGGTACCCGTTCTCATTTTTACTCAATTTCTCAACCAAAACTCAGAGGGGGTACAATTTAGCATTTCGACTCAGTTTTTCAGCTAAAACCCAAAGAGGTACCCCTTTACATTTTTAATCGGTTTTTAAACCAAAACTTAAAGGTGGTACCCTTTGCCATTTGCCCGCAGTTTTTCATCTAAATCCCAAAGGGATACCCCTTTGCATTTTTTTCTCAGTTTTTCATCAAAAACCCAGAAGGGTACCCGTTCGCATTTTTACTCAAATTTTCAACAAAAACTCAGAGGGGGGACCGTTTAGCATTTTGGCTCAGTTTTTCAGCTAAAATCCAAAAAGTTACCCCTTTACATTTTTACTCAGTTTTTAAACCAAAACTCAAGGTGGTACCCTTTGCCATTTGCCTTCAGTTTTTCAAAAAAATCCCAAAGGGATAGCCCTTTATATTTTTTTCTCAGTTCTTTATCCAAAAACCCAAAGGGTTACCCGTTCGCATTTTTACTCAAATTTTCAACCAAAACTCAGAGGGGGTACCCTTTTGCATTTCGACTCAGGTTTTCAGCTAAAACCCAAAGAGGTACCCCTTTACATTTTTACTCAGTTTTTAAACCAAAACTCAAAGGTTGTACCCTTTGCCAATTTACCTATGTTTTTCTTCGAAATGCCAAAGGGATACCCCTTTGCATTTTTTTCTATGTTTTTCATCAAAAATCCAAAGGGGTACCCATTCGCATTTTTACTCAATTTTTCAACCAAAACTCAGAGGGGTGACCCTTTAGCATTTCGACTCAGTTTTTCAGCTAAAACCCAAAGAGGTACCCCTTTACATTTTTACTCAGTTTTTAAACCAAAACTCAAAGGTGGTACCCTTTGCCATTTGCCTTCAGTTTTTCATCAAAATCTCAAAGGGATAACCCTTTGCATTTTTTTCTCAATTCTTCATCAAAAACCCAAAGGGGTACCCGTTCGCATTTTTACTCAATTTCTCAACCAAAACTTAGAGGGGGTACAATTTAGCATTTCGGCTCAGTTTTTCAGCAAAAACCCAAAAAGTTACCGCTTTACATTTTTACTCAGTTTTTAAAATAAAACTCAAAATGGTACCCTATGCCATTTGCCCTAAGTTTTTCTTCGAAATCCCAAAGGGATACCCCTTTGTATTTTTTTCTCAGTTTATCATCAAAAACCCAGAAGGGTACTCGTTCGCATTTTTACTCAATTTTTCAACCAAAACTCAGAAGGGGTACCCTTTAGCATTTCGACTCAGTTTTTCAGCTAAAACCCAAAGACGTACCCCTTTACATTTTTACTCAGATTTTAAACCAAAACTCAAAGGTGGTATCCTTTGCCATTTGCCTTCAGTTTTTCATCAAAATCCCAAAGGGATACCCCTTTGCATTTTTTTCACAGTTCTTCATCAAAAACCCAGAAGGGTACCCGTTCGCATTTTTACTCAATTTTTCAACCAAAACTCAGAAGGGGTACCCTTTAGCATTTCGACTCAGTTTTTCAGCTAAAACCCAAAAAGTTACCGCTTTACATTTTTACTCAGTTTTTAAAACAAAACTCAAAGGTTGTACCCTATGCCATTTGCCCTATGTTTTTCTTTGAAATCCCAAAGGGATACCCCTTTGTATTTTTTTCTCAGTTTTTCATCAAAAACCCAGAAGGGTACCCGTTCGCATTTTTACTCAATTTTTCAACCAACACTCAGAAGGGGTACCCTTTAGCATTTCGACTCAGTTTTTCAGCTAAAACCCAAAGACGTACCCCTTTACATTTTTACTCGGTTTTTAAACCAAAACTCAAAGGTGGTACCCTTTGCCATTTGCCTTCAGTTTTTCATCAAAATCCCAAAGGGATACCCCTTTGCATTTTTTTCACAGTTTTTCATCAAAAACCTAGAAGGGTACCCGTTCGCATTTTTTCTCAATTTTTCAACCAAAACTCAGAAGGGGTACCCTTTAGCATTTCGACTCAGTTTTTCAGCTAAAACCCAAAAAGTTACCGCTTTACATTTTTACTCAGTTTTTAAAACAAAACTCAAAGGTGGTACCCTATGCCATTTGCCCTATGTTTTTCTTCGAAATCCCAAAGGGATACCCCTTTGCATTTTTTTCACAGTTTTTCATCAAAAACCCAGAAGGGTACCCGTTCGCATTTTTACTCAATTTCTCAACCAAAACTCAGAGGGGGTACAATTTAGCATTTCGACTCAGTTTTTCAGCTAAAACCCAAAGAGGTACCCCTTTACATTTTTAATCTATTTTTAAACCAAAACTTAAAGGTGGTACCCTTTGCCATTTGCCCGCAGTTTTTCATCTAAATCCCAAAGGGATACCCCTTTGCATTTTTTTCTCAGTTTTTCATCAAAAACCCAGAAGGGTACCCGTTCGCATTTTTACTCTATTTTTCAACCAAAACTCAGAAGGGGTACCCTTTAGCATTTCGACTCAGTTTTGTAGCTAAAACCCAAAGACGTACCCCTTTACATTTTTCCTCAGTTTTTAAACCAAAACTCAAAGGTGGTACCCTTTGCCATTTGCCTTCAGTATTTCATCAAAATCCCAAAGGGATACCACTTTGCATTTTTTTCACAGTTTTTCATCAAAAACCCAGAAGGGTACCCGTTCGCATTTTTACTCAATTTTTCAACCAAAACTCAGAAGGGGTACCCTTTAGCATTTCGACTCAGTTTTTTAGCTAAAACCCAAAAAGTTACCGCTTTACATTTTTACTCTGTTTTTAAAACACAACTCAAAGGTGGTACCCTATGCCATTTGCCCTATGTTTTTCTTCGAAATCCGAAAGGGATACCCCTTTGCATTTTTTTCACAGTTTTTCATCAAAAACCCAGAAAGGTACCCGTTCTCATTTTTACTCAATTTCTCAACCAAAACTCAGAGGGGGTACAATTTAGCATTTCGACTCAGTTTTTCAGCTAAAACCCAAAGAGGTACCCCTTTACATTTTTAATCGGTTTTTAAACCAAAACTTAAAGGTGGTACCCTTTGCCATTTGCCCGCAGTTTTTCATCTAAATCCCAAAGGGATACCCCTTTGCATTTTTTTCTCAGTTTTTCATCAAAAACCCAGAAGGGTACCCGTTCGCATTTTTACTCAAATTTTCAACAAAAACTCAGAGGGGGGACCGTTTAGCATTTTGGCTCAGTTTTTCAGCTAAAATCCAAAAAGTTACCCCTTTACATTTTTACTCAGTTTTTAAACCAAAACTCAAGGTGGTACCCTTTGCCATTTGCCTTCAGTTTTTCATCAAAATCCCAAAGGGATACCCCTTTGCATTTTTTTCTCAATTCTTCATCGAAAACCCAAAGGGGTACTCGTTCGCATTTTTACTCAATTTCTCAACGAAAACTCAGAGGGGGTACCCTTTTGTATTTCGGCTCAGTTTTTCAGCTAAAACCTAAAAAGTTACAGCTTTACATTTTTACTCAGTTTTTAAAAGAAAACTCAAAGTGGTACCCTATGCCATTTGCCCTAAGTTTTTCTTCGAAATCCCAAAGGGATAACCCTTTGCATTTTTTTCTCAGTTTTTTTTCAAAAACCCAGAAGGGTACCCGTTCACATTTTTACTCAATTTTTCAACCAAAACTCAGAGGGGGTACCCTTTAGCATTTCGACTCAGTTTTTCAGCTAAAACCCAAAGAGGTACCCCTTTACATTTTTACTCAGTTTTTAAACAAAAACTCAAAGGTGGTACCCTTTTGCCATTTGCCTTCAGTTTTTCAACAAAATCCCAAAGGGATAGCCCTTTATATTTTTTTCTCTGTTCTTCATCCAAAAACCCAAAGGGGTACCCGTTTGCATTTTTACTCAATTTTTCAACCAAAACTCAGAGGGGGAACACTTTTGCATTTCGACTCAGGTTTTCAGCTAAAACCCAAAGAGGTACCCCTTTACATTTTTACTCAGTTTTTAAACCAAAACTCAAAGGTTGTACCCTTTGCCATTTGCCCTCAGTATTTCATCTAAATCCCAAAGGGATACCCCTTTGCATTTTTTTCTATGTTTTTCATCAAAAATCCAAAGGGGTGCCCATTCGCATTTTTACTCAGTTTTTCAACCAAAACTCAAAGGGGGGACCCTTAAGTATTTCGGCTCAGTTTTTCAGCTAAAACCCAAAAAGTTACCGCTTTACATTTTTACTCAGTTTTTAAAACAAAACTCAAAGTGGTACCCTATTCCATTTGCACTAAGTTTTTCTTCGAAATCCCAAAGGGATACCCCTTTGCATTTTTTTCTCAGTTTTTCATCAAAAACCCAGAAGGGTACCCGTTCGCATTTTTACTCAAATTTTCAACCAAAACACAGAGGGGGTACCCTTTAGCATTTCGACTCAGTTTTTTAGCTAAACCCCAAAGAGGTACCCCTTTACATTTTTACTCAGTTTTTAAACCAAAACTCAAAGGTGGTACCCTTTGCCATTTGCCTTCAGTTTTTCATCAAAATCCCAAAGGGATGCCCCTTTGCATTTTTTTCACAGTTTTTCATCAAAAACCCAAAGGGGTACCCGTTCGCATTTTTACTCAATTTCTCAACCAAAACTCAGAGGGGGGACAATTTAGCCTTTCGACTCAGTTTTTCAGCTAAAACCCAAAAAGTTACCGCTTTACATTCTTACTCAGTTTTTAAAACAAAACTCAAAGTGGTACCCTATGCCATTTGCCCTAAGTTTTTCTTCGAAATCCCAAAGTGATACCCCTTTGCATTTTTTCCCAATTTTTCATCAAAAACCCAGAAGGGTACCCGTTCGCATTTTTACTCAATTTTTCAACCAAAACTCAGAGGGGGTACCCTTTAGCATTTCGACTGAGTTTTTTAGCTAAAACCCAAAAAGTTACCGCTTTACATTTTTACTCAGTTTTTAAAACAAAACTCAAAGTGGTACCCTATGCCATTTTCCCTAAGTTTTTCTTCGAAATCCCAATGGGTTACCCATTTGTATTTTTTTCTCAATTTTTCATCAAAAACCCAGAAGGGTACCCGTTGGCATTTTTACTCAATTTTTCAACCACAACTCAGAAGGGGTACCCTTTAGCATTTCGACTCAGTTTTTCAGCTAAAACCCAAAGACGTACCCCTTTACATTTTTACTCAGTTTTTAAACAAAAACTCAAAGGTGGTACCCTTTTGCCATTTGCCTTCAGTTTTTCAACAAAATCCTAAAGGGATAGCCCTTTATATTTTTTTCTCAGTTCTTCATCCAAAAACCCAAAGGGTTACCCGTTCGCATTTTTACTCAAATTTTCAACCAAAACTCAGAGGGGGAACACTTTTGCATTTCGACTCAGGTTTTCAGCTAAAACCCAAAGAGGTACCCTTTTACATTTTTACTCGGTTTTTAAACCAAAACTCAAAGGTTGTACCCTTTGCCATTTGCCTTCAGTTTTTCATCAAAATCCCAAAAGGATATCCCTTTGCATTTTTTTCACAGTTTTTCATCAAAAACCCAGAAGGGTACCCGTTCGCATTTTTACTCAATTTTTCAACCAAAACTCAGAAGGGGTACCCTTTAGCATTTCGACTCAGTTTTTCAGCTAAAACCCAAAAAGTTACCGCTTTACATTTTTACTCAGTTTTTAAAACAAAACTCAAAGGTGGTACCCTATGCCATTTGCCCTATGTTTTTCTTCGAAATCTCAAAGGGATACCCCTTTGCATTTTTTTCACAGTTTTTCATCAAAAACCCAGAAGGGTACCCGTTCGCATTTTTACTCAATTTCTCAACCAAAACTCAGAGGGGGTACAATTTAGCATTTCGACTCAGTTTTTCAGCTAAAACCCAAAGAGGTACCCCTTTACATTTTTAATCTATTTTTAAACCAAAACTTAAAGGTGGTACCCTTTGCCATTTGCCCGCAGTTTTTCATCTAAATCGCAAAGGGATACCCCTTTGCATTTTTTTCACAGTTTTTCATCAAAAACCCAGAAGGGTACCCGTTGGCATTTTTACTCTATTTTTCAACCAAAACTCAGAAGGGGTACCCTTTAGCATTTCGACTCAGTTTTGTAGCTAAAACCCAAAGACGTACCCCTTTACATTTTTACTCAGTTTTTAAACCAAAACTCAAAGGTGGTACCCTTTGCCATTTGCCTTCAGTATTTCATCAAAATCCCAAAGGGATACCACTTTGCATTTTTTTCACAGTTTTTCATCAAAAACCCAGAAGGGTACCCGTTCGCATTTTTACTCAATTTTTCAACCAAAACTCAGAAGGGGTACCCTTTAGCATTTCGACTCAGTTTTTCAGCTAAAACCCAAAAAGTTACCGCTTTACATTTTTACTCAGTTTTTAAAACAAAACTCAAAGGTTGTACCCTATGCCATTTGCCCTATGTTTTTCTTTGAAATCCCAAAGGGATACCCCTTTGTATTTTTTTCTCAGTTTTTCATCAAAAACCCAGAAGGGTACCCGTTCGCATTTTTACTCAATTTTTCAACCAACACTCAGAAGGGGTACCCTTTAGCATTTCGACTCAGTTTTTCAGCTAAAACCCAAAGACGTACCCCTTTACATTTTTACTCGGTTTTTAAACCAAAACTCAAAGGTGGTACCCTTTGCCATTTGCCTTCAGTTTTTCATCAAAATCCCAAAGGGATACCCCTTTGCATTTTTACTCAATTTTTCAACCAAAACTGAGAGGGGGTACCCTTTAGCATTTCGACTCAGTTTTTCAGCTAAAACCCAAAGAGGTACCCCTTTACATTTTTACTCAGTTTTTAAACAAAAACTCAAAGGTGGTACCCTTTTGCCATTTGCCTTCAGTTTTTCAACAAAATCCTAAAGGGATAGCCCTTTATATTTTTTTCTCAGTTCTTCATCCAAAAACCCAAAGGGTTGCCCGTTCGCATTTTTACTCAAATTTTCAACCAAAACTCAGAGGGGGAACACTTTTGCATTTCGACTCAGGTTTTCAGCTAAAACCCAAAGAGGTACCCTTTTACATTTTTACTCAGTTTTTAAACCAAAACTCAAAGGTTGTACCCTTTGCCATTTGCCTTCAGTTTTTCATCAAAATCCCAAAGGGATATCCCTTTGCATTTTTTTCACAGTTTTTCATCAAAAACCCAGAAGGGTACCCGTTCGCATTTTTACTCAAATTTTCAACAAAAACTCAGAGGGGGGACCCTTTAGCATTTTGGCTCAGTTTTTCAACTAAAACCCAAAAAGTTACCCCTTTACATTTTTATTCAGTTTTTAAACCAAAACTCAAGGTGGTACCCTTTGCCATTTGCCCTCAGTTTTTCATCTAAATCCCAAAGGGATACCCCTTTGCATTTTTTTCTATGTTTTTCATCAAAAATCCAAAGGGGTGCCCATTCGCATTTTTACTCAATTTTTCAACCAAAACTCAAAGGGGGGACCCTTAAGTATTTCGGCTCAGTTTTTCAGCTAAAACCCAAAGAGGTACCCCTTTACATTTTAACTCAGTTTTTAAACCAAAACTCAAAGGTTGTACCCTTTGCCATTTGCCCTCAGTTTTTCATCTAAATCCCAAAGGGATACCCCTTTGCATTTTTTTCTATGTTTTTCATCAAAAATCCAAAGGGGTGCCCATTCGCATTTTTACTCAATTTTTCAACCAAAACTCAAAGGGGGGACCCTTAAGTATTTTGGCTCAGTTTTTCAGCTAAAACCCAAAAAGTTACAGCTTTACATTTTTACTCAGTTTTTAAAACAAAACTCAAAGTGGTACCCTATGCCATTTACCCTAAGTTTTTCTTCGAAATCCCAAAGGGATAACCGTTTGCATTTTT
Organism: Excoecaria agallocha; assembly: GCA_037975025.1. Lineage (NCBI taxonomy): Eukaryota > Viridiplantae > Streptophyta > Magnoliopsida > Malpighiales > Euphorbiaceae > Excoecaria > Excoecaria agallocha. The sequence continues at coordinate 1,313,349 of JBBPFJ010000019.1, read as the reverse complement.
TTCTCAGTTTTTCATCAAAAACCCAGAAGGGTACCCGTTCGCATTTTTACTCAAATTTTCAACCAAAACTCAGAGGGGGTACCCTTTAGCATTTCGACTCAGTTTTTTAGCTAAACCCCAAAGAGGTACCCCTTTACATTTTTGCTCAGTTTTTAAACCAAAACTCAAAGGTGGTACCCTTTGCCATTTGCCTTCAGTTTTTCATCAAAATCCCAAAGGGATACCCCTTTGCATTTTTTTCTCAGTTCTTCATCAAAAACCCAAAGGGGTACCCGTTCGCATTTTTACTCAATTTCTCAACCAAAACTCAGAGGGGGGACAATTTAGCCTTTCGACTCAGTTTTACAGCTAAAACCCAAAAAGTTACCGCTTTACATTTTTACTCAGTTTTTAAAACAAAACTCAAAGTGGTACCCTATGCCATTTGCCCTAAGTTTTTCTTCGAAATCCCAAAGTGATACCCCTTTGCATTTTTTTCCCAGTTTTTCATCAAAAACCCAGAAGGGTACCCGTTCGCATTTTTACTCAATTTTTCAACCAAAACTCAGAGGGGGTACCCTTTAGCATTTCGACTCAGTTTTTAAGCTAAAACCCAAAAAGTTACCGCTTTACATTTTTACTCAGTTTTTAAAACAAAACTCAAAGTGGTACCCTATGCCATTTTCCCTAAGTTTTTCTTCGAAATCCCAATGGGTTACCCATTTGTATTTTTTTTGTCAATTTTTCATCAAAAACCCAGAAGGGTACCCGTTCGCATTTTTGCTCAATTTTTCAACCACAACTCAGAAGGGGTAACCTTTAGCATTTCGACTCAGTTTTTCAGCTAAAACCCAAAGACGTACCCCTTTACATTTTTACTCAGTTTTTAAACCAAAACTCAAAGGTGGTACCCTTTGCCATTTGCCTTCAGTTTTTCATCAAAATCCCAAAGGGATACCCCTTTGCATATTTTTCACAGTTTTTCATCAAAAACCCAAAGGGGTACCCGTTCGCATTTTTACTCAATTTCTCAACCAAAACTCAGAGGGGGTACAATATAGCCTTTCGGCTCAGTTTTTCAGCTAAAACCCAAAAAGTTACCGTTTTACATTTTTACTCAGTTTTTAAAACAAAACTCAAAGTGGTACCCTATGCCATTTGCCCTAAGTTTTTCTTCGAAATCCCAAAGTGATATCCCATTGCATTTTTTTCCCAGTTTTTCATCAAAAACCCAGAAGGGTACCCGTTCGCATTTTTACTCAATTTTTCAACCAAAACTCAGAGGGGGTACCCTTTAGCATTTCGACTCAGTTTTTCAGCTAAAACCCAAAGAGGTACCCCTTTACATTTTTACTCAGTTTTTAAACAAAAACTCAAAGGTGGTACCCTTTGCCATTTGCCTTCTGTTTTTCATCAAAATCCCAAAGGGATACCCTTTTGCATTTTTTTCACAGTTTTTCATCAAAAACCCAAAGGGGTACCCGTTCGCATTTTTACTCAATTTTTCAACCAAAACTCAGAGGGGGTACCCTTTAGCATTTCGACTCAGTTTTTAAGCTAAAACCCAAAAAGTTACCGCTTTACATTTTTACTCAGTTTTTAAAACAAAACTCAAAGTGGTACCCTATGCCATTTTCCCTAAGTTTTTCTTCGAAATCCCAATGGGTTACCCATTTGTATTTTTTTTGTCAATTTTTCATCAAAAACCCAGAAGGGTACCCGTTCGCATTTTTGCTCAATTTTTCAACCACAACTCAGAAGGGGTAACCTTTAGCATTTCGACTCAGTTTTTCAGCTAAAACCCAAAGACGTACCCCTTTACATTTTTACTCAGTTTTTAAACCAAAACTCAAAGGTGGTACCCTTTGCCATTTGCCTTCAGTTTTTCATCAAAATCCCAAAGGGATACCCCTTTGCATTTTTTTCACAGTTTTTCATCAAAAACCCAAAGGGGTACCCGTTCGCATTTTTACTCAATTTCTCAACCAAAACTCAGAGGGGGTACAATATAGCCTTTCGGCTCAGTTTTTCAGCTAAAACCCAAAAAGTTACCGCTTTACATTTTTACTCAGTTTTTAAAACAAAACTCAAAGTGGTACCCTATGCCATTTGCCCTAAGTTTTTCTTCGAAATCCCAAAGTGATATCCCTTTGCATTTTTTTCCCAGTTTTTCATCAAAAACCCAGAAGGGTACCCGTTCGCATTTTTACTCAATTTTTCAACCAAAACTCAGAGGGGGTACCCTTTAGCATTTCGACTCAGTTTTTCAGCTAAAACCCAAAGAGGTACCCCTTTACATTTTTACTCAGTTTTTAAACAAAAACTCAAAGGTGGTACCCTTTGCCATTTGCCTTCTGTTTTTCATCAAAATCCCAAAGGGATACCCTTTTGCATTTTTTTCACAGTTTTTCATCAAAAACCCAAAGGGGTACCCGTTCGCATTTTTACTCATTTTCTCAACCAAAACTCAGAGGGGGGACAATTTAGCCTTTGGACTCAGTTTTTCAGCTAAAACCCAAAAAGTTACCCCTTTACATTTTTACTCAGTTTTTAAAACAAAACTCAAAGTGGTACCCTATGCCATTTGCCCTAAGTTTTTCTTCGAAATCCCAAAGTGATACCCCTTTGCATTTTTTTCCCAGTTTTTCATCAAAAACCCAGAAGGGTACCCGTTCGCATTTTTACTCAATTTTTCAACCAAAACTCAGAGGGGGTACCCTTTAGCATTTCGACTCAGTTTTTAAGCTAAAACCCAAAAAGTTACCGCTTTACATTTTTACTCAGTTTTTAAAACAAAACTCAAAGTGGTACCCTATGCCATTTTCCCTAAGTTTTTCTTCGAAATCCCAATGGGTTACCCATTTGTATTTTTTTTGTCAATTTTTCATCAAAAACCCAGAAGGGTACCCGTTCGCATTTTTACTCAATTTTTCAACCACAACTCAGAAGGGGTAACCTTTAGCATTTCGACTCAGTTTTTCAGCTAAAACCCAAAGACGTACCCCTTTACATTTTTACTCAGTTTTTAAACCAAAACTCAAAGGTGGTACCCTTTGCCATTTGCCTTCAGTTTTTCATCAAAATCCCAAAGGGATACCCCTTTGCATTTTTTTCACAGTTTTTCATCAAAAACCCAAAGGGGTACCCGTTCGCATTTTTACTCAATTTCTCAACCAAAACTCAGAGGGGGTACAATATAGCCTTTCGGCTCAGTTTTTCAGCTAAAACCCAAAAAGTTACCGCTTTACATTTTTACTCAGTTTTTAAAACAAAACTCAAAGTGGTACCCTATGCCATTTGCCCTAAGTTTTTCTTCGAAATCCCAAAGTGATATCCCTTTGCATTTTTTTCCCAGTTTTTCATCAAAAACCCAGAAGGGTACCCGTTCGCATTTTTACTCAATTTTTCAACCAAAACTCAGAGGGGGTACCCTTTAGCATTTCGACTCAGTTTTTCAGCTAAAACCCAAAGAGGTACCCCTTTACATTTTTACTCAGTTTTTAAACAAAAACTCAAAGGTGGTACCCTTTGCCATTTGCCTTCTGTTTTTCATCAAAATCCCAAAGGGATACCCTTTTGCATTTTTTTCACAGTTTTTCATCAAAAACCCAAAGGGGTACCCGTTCGCATTTTTACTCATTTTCTCAACCAAAACTCAGAGGGGGGACAATTTAGCCTTTGGACTCAGTTTTTTAGCTAAAACCCAAAAAGTTACCCCTTTACATTTTTACTCAGTTTTTAAAACAAAACTCAAAGTGGTACCCTATGCCATTTGCCCTAAGTTTTTCTTCAAAATCCCAAAGTGATACCCCTTTGCATTTTTTTCCCAGTTTTTCATCAAAAACTTAGAAGGGTACCCGTTCGCATTTTTACTCAATTTTTCAACCAAAACTCAGAGGGGGTACCCTTTAGCATTTCGACTCAGTTTTTAAGCTAAAACCAAAAAAGTTACCGCTTTACATTTTTACTCAGTTTTTAAAACAAAACTCAAAGTGGTACCCTATGCCATTTTCCCTAAGTTTTTCTTCGAAATCCCAATGGGTTACCCCTTTGTATTTTTTTCTCAATTTTTCATCAAAAACCCAGAAGGGTACCCGTTCGAATTTTTACTCAATTTTTCAACCAAAACTCAGAAGGGGTACCCTTTAGCATTTCGACTCAGTTTTTCAGCTAAAACCCAAAGACGTACCCCTTTACATTTTTACTCAGTTTTTAAACCAAAACTCAAAGGTGGTACCCTTTGCCATTTGCCTTCAGTTTTTCATCAAAATCCCAAAGATATTCCCCTTTGCATTTTTTTCACAGTTTTTCATCAAAAACCCAAAGGGGTACCCGTTCGCATTTTTACTCAATTTCTCAACCAAAACTCAGAGGGGGTACAATATAGCCTTTCGGCTCAGTTTTTCAGCTAAAACCCAAAAAGTTACCGCTTTATATTTTTACTCAGTTTTTAAAACAAAACTCAAAGTGGTACCCTATGCCATTTGCCCTAAGTTTTTCTTCGAAATCCCAAAGTGATACCCCTTTGCATTTTTTTTCCAGTTTTTCATCAAAAACCCAGAAGGGTACCCGTTCGCATTTTTACTCAATTTTTCAACCAAAACTCAGAGGGGGTACCCTTTAGCATTTCGACTCAGTTTTTCAGCTAAAACCCAAAGAGGTACCCCTTTACATTTTTACTCAGTTTTTAAACAAAAACTCAAAGGTGGTACCCTTTGCCATTTGCCTTCAGTTTTTCATCAAAATCCCAAAGGGATACCCCTTTGCATTTTTTTCACAGTTTTTCATCAAAAACCCGAAGGGGTACCCGTTCGCATTTTTACTCAATTTCTCAACCAAAACTCAGAGAGGGGACAATTTAGCCTTTGGACTCAGTTTTTCAGCTAAAACCCAAAAAGTTACCCCTTTACATTTTTACTCAGTTTTTAAAACAAAACTCAAAGTGGTACCCTATGCCATTTGCCCTAAGTTTTTCTTCGAAATCCCAAAGTGATACCCCTTTGCATTTTTTTCCCAGTTTTTCATCAAAAACTTAGAAGGGTACCCGTTCGCATTTTTACTCAATTTTTCAACCAAAACTCAGAGGGGGTACCCTTTAGCATTTCGACTCAGTTTTTAAGCTAAAACCCAAAAAGTTACCGCTTTACATTTTTACTCAGTTTTTAAAACAAAACTCAAAGTGGTACCCTATGCCATTTTCCCTAAGTTTTTCTTCGAAATCCCAATGGGTTACCCATTTGTATTTTTTTTGTCAATTTTTCATCAAAAACCCAGAAGGGTACCCGTTCGCATTTTTACTCAATTTTTCAACCACAACTCAGAAGGGGTAACCTTTAGCATTTCGACTCAGTTTTTCAGCTAAAACCCAAAGACGTACCCCTTTACATTTTTACTCAGTTTTTAAACCAAAACTCAAAGGTGGTACCCTTTGCCATTTGCCTTTAGTTTTTCATCAAAATCCCAAAGGGATACCCCTTTGCATTTTTTTCACAGTTTTTCATCAAAAACCCAAAGGGGTACCCGTTCGCATTTTTACTCAATTTCTCAACCAAAACTCAGAGGGGGTACAATATAGCCTTTCGGCTCAGTTTTTCAGCTAAAACCCAAAAAGTTACCGCTTTACATTTTTACTCAGTTTTTAAAACAAAACTCAAAGTGGTACCCTATGCCATTTGCCCTAAGTTTTTCTTCGAAATCCCAAAGTGATATCCCATTGCATTTTTTTCCCAGTTTTTCATCAAAAACCCAGAAGGGTACCCGTTCGCATTTTTACTCAATTTTTCAACCAAAACTCAGAGGGGGTACCCTTTAGCATTTCGACTCAGTTTTTCAGCTAAAACCCAAAGAGGTACCCCTTTACATTTTTACTCAGTTTTTAAACAAAAACTCAAAGGTGGTACCCTTTGCCATTTGCCTTCTGTTTTTCATCAAAATCCCAAAGGGATACCCTTTTACATTTTTTTCACAGTTTTTCATCAAAAACCCAAAGGGGTACCCGTTCGCATTTTTACTCATTTTCTCAACCAAAACTCAGAGGGGGGACAATTTAGCCTTTGGACTCAGTTTTTTAGCTAAAACCCAAAAAGTTACCCCTTTACATTTTTACTCAGTTTTTAAAACAAAACTCAAAGTGGTACCCTATGCCATTTGCCCTAAGTTTTTCTTCAAAATCCCAAAGTGATACCCCTTTGCATATTTTTCCCAGTTTTTCATCAAAAACTTAGAAGGGTACCCGTTCGCATTTTTACTCAATTTTTCAACCAAAACTCAGAGGGGGTACCCTTTAGCATTTCGACTCAGTTTTTAAGCTAAAACCAAAAAAGTTACCGCTTTACATTTTTACTCAGTTTTTAAAACAAAACTCAAAGTGGTACCCTATGCCATTTTCCCTAAGTTTTTCTTCGAAATCCCAATGGGTTACCCCTTTGTATTTTTTTCTCAATTTTTCATCAAAAATCCAGAAGGGTACCCGTTCGAATTTTTACTCAATTTTTCAACCAAAACTCAGAAGGGGTACCCTTTAGCATTTCGACTCAGTTTTTCAGCTAAAACCCAAAGACGTACCCCTTTACATTTTTACTCAGTTTTTAAACCAAAACTCAAAGGTGGTACCCTTTGCCATTTGCCTTCAGTTTTTCATCAAAATCCCAAAGATATACCCCTTTGCATTTTTTTCACAGTTTTTCATCAAAAACCCAAAGGGGTACCCGTTCGCATTTTTACTCAATTTCTCAACCAAAACTCAGAGGGGGTACAATATAGCCTTTCGGCTCAGTTTTTCAGCTAAAACCCAAAAAGTTACCGCTTTATATTTTTACTCAGTTTTTAAAACAAAACTCAAAGTGGTACCCTATGCCATTTGCCCTAAGTTTTTCTTCGAAATCCCAAAGTGATACCCCTTTGCATTTTTTTTCCAGTTTTTCATCAAAAACCCAGAAGGGTACCCGTTCGCATTTTTACTCAATTTTTCAACCAAAACTCAGAGGGGGTACCCTTTAGCATTTCGACTCAGTTTTTCAGCTAAAACCCAAAGAGGTACCCCTTTACATTTTTACTCAGTTTTTAAACAAAAACTCAAAGGTGGTACCCTTTGCCATTTGCCTTCAGTTTTTCATCAAAATCCCAAAGGGATACCCCTTTGCATTTTTTTCACAGTTTTTCATCAAAAACCCGAAGGGGTACCCGTTCGCATTTTTACTCAATTTCTCAACCAAAACTCAGAGAGGGGACAATTTAGCCTTTGGACTCAGTTTTTCAGCTAAAACCCAAAAAGTTACCCCTTTACATTTTTACTCAGTTTTTAAAACAAAACTCAAAGTGGTACCCTATGCCATTTGCCCTAAGTTTTTCTTCGAAATCCCAGAGTGATACCCCTTTGCATTTTTTTCCCAGTTTTTCATCAAAAACTTAGAAGGGTACCCGTTCGCATTTTTACTCAATTTTTCAACCAAAACTCAGAGGGGGGTACCCTTTGCCATTTGCCTTCAGTTTTTCATCAAAATCGCAAAGGGATACCCCTTTGCATTTTTTTCACAGTTTTTCATCAAAAACCCAAAGGGGTACCCGTTCGCATTTTTACTCAATTTCTCAACCAAAACTCAGAGGGGGTACAATATAGCCTTTCGGCTCAGTTTTTCAGCTAAAACCGAAAAAGTTACCGCTTTACATTTTTACTCAGTTTTTAAAATAAAACTCAAAGTGGTACCCTATGCCATTTGCCCTAAGTTTTTCTTCGAAATCCCAAAGTGATACCCCTTTGCATTTTTTTCCCAGTTTTTCATCAAAAACCCAGAAGGGTACCCGTTCGCATTTTTACTCAATTTTTCAACCAAAACTCAGAGGGGGTACCCTTTAGCATTTCGACTCAGTTTTTCAGCTAAAACCCAAAGAGGTACCCCTTTACATTTTTACTCAGTTTTTAAACCAAAACTCAAAGGTGGTACCCTTTGCCATTTGCCTTCAGTTTTTCATCAAAATCGCAAAGGGATACCCCTTTGCATTTTTTTCACAGTTTTTCATCAAAAACCCAAAGGGGTACCCGTTCGCATTTTTACTCAATTTCTCAACAAAAACTCAGAGGGGGTACAATATAGCCTTTCGGCTCAGTTTTTCAGCTAAAACCCAAAAAGTTACCGCTTTATATTTTTACTCAGTTTTTAAAACAAAACTCAAAGTGGTACCCTATGTCATTTGCCCTAAGTTTTTCTTCGAAATCCCAAAGTGATACCCCTTTGTATTTTTTTTCCAGTTTTTCATCAAAAACCCAGAAGGGTACCCGTTCGCATTTTTACTCAATTTTTCAACCAAAACTCAGAGGGGGTACCCTTTAGCATTTCGACTCAGTTTTTCAGCTAAAACCCAAAGAGGTACCCCTTTACATTTTTACTCAGTTTTTAAACAAAAACTCAAAGGTGGTACCCTTTGCCATTTGCCTTCAGTTTTTCATCAAAATCCCAAAGGGATACCCCTTTGCATTTTTTTCACAGTTTTTCATCAAAAACCCGAAGGGGTACCCGTTCGCATTTTTACTCAATTTCTCAACCAAAACTCAGAGAGGGGACAATTTAGCCTTTGGACTCAGTTTTTCAGCTAAAACCCAAAAAGTTACCCCTTTACATTTTTACTCAGTTTTTAAAACAAAACTCAAAGTGGTACCCTATGCCATTTGCCCTAAGTTTTTCTTCGAAATCCCAGAGTGATACCCCTTTGCATTTTTTTCCCAGTTTTTCATCAAAAACTTAGAAGGGTACCCGTTCGCATTTTTACTCAATTTTTCAACCAAAACTCAGAGGGGGTACCCTTTGCCATTTGCCTTCAGTTTTTCATCAAAATCGCAAAGGGATACCCCTTTGCATTTTTTTCACAGTTTTTCATCAAAAACCCAAAGGGGTACCCGTTCGCATTTTTACTCAATTTCTCAACCAAAACTCAGAGGGGGTACAATATAGCCTTTCGGCTCAGTTTTTCAGCTAAAACCGAAAAAGTTACCGCTTTACATTTTTACTCAGTTTTTAAAATAAAACTCAAAGTGGTACCCTATGCCATTTGCCCTAAGTTTTTCTTCGAAATCCCAAAGTGATACCCCTTTGCATTTTTTTCCCAGTTTTTCATCAAAAACCCAGAAGGGTACCCGTTCGCATTTTTACTCAATTTTTCAACCAAAACTCAGAGGGGGTACCCTTTAGCATTTCGACTCAGTTTTTCAGCTAAAACCCAAAGAGGTACCCCTTTACATTTTTACTCAGTTTTTAAACCAAAACTCAAAGGTGGTACCCTTTGCCATTTGCCTTCAGTTTTTCATCAAAATCGCAAAGGGATACCCCTTTGCATTTTTTTCACAGTTTTTCATCAAAAACCCAAAGGGGTACCCGTTCGCATTTTTACTCAATTTCTCAACAAAAACTCAGAGGGGGTACAATATAGCCTTTCGGCTCAGTTTTTCAGCTAAAACCCAAAAAGTTACCGCTTTATATTTTTACTCAGTTTTTAAAACAAAACTCAAAGTGGTACCCTATGTCATTTGCCCTAAGTTTTTCTTCGAAATCCCAAAGTGATACCCCTTTGTATTTTTTTTCCAGTTTTTCATCAAAAACCCAGAAGGGTACCCGTTCGCATTTTTACTCAATTTTTCAACCAAAACTCAGAGGGGGTACCCTTTAGCATTTCGACTCAGTTTTTCAGCTAAAACCCAAAGAGGTACCCCTTTACATTTTTACTCAGTTTTTAAACAAAAACTCAAAGGTGGTACCCTTTGCCATTTGCCTTCAGTTTTTCATCAAAATCCCAAAGGGATACCCCTTTGCATTTTTTTCACAGTTTTTCATCAAAAACCCGAAGGGGTACCCGTTCGCATTTTTACTCAATTTCTCAACCAAAACTCAGAGAGGGGACAATTTAGCCTTTGGACTCAGTTTTTCAGCTAAAACCCAAAAAATTACCCCTTTACATTTTTACTCAGTTTTTAAAACAAAACTCAAAGTGGTACCCTATGCCATTTGCCCTAAGTTTTTCTTCGAAATCCCAAAGTGATACCCCTTTGCATTTTTTTCCCAATTTTCATCAAAAACTTAGAAGGGTACCCGTTCGCATTTTTACTCAATTTTTCAACCAAAACTCAGAGGGGGTACCCTTTGCCATTTGCCTTCAGTTTTTCATCAAAATCGCAAAGGGATACCCCTTTGCATTTTTTTCACAGTTTTTCATCAAAAACCCAAAGGGGTACCCGTTCGCATTTTTACTCAATTTCTCAACCAAAACTCAGAGGGGGTACAATATAGCCTTTCGGCTCAGTTTTTCAGCTAAAACCGAAAAAGTTACCGCTTTACATTTTTACTCAGTTTTTAAAATAAAACTCAAAGTGGTACCCTATGCCATTTGCCCTAAGTTTTTCTTCGAAATCCCAAAGTGATACCCCTTTGCATTTTTTTCCCAGTTTTTCATCAAAAACCCAGAAGGGTACCCGTTCGCATTTTTACTCAATTTTTCAACCAAAACTCAGAGGGGGTACCCTTTAGCATTTCGACTCAGTTTTTCAGCTAAAACCCAAAGAGGTACCCCTTTACATTTTTACTCAGTTTTTAAACCAAAACTCAAAGGTGGTACCCTTTGCCATTTGCCTTCAGTTTTTCATCAAAATCGCAAAGGGATACCCCTTTGCATTTTTTTCACAGTTTTTCATCAAAAACCCAAAGGGGTACCCGTTCGCATTTTTACTCAATTTCTCAACAAAAACTCAGAGGGGGTACAATATAGCCTTTCGGCTCAGTTTTTCAGCTAAAACCGAAAAAGTTACCGCTTTACATTTTTACTCAGTTTTTAAAATAAAACTCAAAGTGGTACCCTATGCCATTTGCCCTAAGTTTTTCTTCGAATTCCCAAAGTGATACCCCTTTGCATTTTTTTCCCAGTTTTTCATCAAAAACCCAGAAGGGTACCCGTTCGCATTTTTACTCAATTTTTCAACCAAAACTCAGAGGGGGTACCCTTTAGCATTTCGACTTAGTTTTTCAGCTAAAACCCAAAGAGGTACCCCTTTACATTTTTACTCAGTTTTTAAACCAAAACTCAAAGGTGGTACCCTTTGCCATTTGCCTTCAGTTTTTCATCAAAATCCCAAAGGGATACCCCTTTGCATTTTTTTCTCAATTCTTCATCAAAAACCCAAAGGGGTACCCATTCGCATTTTTACTCAATTTCTCAACCAAAACTCAGAGGGGGTAATATTTAGCATTTCGGCTCAGTTTTTCAGCTAAAACCCAAAAAGTTACCGCTTTACATTTTTACTCAGTTTTTAAAACAAAACTCAAAGTGGTACCCTATGCCATTTGCCGTAAGTTTTTCTTTGAAATCCCAAAGGGATACCCCTTTGCATTTTTTTCTCAGTTTTTCATCAAAAACCCAGAAGGGTACCCGTTCGCATTTTTACTCAATTATTCAACCAAAACTCAGAGGGGGTACCCTTTAGCATTTCGACTCAGTTTTTCAGCTAAACCCCAAAGAGGTACCCCTTTACATTTTTACTCAGTTTTTAAACCAAAACTCAAAGGTGGTACCCTTTGCCATTTGCCTTCAGTTTTTCATCAAAATCCCAAAGGGATACCCCTTTGCATTTTTTTCACAGTTTTTCATCAAAAACCCAAAGGGGTACCCATTCGCATTTTTACTCAATTTCTCAACCAAAACTCAGAGGGGGGACAATTTAGCCTTTCGACTCAGTTTTTCAGCTAAAACCCAAAAAGTTACCGCTTTACATTTTTACTCAGTTTTTAAAACAAAACTCAAAGTGGTACCCTATGCCATTTGCCCTAAGTTTTTCTTCGAAATCCCAAAGTGATACCCCTTTGCATTTTTTCCCAGTTTTTCATCAAAAACCCAGAAGGGTACCCGTTTGCATTTTTACTCAATTTTTCAACCAAAACTCAGAGGGGGTACCCTTTAGCATTTCGACTCAGTTTTTAAGCTAAAACCCAAAAAGTTACCGCTTTACATTTTTACTCAGTTTTTAAAACAAAACTCGAAGTGGACCCTATGCCATTTTCCCTAAGTTTTTCTTCGAAATCCCAATGGGTTACCCCTTTGTATTTTTTTCTCAATTTTTCATCAAAAACCCAAAAGGGTACCCGTTCGAATTTTTACTCAATTTTTCAACCAAAACTCAGAAGGGGTACCCTTTAGCATTTCGACTCAGTTTTTCAGCTAAAACCCAAAGACGTACCCCTTTACATTTTTACTCAGTTTTTAAACCAAAACTCAAAGGTGGTACCCTTTGCCATTTGCCTTCAGTTTTTCATCAAAATCCCAAAGGGATACCCTTTGCATTTTTTTCACAGTTTTTCATCAAAAACCCAAAGGGGTACCCGTTCGCATTTTTACTCAATTTCTCAACCAAAACTCAGAGGGGGTATAATATAGCCTTTCGGCTCAGTTTTTCAGCTAAAACCCAAAAAGTTACCGCTTTACATTTTTACTCAGTTTTTAAAAAAAACTCAAAGTGGTACCCTATGCCATTTGCCCTAAGATTTTCTTCGAAATCCCAAAGTGATACCCCTTTGCATTTTTTCCCAGTTTTTCATCAAAAACCCAGAAGGGTACCCGTTCGCATTTTTACTCAATTTTTCAACCAAAACTCAGAGGGGGTACCCTTTAGCATTTCGACTCAGTTTTTATGCTAAAACCCAAAGACGTACCCCTTTATATTTGTACTCAGTTTTTAAACCAAAACTCAAAGGTGGTACCCTTTGCCATTTGCCTTCAGTTTTTCATCAAAATCCCAAAGGGATACCCCTTTGCATTTTTTTCACAGTTTTTCATCAAAAACCCAAAGGGGTACCCTTTCGCATTTTTAGTCAATTTCTCAACCAAAACTCAGAGGGGGTACAATATAGCCTTTCGGCTCAGTTTTTCAGCTAAAACCCAAAAAGTTACCGCTTTACATTTTTACTCAGTTTTTAAAACAAAACTCAAAGTGGTACCCTATGCCATTTGCCCTAAGTTTTTCTTCGAAATCCCAAAGTGATACCCCTTTGCATTTTTTTCCCAGTTTTTCATCAAAAACCCAGAAGGGTACCCGTTCGCATTTTTACTCAATTTTTCAACAAAAACTCGTAGGGGGTACCCTTTAGCATTTCGACTCAGTTTTTCAGCTAAAACCCAAAGAGGTACCCCTTTACATTTTTACTCATTTTTTAAACAAAAACTCAAAGGTGGTACCCTTTGCCATTTGCCTTCAGTTTTTCATCAAAATCCCAAAGGGATACCCCTTTGCATTTTTTTCACAGTTTTTCATCAAAAACCCAAAGGGGTACCCGTTCGCATTTTTACTCAATTTCCCAACCAAAACTCAGAGGGGGTACAATTTAGCCTTTGGACTCAGTTTTTCAGCTAAAACCCAAAAAGTTACCGCTTTACATTTTTACTCAGTTTTTAAAACAAAACTCAAAGTGGTACCCTATGCCATTTGCCCTAAGTTTTTCTTCGAAATCCCAAAGTGATACCCCTTTGCATTTTTTTCCCAGTTTTTCATCAAAAACCCAGAAGGGTACCCGTTCGCATTTTTACTCAATTTTTCAACAAAAACTCGTAGGGGGTACCCTTTAGCATTTCGACTCAGTTTTTCAGCTAAAACCCAAAGAGGTACCCCTTTACATTTGTACTCAGTTTTTAAACCAAAACTCAAAGGTGGTACCCTTTGCCATTTGCCTTCAGTTTTTCATCAAAATCCCAAAGGGATACCCCTTTGCATTTTTTTCACAGTTTTTCATCAAAAACCCAAAGGGGTACCCTTTCGCATTTTTAGTCAATTTCTCAACCAAAACTCAGAGGGGGTACAATATAGCCTTTCGGCTCAGTTTTTCAGCTAAAACCCAAAAAGTTACCGCTTTACATTTTTACTCAGTTTTTAAAACAAAACTCAAAGTGGTACCCTATGCCATTTGCCCTAAGTTTTTCTTCGAAATCCCAAAGTGATACCCCTTTGCATTTTTTTCCCAGTTTTTCATCAAAAACCCAGAAGGGTACCCGTTCGCATTTTTACTCAATTTTTCAACAAAAACTCGTAGGGGGTACCCTTTAGCATTTCGACTCAGTTTTTCAGTTAAAACCCAAAGAGGTACCCCTTTACATTTTTACTCATTTTTTAAACAAAAACTCAAAGGTGGTACCCTTTGCCATTTGCCTTCAGTTTTTCATCAAAATCCCAAAGGGATACCCCTTTGCATTTTTTTCACAGTTTTTCATCAAAAACCCAAAGGGGTACCCGTTCGCATTTTTACTCAATTTCCCAACCAAAACTCAGAGGGGGTACAATTTAGCCTTTGGACTCAGTTTTTCAGCTAAAACCCAAAAAGTTACCCCTTTACATTTTTACTCAGTTTTTAAAACAAAACTCAAAGTGGTACCCTATGCCATTTGCCCTAAGTTTTTCTTCGAAATCCCAAAGTGATATTCCTTTGCATTTTTTCCCAGTTTTTCATCAAAAACTTAGAAGGGTACCCGTTCGCATTTTTACTCAATTTTCAACCAAAACTCAGAGGGGGTACCCTTTAGCATTTCGACTCAGTTTTTAAGCTAAAACCCAAAAAGTTACCGCTTTACATTTTTACTCAGTTTTTAAACAAAAACTCAAAGGTGGTACCCTTTGCCATTTGCCTTCAGTTTTTCATCAAAATCCTAAAGGGATACCCCTTTGCATTTTTTTCACAGTTTTTCATCAAAAACCCAAAGGGGTACCCTTTCGCATTTTTAATCAATTTCTCAACCAAAACTCAGAGAGGGGACAATTTAGCCTTTGGACTCAGTTTTTCAGCTAAAACCCAAAAAGTTACCCCTTTACATTTTTACTCAGTTTTTAAAACAAAACTCAAAGTGGTACCCTATGCCATTTGCCCTAAGTTTTTCTTCGAAATCCCAAAGTGATATTCCTTTGCATTTTTTCCCAGTTTTTCATCAAAAACTTAGAAGGGTACCCGTTCGCATTTTTACTCAATTTTTCAACCAAAACTCAGAGGGGGTACCCTTTAGCATTTCGACTCAGTTTTTAAGCTAAAACCCAAAAAGTTACCGCTTTACATTTTTACTCAGTTTTTAAAACAAAACTCAAAGTGGTACCCTATGCCATTTTCCCTAAGTTTTTCTTCGAAATCCCAATGGGTTACCCCTTTGTATTTTTTTCTCAATTTTTCATCAAAAACCCAAAAGGGTACCCGTTCGAATTTTTACTCAATTTTTCAACCAAAACTCAGAAGGGGTACCCTTTAGCATTTCGACTCAGTTTTACAGCTAAAACCCAAAGAGGTACCCTTTTACATTTTTACTCAGTTTTTAAACCAAAACTCAAAGGTGGTACCCTTTGCCATTTGCTTTCAGTTTTTCATCAAAATCCCAAAGGGATTCCCCTTTGCATTTTTTTCACAGTTTTTCATCAAAAACCCAAAGGGGTACCCGTTCGCATTTTTACTCAATTTCTCAACCAAAACTCAGAGGGGGTACAATATAGCCTTTCGGCTCATTTTTTCAGCTAAAACCCAAAAAGTTACCGCTTTACATTTTTACTCAGTTTTTAAAAGAAAACTCAAAGTGGTACCCTATGCCAATTGCCCTAAGTTTTTCTTCGAAATCCCAAAGTGATACCCCTTTGCATTTTTTTCCCAGTTTTTCATCAAAAACCCAGAAGGGTACCCGTTCGCATTTTTACTCAATTTTTCAACCAAAACTCAGAGGGGGTACCCTTTAGCATTTCGACTCAGTTTTTATGCTAAAACCCAAAGACGTACCCCTTTACATTTTTACTCAGTTTTTAAACCAAAACTCAAAGGTGGTACCCTTTGCCATTTGCCTTCAG
Organism: Excoecaria agallocha; assembly: GCA_037975025.1. NCBI lineage: Eukaryota > Viridiplantae > Streptophyta > Magnoliopsida > Malpighiales > Euphorbiaceae > Excoecaria > Excoecaria agallocha. The sequence continues at coordinate 1,297,532 of JBBPFJ010000019.1, read as the reverse complement.
TTTTTCATCAAAATCCCAAAGGGATACCCCTTTGCATTTTTTTCACAGTTTTTCATCAAAAACCCAAAGGGGTACCCTTTCGCATTTTTAGTCAATTTCTCAACCAAAACTCAGAGGGGGTACAATATAGCCTTTCGGCTCAGTTTTTCAGCTAAAACCCAAAAAGTTACCGCTTTACATTTTTACTCAGTTTTTAAAACAAAACTCAAAGTGGTACCCTATGCCATTTGCCCTAAGTTTTTCTTCGAAATCCCAAAGTGATACCCCTTTGCATTTTTTTCCCAGTTTTTCATCAAAAACCCAGAAGGGTACCCGTTCGCATTTTTACTCAATTTTTCAACCAAAACTCGTAGGGGGTACCCTTTAGCATTTCGACTCAGTTTTTCAGCTAAAACCCAAAGAGGTACCCCTTTACATTTTTACTCATTTTTTAAACAAAAACTCAAAGGTGGTACCCTTTGCCATTTGCCTTCAGTTTTTCATCAAAATCCTAAAGGGATACCCCTTTGCATTTTTTTCACAGTTTTTCATCAAAAACCCAAAGGGGTACCCGTTCGCATTTTTAATCAATTTCTCAACCAAAACTCAGAGAGGGGACAATTTAGCCTTTGGACTCAGTTTTTCAGCTAAAACCCAAAAAGTTACCCCTTTACATTTTTACTCAGTTTTTAAAACAAAACTCAAAGTGGTACCCTATGCCATTTGCCCTAAGTTTTTCTTCGAAATCCCAAAGTGATATTCCTTTGCATTTTTTCCCAGTTTTTCATCAAAAACTTAGAAGGGTACCCGTTCGCATTTTTACTCAATTTTTCAACCAAAACTCAGAGGGGGTACCCTTTAGCATTTCGACTCAGTTTTTAAGCTAAAACCCAAAAAGTTACCGCTTTACATTTTTACTCAGTTTTTAAAACAAAACTCAAAGTGGTACCCTATGCCATTTTCCCTAAGTTTTTCTTTGAAATCCCAATGGGTTACCCCTTTGTATTTTTTTCTCAATTTTTCATCAAAAACCCAAAAGGGTACCCGTTCGAATTTTTACTCAATTTTTCAACCAAAACTCAGAAGGGGTACCCTTTAGCATTTCGACTCAGTTTTTCAGCTAAAACCCAAAGAGGTACCCTTTTACATTTTTACTCAGTTTTTAAACCAAAACTCAAAGGTGGTACCCTTTGCCATTTGCTTTCAGTTTTTCATCAAAATCCCAAAGGGATACCCCTTTGCATTTTTTTCACAGTTTTTCATCAAAAACCCAAAGGGGTACCCGTTCGCATTTTTACTCAATTTCTCAACCAAAACTCAGAGGGGGTACAATATAGCCTTTCGGCTCATTTTTTCAGCTAAAACCCAAAAAGTTACCGCTTTACATTTTTACTCAGTTTTTAAAAGAAAACTCAAAGTGGTACCCTATGCCAATTGCCCTAAGTTTTTCTTCGAAATCCCAAAGTGATACCCCTTTGCATTTTTTTCCCAGTTTTTCATCAAAAACCCAGAAGGGTACCCGTTCGCATTTTTACTCAATTTTTCAACCAAAACTCAGAGGGGGTACCCTTTAGCATTTCGACTCAGTTTTTATGCTAAAACCCAAAGACGTACCCCTTTACATTTGTACTCAGTTTTTAAACCAAAACTCAAAGGTGGTACCCTTTGCCATTTGCCTTCAGTTTTTCATCAAAATCCCAAAGGGATACCCCTTTGCATTTTTTTCACAGTTTTTCATCAAAAACCCAAAGGGGTACCCTTTCGCATTTTTAGTCAATTTCTCAACCAAAACTCAGAGGGGGTACAATATAGCCTTTCGGCTCAGTTTTTCAGCTAAAACCCAAAAAGTTACCGCTTTACATTTTTACTCAGTTTTTAAAACAAAACTCAAAGTGGTACCCTATGCCATTTGCCCTAAGTTTTTCTTCGAAATCCCAAAGTGATACCCCTTTGCATTTTTTTCCCAGTTTTTCATCAAAAACCCAGAAGGGTACCCGTTCGCATTTTTACTCAATTTTTCAACCAAAACTCGTAGGGGGTACCCTTTAGCATTTCGACTCAGTTTTTCAGCTAAAACCCAAAGAGGTACCCCTTTACATTTTTACTCATTTTTTAAAAAAAAACTCAAAGGTGGTACCCTTTGCCATTTGCCTTCAGTTTTTCATCAAAATCCTAAAGGGATACCCCTTTGCATTTTTTTCACAGTTTTTCATCAAAAACCCAAAGGGGTACCCGTTCGCATTTTTAATCAATTTCTCAACCAAAACTCAGAGAGGGGACAATTTAGCCTTTGGACTCAGTTTTTCAGCTAAAACCCAAAAAGTTACCCCTTTACATTTTTACTCAGTTTTTAAAACAAAACTCAAAGTGGTACCCTATGCCATTTGCCCTAAGTTTTTCTTCGAAATCCCAAAGTGATATTCCTTTGCATTTTTTCCCAGTTTTTCATTAAAAACTTAGAAGGGTACCCGTTCGCATTTTTACTCAATTTTTCAACCAAAACTCAGAGGGGGTACCCTTTAGCATTTCGACTCAGTTTTTAAGCTAAAACCCAAAAAGTTACCGCTTTACATTTTTACTCAGTTTTTAAAACAAAACTCAAAGTGGTACCCTATGCCATTTTCCCTAAGTTTTTCTTTGAAATCCCAATGGGTTACCCCTTTGTATTTTTTTCTCAATTTTTCATCAAAAACCCAAAAGGGTACCCGTTCGAATTTTTACTCAATTTTTCAACCAAAACTCAGAAGGGGTACCCTTTAGCATTTCGACTCAGTTTTTCAGCTAAAACCCAAAGAGGTACCCTTTTACATTTTTACTCAGTTTTTAAACCAAAACTCAAAGGTGGTACCCTTTGCCATTTGCTTTCAGTTTTTCATCAAAATCCCAAAGGGATACCCCTTTGCATTTTTTTCACAGTTTTTCATCAAAAACCCAAAGGGGTACCCGTTCGCATTTTTACTCAATTTCTCAACCAAAACTCAGAGGGGGTACAATATAGCCTTTCGGCTCATTTTTTCAGCTAAAACCCAAAAAGTTACCGCTTTACATTTTTACTCAGTTTTTAAAAGAAAACTCAAAGTGGTACCCTATGCCAATTGCCCTAAGTTTTTCTTCGAAATCCCAAAGTGATACCCCTTTGCATTTTTTTACCAGTTTTTCATCAAAAACCCAGAAGGGTACCCGTTCGCATTTTTACTCAATTTTTCAACCAAAACTCAGAGGGGGTACCCTTTAGCATTTCGACTCAGTTTTTCAGCTAAAACCCAAAGAGGTACCCCTTTACATTTTTACTAATTTTTTAAACAAAAAACTCAAAGGTGGTACCCTTTGCCATTTGCCTTCAGTTTTTGATCAAAATCCCAAAGGGATACCCCTTTGCATGTTTTTCACAGTTTTTCATCAAAAACCCAAAGGGGTACCCGTTCGCATTTTTACTCAATTTCTCAACCAAAACTCAGAGAGGGGACAATTTAGCCTTTGGACTCAGTTTTTCAGCTAAAACCCAAAAAGTTACCCCTTTACATTTTTACTCAGTTTTTAAAACAAAACTCAAAGTGGTACCCTATGCCATTTGCCCTATGTTTTTCTTCGAAATCCCAAAGTGATACCCCTTTGCATTTTTTTCCCAGTTTTTCATCAAAAACTGCGAAGGGTACCCGTTCGCATTTTTACTCAATTTTTCAACCAAAACTCAGAGGGGGTACCCTTTAGCATTTCGACTCAGTTTTTAAGCTAAAACCCAAAAAGTTACCGCTTTACATTTTTACTCAGTTTTTAAAACAAAACTCAAAGTGGTACCCTATGCCATTTGCCCTAAGATTTTCTTCGAAATCCCAAAGTGATACCCCTTTGCATTTTTTTCCCAGTTTTTCATCAAAAACCCAGAAGGGTACCCGTTCGCATTTTTACTCAATTTTTCAACCAAAACTCAGAGGGGGTACCCTTTAGCATTTCGACTCAGTTTTTCAGCTAAAAGCCAAAGAGGTACCCCTTTACATTTTTACTCATTTTTTAAACAAAAACTCAAAGGTGGTACCCTTTGCCATTTGCCTTCAGTTTTTCATCAAAATCCCAAAGGGATACCCCTTTGCATTTTTTTCACAGTTTTTCATCAAAAACCCAAAGGGGTACCCGTTCGCATTTTTACTCAATTTCTTAACCAAAACTCAGAGGGGGTACAATTTAGCATTTCGGCTCAGTTTTTCAGCTAAAACCCAAAAAGTTACCCCTTTACATTTTTACTCAGTTTTTAAAACAAAACTCAAAGTGGTACCCTATGCCATTTGCCCTAAGTTTTTCTTCGAAATCCCAAAGTGATATTCCTTTGCATTTTTTCCCAGTTTTTCATCAAAAACTTAGAAGGGTACCCGTTCGCATTTTTACTCAATTTTTCAACCAAAACTCAGAGGGGGTACCCTTTAGCATTTCGACTCAGTTTTTAAGCTAAAACCCAAAAAGTTACCGCTTTACATTTTTACTCAGTTTTTAAAACAAAACTCAAAGTGGTACCCTATGCCATTTGCCCTAAATTTTTCTTCGAAATCCCAATGGGTTACCCCTTTGTATTTTTTTCTCAATTTTTCATCAAAAACCCAAAAGGGTACCCGTTCGAATTTTTACTCAATTTTTCAACCAAAACTCAGAAGGGGTACCCTTTAGCATTTCGACTCAGTTTTTCAGCTAAAACCCAAAGACGTACCCCTTTACATTTTTACTCAGTTTTTAAACCAAAACTCAAAGGTGGTACCCTTTTCCATTTGCCTTCAGTTTTTCATCAAAATCCCAAAGGGATACCCCTTTGCATTTTTTTCACAGTTTTTCATCAAAAACCCAAAGGGGTACCCGTTCGCATTTTTACTCAATTTCTCAACCAAAACTCAGAGGGGGTACAATTTAGCCTTTCGGCTCAGTTTTTCAACTAAAACCCAAAAAGTTACCGCTTTACATTTTTACTCAGTTTTTAAAACAAAACTCAAAGTGGTACCCTATGCCATTTGCCCTAAGATTTTCTTCGAAATCCCAAAGTGATACCCCTTTGCATTTTTTTCCCAGTTTTTCATAAAAAACCCAGAAGGGTACCCGTTCGCATTTTTACTCAATTTTTCAACCAAAACTCAGAGGGGGTACCCTTTAGCATTTCGACTCAGTTTTTCAGCTAAAACCCAAAGAGGTACCCCTTTACATTTTTACTAATTTTTTAAACAAAAACTCAAAGGTGGTACCCTTTGCCATTTGCCTTCAGTTTTTGATCAAAATCCCAAAGGGATACCCCTTTGCATGTTTTTCACAGTTTTTCATCAAAAACCCAAAGGGGTACCCGTTCGCATTTTTACTCAATTTCTCAACCAAAACTCAGAGAGGGGACAATTTAGCCTTTGGAATCAGTTTTTCAGCTAAAACCCAAAAAGTTACCCCTTTACATTTTTACTCAGTTTTTAAAACAAAACTCAAAGTGGTACCCTATGCCATTTGCCCTATGTTTTTCTTCGAAATCCCAAAGTGATACCCCTTTGCATTTTTTTCCCAGTTTTTCATCAAAAACTGCGAAGGGTACCCGTTCGCATTTTTACTCAATTTTTCAACCAAAACTCAGAGGGGGTACCCTTTAGCATTTCGACTCAGTTTTTAAGCTAAAACCCAAAAAGTTACCGCTTTACATTTTTACTCAGTTTTTAAAACAAAACTCAAAGTGGTACCCTATGCCATTTGCCCTAAGATTTTCTTCGAAATCCCAAAGTGATACCCCTTTGCATTTTTTTCCCAGTTTTTCATCAAAAACCCAGAAGGGTACCCGTTCGCATTTTTACTCAATTTTTCAACCAAAACTCAGAGGGGGTACCCTTTAGCATTTCGACTCAGTTTTTCAGCTAAAAGCCAAAGAGGTACCCCTTTACATTTTTACTCATTTTTTAAACAAAAACTCAAAGGTGGTACCCTTTGCCATTTGCCTTCAGTTTTTCATCAAAATCCCAAAGGGATACCCCTTTGCATTTTTTTCACAGTTTTTCATCAAAAACCCAAAGGGGTACCCGTTCGCATTTTTACTCAATTTCTTAACCAAAACTCAGAGGGGGTACAATTTAGCATTTCGGCTCAGTTTTTCAGCTAAAACCCAAAAAGTTACCCCTTTACATTTTTACTCAGTTTTTAAAACAAAACTCAAAGTGGTACCCTATGCCATTTGCCCTAAGTTTTTCTTCGAAATCCCAAAGTGATATTCCTTTGCATTTTTTCCCAGTTTTTCATCAAAAACTTAGAAGGGTACCCGTTCGCATTTTTACTCAATTTTTCAACCAAAACTCAGAGGGGGTACCCTTTAGCATTTCGACTCAGTTTTTAAGCTAAAACCCAAAAAGTTACCGCTTTACATTTTTACTCAGTTTTTAAAACAAAACTCAAAGTGGTACCCTATGCCATTTGCCCTAAATTTTTCTTCGAAATCCCAATGGGTTACCCCTTTGTATTTTTTTCTCAATTTTTCATCAAAAACCCAAAAGGGTACCCGTTCGAATTTTTACTCAATTTTTCAACCAAAACTCAGAAGGGGTACCCTTTAGCATTTTGACTCAGTTTTTCAGCTAAAACCCAAAGACGTACCCCTTTACATTTTTACTCAGTTTTTAAACCAAAACTCAAAGGTGGTACCCTTTTCCATTTGCCTTCAGTTTTTCATCAAAATCCCAAAGGGATACCCCTTTGCATTTTTTTCACAGTTTTTCATCAAAAACCCAAAGGGGTACCCGTTCGCATTTTTACTCAATTTCTCAACCAAAACTCAGAGGGGGTACAATTTAGCCTTTCGGCTCAGTTTTTCAACTAAAACCCAAAAAGTTACCGCTTTACATTTTTACTCAGTTTTTAAAACAAAACTCAAAGTGGTACCCTATGCCATTTGCCCTAAGATTTTCTTCGAAATCCCAAAGTGATACCCCTTTGCATTTTTTTCCCAGTTTTTCATAAAAAACCCAGAAGGGTACCCGTTCGCATTTTTACTCAATTTTTCAACCAAAACTCAGAGGGGGTACCCTTTAGCATTTCGACTCAGTTTTTCAGCTAAAAGCCAAAGAGGTACCCCTTTACATTTTTACTCATTTTTTAAACAAAAACTCAAAGGTGGTACCCTTTGCCATTTGCCTTCAGTTTTTCATCAAAATCCCAAAGGGATACCCCTTTGCATTTTTTTCACAGTTTTTCATCAAAAACCGAAAGGGGTACCCGTTCGCATTTTTACTCAATTTCTCAACCAAAACTCAGAGGGGGTACAATTTAGCCTTTCGGCTCAGTTTTTCAGCTAAAACCCAAAAAGTTACCGCTTTACATTTTTACTCAGTTTTTAAAACAAAACTCAAAGTGGTACCCTATGCCATTTGCCCTAAGTTTTTCTTCGAAATCCCAAAGTGATACCCCTTTGCATTTTTTTCCCAGTTTTTCATCAAAAACCCAGAAGGGTACCCGTTCGCATTTTTACTCAATTTTTCAACCAAAACTCAGAGGGGGTACCCTTTAGCATTTCGACTCAGTTTTTCAGCTAAAAGCCAAAGAGGTACCCCTTTACATTTTTACTCATTTTTTAAACAAAAACTCAAAGGTGGTACCCTTTGCCATTTGCCTTCAGTTTTTCATCAAAATCCCAAAGGGATACCCCTTTGCATTTTTTTCACAGTTTTTCATCAAAAACCGAAAGGGGTACCCGTTCGCATTTTTACTCAATTTCTTAACCAAAACTCAGAGGGGGTACAATTTAGCATTTCGGCTCAGTTTTTCAGCTAAAACCCAAAAAGTTACCCCTTTACATTTTTACTCAGTTTTTAAAACAAAACTCAAAGTGGTACCCTATGCCATTTGCCCTAAGTTTTTCTTCGAAATCCCAAAGTGATATTCCTTTGCATTTTTTCCCAGTTTTTCATCAAAAACTTAGAAGGGTACCCGTTCGCATTTTTACTCAATTTTTCAACCAAAACTCAGAGGGGGTACCCTTTAGCATTTCGACTCAGTTTTTCAGCTAAAACCCAAAAAGTTACCGCTTTACATTTTTACTCAGTTTTTAAAACAAAACTCAAAGTGGTACCCTATGCCATTTTCCCTAAGTTTTTCTTCGAAATCCCAATGGGTTACCCCTTTGTATTTTTTTCTCAATTTTTCATCAAAAACCCAAAAGGGTACCCGTTTGAATTTTTACTCAATTTTTCAACCAAAACTCAGAAGGGGTACCCTTTAGCATTTCGACTCAGTTTTTCAGCTAAAACCCAAAGACGTACCCCTTTACATTTTTACTCAGTTTTTAAACCAAAACTCAAAGGTGGTACCCTTTGCCATTTGCCTTCAGTTTTTCATCAAAATCCCAAAGGGATACCCCTTTGCATTTTTTTCACAGTTTTTCATCAAAAACCCAAAGGGGTACCCGTTCGCATTTTTACTCAATTTCTCAACCAAAACTCAGAGGGGGTACAATATAGCCTTTCGGCTCAGTTTTTCAGCTAAAACCCAAAAAGTTACCGCTTTACATTTTTACTCAGTTTTTAAAACAAAACTCAAAGTGGTACCCTATGCCATTTGCCCTAAGTTTTTCTTCGAAATCCCAAAGTGATACCCCTTTGCATTTTTTTCCCAGTTTTTCATCAAAAACCCAGAAGGGTACCCGTTCGCATTTTTACTCAATTTTTCAACCAAAACTCAGAGGGGGTACCCTTTAGCATTTCGACTCAGTTTTTCAGCTAAAAGCCAAAGAGGTACCCCTTTACATTTTTACTCATTTTTTAAACAAAAACTCAAAGGTGGTACCATTTGCCATTTGCCTTCAGTTTTTCATCAAAATCCCAAAGGGATACCCCTTTGCATGTTTTTCACAGTTTTTCATCAAAAACCCAAAGGGGTACCCGTTCGCATTTTTACTCAATTTCTCAACCAAAACTCAGAGAGGGGACAATTTAGCCTTTGGACTCAGTTTTTCAGCTAAAACCCAAAAAGTTACCCCTTTACATTTTTACTCAGTTTTTAAAACAAAACTCAAAGTGGTACCCTATGCCATTTGCCCTAAGTTTTTCTTCGAAATCCCAAAGTGATACCCCTTTGCATTTTTTTCCCAGTTTTTCATCAAAAACTGCGAAGGGTACCCGTTCGCATTTTTACTCAATTTTTCAACCAAAACTCAGAGGGGGTACCCTTTAGCATTTCGACTCAGTTTTTAAGCTAAAACCTAAAAAGTTACCGCTTTACATTTTTACTCAGTTTTTAAAACAAAACTCAAAGTGGTACCCTATGCCATTTGCCCTAAGATTTTCTTCGAAATCCCAAAGTGATACCCCTTTGCATTTTTTTCCCAGTTTTTCATCAAAAACCCAGAAGGGTACCCGTTCGCATTTTTACTCAATTTTTCAACCAAAACTCAGAGGGGGTACCCTTTAGCATTTCGACTCAGTTTTTCAGCTAAAAGCCAAAGAGGTACCCCTTTACATTTTTACTCATTTTTAAAAAAAAACTCAAAGGTGGTACCCTTTGCCATTTGCCTTCAGTTTTTCATCAAAATCCCAAAGGGATACCCCTTTGCATTTTTTTTCACAGTTTTTCATCAAAAACCCAAAGGGGTACCCGTTCGCATTTTTACTCAATTTCTCAACCAAAACTCAGAGGGGGTACAATTTAGCATTTCGGCTCAGTTTTTCAGCTAAAACCCCAAAAGTTACCCCTTTACATTTTTACTCAGTTTTTAAAACAAAACTCAAAGTGGTACCCTATGCCATTTGCCCTAAGTTTTTCTTCGAAATCCCAAAGTGATATTCCTTTGCATTTTTTCCCAGTTTTTCATCAAAAACTTAGAAGGGTACCCGTTCGCATTTTTACTCAATTTTTCAACCAAAACTCAGAGGGGGTACCCTTTAGCATTTCGACTCAGTTTTTAAGCTAAAACCCAAAAAGTTACCGCTTTACATTTTTACTCAGTTTTTAAAACAAAACTCAAAGTGGTACCCTATGCCATTTTCCCTAAATTTTTCTTCGAAATCCCAATGGGCCTTTGTATTTTTTTCCCAGTTTTTCATAAAAAACCCAGAAGGGTACCCGTTCGCATTTTTACTCAATTTTTCAACCAAAACTCAGAGGGGGTACCCTTTAGCATTTCGACTCAGTTTTTCAGCTAAAAGCCAAAGAGGTACCCCTTTACATTTTTACTCATTTTTTAAACAAAAACTCAAAGGTGGTACCTTTTGCCATTTGCCTTCAGTTTTTCATCAAAATCCCAAAGGGATACCCCTTTGCATTTTTTTCACAGTTTTTCATCAAAAACCGAAAGGGGTACCCGTTCGCATTTTTACTCAATTTCTCAACCAAAACTCAGAGGGGGTACAATTTAGCCTTTCGGCTCAGTTTTTCAGCTAAAACCCAAAAAGTTACCGCTTTACATTTTTACTCAGTTTTTAAAACAAAACTCAAAGTGGTACCCTATGCCATTTGCCCTAAGTTTTTCTTCGAAATCCCAAAGTGATACCCCTTTGCATTTTTTTCCCAGTTTTTCATCAAAAACCCAGAAGGGTACCCGTTCGCATTTTTACTCAATTTTTCAACCAAAACTCAGAGGGGGTACCCTTTAGCATTTCGACTCAGTTTTTCAGCTAAAAGCCAAAGAGGTACCCCTTTACATTTTTACTCATTTTTTAAACAAAAACTCAAAGGTGGTACCCTTTGCCATTTGCCTTCAGTTTTTCATCAAAATCCCAAAGGGATACCCCTTTGCATTTTTTTCACAGTTTTTCATCAAAAACCGAAAGGGGTACCCGTTCGCATTTTTACTCAATTTCTTAACCAAAACTCAGAGGGGGTACAATTTAGCATTTCGGCTCAGTTTTTCAGCTAAAACCCAAAAAGTTACCCCTTTACATTTTTACTCAGTTTTTAAAACAAAACTCAAAGTGGTACCCTATGCCATTTGCCCTAAGTTTTTCTTCGAAATCCCAAAGTGATATTCCTTTGCATTTTTTCCCAGTTTTTCATCAAAAACTTAGAAGGGTACCCGTTCGCATTTTTACTCAATTTTTCAACCAAAACTCAGAGGGGGTACCCTTTAGCATTTCGACTCAGTTTTTCAGCTAAAACCCAAAAAGTTACCGCTTTACATTTTTACTCAGTTTTTAAAACAAAACTCAAAGTGGTACCCTATGCCATTTTCCCTAAGTTTTTCTTCGAAATCCCAATGGGTTACCCCTTTGTATTTTTTTCTCAATTTTTCATCAAAAACCCAAAAGGGTACCCGTTTGAATTTTTACTCAATTTTTCAACCAAAACTCAGAAGGGGTACCCTTTAGCATTTCGACTCAGTTTTTCAGCTAAAACCCAAAGACGTACCCCTTTACATTTTTACTCAGTTTTTAAACCAAAACTCAAAGGTGGTACCCTTTGCCATTTGCCTTCAGTTTTTCATCAAAATCCCAAAGGGATACCCCTTTGCATTTTTTTCACAGTTTTTCATCAAAAACCCAAAGGGGTACCCGTTCGCATTTTTACTCAATTTCTCAACCAAAACTCAGAGGGGGTACAATATAGCCTTTCGGCTCAGTTTTTCAGCTAAAACCCAAAAAGTTACCGCTTTACATTTTTACTCAGTTTTTAAAACAAAACTCAAAGTGGTACCCTATGCCATTTGCCCTAAGTTTTTCTTCGAAATCCCAAAGTGATACCCCTTTGCATTTTTTTCCCAGTTTTTCATCAAAAACCCAGAAGGGTACCCGTTCGCATTTTTACTCAATTTTTCAACCAAAACTCAGAGGGGGTACCCTTTAGCATTTCGACTCAGTTTTTCAGCTAAAAGCCAAAGAGGTACCCCTTTACATTTTTACTCATTTTTTAAACAAAAACTCAAAGGTGGTACCATTTGCCATTTGCCTTCAGTTTTTCATCAAAATCCCAAAGGGATACCCCTTTGCATGTTTTTCACAGTTTTTCATCAAAAACCCAAAGGGGTACCCGTTCGCATTTTTACTCAATTTCTCAACCAAAACTCAGAGAGGGGACAATTTAGCCTTTGGACTCAGTTTTTCAGCTAAAACCCAAAAAGTTACCCCTTTACATTTTTACTCAGTTTTTAAAACAAAACTCAAAGTGGTACCCTATGCCATTTGCCCTAAGTTTTTCTTCGAAATCCCAAAGTGATACCCCTTTGCATTTTTTTCCCAGTTTTTCATCAAAAACTGCGAAGGGTACCCGTTCGCATTTTTACTCAATTTTTCAACCAAAACTCAGAGGGGGTACCCTTTAGCATTTCGACTCAGTTTTTAAGCTAAAACCTAAAAAGTTACCGCTTTACATTTTTACTCAGTTTTTAAAACAAAACTCAAAGTGGTACCCTATGCCATTTGCCCTAAGATTTTCTTCGAAATCCCAAAGTGATACCCCTTTGCATTTTTTTCCCAGTTTTTCATCAAAAACCCAGAAGGGTACCCGTTCGCATTTTTACTCAATTTTTCAACCAAAACTCAGAGGGGGTACCCTTTAGCATTTCGACTCAGTTTTTCAGCTAAAAGCCAAAGAGGTACCCCTTTACATTTTTACTCATTTTTAAAAAAAAACTCAAAGGTGGTACCCTTTGCCATTTGCCTTCAGTTTTTCATCAAAATCCCAAAGGGATACCCCTTTGCATTTTTTTTCACAGTTTTTCATCAAAAACCCAAAGGGGTACCCGTTCGCATTTTTACTCAATTTCTCAACCAAAACTCAGAGGGGGTACAATTTAGCATTTCGGCTCAGTTTTTCAGCTAAAACCCCAAAAGTTACCCCTTTACATTTTTACTCAGTTTTTAAAACAAAACTCAAAGTGGTACCCTATGCCATTTGCCCTAAGTTTTTCTTCGAAATCCCAAACTGATATTCCTTTGCATTTTTTCCCAGTTTTTCATCAAAAACTTAGAAGGGTACCCGTTCGCATTTTTACTCAATTTTTCAACCAAAACTCAGAGGGGGTACCCTTTAGCATTTCGACTCAGTTTTTAAGCTAAAACCCAAAAAGTTACCGCTTTACATTTTTACTCAGTTTTTAAAACAAAACTCAAAGTGGTACCCTATGCCATTTTCCCTAAATTTTTCTTCGAAATCCCAATGGGCCTTTGTATTTTTTTCTCAATTTTTCATCAAAAACCCAAAAGGGTACCCGTTCGAATTTTTACTCAATTTTTCAACCAAAACTCAGAAGGGGTACCCTTTAGCATTTCGACTCAGTTTTTCAGCTAAAACCCAAAGACGTACCCCTTTACATTTTTACTCAGTTTTTAAACCAAAACTCAAAGGTGGTACCCTTTTCCATTTGCCTTCAGTTTTTCATCAAAATCCCAAAGGGATACCCCTTTGCATTTTTTTCACAGTTTTTCATCAAAACCCAAAGGGGTACCCGTTCGCATTTTTACTCAATTTCTCAACCAAAACTCAGAGGGGGTACAATATAGCCTTTCGGCTCAGTTTTTCAACTAAAACCCAAAAAGTTACCGCTTTACATTTTTACTCAGTTTTTAAAACAAAACTCAAAGTGGTACCCTATGCCATTTGCCCTAAGATTTTCTTCGAAATCCCAAAGTGATACCCCTTTGCATTTTTTCCCAGTTTTTCATAAAAAACCCAGAAGGGTACCCGTTCGCATTTTTACTCAATTTTTCAACCAAAACTCAGAGGGGGTACAATTTAGCATTTCGGCTCAGTTTTTCAGCTAAAACCCAAAAAGTTACCCCTTTACATTTTTACTCAGTTTTTAAAACAAAACTCAAAGTGGTACCCTATGCCATTTGCCCTAAGTTTTTCTTCAAAATCCCAAAGTGATATTCCTTTGCATTTTTTCCCAGTTTTTCATCAAAAACTTAGAAGGGTACCCGTTCGCATTTTTACTCAATTTTTCAACTAAAACTCAGAGGGGGTACCCTTTAGCATTTCGACTCAGTTTTTAAGCTAAAACCCAAAAAGTTACTTCTTTACATTTTTACTCAGTTTTTAAAACAAAACTCAAAGTGGTACCCTATGCCATTTTCCCTAAATTTTTCTTCGAAATCCCAATGGGTTACCCCTTTGAATTTTTTTCTCAATTTTTCATCAAAAACCCAAAAGGGTACCCGTTCGAATTTTTACTCAATTTTTCAACCAAAACTCAGAAGGGGTACCCTTTAGCATTTCGACTCAGTTTTTCAGCTAAAACCCAAAGACGTACCCCTTTACATTTTTACTCAGTTTTTAAACCAAAACTCAAAGGTGGTACCCTTTGCCATTTGCCTTCAGTTTTTCATCAAAATCCCAAAGGGATACCCCTTTGCATTTTTTTCACAGTTTTTCATCAAAAACCCAAAGGGGTACCCGTTCACATTTTTACTCAATTTCTTAACCAAAACTCAGAGGGGGTACAATATAGCCTTTCGGCTCAGTTTTTCAGCTAAAACCCAAAAAGTTACCGCTTTACATTTTTACTCAGTTTTTAAAACAAAACTCAAAGTGGTACCCTATGCCATTTGCCCTAAGATTTTCTTCGAAATCCCAAAGTGATACCCCTTTGCATTTTTTTCCCAGTTTTTCACCAAAAACCCAGAAGGGTACCCGTTCGCATTTTTACTCAATTTTTCAACCAAAACTCAGAGGGGGTACCCTTTAGCATTTCGACTCAGTTTTTCAGCTAAAACCCAAAGAGGTACCCCTTTACATTTTTACTCAGTTTTTAAACAAAAACTCAAAGGTGGTACCCTTGTCCATTTGCCTTCAGTTTTTCATCAAAATCCCAAAGGGATACCCCTTTGCATTTTTTTCACAGTTTTTCATCAAAAACCGAAAGGGGTACCCGTTCGCATTTTTACTCAATTTCTCAACCAAAACTCAGAGGGGGTACAATATAGCCTTTCGGCTCAGTTTTTCAGCTAAAACCCAAAAAGTTACCGCTTTACATTTTTACTCAGTTTTTAAAACAAAACTCAAAGTGGTACCCTATGTCATTTGCCGTAAGATTTTCTTCGAAATCCCAAAGTGATACCCCTTTGCATTTTTTTCCCAGTTTTTCACCAAAAACTGCGAAGGGTACCCGTTCGCATTTTTACTCAATTTTTCAACCAAAACTCAGAGGGGGTACCCTTTAGCATTTCGACTCAGTTTTTAAGCTAAAACCCAAAGAGGTACCCCTTTACATTTTTACTCAGTTTTTAAAACAAAACTCAAAGGTGGTACCCTTTGCCATTTTCCCTAAATTTTTCTTCGAAATCCCAATGGGTTACCCCTTTGTATTTTTTTCTCAATTTTTCATCAAAAACCCAAAAGGGTACCCGTTCGAATTTTTACTCAATTTTTCAACCAAAACTCAGAAGGGGTACCCTTTAGCATTTCGACTCAGTTTTTCAGCTAAAACCCAAAGACGTACCCCTTTACATTTTTACTCAGTTTTTAAACCAAAACTCAAAGGTGGTACCCTTTGCCATTTGCCTTCAGTTTTTCATCAAAATCCCAAAGGGATACCCCTTTGCATTTTTTTCACAGTTTTTCATCAAAAACCCGAAGGGGTACCCGTTCGCATTTTTACTCAATTTCTCAACCAAAACTCAGAGGGGGTACAATATAGCCTTTCGGCTCAGTTTTTCAGCTAAAACCCAAAAAGTTACCGCTTTACATTTTTACTCAGTTTTTAAAACAAAACTCAAAGTGGTACCCTATGCCATTTGCCCTAAGATTTTCTTCGCAATCCCAAAGTGATACCCCTTTGCATTTTTTTCCCAGTTTTTCATCAAAAACCCAGAAGGGTACCCGTCCGCATTTTTACTCAATTTTTCAACCAAAACTCAGAGGGGGTACCCTTTAGCATTTCGACTCAGTTTTTCAGCTAAAAGCCAAAGAGGTACCCCTTTACATTTTTACTCATTTTTTAAACAAAAACTCAAAGGTGGTACCCTTTGCCATTTGCCTTCAGTTTTTCATCAAAATCCCAAAGGGATACCCCTTTGCATTTTTTTCACAGTTTTTCATCAAAAACCCAAAGGGGTACCCGTTCGCATTTTTACTCAATTTCTCAACCAAAACTCAGAGGGGGTACAATTTAGCATTTCGGCTCAGTTTTTCAGCTAAAACCCAAAAAGTTACCCCTTTACATTTTTACTCAGTTTTTAAAACAAAACTCAAAGTGGTACCCTATGCCATTTGCCCTAAGTTTTTCTTCGAAATCCCAAAGTGATATTCCTTTGCATTTTTTCCCAGTTTTTCATAAAAAACTTAGAAGGGTACCCGTTCGCATTTTTACTCAATTTTTCAACTAAAACTCAGAGGGGGTACCCTTTAGCATTTCGACTCAGTTTTTAAGCTAAAACCCAAAAAGTTACTTCTTTACATTTTTACTCAGTTTTTAAAACAAAACTCAAAGTGGTACCCTATGCCATTTTCCCTAAATTTTTCTTCGAAATCCCAATGGGTTACCCCTTTGAATTTTTTTTCTCAATTTTTCATCAAAAACCCAAAAGGGTACCCGTTGAATTTTTACTCAATTTTTCAACCAAAACTCAGAAGGGGTACCCTTTAGCATTTCGACTCAGTTTTTCAGCTAAAACCCAAAGACGTACCCCTTTACATTTTTACTCAGTTTTTAAACCAAAACTCAAAGGTGGTACCCTTTGCCATTTGCCTTCAGTTTTTCATCAAAATCCCAAAGGGATACCCCTTTGCATTTTTTTCACAGTTTTTCATCAAAAACCCAAAGGGGTACCCGTTCGCATTTTTACTCAATTTCTCAACCAAAACTCAGAGGGGGTACAATATAGCCTTTCGGCTCAGTTTTTCAGCTAAAACCCAAAAAGTTACCGCTTTACATTTTTACTCAGTTTTTAAAACAAAACTCAAAGTGGTACCCTATGCCATTTGCCCTAAGATTTTCTTCGAAATCCCAAAGTGATACCCCTTTGCATTTTTTTCCCAGTTTTTCACCAAAAACCCAGAAGGGTACCCGTTCGCATTTTTACTCAATTTTTCAACCAAAACTCAGAGGGGGTACCCTTTAGCATTTCGACTCAGTTTTTCAGCTAAAACCCAAAGAGGTACCCCTTTACATATTTACTCAGTTTTTAAACAAAAACTCAAAGGTGGTACCCTTTGCCATTTGCCTTCAGTTTTTCATCAAAATCCCAAAGGGATACCCCTTTGCATTTTTTTCACAGTTTTTCATCAAAAACCGAAAGGGGTACCCGTTCGCATTTTTACTCAATTTCTCAACCAAAACTCAGAGGGGGTACAATATAGCCTTTCGGCTCAGTTTTTCAGCTAAAACCCAAAAAGTTACCGCTTTACATTTTTACTCAGTTTTTAAAACAAAACTCAAAGTGGTACCCTATGCCATTTGCCCTAAGATTTTCTTCGAAATCCCAAAGTGATACCCCTTTGCATTTTTTTCCCAGTTTTTCACCAAAAACCCAGAAGGGTACCCGTTCGCATTTTTACTCAATTTTTCAACCAAAACTCAGAGGGGGTACCCTTTAGCATTTCGACTCAGTTTTTCAGCTAAAATCCAAAGAGGTACCCCTTTACATTTTTACTCAGTTTTTAAACAAAAACTCAAAGGTGGTACCCTTTGCCATTTTCCCTAAATTTTTCTTCGAAATCCCAATGGGTTACCCCTTTGTATTTTTTTCTCAATTTTTCATCAAAAACCCAAAAGGGTACCCGTTCGAATTTTTACTCAATTTTTCAACCAAAAACTCAGAAGGGGTACCCTTTAGCATTTCGACTCAGTTTTTCAGCTAAAACCCAAAGACGTACCCCTTTACATTTTTACTCAGTTTTTAAACCAAAACTCAAAGGTGGTACCCTTTGCCATTTGCCTTCAGTTTTTCATCAAAATCCCAAAGGGATACCCCTTTGCATTTTTTTCACAGTTTTTCATCAAAAACCCGAAGGGGTACCCGTTCGCATTTTTACTCAATTTCTCAACCAAAACTCAGAGGGGGTACAATATAGCCTTTCGGCTCAGTTTTTCAGCTAAAACCCAAAAAGTTACCGCTTTACATTTTTACTCAGTTTTTAAAACAAAACTCAAAGTGGTACCCTATGCCATTTGCCCTAAGATTTTCTTCGAAATCCCAAAGTGATACCCCTTTGCATTTTTTTCCCAGTTTTTCATCAAAAACCCAGAAGGGTACCCGTTCGCATTTTTACTCAATTTTTCAACCAAAACTCAGAGGGGGTACCCTTTAGCATTTCGACTCAGTTTTTCAGCTAAAAGCCAAAGAGGTACCCCTTTACATTTTTACTCATTTTTTAAACAAAAACTCAAAGGTGGTACCCTTTGCCATTTGCCTTCAGTTTTTCATCAAAATCCCAAAGGGATACCCCTTTGCATTTTTTTCACAGTTTTTCATCAAAAACCCAAAGGGGTACCCGTTCGCATTTTTACTCAATTTCTCAACCAAAACTCAGAGGGGGTACAATTTAGCATTTCGGCTCAGTTTTTCAGCTAAAACCCAAAAAGCTACCCCTTTACATTTTTACTCAGTTTTTAAAACAAAACTCAAAGTGGTACCCTATGCCATTTGCCCTAAGTTTTTCTTCGAAATCCCAAAGTGATATTCCTTTGCATTTTTTCCCAGTTTTTCATCAAAAACTTATAAGGGTACCCGTTCGCATTTTTACTCAATTTTTCAACCAAAACTCAGAGGGGGTACCCTTTAGCATTTCGACTCAGTTTTTAAACTAAAACCCAAAAAGTTACCGCTTTACATTTTTACTCAGTTTTTAAAACAAAACTCAAAGTGGTACCCTATGCCATTTTCCCTAAATTTTTCTTCGAAATCCCAATGGGTTACCCCTTTGTATTTTTTTCTCAATTTTTCATCAAAAACCCAAAAGGGTACCCGTTCGAATTTTTACTCAATTTTTCAACCAAAACTCAGAAGGGGTACCTTTTAGCATTTCGACTCAGTTTTTCAGCTAAAACCCAAAGACGTACCCCTTTACATTTGTACTCAGTTTTTAAACCAAAACTCAAAGGTGGTACCCTTTGCCATTTGCCTTCAGTTTTTCATCAAAATCCCAAAGGGATACCCCTTTGCATTTTTTTCACAGTTTTTCATCAAAAACCCAAAGGGGTACCCGTTCGCATTTTTACTCAATTTCTCAACCAAAACTCAGAGGGGGTACAATATAGCCTTTCGGCTCAGTTTTTCAGCTAAAACCCAAAAAGTTACCGCTTTACATTTTTACTCAGTTTTTAAAACAAAACTCAAAGTGGTACCCTATGCCATTTGCCCTAAGATTTTCTTCGAAATCCCAAAGTGATACCCCTTTGCATTTTTTTCCCAGTTTTTCACCAAAAACCCAGAAGGGTACCCGTTTGCATTTTTACTCAATTTTTCAACCAAAACTCAGAGGGGGTACCCTTTAGCATTTCGACTCAGTTTTTCAGCTAAAACCCAAAGAGGTACCCCTTTACATTTTTACTCAGTTTTTAAACAAAAACTCAAAGGTGGTACCCTTTGCCATTTGCCTTCAGTTTTTCATCAAAATCCCAAAGGGATACCCCTTTGCATTTTTTTCACAGTTTTTCATCAAAAACCGAAAGGGGTACCCGTTCGCATTTTTACTCAATTTCTCAACCAAAACTCAGAGGGGGTACAATATAGCCTTTCGGCTCAGTTTTTCAGCTAAAACCCAAAAAGTTACCGCTTTACATTTTTACTCAGTTTTTAAAACAAAACTCAAAGTGGTACCCTATGCCATTTGCCCTAAGATTTTCTTCGAAATCCCAAAGTGATACCCCTTTGCATTTTTTTCCCAGTTTTTCACCAAAAACCTAGAAGGGTACCTGTTCGCATTTTTACTCAATTTTTCAACCAAAACTCAGAGGGGGTACCCTTTAGCATTTCGACTCAGTTTTTCAGCTAAAACCCAAAGAGGTACCCCTTTACATTTTTACTCAGTTTTTAAACAAAAACTCAAAGGTGGTACCCTTTGCCATTTTCACTAAATTTTTCTTCGAAATCCCAATGGGTTACCCCTTTGTATTTTTTTCTCAATTTTTCATCAAAAACCCAAAAGGGTACCCGTTCGAATTTTTACTCAATTTTTCAACCAAAACTCAGAAGGGGTACCCTTTAGCATTTCGACTCAGTTTTTCAGCTAAAACCCAAAGACGTACCCCTTTACATTTTTACTCAGTTTTTAAACCAAAACTCAAAGGTGGTACCCTTTGCCATTTGCCTTCAGTTTTTCATCAAAATCCCAAAGGGATACCCCTTTGCATTTTTTTCACAGTTTTTCATCAAAAACCCAAAGGGGTACCCGTTCGCATTTTTACTCAATTTCTCAACCAAAACTCAGAGGGGGTACAATATAGCCTTTCGGCTCAGTTTTTCAGCTAAAACCCAAAAAGTTACCGCTTTACATTTTTACTCAGTTTTTAAAACAAAACTCAAAGTGGTACCCTATGCCATTTGCCCTAAGATTTTCTTCGAAATCCCAAAGTGATACCCCTTTGCATTTTTTTCCCAGTTTTTCACCAAAAACCCAGAAGGGTACCCGTTCGCATTTTTACTCAATTTTTCAACCAAAACTCAGAGGGGGTACCCTTTAGCATTTCGACTCAGTTTTTCAGCTAAAACCCAAAGAGGTACCCCTTTACATTTTTACTCAGTTTTTAAACAAAAACTCAAAGGTGGTACCCTTTGCCATTTGCCTTCAGTTTTTCATCAAAATCCCAAAGGGATACCCCTTTGCATTTTTTTCACAGTTTTTCATCAAAAACCCAAAGGGGTACCCGTTCGCATTTTTACTCAATTTCTCAACCAAAACTCAGAGGGGGTACAATTTAGCATTTCGGCTCAGTTTTTCAGCTAAAACCCAAAAAGCTACCCCTTTACATTTTTACTCGGTTTTTAAAACAAAACTCAAAGTGGTACCCTATGCCATTTGCCCTAAGTTTTTCTTCGAAATCCCAAAGTGATATTCCTTTGCATTTTTTCCCAGTTTTTCATCAAAAACTTATAAGGGTACCCGTTCGCATTTTTACTCAATTTTTCAACCAAAACTCAGAGGGGGTACCCTTTAGCATTTCGACTCAGTTTTTAAACTAAAACCCAAAAAGTTACCGCTTTACATTTTTACTCAGTTTTTAAAACAAAACTCAAAGTGGTACCCTATGCCATTTTCCCTAAATTTTTCTTCGAAATCCCAATGGGTTACCCCTTTGTATTTTTTTCTCAATTTTTCATCAAAAACCCAAAAGGGTACCCGTTCGAATTTTTACTCAATTTTTCAACCAAAACTCAGAAGGGGTACCTTTTAGCATTTCGACTCAGTTTTTCAGCTAAAACCCAAAGACGTACCCCTTTACATTTGTACTCAGTTTTTAAACCAAAACTCAAAGGTGGTACCCTTTGCCATTTGCCTTCAGTTTTTCATCAAAATCCCAAAGGGATACCCCTTTGCATTTTTTTCACAGTTTTTCATCAAAAACCCAAAGGGGTACCCGTTCGCATTTTTACTCAATTTCTCAACCAAAACTCAGAGGGGGTACAATATAGCCTTTCGGCTCAGTTTTTCAGCTAAAACCCAAAAAGTTACCGCTTTACATTTTTACTCAGTTTTTAAAACAAAACTCAAAGTGGTACCCTATGCCATTTGCCCTAAGATTTTCTTCGAAATCCCAAAGTGATACCCCTTTGCATTTTTTTCCCAGTTTTTCACCAAAAACCCAGAAGGGTACCCGTTTGCATTTTTACTCAATTTTTCAACCAAAACTCAGAGGGGGTACCCTTTAGCATTTCGACTCAGTTTTTCAGCTAAAACCCAAAGAGGTACCCCTTTACATTTTTACTCAGTTTTTAAAC
This sequence comes from Excoecaria agallocha, assembly GCA_037975025.1. NCBI lineage: Eukaryota > Viridiplantae > Streptophyta > Magnoliopsida > Malpighiales > Euphorbiaceae > Excoecaria > Excoecaria agallocha. The sequence continues at coordinate 1,275,750 of JBBPFJ010000019.1, read as the reverse complement.
AAAAACTCAAAGGTGGTACCCTTTGCCATTTGCCTTCAGTTTTTCATCAAAATCCCAAAGGGATACCCCTTTGCATTTTTTTCACAGTTTTTCATCAAAAACCGAAAGGGGTACCCGTTCGCATTTTTACTCAATTTCTCAACCAAAACTCAGAGGGGGTACAATATAGCCTTTCGGCTCAGTTTTTCAGCTAAAACCCAAAAAGTTACCGCTTTACATTTTTACTCAGTTTTTAAAACAAAACTCAAAGTGGTACCCTATGCCATTTGCCCTAAGATTTTCTTCGAAATCCCAAAGTGATACCCCTTTGCATTTTTTTCCCAGTTTTTCACCAAAAACCTAGAAGGGTACCTGTTCGCATTTTTACTCAATTTTTCAACCAAAACTCAGAGGGGGTACCCTTTAGCATTTCGACTCAGTTTTTCAGCTAAAACCCAAAGAGGTACCCCTTTACATTTTTACTCAGTTTTTAAACAAAAACTCAAAGGTGGTACCCTTTGCCATTTTCACTAAATTTTTCTTCGAAATCCCAATGGGTTACCCCTTTGTATTTTTTTCTCAATTTTTCATCAAAAACCCAAAAGGGTACCCGTTCGAATTTTTACTCAATTTTTCAACCAAAACTCAGAAGGGGTACCCTTTAGCATTTCGACTCAGTTTTTCAGCTAAAACCCAAAGACGTACCCCTTTACATTTTTACTCAGTTTTTAAACCAAAACTCAAAGGTGGTACCCTTTGCCATTTGCCTTCAGTTTTTCATCAAAATCCCAAAGGGATACCCCTTTGCATTTTTTTCACAGTTTTTCATCAAAAACCCAAAGGGGTACCCGTTCGCATTTTTACTCAATTTCTCAACCAAAACTCAGAGGGGGTACAATATAGCCTTTCGGCTCAGTTTTTCAGCTAAAACCCAAAAAGTTACCGCTTTACATTTTTACTCAGTTTTTAAAACAAAACTCAAAGTGGTACCCTATGCCATTTGCCCTAAGATTTTCTTCGAAATCCCAAAGTGATACCCCTTTGCATTTTTTTCCCAGTTTTTCACCAAAAACCCAGAAGGGTACCCGTTCGCATTTTTACTCAATTTTTCAACCAAAACTCAGAGGGGGTACCCTTTAGCATTTCGACTCAGTTTTTCAGCTAAAACCCAAAGAGGTACCCCTTTACATTTTTACTCAGTTTTTAAACAAAAACTCAAAGGTGGTACCCTTTGCCATTTGCCTTCAGTTTTTCATCAAAATCCCAAAGGGATACCCCTTTGCATTTTTTTCACAGTTTTTCATCAAAAACCCAAAGGGGTACCCGTTCGCATTTTTACTCAATTTCTCAACCAAAACTCAGAGGGGGTACAATTTAGCATTTCGGCTCAGTTTTTCAGCTAAAACCCAAAAAGTTACCCCTTTACATTTTTACTAAGTTTTTAAAACAAAACTCAAAGTGGTACCCTATGCCATTTTCCCTAAATTTTTCTTCGAAATCCCAATGGGTTACCCCTTTGTATTTTTTTCTCAATTTTTCATCAAAAACCCAAAAGGGTACCCGTTCGAATTTTTACTCAATTTTTCAACCAAAACTCAGAAGGGGTACCTTTTAGCATTTCGACTCAATTTTTCAGCTAAAACCCAAAGACGTTCCCCTTTACATTTTTACTCAGTTTTTAAACCAAAACTCAAAGGTGGTACCCTTTGCCATTTGCCTTCAGTTTTTCATCAAAATCCCAAAGGGATACCCCTTTGCATTTTTTTCACAGTTTTTCATCAAAAACCCAAAGGGGTACCCGTTCGCATTTTTACTCAATTTCTCAACCAAAACTCAGAGGGGGTACAATATAGCCTTTCGGCTCAGTTTTTTAGCTAAAACCCAAAAAGTTACCGCTTTACATTTTTACTCAGTTTTTAAAACAAAACTCAAAGTGGTACCCTATGCCATTTGCCCTAAGATTTTCTTCGAAATCCCAAAGTGATACCCCTTTGCATTTTTTTCCCAGTTTTTCACCAAAAACCCAGAAGGGTACCCGTTTGCATTTTTACTCAATTTTTCAACCAAAACTCAGAGGGGGTACCCTTTAGCATTTCGACTCAGTTTTTCAGCTAAAACCCAAAGAGGTACCCCTTTACATTTTTACTCAGTTTTTAAACAAAAACTCAAAGGTGGTACCCTTTGCCATTTGCCTTCAGTTTTTCATCAAAATCCCAAAGGGATACCCCTTTGCATTTTTTTCACAGTTTTTCATCAAAAACCGAAAGGGGTACCCGTTCGCATTTTTACTCAATTTCTCAACCAAAACTCAGAGGGGGTACCCTTTAGCATTTCGACTCAGTTTTTAAGCTAAAACCCAAAAAGTTACCGCTTTACATTTTTACTAAGTTTTTAAAACAAAACTCAAAGTGGTACCCTATGCCATTTTCCCTAAATTTTTCTTCGAAATCCCAATGGGTTACCCCTTTGTATTTTTTTCTCAATTTTTCATCAAAAACCCAAAAGGGTACCCGTTCGAATTTTTACTCAATTTTTCAACCAAAACTCAGAAGGGGTACCCTTTAGCATTTCGACTCAGTTTTTCAGCTAAAACCCAAAGAGGTACCCTTTTACATTTTTACTCAGTTTTTAAACCAAAACTCAAAGGTGGTACCCTTTGCCATTTGCTTTCAGTTTTTCATCAAAATCCCAAAGGGATACCCCTTTGCATGTTTTTCACAGTTTTTCATCAAAAACCCAAAGGGGTACCCGTTCGCATTTTTACTCAATTTCTCAACCAAAACTCAGAGAGGGGACAATTTACCCTTTGGACTCAGTTTTTCAGCTAAAACCCAAAAAGTTACCCCTTTACATTTTTACTCAGTTTTTAAAACAAAACTCAAAGTGGTACCCTATGCCATTTGCCCTAAGTTTTTCTTCAAAATCCCAAAGTGATACCCCTTTGCATTTTTTTCCCAGTTTTTCATCAAAAACTGCGAAGGGTACTCGTTCGCATTTTTACTCAATTTTTCAACCAAAACTCAGAGGCGGTACCCTTTAGCATTTCGACTCAGTTTTTAAGCTAAAACCCAAAAAGTTACCGCTTTACATTTTTACTCAGTTTTTAAAACAAAACTCAAAGTGGTACCCTATGCCATTTTCCCTAAGTATTTCTTCGAAATCCCAATGGGTTACCCCTTTGTATTTTTTTCTCAATTTTTCATCAAAAACCCAAAAGGGTACCCGTTCGAATTTTTACTCAATTTTTCAACCAAAACTCAGAAGGGGTACCCTTTAGCATTTCGACTCAGTTTTTCAGCTAAAACCCAAAGACGTACCCCTTTACATTTTTACTCAGTTTTTAAACCAAAACTCAAAGGTGGTACCCTTCGCCATTTGCCTTCAGTTTTTCATCAAAATCCCAAAGGGATACCCCTTTGCATTTTTTTCACAGTTTTTCATCAAAAACCCAAAGGGGTACCCGTTCGCATTTTTACTCAATTTCTCAACCAAAACTCAGAGGGGGTACAATATAGCCTTTCGGCTCAGTTTTTCAGCTAAAACCCAAAAAGTTACCGCTTTACATTTTTACTCAGTTTTTAAAACAAAACTCAAAGTGGTACCCTATGCCATTTGCCCTAAGATTTTCTTCGAAATCCCAAAGTGATACCCCTTTGCATTTTTTTTCCAGTTTTTCACCAAAAACCCAGAAGGTTACCCGTTCGCATTTTTACTCAATTTTTCAACCAAAACTCAGAGGGGGTACCCTTTAGCATTTCGACTCAGTTTTTCAGCTAAAAGCCAAAGAGGTACCCCTTTACATTTTTACTCATTTTTTAAACAAAAACTCAAAGGTGGTACCCTTTGCCATTTGCCTTCAGTTTTTCATCAAAATCCCAAAGGGATACCCCTTTGCATTTTTTTCACAGTTTTTCATCAAAAACCCAAAGGGGTACCCGTTCGCATTTTTACTCAATTTCTCAACCAAAACTCAGAGGGGGTACAATTTAGCATTTCGGCTCAGTTTTTCAGCTAAAACCCAAAAAGTTACCCCTTTACATTTTTACTCAGTTTTTAAAACAAAACTCAAAGTGGTACCCTATGCCATTTGCCCTAAGTTTTTCTTCGAAATCCCAAAGTGATATTCCTTTGCATTTTTTCCCAGTTTTTCATCAAATACTTATAAGGGTACCCGTTCGCATTTTTACTCAATTTTTCAACCAAAACTCAGAGGGGGTACCCTTTAGCATTTCGACTCAGTTTTTAAGCTAAAACCCAAAGACGTACCCCTTTACATTTTTACTCAGTTTTTAAACCAAAACTCAAAGGTGGTACCCTTTGCCATTTTCCCTAAATTTTTCTTCGAAATCCCAATGGGTTACCCCTTTGTATTTTTTTCTCAATTTTTCATCAAAAACCAAAAAGGGTACCCGTTCGAATTTTTACTCAATTTTTCAACCAAAACTCAGAAGGGGTACCCTTTAGCATTTCGACTCAGTTTTTCAGCTAAAACCCAAAGACGTACCCCTTTACATTTTTACTCAGTTTTTAAACCAAAACTCAAAGGTGGTACCCTTTGCCATTTGCCTTCAGTTTTTCATCAAAATCCCAAAGGGATACCCCTTTGTATTTTTTTCATAGTTTTTCATCAAAAACCCAAAGGGGTACCCGTTCGCATTTTTACTCAATTTCTCAACCAAAACTCAGAGGGGGTACAATATAGCCTTTCGGCTCAGTTTTTCAGCTAAAACCCAAAAAGTTACCGCTTTACATTTTTACTCAGTTTTTAAAACAAAACTCAAAGTGGTACCCTATGCCATTTGCCCTAAGATTTTCTTCGAAATCCCAAAGTGATACCCCTTTGCATTTTTTTCCCAGTTTTTCATCAAAAACCCAGAAGGGTACCCGTTCCCATTTTTACTCAATTTTTCAACCAAAACTCAGAGGGGGTACCCTTTAGCATTTCGACTCAGTTTTTCAGCTAAAACCCAAAGAGGTACCCCTTTACATTTTTACTCAGTTTTTAAACAAAAACTCAAAGGTGGTACCCTTTGCCATTTGCCTTCAGTTTTTCATCAAAATCCCAAAGGGATACCCCTTTGCATTTTTTTCACAGTTTTTCATCAAAAACCCAAAGGGGTACCCGTTCGCATTTTTACTCAATTTCTCAACCAAAACTCAGAGGGGGTACAATATAGCCTTTCGGCTCAGTTTTTCAGCTAAAACCCAAAAAGTTACCGCTTTACATTTTTACTCAGTTTTTAAAACAAAACTCAAAGTGGTACCCTATGCCATTTGCCCTAAGATTTTCTTCGAAATCCCAAAGTGATACCCCTTTGCATTTTTTTCCCAGTTTTTCACCAAAAACCCAGAAGGGTACCCGTTCGCATTTTTACTCAATTTTTCAACCAAAACTCAGAGGGGGTACCCTTTAGCATTTCGACTCAGTTTTTCAGCTAAAACCCAAAGAGGTACCCCTTTACATTTTTACTCAGTTTTTAAACAAAAACTCAAAGGTGGTACCCTTTGCCATTTGCCTTCAGTTTTTCATCAAAATCCCAAAGGGATACCCCTTTGCATTTTTTTCACAGTTTTTCATCAAAAACCCAAAGGGGTACCCGTTCGCATTTTTACTCAATTTCTCAACCAAAACTCAGAGGGGGTACAATTTAGCATTTCGGCTCAGTTTTTCAGCTAAAACCCAAAAAGTTACCCCTTTACATTTTTACTCAGTTTTTAAAACAAAACTCAAAGTGGTACCCTATGCCATTTGCCCTAAGTTTTTCTTCGAAATCCCAAAGTGATATTCCTTTGCATTTTTTCCCAGTTTTTCATCAAAAACTTAGAAGGGTACCCGTTCGCATTTTTACTCAATTTTTCAACCAAAACTCAGAGGGGGTACCCTTTAGCATTTCGACTCAGTTTTTAAGCTAAAACCCAAAAAGTTACCGCTTTACATTTTTACTCAGTTTTTAAAACAAAACTCAAAGTGGTACCCTATGCCATTTTCCCTAAATTTTTCTTCGAAATCCCAATGGGTTACCCCTTTGTATTTTTTTCTCAATTTTTCATCAAAAACCCAAAAGGGTAGCCGTTCGAATTTTTACTCAATTTTTCAACCAAAACTCAGAAGGGGTACCCTTTAGCATTTCGACTCAGTTTTTCAGCTAAAACCCAAAGACGTACCCCTTTACATTTTTACTCAGTTTTTAAACCAAAACTCAAAGGTGGTACCCTTTGCCATTTGCCTTCAGTTTTTCATCAAAATCCCAAAGGGATACCCCTTTGTATTTTTTTCACAGTTTTTCATCAAAAACCCAAAGGGGTACCCGTTCGCATTTTTACTCAATTTCTCAACCAAAACTCAGAGGGGGTACAATATAGCCTTTCGGCTCAGTTTTTCAGCTAAAACCCAAAAAGTTACCGCTTTACATTTTTACTCAGTTTTTAAAACAAAACTCAAAGTGGTACCCTATGCCATTTGCCCTAAGATTTTCTTCGAAATCCCAAAGTGATACCCCTTTGCATTTTTTTCCCAGTTTTTCATCAAAAACCCAGATGGGTACCCGTTCGCATTTTTACTCAATTTTTCAACCAAAACTCAGAGGGGGTACCCTTTAGCATTTCGACTCAGTTTTTCAGCTAAAACCCAAAGAGGTACCCCTTTACATTTTTACTCAGTTTTTAAACAAAAACTCAAAGGTGGTACCCTTTGCCATTTGCCTTCAGTTTTTCATCAAAATCCCAAAGGGATACCCCTTTGCATTTTTTTCACAGTTTTTCATCAAAAACCCAAAGGGGTACCCGTTCGCATTTTTACTCAATTTCTCAACCAAAACTCAGAGGGGGTACAATATAGCCTTTCGGCTCAGTTTTTCAGCTAAAACCCAAAAAGTTACCGCTTTACATTTTTACTCAGTTTTTAAAACAAAACTCAAAGTGGTACCCTATGCCATTTGCCCTAAGATTTTCTTCGAAATCCCAAAGTGATACCCCTTTGCATTTTTTTCCCAGTTTTTCACCAAAAACCCAGAAGGGTACCCGTTCGCATTTTTACTCAATTTTTCAACCAAAACTAAGAGGGGTTACCCTTTAGCATTTCGACTCAGTTTTTCAGCTAAAACCCAAAGAGGTACCCCTTTACATTTTTACTCAGTTTTTAAACAAAAACTCAAAGGTGGTACCCTTTGCCATTTGCCTTCAGTTTTTCATCAAAATCCCAAAGGGATACCCCTTTGCATTTTTTTCACAGTTTTTCATCAAAAACCCAAAGGGGTACCCGTTCGCATTTTTACTCAATTTCTCAACCAAAACTCAGAGGGGGTACAATATAGCCTTTCAGCTCAGTTTTTCAGCTAAAACCCAAAAAGTTACCGCTTTACATTTTTACTCAGTTTTTAAAACAAAACTCAAAGTGGTACCCTATGCCATTTGCCCTAAGTTTTTCTTCGAAATCCTAAAGTGATACCCCTTTGCATTTTTTTCCCAGTTTTTCATCAAAAACCCAGAAGGGTACCCGTTCGCATTTTTACTCAATTTTTCAACCAAAACTCAGAGGGGGTACCCTTTAGCATTTCGACTCAGTTTTTCAGCTAAAAGCCAAAGAGGTACCCCTTTACATTTTTACTCATTTTTTAAACAAAAACTCAAAGGTGGTACCCTTTGCCATTTGCCTTCAGTTTTTCATCAAAATCCCAAAGGGATACCCCTTTGCATTTTTTTCACAGTTTTTCATCAAAAACCCAAAGGGGTACCCGTTCGCATTTTTACTCAATTTCTTAACCAAAACTCAGAGGGGGTACAATTTAGCATTTCGGCTCAGTTTTTCAGCTAAAACCCAAAAAGTTACCCCTTTACATTTTTACTCAGTTTTTAAAACAAAACTCAAAGTGGTACCCTATGCCATTTGCCCTAAGTTTTTCTTCGAAATCCCAAAGTGATATTCCTTTGCATTTTTTCCCAGTTTTTCATCAAAAACTTAGAAGGGTACCCGTTCGCATTTTTACTCAATTTTTCAACCAAAACTCAGAGGGGGTACCCTTTAGCATTTCGACTCAGTTTTTCAGCTAAAACCCAAAAAGTTACCGCTTTACATTTTTACTCAGTTTTTAAAACAAAACTCAAAGTGGTACCCTATGCCATTTTCCCTAAGTTTTTCTTCGAAATCCCAATGGGTTACCCCTTTGTATTTTTTTCTCAATTTTTCATCAAAAACCCAAAAGGGTACCCATTCGAATTTTTACTCAATTTTTCAACCAAAACTCAGAAGGGGTACCCTTTAGCATTTCGACTCAGTTTTTCAGCTAAAACCCAAAGACGTACCCCTTTACATTTTTACTCAGTTTTTAAACCAAAACTCAAAGGTGGTACCCTTTGCCATTTGCCTTCAGTTTTTCATCAAAATCCCAAAGGGATACCCCTTTGCATTTTTTTCACAGTTTTTCATCAAAAACCCAAAGGGTTACCCGTTCGCATTTTTACTCAATTTCTCAACCAAAACTCAGAGGGGGTACAATATATCCTTTCGGCTCAGTTTTTCAGCCAAAACCCAAAAAGTTACCGCTTTACATTTTTACTCAGTTTTTAAAACAAAACTCAAAGTGGTACCCTATGCCATTTGCCCTAAGATTTTCTTCGAAATCCCAAAGTGATACCCCTTTGCATTTTTTTCCCAGTTTTTCATCAAAAACACAGAAGGGTACCCGTTCGCATTTTTACTCAATTTTTCAACCAAAACTCAGAGGGGGTACCCTTTAGCATTTCGACTCAGTTTTTCAGCTAAAAGCCAAAGAGGTACCCCTTTACATTTTTACTCATTTTTTAAACAAAAACTCAAAGGTGGTACCCTTTGCCATTTGCCTTCAGTTTTTCATCAAAATCCCAAAGGGATACCCCTTTGCATTTTTTTCACAGTTTTTCATCAAAAACCCAATGGGGTACCCGTTCGTATTTTTACTCAATTTCTCAACCAAAACTCAGAGGGGGTACAATTTAGCATTTCGGCTCAGTTTTTCAGCTAAAACCCAAAAAGTTACCCCTTTACATTTTTACTCAGTTTTTAAAACAAAACTCAAAGTGGTACCCTATGCCATTTGCCCTAAGTTTTTCTTCGAAATCCCAAAGTGATATTCCTTTGCATTTTTTCCCAGTTTTTCATCAAATACTTATAAGGGTACCCGTTCGCATTTTTACTCAATTTTTCAACCAAAACTCAGAGGGGGTACCCTTTAGCATTTCGACTCAGTTTTTAAGCTAAAACCCAAAAAGTTACCGCTTTACATTTTTACTCAGTTTTTAAAACAAAACTCAAAGTGGTACCCTATGCCATTTTCCCTAAATTTTTCTTCGAAATCCCAATGGGTTACCCCTTTGTATTTTTTTCTCAATTTTTCATCAAAAACCCAAAAGGGTACCCGTTCGAATTTTTACTCAATTTTTCAACCAAAACTCAGAAGGGGTACCCTTTAGCATTTCGACTCAGTTTTTCAGCTAAAACCCAAAGACGTTCCCCTTTACATTTTTACTCAGTTTTTAAACCAAAACTCAAAGGTGGTACCCTTTGCCATTTGCCTTTAGTTTTTCATCAAAATCCCAAAGGGATACCCCTTTGCATTTTTTTTTCACAGTTTTTCATCAAAAACCCAAAGGGGTACCCGTTCGCATTTTTACTCAATTTCTCAACCAAAACTCAGAGGGGGTACAATATAGCCTTTCGGCTCAGTTTTTCAGCTAAAACCTAAAAAGTTATCGCTTTACATTTTTACTCAGTTTTTAAAACAAAACTCAAAGTGGTACCCTATGCCATTTGCCCTAAGATTTTCTTCGAAATCCCAAAGTGATACCCCTTTGCATTTTTTTCCCAGTTTTTCACCAAAAACCCAGAAGGGTACCCGTTCGCATTTTTACTCAATTTTTCAACCAAAACTCAGAGGGGGTACCCTTTAGCATTTCGACTCAGTTTTTCAGCTAAAACCCAAAGAGGTACCCCTTTACATTTTTACTCAGTTTTTAAACAAAAACTCAAAGGTGGTACCCTTTGCCATTTGCCTTCAGTTTTTCATCAAAATCCCAAAGGGATACCCCTTTGCATTTTTTTCACAGTTTTTCATCAAAAACCGAAAGGGGTACCCGTTCGCATTTTTACTCAATTTCTCAACCAAAACTCAGAGGGGGTACAATATAGCCTTTCGGCTCAGTTTTTCAGCTAAAACCCAAAAAGTTACCGCTTTACATTTTTACTCAGTTTTTAAAACAAAACTCAAAGTGGTACCCTATGCCATTTGCCCTAAGTTTTGTTCGAAATCCCAAAGTGATACCCCTTTGCATTTTTTCCCAGTTTTTCATCAAAAACCCAGAAGGGTACCCGTTCGCATTTTTACTCAATTTTCAACCAAAACTCAGAGGGGGTACCCTTTAGCATTTCGACTCAGTTTTTCAGCTAAAAGCCAAAGAGGTACCCCTTTACATTTTTACTCATTTTTTAAACAAAAACTCAAAGGTGGTACCCTTTGCCATTTGCCTTCAGTTTTTCATCAAAATCCCAAAGGGATACCCCTTTGCATTTTTTTCACAGTTTTTCATCAAAAACCCAAAGGGGTACCCGTTCGCATTTTTACTCAATTTCTTAACCAAAACTCAGAGGGGGTACAATTTAGCATTTCGGCTCAGTTTTTCAGCTAAAACCCAAAAAGTTACCCCTTTACATTTTTACTCAGTTTTTAAAACAAAACTCAAAGTGGTACCCTATGCCATTTGCCCTAAGTTTTTCTTCAAAATCCCAAAGTGATATTCCTTTGCATTTTTTCCCAGTTTTTCATCAAAAACTTAGAAGGGTACCCGTTCGCATTTTTACTCAATTTTTCAACCAAAACTCAGAGGGGGTACCCTTTAGCATTTCGACTCAGTTTTTCAGCTAAAACCCAAAAAGTTACCGCTTTACATTTTTACTCTGTTTTTAAAACAAAACTCAAAGTGGTACCCTATGCCATTTGCCCTAAGATTTTCTTCGAAATCCCAAAGTGATACCCCTTTGCATTTTTTTCCCAGTTTTTCATCAAAAACCCAGAAGGGTACCCGTTCGCATTTTTACTCAATTTTTCAACCAAAACTCAGAGGGGGTACCCTTTAGCATTTCGACTCAGTTTTTCAGCTAAAACCCAAAGAGGTACCCCTTTACATTTTTACTCATTTTTTAAACAAAAACTCAAAGGTGGTACCCTTTGCCATTTGCCTTCAGTTTTTCATCAAAATCCCAAAGGGATACCCCTTTGCATTTTTTTCACAGTTTTTCATCAAAAACCCAATGGGGTACCCGTTCGTATTTTTACTCAATTTCTCAACCAAAACTCAGAGGGGGTACAATTTAGCATTTCGGCTCAGTTTTTCAGCTAAAACCCAAAAAGTTACCCCTTTACATTTTTACTCAGTTTTTAAAACAAAACTCAAAGTGGTACCCTATGCCATTTGCCCTAAGTTTTTCTTCGAAATCCCAAAGTGATATTCCTTTGCATTTTTTCCCAGTTTTTCATCAAATACTTATAAGGGTACCCGTTCGCATTTTTACTCAATTTTTCAACCAAAACTCAGAGGGGGTACCCTTTAGCATTTCGACTCAGTTTTTAAGCTAAAACCCAAAAAGTTACCGCTTTACATTTTTACTCAGTTTTTAAAACAAAACTCAAAGTGGTACCCTATGCCATTTTCCCTAAATTTTTCTTCGAAATCCCAATGGGTTACCCCTTTGTATTTTTTTCTCAATTTTTCATCAAAAACCCAAAAGGGTACCCGTTCGAATTTTTACTCAATTTTTCAACCAAAACTCAGAAGGGGTACCCTTTAGCATTTCGACTCAGTTTTTCAGCTAAAACCCAAAGACGTACCCCTTTACATTTTTACTCAGTTTTTAAACCAAAACTCAAAGGTGGTACCCTTTGCCATTTGCCTTTAGTTTTTCATCAAAATCCCAAAGGGATACCCCTTTGCATTTTTTTTCACAGTTTTTCATCAAAAACCCAAAGGGGTACCCGTTCGCATTTTTACTCAATTTCTCAACCAAAACTCAGAGGGGGTACAATATAGCCTTTCGGCTCAGTTTTTCAGCTAAAACCTAAAAAGTTATCGCTTTACATTTTTACTCAGTTTTTAAAACAAAACTCAAAGTGGTACCCTATGCCATTTGCCCTAAGATTTTCTTCGAAATCCCAAAGTGATACCCCTTTGCATTTTTTTCCCAGTTTTTCACCAAAAACCCAGAAGGGTACCCGTTCGCATTTTTACTCAATTTTTCAACCAAAACTCAGAGGGGGTACCCTTTAGCATTTCGACTCAGTTTTTCAGCTAAAACCCAAAGAGGTACCCCTTTACATTTTTACTCAGTTTTTAAACAAAAACTCAAAGGTGGTACCCTTTGCCATTTGCCTTCAGTTTTTCATCAAAATCCCAAAGGGATACCCCTTTGCATTTTTTTCACAGTTTTTCATCAAAAACCGAAAGGGGTACCCGTTCGCATTTTTACTCAATTTCTCAACCAAAACTCAGAGGGGGTACAATATAGCCTTTCGGCTCAGTTTTTCAGCTAAAACCCAAAAAGTTACCGCTTTACATTTTTACTCAGTTTTTAAAACAAAACTCAAAGTGGTACCCTATGCCATTTGCCCTAAGTTTTGTTCGAAATCCCAAAGTGATACCCCTTTGCATTTTTTCCCAGTTTTTCATCAAAAACCCAGAAGGGTACCCGTTCGCATTTTTACTCAATTTTCAACCAAAACTCAGAGGGGGTACCCTTTAGCATTTCGACTCAGTTTTTCAGCTAAAAGCCAAAGAGGTACCCCTTTACATTTTTACTCATTTTTTAAACAAAAACTCAAAGGTGGTACCCTTTGCCATTTGCCTTCAGTTTTTCATCAAAATCCCAAAGGGATACCCCTTTGCATTTTTTTCACAGTTTTTCATCAAAAACCCAAAGGGGTACCCGTTCGCATTTTTACTCAATTTCTTAACCAAAACTCAGAGGGGGTACAATTTAGCATTTCGGCTCAGTTTTTCAGCTAAAACCCAAAAAGTTACCCCTTTACATTTTTACTCAGTTTTTAAAACAAAACTCAAAGTGGTACCCTATGCCATTTGCCCTAAGTTTTTCTTCAAAATCCCAAAGTGATATTCCTTTGCATTTTTTCCCAGTTTTTCATCAAAAACTTAGAAGGGTACCCGTTCGCATTTTTACTCAATTTTTCAACCAAAACTCAGAGGGGGTACCCTTTAGCATTTCGACTCAGTTTTTCAGCTAAAACCCAAAAAGTTACCGCTTTACATTTTTACTCTGTTTTTAAAACAAAACTCAAAGTGGTACCCTATGCCATTTGCCCTAAGATTTTCTTCGAAATCCCAAAGTGATACCCCTTTGCATTTTTTTCCCAGTTTTTCATCAAAAACCCAGAAGGGTACCCGTTCGCATTTTTACTCAATTTTTCAACCAAAACTCAGAGGGGGTACCCTTTAGCATTTCGACTCAGTTTTTCAGCTAAAACCCAAAGAGGTACCCCTTTACATTTTTACTCAGTTTTTAAACCAAAACTCAAAGGTGGTACCCTTTGCCATTTGCCTTCAATTTTTCATCAAAATCCCAAAGGGATACCCCTTTGCATTTTTTTCTCAATTCTTCATCAAAAACTCAAAGGGGTACCCGTTCGCATTTTTACTCAATTTCTCAACCAAAACTCAGAGGGGGTACAATTTAGCATTTCGGCTCAGTTTTTCAGCTAAAACCCAAAAAGTTACCGCTTTACATTTTTACTCAGTTTTTAAAACAAAACTCAAAGTGGTACCCTATGCCATTTGCCCTAAGTTTTTCTTTGAAATCCCAAAGGGATACCCCTTTGCATTTTTTTCTCAGTTTTTCATCAAAAACCCAGAAGGGTACCCGTTCGCATTTTTACTCAATTATTCAACCAAAACTCAGAGGGGGTACCCTTTAGCATTTCGACTCAGTTTTTCAGCTAAACCCCAAAGAGGTACCCCTTTACATTTTTACTAAGTTTTTAAACCAAAACTCAAAGGTGGTACCCTTTGCTATTTGCCTTCAGTTTTTCATCAAAATCCCAAAGGGATACCCCTTTGCATTTTTTCTCAATTCTTCATCAAAAACCCAAAGGGGTACCCGTTCGCATTTTTACTCAATTTCTCAACGAAAACTCAGAGGGACCCTTTAGTATTTCGGCTCAGTTTTTCAGCTAAAACCTAAAAAGTTACAGCTTTACATTTTTACTCTGTTTTTAAAACAAAACTCAAAGTGGTACCCTATGCCATTTGCCCTAAGTTTTTCTGCGAAATCCCAAAGTGATACCCCTTTGCATTTTTTTCCCAGTTTTTCATCAAAAACCCAGAAGGGTACCCGTTCACATTTTTACTCAATTTTTCAACCAAAACTCAGAGGGGGTACCCTTTAGCATTTCGACTCAGATTTTCAGCTAAAACCCAAAGAGGTACCCCTTTACATTTTTTCACAGTTTTTCATCAAAAACCCAAAGGGGTACCCGTTCGCATTTTTACTCAATTTCTCAACCAAAACTCAGAGGGGGTACAATATAGCCTTTCGGCTTAGTTTTTCAGCTAAAACCCAAAAAAGTTACCGCTTTACATTTTTACTCAGTTTTTAAAACAAAACTCAAAGTGGTACCCTATGCCATTTGCCCTAAGTTTTTCTTCGAAATCCCAAAGTGATACCCCTTTGCATTTTTTTCCCAGTTTTTCATCAAAAACCCAGAAGGGTACCCGTTCGCATTTTTACTCAATTTTTCAACCAAAACTCAGAGGGGGTACCCTTTAGCATTTCGACTCAGTTTTTAAGCTAAAACCCAAAAAGTTACCGCTTTACATTTTTACTCAGTTTTTAAAACAAAACTCAAAGTGGTACCCTATGCAATTTTCCCTAAGTTTTTCTTCGAAATCCCAATGGGTTACCCCTTTGTATTTTTTTCTCAATTTTTCATCAAAAACCCAGAAGGGTACACGTTCGCATTTTTACTCAATTTTTCAACCAAAACTCAGAAGGGGTACCCTTTAGCATTTCGACTCAGTTTTTCAGCTAAAACCCAAAAAGTTACCCCTTTACAGTTGTACTCAGTTTTTAAACCAAAACTCAAAGGTGGTACCCTTTGCCATTTGCCTTCAGTTTTTCATCAAAATCCCAAAGGGATACCCCTTTGAATTTTTTTCACAGTTTTTCATCAAAAACCCAAAGGGGTACCCGTTCGCATTTTTACTCAATTTCTCAACCAAAACTCAGAGGGGGTACAATATAGCCTTTCGGCTCAGTTTTTCAGCTAAAACCCAAAAAGTTACCGCTTTACATTTTTACTCAGTTTTTAAAACAAAATTCATAGTGGTACCCTATGCCATTTGCCCTAAGTTTTTCTTCGAAATCCCAAAGTGATACCCCTTTGCATTTTTTTCCCAGTTTTTCATCAAAAACCCAGAAGGGTACCCGTTCGCATTTTTACTCAATTTTTCAACCAAAACTCAGAGGGGGTACCCTTTAGCATTTCGACTCAGTTTTTCAGCTAAAACCCAAAGAGGTACCCCTTTACATTTTTACTCATTTCTTAAATAAAAACTCAAAGGTGGTACCCTTTGCCATTTGCCTTCAGTTTTTCATCAAAATCCCAAAGGGATACCCCTTTGCATTTTTTTCACAGTTTTTCATCAAAAACCCAAAGGGGTACCCGTTCGCATTTTTACTCAATTTCTCAACCAAAACTCAGAGAGGGGACAATTTAGCCTTTGGACTCAGTTTTTCAGCTAAAACCCAAAAAGTTACCGCTTTACATTTTTACTCAGTTTTTAAAACAAAACTCAAAGTGGTACCCTATGCCATTTGCCCTAAGTTTTTCTTCGAAATCCCAAAGTGATACCCCTTTGCATTTTTTTCCCAGTTTTTCATCAAAAACTTAGAAGGGTACCCGTTCGCATTTTTACCAAATTTTTCAACCAAAACTCAGAGGGGGTACCCTTTAGCATTTCGACTCAGTTTTTAAGCTAAAACCCAAAAAGTTACCGCTTTACATTTTTACTCAGTTTTTAAAACAAAACTCAAAGTGGTACCCTATGCCATTTTCCCTAAGTTTTTCTTCGAAATCCCAATGGGTTACCCCTTTGTATTTTTTTCTCAATTTTTCATCAAAAACCCAAAAGGGTACCCGTTCGAATTTTTACTCAATTTTTCAACCAAAACTCAGAAGGGGTACCCTTTAGCATTTCGACTCAGTTTTTCAGCTAAAACCCAAAGACGTACCCCTTTACATTTTTACTCAGTTTTTAAACCAAAACTCAAAGGTAGTACCCTTTGCCATTTGCCTTCAGTTTTTCATCAAAATCCCAAAGGGATACCCCTTTGCATTTTTTTCTCAGTTTTTCATCAAAAACCCAGAAGGGTACCCGTTCGCATTTTTACTCAAATTTTCAACCAAAACTCAGAGGGGGTACCCTTTAGCATTTCGACTCAGTTTTTCAGCTAAACCCCAAAGAGGTACCCCTTTACATTTTTACTCAGTTTTTAAACCAAAACTCAAAGGTGGTACCCTTTGCCATTTGCCTTCAGTTTTTCATCAAAATCCCAAAGGGATACCCCTTTGCATTTTTTTCACAGTTTTTCATCAAAAACCTAAAGGGGTACCCGTTCGCATTTTACTCAATTTCTCAACCAAAACTCAGAGGGGGTACAATTTAGCCTTTCGACTCAGTTTTTCAGCTAAAACCCAAAAAGTTACCGCTTTACATTTTTACTCAGTTTTTAAAACAAAACTCAAAGTCGTACCCTATGCCATTTGCCCTAAGTTTTTCTTCGTAATCCCAAAGTGATACCCCTTTGCATTTTTTTCACAGTTTTTCATCAAAAACCCAGAAGGGTACCCGTTCGCATTTTTACTCAATTTTTGAACCAAAACTCAGAAGGGGTACCCTTTAGCATTTCGACTCAGTTTTTCAGCTAAAACCCAAAAAGTTACCGCTTTACATTTTTACTCTGTTTTTAAAACACAACTCAAAGGTGTTACCCTATGCCATTTGCCCTATGTTTTTCTTCGAAATCCCAAAGTGATACCCCTTTGCATTTTTTTCCCAGTTTTTCATCAAAAACCCAGAAGGGTACCCGTTCGCATTTTTACTCAATTTTTCAACCAAAACTCAGAGGGGGTACCCTTTAGCATTTCGACTCAGTTTTTCAGCTAAAACCCAAAGAGGTACCCCTTTACATTTTTACTCAGTTTTTAAACCAAAACTCAAAGGTGGTACCCTTTGCCATTAGCCTTCAATTTTTCATCAAAATCCCAAAGGGATACCCCTTTGCATTTTTTTCTCAATTCTTCATCAAAAACCCAAAGGGGTACCCGTTCGCATTTTTACTCAATTTCTCAACCAAAACTCAGAGGGGGTACAATTTAGCATTTCGGCTCAGTTTTTCAGCTAAAACCCAAAAAGTTACCGCTTTACATTTTTACTCAGTTTTTAAAACAAAACTCAAAGTGGAACACTATGCCATTTGCCCTAAGTTTTTCTTTGAAATCCCAAAGGGATACCCCTTTGCATTTTTTTCTCAGTTTTACATCAAAAACCCAGAAGGGTACCCGTTCGCATTTTTACTCAATTATTCAACCAAAACTCAGAGGGGGTACCCTTTAGCATTTCGACTCAGTTTTTCAGCTAAACCCCAAAGAGGTACCCCTTTACATTTTTACTCAGTTTTTAAACCAAAACTCAAAGGTGGTACCCTTTGCCATTTGCCTTCAGTTTTTCATCAAAATCCCAAAGGGATACCCCTTTCCATTTTTTTCACAGATTTTCATCAAAAACCCAAAGGGGTACCCGTTCGCATTTTTACTCAATTTCTCAACCAAAACTCAGAGGGGGGACAATTTATCCTTTCGACTCAGTTTTTCAGCTAAAACCCAAAAAGTTACCGCTTTACATTTTTACTCAGTTTTTAAAACAAAACTCAAAGTGGTACCCTATGCCATTTGCCCTAAGTTTTTCTTCGAAATCCCAAAGTGATACCCCTTTGCATTTTTTTCCCAGTTTTTCATCAAAAACCCAGAAGGGTACCCGTTCGCATTTTTACTCAATTTTTCAACCAAAACTCAGAGGGGGTACCCTTTAGCATTTCGACTCAGTTTTTAAGCTAAAACCCAAAAAGTTACCGCTTTTCATTTTTACTCAGTTTTTAAAACAAAACTCAAAGTGGTACCCTATGCAATTTTCCCTAAGTTTTTCTTCGAAATCCCAATGGGTTACCCCTTTGTATTTTTTTCTCAATTTTTCATCAAAAACCCAGAAGGGTACACGTTCGCATTTTTACTCAATTTTTCAACCAAAACTCAGAAGGGGTACCCTTTAGCATTTCGACTCAGTTTTTCAGCTAAAACCCAAAGACATACCCCTTTACATTTGTACTCAGTTTTTAAACCAAAACTCAAAGGTGGTACCCTTTGCCATTTGCCTTCAGTTTTTCATCAAAATCCCAAAGGGATACCCCTTTAAATTTTTTTCACAGTTTTTCATCAAAAACCCAAAGGGGTACCCGTTCGCATTTTTACTCAATTTCTCAACCAAAACTCAGAGGGGGTACAATATAGCCTTTCGGCTTAGTTTTTCAGCTAAAACCCAAAAAAGTTACCGCTTTACATTTTTACTCAGTTTTTAAAACAAAACTCAAAGTGGTACCCTATGCCATTTGCCCTAAGTTTTTCTTCGAAATCCCAAAGTGATACCCCTTTGCATTTTTTTCCCAGTTTTTCATCAAAAACCCAGAAGGGTACCCGTTCGCATTTTTACTCAATTTTTCAACCAAAACTCAGAGGGGGTACCCTTTAGCATTTCAACTCAGTTTTTAAGCTAAAACCCAAAAAGTTACCGCTTTACATTTTTACTCAGTTTTTAAAACAAAACTCAAAGTGGTACCCTATGCAATTTTCCCTAAGTTTTTCTTCGAAATCCCAATGGGTTACCCCTTTGTATTTTTTTCCCAATTTTTCATCAAAAACCCAGAAGGGTACCCGTTCGCATTTTTACTCAATTTTTCAACCAAAACTCAGAGGGGGTACCCTTTAGCATTTCGACTCAGTTTTTCAGCTAAAACCCAAAGAGGTACCCCTTTACAATTTTACTCATTTTTTAAACAAAAACTCAAAGGTGGTACCCTTTGCCATTTGCCTTCATTTTTACATCAAAATCCCAAAGGGATACCCCTTTGCATTTTTTTCACAGTTTTTCATCAAAAACCCAAAGGGGTACCCGTTCGCATTTTTACTCAATTTCTCAACAAAAACTCAGAGGGGGTACAATATAGCCTTTCGGCTCAGTTTTTCAGCTAAAACCCAAAAAGTTACCGCTTTACATTTTTACTCAGTTTTTAAAACAAAACTCAAAGTGGTACCCTATGCCATTTGCCCTAAGTTTTTCTGCGAAATCCCAAAGTGATACCCCTTTGCATTTTTTTCCCAGTTTTTCATCAAAAACCCAGAAGGGTACCCGTTCGCATTTTTACTCAATTTTTCAACCAAAACTCAGAGGGGGTACCCTTTAGCATTTCGACTCAGTTTTTAAGCTAAAACCCAAAAAGTTACCGCTTTACATTTTTACTCATTTCTTAAACAAAAACTCAAAGGTGGTATCCTTTGCCATTTGCCTTCAGTTTTTCATCAAAATCCTAAAGGGGTACCCCTTTGCATTTTTTTCACAGTTTTTCATCAAAAACCCAAAGGGGTACCCGTTCGCATTTTTACTCAATTTCTCAACCAAAACTCAGAGGGGGTACAATATAGCCTTTCGGCTCAGTTTTTCAGCTAAAACCCAAAAAGTTACCGCTTTACATTTTTACTCAGTTTTTAAAACAAAACTCAAAGTGGTACCCTATGCCATTTGCCCTAAGTTTTTCTGCGAAATCCCAAAGTGATACCCCTTTGCATTTTTTTCCCAGTTTTTCATCAAAAACCCAGAAGGGTACCCTTTCGCATTTTTACTCAATTTTTCAACCAAAACTCAGAGGGGGTACCCTTTAGCATTTCGACTCAGTTTTTCAGCTAAAACCCAAAGAGGTACCCCTTTACTATTTTACTCATTTTTTAAACAAAAACTCAAAGGTGGTACCCTTTGCCATTTGCCTTCATTTTTACATCAAAATCCCAAAGGGATACCCCTTTGCATTTTTTTCACAGTTTTTCATCAAAAACCCAAAGGGGTACCCGTTCGCATTTTTACTCAATTTCTCAACCAAAACTCAGAGGGGGTACAATATAGCCTTTCGGCTCAGTTTTTCAGCTAAAACCCAAAAAGTTACCGCTTTACATTTTTACTCAGTTTTTAAAACAAAACTCAAAGTGGTACCCTATGCCATTTGCCCTAAGTTTTTCTGCGAAATCCCAAAGTGATACCCCTTTGCATTTTTTTCCCAGTTTTTCATCAAAAACCCAGAAGGGTACCCGTTCGCATTTTTACTCAATTTTTCAACCAAAACTCAGAGGGGGTACCCTTTAGCATTTCGACTCAGTTTTTAAGCTAAAACCCAAAAAGTTACCGCTTTACATTTTTACTCATTTCTTAAACAAAAACTCAAAGGTGGTACCCTTTGCCATTTGCCTTCAGTTTTTCATCAAAATCCTAAAGGGGTACCCCTTTGCATTTTTTTCACAGTTTTTCATCAAAAACCCAAAGGGGTACCCGTTCGCATTTTTACTCAATTTCTCAACCAAAACTCAGAGGGGGTACAATATAGCCTTTCGGCTCAGTTTTTCAGCTAAAACCCAAAAAGTTACTGCTTTACATTTTTACTCAGTTTTTAAAACAAAACTCAAAGTGGTACCCTATGCCATTTGCCCTAAGTTTTTCTGCGAAATCCCAAAGTGATACCCCTTTGCATTTTTTTTCCAGTTTTTCATCAAAAACCCAGAAGGGTACCCGTTCGCATTTTTACTCAATTTTTCAACCAAAACTCAGAGGGGGTACCCTTTAGCATTTCGACTCAGTTTTTCAGCTAAAACCCAAAGAGGTACCCCTTTACAATTTTACTCATTTTTTAAACAAAAACTCAAAGGTGGTACCCTTTGCCATTTGCCTTCATTTTTACATCAAAATCCCAAAGGGATACCCCTTTGCATTTTTTTCACAGTTTTTCATCAAAAACCCAAAGGGGTACCCGTTCGCATTTTTACTCAATTTCTCAACCAAAACTCAGAGGGGGTACAATGTAGCCTTTCGGCTCAGTTTTTCAGCTAAAACCCAAAAAGTTACCGCTTTACATTTTTACTCAGTTTTTAAAACAAAACTCAAAGTGGTACCCTATGCCATTTGCCCTAAGTTTTTCTGCGAAATCCCAAAGTGATACCCCTTTGCATTTTTTTCCCAGTTTTACTCAAAAACCCAAAGGGGTACCCGTTCGCATTTTTACTCAATTTCTCAACCAAAACTCAGAGAGGGGACAATTTAGCCTTTGGACTCAGTTTTTCAGCTAAAACCCAAAAAGTTACCGCTTTACATTTTTACTCAGTTTTTAAAACAAAACTCAAAGTGGTACCCTATGCCATTTGCCCTAAGTTTTTCTTCGAAATCCCAAAGTGATACCCCTTTGCATTTTTTTCCCAGTTTTTCATCAAAAACTTAGAAGGTTACCCGTTCGCATTTTTACCAAATTTTTCAACCAAAACTCAGAGGGGGTACCCTTTAGCATTTCGACTCAGTTTTTAAGCTAAAACCCAAAAAGTTACCGCTTTACATTTTTACTCAGTTTTTAAAACAAAACTCAAAGTGGTACCCTATGCCATTTTCCCTAAGTTTTTCTTCGAAATCCCAATGGGTTACCCCTTTGTATTTTTTTCTCAATTTTTCATCAAAAACCCAAAAGGGTACCCGTTCGAATTTTTACTCAATTTTTCAACCAAAACTCAGAAGGGGTACCCTTTAGCATTTCGACTCAGTTTTTCAGCTAAAACCCAAAGACGTACCCCTTTACATTTTTACTCAGTTTTTAAACCAAAACTCAAAGGTAGTACCCTTTGCCATTTGCCTTCAGTTTTTCATCAAAATCCTAAAGGGGTACCCCTTTGCATTTTTTTCACAGTTTTTCATCAAAAACCCAAAGGGGTACCCGTTCGCATTTTTACTCAATTTCTCAACCAAAACTCAGAGGGGGTACAATATAGCCTTTCGGCTCAGTTTTTCAGCTAAAACCCAAAAAGTTACCGCTTTACATTTTTACTCAGTTTTTAAAACAAAACTCAAAGTGGTACCCTATGCCATTTGCCCTAAGTTTTTCTGCGAAATCCCAAAGTGATACCCCTTTGCATTTTTTTCCCAGTTTTTCATCAAAAACCCAGAAGGGTACCCGTTCGCATTTTTACTCAATTTTTCAACCAAAACTCAGAGGGGGTACCCTTTAGCATTTCGACTCAGTTTTTCAGCTAAAACCCAAAGAGGTACCCCTTTACATTTTTACTCATTTTTTAAACAAAAACTCAAAGGTGGTACCCTTTGCCATTTGCCTTCATTTTTACATCAAAATCCCAAAGGGATACCCCTTTGCATATTTTTCACAGTTTTTCATCAAAAACCCAAAGGGGTACCCGTTCGCATTTTTACTCAATTTCTCAACCAAAACTCAGAGGGGGTACAATATAGCCTTTCGGCTCAGTTTTTAAGCTAAAACCCAAAAAGTTACCGCTTTACATTTTTACTCAGTTTTTAAAACAAAACTCAAAGTGGTACCCTATGCCATTTGCCCTAAGTTTTTCTGCGAAATCCCAAAGTGATACCCCTTTGCATTTTTTTCCCAGTTTTTCATCAAAAACCCAGAAGGGTACCCGTTCGCATTTTTACTCAATTTTTCAACCAAAACTCAGAGGGGGTACCCTTTAGCATTTCGACTCAGTTTTTCAGCTAAAACCCAAAGAGGTACCCCTTTACATTTTTACTCATTTTTTAAACAAAAACTCAAAGGTGGTACCCTTTGCCATTTGCCTTCATTTTTACATCAAAATCCCAAAGGGATACCCCTTTGCATTTTTTTCACAGTTTTTCATCAAAAACCCAAAGGGGTACCCGTTCGCATTTTTACTCAATTTCTCAACCAAAACTCAGAGGGGGTACAATATAGCCTTTCGGCTCAGTTTTTCAGCTAAAACCCAAAAAGTTACCGCTTTACATTTTTACTCAGTTTTTAAAACAAAACTCAAAGTGGTACCCTATGCCATTTGCCCTAAGTTTTTCTGCGAAATCCCAAAGTGATACCCCTTTGCATTTTTTTCCCAGTTTTTCATCAAAAACCCAGAAGGGTACCCGTTCGCATTTTTACTCAATTTTTCAACCAAAACTCAGAGGGGGTACCCTTTAGCATTTCGACTCAGTTTTTCAGCTAAAACCCAAAGAGGTACCCCTTTACATTTTTACTCAGTTTTTAAACCAAAACTCAAAGGTGGTACCCTTTGCCATTTGCCTTCAGTTTTTCATCAAAATCCCAAAGGGATACCCCTTTGCATTTTTTTCACAGTTTTTCATCAAAAACCCAAAGGGGTACCCGTTCGCATTTTTACTCAATTTCTCAACCAAAACTCAGAGGGGGTACAATATAGCCTTTCGGCTCAGTTTTTCAGCTAAAACCCAAAAAGTTACCGCTTTACATTTTTACTCAGTTTTTAAAACAAAACTCAAAGTGGTAGCCTATGCCATTTGCCCGAAGTTTTTCTGCGAAATCCCAAAGTGATACCCCTTTGCATTTTTTTCCCAGTTTTTCATCAAAAACCCAGAAGGGTACCCGTTTGCATTTTTACTCAATTTTTCAACCAAAACTCAGAGGGGGTACCCTTTAGCATTTCGACTCAGTTTTTCAGCTAAAACCCAAAGAGGTACCCCTTTACATTTTTACTCATTTTTTAAACAAAAACTCAAAGGTGGTACCCTTTGCCATTTGCCTTCATTTTTACATCAAAATCCCAAAGGGATACCCCTTTGCATTTTTTTCACAGTTTTTCATCAAAAACCCAAAGGGGTACCCGTTCGCATTTTTACTCAATTTCTCAACCAAAACTCAGAGGGGGTACAATATAGCCTTTCGGCTCAGTTTTTCAGCTAAAACCCAAAAAGTTACCGCTTTACATTTTTACTCAGTTTTTAAAACAAAACTCAAAGTGGTACCCTATGCCATTTGCCCTAAGTTTTTCTGCGAAATCCCAAAGTGATACCCCTTTGCATTTTTTTCCCAGTTTTTCATCAAAAACCCAGAAGGGTACCCGTTCGCATTTTTACTCAATTTTTCAACCAAAAC
This sequence comes from Excoecaria agallocha, assembly GCA_037975025.1. Lineage (NCBI taxonomy): Eukaryota > Viridiplantae > Streptophyta > Magnoliopsida > Malpighiales > Euphorbiaceae > Excoecaria > Excoecaria agallocha. Next base: position 1,251,491 of record JBBPFJ010000019.1, on the reverse strand, counting down.
TCAGAGGGGGTACCCTTTAGCATTTCGACTCAGTTTTTCAGCTAAAACCCAAAGAGATACCCCTTTACATTTTTACTCATTTTTTAAACAAAAACTCAAAGGTGGTACCCTTTGCCATTTGCCTTCATTTTTACATCAAAATCCCAAAGGGATACCCCTTTGCATTTTTTTCACAGTTTTTCATCAAAAACCCAAAGGGGTACCCGTTCGCATTTTTACTCAATATCTCAACCAAAACTCAGAGGGGGTACAATATAGCCTTTCGGCTCAGTTTTTCAGCTAAAACCCAAAAAGTTACCGCTTTACATTTTTACTCAGTTTTTAAAACAAAACTGAAAGTGGTACCCTATGCCATTTGCCCTAAGTTTTTCTTTGAAATCCCAAAGGGATACCCCTTTGCATTTTTTTCTCAGTTTTTCATCAAAAACCCAGAAGGGTACCTGTTCGCATTTTTACTCAATTATTCAACCAAAACTCAGAGGGGGTACCTTTTAGCATTTCGACTCAGTTTTTCAGCTAAACCCCAAAGAGGTACCCCTTTACATTTTTACTAAGTTTTTAAACCAAAACTCAAAGGTGGTACCCTTTGCCATTTGCCTTCAGTTTTTCATCAAAATCACAAAGGGATACCCCTTTGCATTTTTTCTCAATTCTTCATCAAAAACCCAAAGGGGTACCCGTTCGCATTTTTACTCAATTTCTCAACGAAAACTCAGAGGGGGTACCCTTTAGTATTTCGGCTCAGTTTTTCAGCTAAAACCTAAAAAGTTACAGCTTTACATTTTTACTCAATTTTTAAAACAAAACTCAAAGTGGTACCCTATGCCATTTGCCCTAAGTTTTTCTTCGAAATCGCAAAGGGATAACCCTTTGCATTTTTTTTCTCAGTTTTTCATCAAAAACCCAGAAGGGTACCCGTTCACATTTTTACTCAATTTTTCAACCAAAACTCAGAGGGGGTACCCTTTAGCAATTCGACTCAGATTTTCAGCTAAAATCCAAAGAGGTACCCCTTTACATTTTTACTCAGTTTTTAAACCAAAACTCAAAGGTTGTACCCTTTTCCATTTGCCCTCAGTTTTTCATCTAAATCCCAAAGGGATACCCTTTTGCATTTTTTTCTATGTTTTTCACCAAAAATCCAAAGGGGTACCCATTCGCATTTTTACTCAATTTTTCAACCAAAACACAACGGGGGGACCCTTAAGTATTTCGGCTCAGTTTTTCAGCTAAAACCCAAAAAGTTACCGCTTTACATTTTTACTCAGTTTTTAAAACAAAACTCAAAGTGGTACTCTATTCCATTTGCCCTAAGTTTTTCTTCGAAATCCCAAAGGGATACCCCTTTGCATTTTTTTCTCAGTTTTTCATCAAAAACCCAGAAGGGTACCCGTTCGCATTTTTACTCAAATTTTCAACCAAAACTCAGAGGGGGTACCCTTTAGCATTTCGACTCAGTTTTTCAGCTAAACCCCAAAGAGGTACCCCTTTACATTTTTACTCAGTTTTTAAACCAAAACTCAAAGGTTGTACCCTTTGCCATTTGCCTTCAGTTTTTCATCAAAATCCCAAAGGGATACCCCTTTGCATTTTTTTTCATAGTTTTTCATCAAAAACCCAAAGGGGTACCCGTTCGCATTTTTACTCAATTTCTCAACCAAAACTCAGAGGGGGTACAATTTAGCCTTTCGACTCAGTTTTTCAGCTAAAACCCAAAAAGTTACCGCTTTACATTTTTACTCAGTTTTTAAAATAAAACTCAAAGTGGTACCCTATGCCATTTGCCCTAAGTTTTTCTTCGAAATCCCAAAGTGATACCCGTTTGCATTTTTTTCCCAGTTTTTCATCAAAAACCCAGAAGGGTACCCGTTCGCATTTTTACTCAATTTTTCAACCAAAACTCAGAGGGGGTACCCTTTAGCCTTTCGACTCAGTTTTTCAGCTAAAACCCAAAAAGTTACTGCTTTACATTTTTACTCAGTTTTTAAAACAAAACTCAAAGTGGTACCCTATGCCATTTGCCCTAAGTTTTTCTTCGAAATCCCAAAGTGATACCCCTTTGCATTTTTTTCCCAGTTTTTCATCAAAAACCCAGAAGGGTACCCGTTCGCATTTTTACTCAATTTTTCAACCAAAACTCAGAGGGGGTACCCTTTAGCATTTCGACTCAGTTTTTCAGCTAAAACCCAAAAAGTTACCGCTTTACATTTTTACTCAGTTTTTAAAACAAAACTCAAAGTGGTACTCTATTCCATTTGCCCTAAGTTTTTCTTCGAAATCCCAAAGGGATACCCCTTTGCATTTTTTTCTCAGTTTTTCATCAAAAACCCAGAAGGGTACCCGTTCGCATTTTTACTCAAATTTTCAACCAAAACTCAGAGGGGGTACCCTTTAGCATTTCGACTCAGTTTTTCAGCTAAACCCCAAAGAGGTACCCCTTTACATTTTTACTCAGTTTTTAAACCAAAACTCAAAGGTGGTACCCTTTGCCATTTGCCTTAAGTTTTTCATCAAAATCCCAAAGGGATACCCCTTTGCATTTTTTTCACAGTTTTTCATCAAAAACCCAGAAGGGTACCCGTTCGCATTTTTACTCAATTTTTCAACCAAAACTCAGAAGGGGTACCCTTTAGCATTTCGACTCAGTTTTTCAGCTAAAACCCAAAAAGTTACCGCTTTACATTTTTACTCTGTTTTTAAAACACAACTCAAAGGTGGTACCCTATGCCATTTGCCCTATGTTTTTCTTCGAAATCCCAAAGTGATACCCCTTTGCATTTTTTTCCCAGTTTTTCATCAAAAACCCAGAAGGGTACCCGTTCGCATTTTTACTCAATTTTTCAACCAAAACTCAGAGGGGGTACCCTTTAGCATTTCGACTCAGTTTTTCAGCTAAAACCCAAAGAGGTACCCCTTTACATTTTTACTTAGTTTTTAAACCAAAACTCAAAGGTGGTACCCTTTGCCATTAGCCTTCAGTTTTTCATCAAAATCCCAAAGGGATACCCCTTTGCATTTTTTCTCAATTCTTCATCAAAAACCCAAAGGGGTACCCGTTCGCATTTTTACTCAATTTCTCAACGAAAACTCAGAGGGGGTACCCTTTAGTATTTCGGCTCAGTTTTTTAGCTAAAACCTAAAAAGTTACAGCTTTACATTTTTACTCAGTTTTTAAAACAAAACTCAAAGTGGTACCCTATGCCATTTGCCCTAAGTTTTTCTTCGAAATCCCAAAGGGATAACCCTTTGCATTTTTTTCTCAGTTTTTCATCAAAAACCCAGAAGGGTACCCGTTCCCATTTTTACTCAATTTTTCAACCAAAACTCAGAGGGGGTACCCTTTAGCATTTCGACTCAGTTTTTCAGCTAAAACCCAAAGAGGTACCCCTTTACATTTTTACTCAGTTTTTAAACAAAAACTCAAAGGTGGTACCCTTTTGCCATTTGCCTTCAGTTTTTCAACAAAATCCAAAAGGGATAGCCCTTTATATTTTTTTCTCAGTTCTTCATCCAAAAACCCAAAGGGGTACCCGTGCGCTTTTTTACTCAATTTTTCAACCAAAACTCAGAGGGGGAACACTTTTGCATTTCGACTCAGGTTTTCAGCTAAAACCCAAAGAGGTACCCCTTTACATTTTTACTCAGTTTTTAAACCAAAACTCAAAGGTTGTACCCTTTGCCATTTGCCCTCAATTTTTCATCTAAATCCCAAAGGGATACCCCTTTGCATTTTTTTCTATGTTTTTCATCAAAAATCCAAAGGGGTACCCATTCGCAATTTTACTCAATTTTTCAACCAAAACTCAACGGGGGGACCCTTAAATATTTCGGCTCAGTTTTTCAGCTAAAACCCAAAAAGTTACCGCTTTACATTTTTACTCAGTTTTTAAAACAAAGCTCAAAGTGGTACCCTATTCCATTTGCCCTAAGTTTTGTTAGGTTTCGAAATAGTAAATAAAATATCACAGCGGAACAATGGAAACCCACCACGGATCCAAGCGATCCAATTGATTCAATACAAGGAGAAGTGTAACGATTACCAACCTCTTGTAGCGCAGATAAATCGAATTGTAGGTGCGATCTCACGCGAAATGACACCCTCTACCAGTATCCACACGCGAAAGCAACGAACAGAATCGCCCGGGGTGCTAGCTCCCTTCCTGGCGGCTAGGGTTTTTTTATTCTCTCTCTAGAATCACACAAGAAAACGATTTTCTTTTTGCTTTTCTCTTAAGTGGCGGCTAAGTCCTTTTTGCTTAATTCGGGTTTTATATATACATACCATATATATATATATACAACTAACCTAACCCTAATTAAGAGAGAGAAAACGTAGGGCTCGTTTTAAAATAAGAAAAATCTTATTTCTTACCTAAAACGATAATTATAATAATAATAATAATATTTATCTTAAATATTATTATTATCATCATTCTATTTTAAAATAAGAAATGCCTTATTTCTTATCTTAAAAATAATAATAATAATGTAATGATAATATTTATCTTAAATATTATCATTATCATCATTTTTTTTGTTTATTTCGAATTTTAATTTTTCACAAAATAAAATTCGAAATGCCCGAATTAACCCTTAGTCTATTCATTACATTCTATGTGTGCGACCCAATAGGTTCATATTATATTGGCAGTGGGTCTCAATCCCATCACGGGCCCACAAGTCATAAGTGGCCTCTAGCAAGACATTATGACTACCCAAATAATATGAATATCGATAATTCGATTTTAACCTAATAGAACATGTTATAATTCCTTTGTCACACGATATCTTGTTTGAACATAAGTCATGGTCCATGTCAAACTTATATAGTCCAAACATATAATTTCCCGATCACTAAGTAGACTGATAATATCAAATGATATTGATCACTCCATCAATTCATTTGAGCACGGCCATGCATTTCTCAGTCCTACTTATCGAGGGGCCCGACAGATATCTCTCTCATAAGAGAGGGACAAATTCCTTCTTGATTATTCACTATCCTCTACATGATTCTCATTATGTCCAATCATAATCTTTATAATTATCCGATTAAAGATAATGTTTGATTGTGTCAAAACATAATGTTCGTCATGTAGGATACTATGATAATCTCAGGTCTAAGGATTAATAACATAACTATTGTGAGATCACTAATGACATTGACCCATGTAGTGTCTCATTGCGGGTCTATCCAGTACTTTGTTCCCTAACAAGTACTTATAAGATTAATTCATATCATCATATATAATAATCCCATGATCATCAATTAAACTTATACTAGTCTTTATTTATCATCAATCCTTTAACAATAAATAACTAGGGATAGTCAAAATAACATTAAATTGTTATTTACAAATATTATTATAATGTAACATGCCTACAATACAATAACATAAAGAAAACCCAATTTTATAAAATGAAATTTAACATTACATAAAGGCCCTAATGTTTGGCCTAGGGCACAACCACTAACAAGTTTTTCTTCGAAATCCCAAAGGGATACCCCTTTGCATTTTTTTCTCAGTTTTTCATCAAAAACCCAAAAGGGTACCCGTTTGCATTTTTACTCAAATTTTCAACAAAAACTCAGAGGGGGTACCCTTTAGCATTTCGACTCAGTTTTTCAGCTAAACCCCAAAGAGGTACCCCTTTACATTTTTACTCAGTTTTAAACCAAAACTCAAAGGTTGTACCCTTTGCCATTTGCCTTCAGTTTTTCATCAAAATCCCAAAAGGATACCCCTTTGCATTTTTTTCACAGTTTTTCATCAAAAACCGAAAGGGGTACCCGTTCGCATTTTTACTCAATTTCTCAACAAAAACTCAGAGGGGGTACAATTTAGCCTTTCGACTCAGTTTTTCAGCTAAAACCCAAAAAGTTACCGCTTTACATTTTTACTCAGTTTTTAAAACAAAACTCAAAGTGGTACCCTATGCCATTTGCCCTAAGTTTTTCTTCGAAATCCCAAAGTGATACCCCTTTGCATTTTTTTCCCAGTTTTTCATCAAAAACCCAGAAGGGTACCCGTTCACATTTTTACTCAATTTTTCAACCAAAACTCAGAGGGGGTACCCTTTAGCATTTCGACTCAGTTTTTCAGCTAAACCCCAAAGAGGTACCCCTTTACATTTTTACTCAGTTTTTAAACCAAAACTCAAAGGTTGTACCCTTTGCCATTTGCCTTCAGTTTTTCATCAAAATCCCAAAGGGATACCCCTTTGCATTTTTTTCACAGTTTTTCATCAAAAACCCAAAGGGGTACCCGTTCGCATTTTTACTCAATTTCTCAACCAAAACTCAGAGGGGGTACAATTTAGCCTTTCGGCTCAGTTTTTCAGCTAAAACCCAAAAAGGGGTATCCCTTTACAATAAAATCATGAGAAGGGCTGCACGGGATTTTGGGTTTTTATATACATAGATTTTAAAATCCAAAAAGGCAATCCCAGATTTTTATTGTAAAGGGATACCCCTTTCGGTTTTTGATGAAAAACTGTGAAAAAAATGCAAAGGGGTATCCCTTTGGGATTTTGATGAAAAACTGAAGGCAAATGGCAAAGGGTACCACCTTTGAGTTTTGGTTTAAAAACTGAGTAAAAATGTAAAGGGGTACGTCTTTGGGTATTAGCTGAAAAACTGAGTCAAAATGCTAAAGGGTACCCCTTCTGAGTTTTGGTTGAAAAATTGAGTAAAAATGCGAACGGGTACCCTTCTGGGTTTTTGATGAAAAATTGAGAAAAAAATACAAAGGGGTATCCCTTTGGGATTTCGAAGAAAAACTTAGGGAAAATGGCATAGGGTACCACTTTGAGTTTTGTTTTAAAAACTGAGTAAAAATGTAAAGCGGTAACTTTTTGGGTTTTAGCTGAAAAACTGAGTCGAAATGCTAAAGGGTACCCCCTCTGAGTTTTGGTTGAAAAATTGAGTAAAAATGCGAACGGGTACCCTTCTGGGTTTTTGATGAAAAACTGGGAAAAAAATGCAAACGGGTATCACTTTGGGATTTCGAAGAAAAACTTAGGGCAAATGGCATAGGGTACCACTTTGAGTTTTGTTTTAAAAACTGAGTAAAAATGTAAAGCGGTAACTTTTTGGGTTTTAGCTGAAAAACTGAGCCGAAAGGCTAAATTGTACCCCCTCTGAGTTTTGGTTGAGAAATTGAGTAAAAATGCGAACGGGTACCCCTTTGGGTTTTATGAAAAACTGTGAAAAAAATGCAAAGGGGTATCCCTTTGGGATTTTGATGAAAAACTGAAGGCAAATGGCAAAGGGTACCACCTTTGAGTTTTGTTTTAAAAACAGAGTAAAAATGTAAAGGGGTACCTCTTTGGGGTTTAGCTGAAAAACTGAGTCGAAATGCTAAAGGGTACCCCCTCTGAGTTTTGGTTGAAAATTTGAGTAAAAATGCGAATGGGTACCCTTCTGGGTTTTTGATGAAAAACTGAGAAAAAAATGCAAAGGGGTATCCCTTTGGGATTTCGAAGAAAAACTTAGGGCAAATGGAATAGGGTACCACTTTGAGTTTTGTTTTAAAAACTGAGTAAAAATGTAAAGCGGTAACTTTTTGGGTTTTAGCTGAAAAACTGAGCCGAAATACTTAAGGGTCCCCCCTTTGAGTTTTGGTTGAAAAATTGAGTAAAAATGCGAATGGGTACCCCTTTGGATTTTTTATGAAAAACATAGAAAAAAATGCAAAGGGGTATCCCTTTGGGATTTAGATGAAAAACTGAAGGCAAATGGCAAATGGTACCACCTTGAGTTTTTGTTTAAAAACTGAGTAAAAATGTAAAGGGGTAACTTTTCGGGTTTTAGCTGAAAAACTGAGCCAAAATGATAAAGGAAGCAAAGAATGTTAATTAATCGTTTTTATGACCGTGCAGTGGTGTAGTTTGGGTTAATTAATTTTATTTATATACTTTGTTGGATGCATGAGGTGTAGTTTTTTTTTCGTTTACATAGATTTTATTTATATTTACAATTTAGCTGAAAAATCTGGCAGTCATAAGTTATTTTATCCAAAAAATTCAAAATTTATGTTTAAAAAAATAAAAATATTTTATTTTTTTAGTTTAATTTTTTTTTCAATTTTTTTATTTTAATTTTTTTACTTCAAAAGTTTTGTTTAAAAAATAAAAATAAAAAGCAATTTAGGTTTAGGAGTAACAATTCAGTCTAAGTACATATGAAAATAGCAGCTAATTAATAAGTTAATTTGCTAACTGATGAATTTTTATGCCAATTGTATATTCCGGTAAATTTTAATTTTTTTGGATAAAATAACTTTTCAAAATAAAATAGATAATTTCAAATATTTTTGTATAATAATTTTTTATGATTTTTTATTGATCATGTGTGAAATTAATCAGAAATTTTACTCAAATTTAATAATAGAAAATTTCTTATTTGATCTGAATAAATGTATTTATATAACTACTAGAAATTAATTTGATGGTTAGCATTATCTAACATAAGTTGATTTGTTTGCTAATATAAAATAAAAAATTCTTAAGATCTAAAATTTAATTTCGATTTTCCTTAATGAATATTTCCCTTAACCAGAAATTTAGACAAAAGTTAATTCGTCAGACCTGAACTTACTAAATTTGTCACAAATCATGTTACTGGGTCAAGCTATCAATTTAAATGTATAAAATAAATTATTTGGGATATATAATAAAGCTATAATTACAAAATAATTCATAATTAATGAGATGGCCCTATTGTTATTTAATTTTGATTAGTATTTATTATAGATATAATATAATAAATTTATGTATATTATTTTAATTTTAGTTATTTTAAATGAATTTATTTTGTTGAATATAAATTAATTTAATTTATGGATCCATATAGGTTATAAGCCTAATAAAAAAATAAGCCTATAATGACTCAAAACCGATTGAACCGAATCGAACCGACCGAAATTATTTCGGTTTGTTTGATTTTCAATTCTACAAAGTTCGATTTTGGTTTGGTTCTTATAATATCTGAAGTTCGGTTTTCGATCTAATCGGTTTGCTCTAAAACCAAACCAACCAAATGCTCACCCCTAATTGCCAGCAAAATTAAAATATATCCTTTTAAATATCTCACATCGTCGATATACGTAAATTAAAATATTCAAATTTGCCATATCTATACGATGATGTGCAATAGTTGCATCAAAATTTAGTATTTTTCTTTGAATAAATAGTTGCATCAAAATTTTCACGTATAGTTATTAGAATTTTTCGAATAATTTTGCTATCGATAATTTTAGTTACATGTATTTATATCTTATTTACAGTACTAATCAGTTTGATAGTTGCAGATTTTTTCATCATCTTCATTCCCTTTGATTCATTATATTCCAAAACCCATAAATATTTTCTGATAAATTCCAAAAATCGAAATATTTTATAAAAAAATATTATTTAAAAAATTCTCCCAATAAACAATAAGGTAAAATAAAAATGATTTATAAAATAAAAATAATTAAATTATTAATCTATTTTTAAATGAAATAAATTTTATTAAAAATTATAAATTAAATATGTAAGTGACATGTAATCATAAAAATTCAAATATATTCTTCACATCATCATCGGTGCACGTAAATTAAAATATTCAAATTTGCCATATCTATATGATGATGTGCAATAGTTGAATTTAGTATTTTCCTATGAATAAATAGTTGCATCAAATTTTTCAAGTATGGTTATCCGAATTGTTTGAATAATTCTGCTAATGACAAGTTAAATTACACGTATTTATATTTTATTTACAATATAATCAGTTTATTTAAATAATCATCCATAGTTGCAGATTTCTTCATTCATTATATTTCAAATTCTTTAATTAAATTCATCACCTTCATTCCCTTTATCCTTTGGTTCCCTTGATACTCATTTTTTTAAATAAGTGATAACTACAAAAAATACATTTTTAAAGGCCAAGTTAGTCTAGCCCAATAACATTTGGGACGGCCCAAAGTCCAATAATAAAAAAGCAAAGCGTGAGCTGGAAGATAGCACCGAGAAGCGTGGTGTCCGATCGGATTGATAGGACAGCCCGTCCCATCAGCCTACTGACACAAGCCAGCACCCACACTCTCCATCTACTTTCTGTCACATCGCCGCTCACCCACTCTGTGTGCCGATTATCGCCCCCCGAGGTACTTAAGTACCTCTCCAAATATCATCCCCCAAGGTACTCAAGTACCTCTCCAAATAACTCCTATAAATAGCCCGAAGCTTGATGGCACCAGGTATCGAACTCCTGAGACTTTCTTACTCTTTAAGCACTCTCTCTAAAGATACTAACTTAAGCTTCGAAGTGCTAACGCCCGGGTCCGACCGGATACTCCCTTTTGCAGGTCCAGCCATTCGACCGGCCTTTCAACTGCCAGCTCTCCTCTTATAGATAATCCGGTATCCAATTAACCACTGCATCTTTTACTCCTTCTTTCACAAATAAGCCATTTTAGGGTTTATCATTTGGTGCTTTCATTGAGAGCCATGGCAGATTCAAGATCTTATGAACATGCAGCTCATGGAGAGCGTAGTCGCCACAACCTGGATAGATCTGAACCTTTAAGATTAAGAGAGAGATCTCTCAGGTCACCAGTCGGAAGCAACCCCCTCTTAAGTCTCGATGATATGGTTGTACGACGACAGAAGAATGCCCCTATTACTATAGGTGACATGCGCGTTGTACTTGGTCACCTCACTAAGAGCGTGGTCCAAGCATTGGAAATGGGAAGAGCATCCGAAACTTTTGAAGGCGATCAAGAAATAGATTTGATAGCCAAAGACTTCGGAAGAAGAAGGAATAGGGGGATTTCCCTGAGAGAGCCAAGTGCTCATGAAGGGAGAGATGCCAGCACAAGAATCACGAATAAGTACGATAAGGGGAAGGAAAAGATGTTTTCGAGCAGAGATACTCCTCATATCCCCATAAGATCATACTCCTCATCCTTTGGTGAGCAGGGAGGATGTACGCCCAGTCACACTTGCTTCCAAAGGACAAAAGAAGAGTTCACCCCTACGGTGATGAGCAGCGAGGATGAATGGTTTAAACAAAAACTTGAAAGGTTTGGACTGACAAAGCCAATGAGAGGGATGTCTGAAGGGAACGCTTGCAGCGGCACCTCCCCTTTCTGCAGAAAAATCATGGAGTCTGAGCTACCTCCTAGATGAAGAGACATGGTGATGGACAAATATACAGGTAAAACTGACCCCGCCATTCACCTTGCAGAATTTTTAACTAAAGTGCAGGTCTATACTTTCGATGAAAGGATCGCCTGTAGAGTTTTTCCAACTACCTTAGGAGGGGACGCTTTGAAGTGGTTCCTTAGACTCCCTCATGCATCGATTGCCTCTTTCAAGCAACTCAAAGAATTGTTCGTGACATGATTCCATGCACGAGCACACACATTAAAGATGGTCAATGACCTGCGCAACCTCTAGCAAAGAACCAATGAAAGTCTCAGAGATTACATTGTTCGCTTTCAAGCTGTAATGTCGAAAATAGGGGATCTAAGCATGGAATTAGCATTAAACGCTCTGGAAAAAGGTGTCGCAGATTGCCCATTTTCCGAATCGCTGACAGCAAGGCCACCAAGTAGTTTTCTCGACCTAATGGAGAGGATCAAGCAACGCGTCCAGTTAGATGATGCTCTCAGATCCAACAAAATTGGGAAAACTAACGTGATGGACAGACTGTGATATTTAGATGGTCGACCATTCAATAGAACCCCTGCTTTCGATCGAATAGAAGGAAAGTTGAAATGGTCGGTCTTCTCAAAGATCTCGAAGAGGGGAAATAAGGACGAGCGAAATGAACCAGACCGTCGAAATAGTCGATCCACTGGGACTTCTACCCTGCTCAGTGCTGATTATCTCCAAACACCATTGAGTGCCAAGAGAAAACATGAAAAAACCAATCGACTCAAAATGGCCAAGTAAGAGGAGAAGCAGTGGAGGCCTCGACAAAAGTTATGAGTTATCCCGCTAAGGGATCAACATATAATGACAAATCAGGTGCAATTGTTACAATTTGAGTTTTTATTAAAAAAAGGCATCTGTACTAAATTTGAACGTTTTCTTATCCTCCTGTAATAAGTGTTGGAATATCAGTTTGTTTTAATGTTACCTGTTTGCCATTTAAAGATATATTCTCAAGTGACAGCAATAAAAAGGGGCTGCAACATGCAAAAAGCTGCTAAAAATACACGCACAAAATAAATGCCTCCACAAAGTAAAAATAGCTTTAAAAACAAAAACAGGTACGTGCCCAAAACTCGCACATTTAATACTTATCATTTGAGTAAACTTATTAATTCTCTAGTGAACTAGTTTTTCGGATCGAATGATTTGGCCGTCGGGAGCTCAAGATAAAGGCCTTGAAGGTCCATAGACCTCATCCCAATCGGATAAAATTTTGCCACTGCCAAGAGTGGATCAGAAGCATATCCATCCCCAGGAGCAGATCGAATAATATTTTGCCACCGTCAAGAGCAGATCAGAAGAATATCCATCCCCAAGAGCGAATCGGATAATATTTCGCCACCGCTAAGAGCAGATCAGCAGAATATCCATCCCCAGGAGTGGATAGGATAATATTTCACCACCGCCAATAGCGGATCAGAAGAATATCCATCCTTAGGAATGGATCGGATAATATTTTGCCACTGCCAAGAGCGGATCAGAAGGATATCCATCTTCAGGAGCGGATCGAATAATATTTTGCCACTGTCAAGAGCGGATCAGGAGAATATCCATCCCCAGAAGCGGATCGAATGGTTATTGTCGCCACTGTGGAGAACGGATCGGATTGAAAAGGTAAGTATTTATAAAATTATTTGCACAATAAAATTGCAAAAAATGTTTGCAAGATAAAATTTTAAAAAAGCGGGTAAGTCCCAAAATTATCACGCCTTCGATCTCAAAGATCGAATTGCGTGGAAGGGGACTAGTACACCCAAAATAAAATTAACTATAAGGCCGGCTCATTAAAAGCCCACGAAGAGGCCTAAGGAGATCGGGGATAAAGGTTGTGGCACCTATAACCCCCCCGGGCAGTCATAATTCCATCACTAGGCTCGATGTCCATCTCGAGCGAGGAATAAGAAAGCTCCCCCTTTACCGTAAAATTAGTCTTTTAAGTCTAACATTATTCTTGAATCCAAGTTGCAGGATGCCTCAACTTGATATCCATTGGCCTAATCACCAGATTCGATGCCTATCCTGACAATCGACACCACTATCTTAATTTCGGTCGGATAAAAATGTCTATCCTAATAGACAACTCCCTGCAAGTGGATGACTCCTTTGAATTTTCAGAGTTTGAATTTCCTACTCGGCATAACTTATCTATGATAGTTTGATGTTTATCTCAAGCTCGGGATATGAAGGTCGCTTACACCCATTCAACTTCTGTCAATCAAGTCGCTAGATGCAATGTCTATCCTGAATCAAAGATGCAAAAGTTGACAACTGAGTTAGCCAACTCCCTTGAACAAATATCTGATCAAAACAATGAAATGCCATCTGTTGTGCCTGATGTAATAAATCTGAGTCATCGATTATTAACCAAATGGTTCACTTTTGTACATCCGACCGTGCTAAGCAACTGTTGATATAATCATATATTGCAATGATCGAAAAGGCAAATTGAGTTTCAGGGAGTATTTTTCCTTGGTTCATACATTCTCCATGAATGTCTTACACGATTCTTCCCAGTTAATTTAATATTTTTTCCTTAGCTAATCTTATAGTAAATATTTATTGAAATAATAATTGCAGTCTACAGATGCGGTTGAGAGAAAGCTCCGCTATTATATATGAGTAATTCTTACAAAACGAAGACAAAATCATTACAGCAACAAGCTATGCTTCTATATTTGCTATTTTAACACCGAAAAAGGCCCTGCAGTAGCTTTAGCAAGACGTTCGGGAGATTTTGCTGCTTTCCTGGAGGCATTCTCTGACAGCAGGAAAGTTGCAACATCGAGATTGACCCCTTCATCGGTGTCTGATCAAAGAGGATACAAAATCTCGAGAGATTCTGCAACCATCACAACCGAAAAGAGGGTCGGGCGAAGTACTTAGGTCATTCATCCGACTGAGATTAGCCTTGGAAAAATGCCTGTCGGCCTCATAAATCAGTCAAGACTGTAACTTTCTCAGAACATCTCTTAGTTGACCCATGATGTCTCCCTCTTAGGCAGAAAGCCCTTCCTCAAGCTTCTTTCTATGCGTCACCTCCTTTTCCAAGGCAGCTTGCAATGAATCTCGCTCTTCGTGTAGAACATCACGCTCGGACTTAGCCTTGGAACATTCAATCGATAGACGGGTTGTATCATCTTTGAGTTGATCCACCTCTCTCTGCTGAGCTTTCAGATCCTAAGAAAGACGAGTAAATTTCTCTTTCAGCTTTTCAACTTTCGATCGGGCAAGCAGAGACTCTTTTCTCGCCAAATCATATTTAGCCTCCGCTTCCTCCCTAGCCTGATTGGAATCTTTCCATCTCTTTTTACAAAAATCAGCCATGCCATGCAGACGCAAACCCCTTTTTATCAACTGAAAAATTGTAAGAGGAGATAGGTTGGGGAATCAAGAGGATAGCAGACTGCAAGACGAATATTTGTTTAGGACTGAACATTTTGAAATAATACCTCTAGGCTTTGTCGTTGAAAAAGGCTGCATTCTTGGGGCAGTATGTCGGGATCTCCCATTGCCTTAAAATCATCCTCTTGGAGCATGCCTCAACACAAAAAGCTTGCGACCGCCCTATTTTTAAGGGACCAGCCATCGCCAAACTGACCTTTTAGAATTTCTCCCAGTGATGCGGCATGCCTTTCAGAAATTTTTGAAGTAACGCTCCTGAGAGACTCATCTTGAAGTGGGTCCTTGCCCTTGGCAGCGACCCTAGCGCCCGCAGCAGCCGTTAATTTAATAGTTTCTTCCTTAGCTCCTTCTTCAGCTCTCCTTTGTTCACTTTTATCTCCTGGGGGTGCATTGATTCTAACTGACACCATCTGAGATAGTACGGGATGCTCCTTTTCTGCATCAATTTTGTCCCTTGATAAAGGATGCGATAAGGAGCGTTGACCCCCTAATAAAGGCTGATCAACAGTAGGCATCGAAAGAGGCTAATGGGGATAGGAGGCTGCAGTGTTGGCGAAAGGCGCGAAAGCCTGTGCTTCTGAAGAGGACACAAGTCTTCTCTTCCCTATCTGCTCGTTCTGTTTCCATTTTTACTTTAGCTCAATCAGCCATCCATTTGACAATATCATCTCCCTTAGTCATCACACCTGCAACTACGTCGTAAAAGTAAAAGATAAGTGCTCTCTCCAGTTAACGTAGACTTTATAGACATGCAATATATGATGTTCAATATGAATTTAGCTTTAACGTTCATGATCTGCGTCGATATCGACGTCAAGGTATGAGGATCCGATCAAAATAACAAACAAATGATCGAAAATTATATGTGATAACACGGGATGTTATTTCCTATCTCACACCAATTGGAGATGTGCTCGAAGTGGACTTTATAAGGCCATAGACACCTCCTCCCTGCGCAGGCCTTTTGGGGGAGCACCGGAGAAACAAAATTGTGAGGGCTCCAACCCAAAGCGAACAATATACATAGAGCCCGATCAAATCCTTCTCCCCGATCGGATCCTCCCACCAGCGAAAATGAGAGATAAGATCTCCTACCGATCAGTCAGCAAGCGATCAATCGAAATACTAGCTCCTCAAAGGCCATGGCTACAGCCGATCGGATTATACGCGGTAAATTCTCCAATTACCCTAAAAAAGAGCAGAGAGAAGAAGTCTTTCTTTAAAGCCTTTTGGGAAGATAATACGATGCACGGCTTCTTTTACGATCGGGTTTTGAACAAAGCATTGATCTCCATCCATTCAGAAGTCGAAGGGCAATTTTATAACACTTGAGAATCACAACTTCAAAGATGTTAAGGGAAAATCTTGTTGCCACACCCCACTTCTCGGATAGCCAATAAATTGCTCATTGCTTTCATCATCCTCTCCTATGAGAATCCGGCAGGGCAAGTTGGGATCCCATAATCTTTCTGAGCTCCAGAAAACCCTTTGGTTGAAGAATAATCTAGCTCGAAACCATTTGTTATGGAAGGGGAGGAGTAATGAATAGTGTAATATGATGATGCTACGAAAGATCAAGAAAAATAAATAGCAGGAGTTACCCACTTACTCGAATAATTTGATATCCTTGTGAGAAATGTTGAAATCTTCAGATCCTCGGAGTATAAAAAAAGGGGGGACTTTGCAAAAAGAATTCGGCATAGTTTTTTTAAGAATCATGGAGAGGTCGTATAAAAATCGCCTATTTATAGCTGCAAAAACTTCTAGAACTCTCCAAATGCCTCAAAAGTCGGATAACCGCCACACATCTCCAAGCCATCATGATGGTTTTGGAAAAGAGGCATCGCCCTCGATATACGCATTGGCAATAAATACATAATAGTCGATATGAACAGGCACGACGTATCGGATTCAGGCCAATTTGAAAATTTCGGCCAAAAGGTTGGTGTGGGTACAGGAAAGTGGAGAAATTGGGAAGCTCACATCAAATTAAGAAAACCCCTTACAAAGTCTTTAAAGTTTTTGTAAACTCGAAACCCTCGTAACGCCAAACATTCCCAGAGGTTGGAATATTGAAATGCCCGAGAATTACTAAGTTTAATCATACAACGATTGATATTCGATAAAGTGGATGTTTCCTATTTTTTCTTCGTCTCTGAAAAAAAAGGTACATTTTGTTTATTTATTTTTAGACCTTGTTTTTGTTTGCAGGCTATTTATCTTACTCCAATCAGCTGAAATCTCGACGGATGAGTAACCCAAGTCCGATCGGATCTCCTGCTATTAAGAATGTGAGACACGATCTCACATCGATAGGCTGGAGAGTAATCCATCGCCTATAATCAACTACAATATGTCTTGAAAAGACAATCTCTATAAAATAACTAGGGGTTCTGACCGATCGGCTCGCACTATCAACATTTGCTAAGGCCTGAGATAATTGAAAAAGTGAAAGTTAAAACCCACTTGCTTGCAAGATAAGCCCTCCTGTCAGGCTCGATGTCCATTCCAGGCTAAGGGCGCGAGTCGCTGAATCCTCAGAGTAATATAAAGACCGCAAGGTCATTCGCCATGAATGATTCTCTAACGAACGAACGATCGGATGGCACTTTAGTTAAATTAAAAAAGTGAAAGTCGCCCATTGCGTTTGACGTGATGAATCTAAGGTACAACTTTTGCTTGAATAAAAGGCATGCTTCTTAGTCGAATCAAGCGATCATCGACCAAAGATGGTTGGGCACTAGAATGCTCGAAAAACACATTAAAATGCAGGAAGTATTCTCCATTAATCAAATTTACGCATTCTTCACATGGGAACTTCGTATATTGTCAATAATGTTCTTCTCATAAGTTATTTTCATGACGAATTTTGCTTAACAGGAGAATTACAATGCAAAGACGGAATTGGAAAGCACATCGACTTTTATATATGAAGGGTCTCTTAAAAAAAAGCTATGTTTCAACAACTTCGTCGGAGCTCGATTAATCAGAGGTAACAATCTGACGACAATATAAACTTTGAGGCTAATCTCGCGCAAAATCGAACGTGTAGATAGCCTTGATGATTATGGTTTTCCGTACATTGGTGCCAATTGGCTGACTGGCGATGAAGTAATGGAAAGTGCACAGAATCTGACCAAGATCATAATATAAAATTGAAGTGCACTGAAAGAGGCATGGTCCAGAAAGTTGTTTCGACTTCCCATAACGAGGAAAAAACTTATGATATATTGCCACTACAACCATGCCTGCAAATGGCGAGTGAATGGTTTGCTATTTTCACCTCCAAGCATTCCCTTATTCTTCACCATGAAATTAAGGCGAGCCATTGCATATACCTTTGTGGGAAGATCATATCGCAAAGGGACTCCAATCACTTTCTCCTCCGTAAGTTTTAAAGGATGAGCCATGATCCCATGGTCTTCACAAGCCTCAAGAAAACACCAATTTGTAGACTTTATGTCGCTTAAAGTCATCTTTGATAAAGAGAAAAAAGAGGCAGGAGACATTACAGATGAAGAATTATTTAGTTAATCTTGCTGAAAAAGCATGATAAGAATTTCGTACTTTCACCACGAATGGCTGAAAAATAAAACAAAATCTCCCCAAAGCTGCCTATTTATAGGCTCCAAGCTACTAGAATTCTCCAATCACCTATCTGCTGAATAATCGCCACATGACTCCAATCAATAAAATGCATAGCAGAGAGTGAAGCATCGCCCTCGACGTAAAAGCCAGTGTTAAATACGCAGCAGAAAACGAAGCAATGTCCTCGGCGTATGTGTAGGCATTAAATGCATAACAGTTATCCAAAATTGACGGATGTAACTCCTCAAATTGGATACTTCCCAAAAATTCAAAAATCCCACCAATATAATCGAATAGCTCCTCGCCCGATCGAACCTGTTTTAGGGGGGACAAGTGATAACTACAGAAAATACATTCTTAAAGGCCCAGTTAGTCTGGCCCAATAACATTTGGGATGACCCAAAGTCCATTAACAAAAAGCAAAGCGTGAGCTGGAAGATAGCATCGGGATGCGTGGTGTTCGATCGGACTGATGGGACAGCCCGTCCCATCAGCCTACTGACACAAGCCAGCACCCACACTCTCTATCTACTTCCTGTCACATCGTTGCTCACCAACTCTGTGTGCCGGTTATCGCCCCCCGAGGTACTCAAGTACCTCCCCAAATATCGCCCCCCAAGGTACTCAAGTATCTCTCCAAATAACTCCTATAAATAGCCCAAAGCTTGATGGCACCAGGTATCGAACTCCTGAGACTTTCTTACTCTTTAAGCACTCTCTCTAAAGATACTAACTTAAGCTTTGGAGTGCTAATGCCCGGGTCCGACCGGACACTCCCTTTTGCAGGTCCAGCCATTCGATCGGCCTTTCAACTGCCAGCTCTCCTCTTATAGATAATTCGGTATCCAATTAACCACTGCAGCTTTTACTCCTTCTTTCACAGATAAGCCACTTTAGGGTTTATCAATAAGAAATCTCAAATAGTTTTAGCTGCTTTAAATGTCATAGCTCTGCTAAAAATAGTTGGGATAATAGCAGCAAAAAGGCAGCCCTTTCCTTTAAATTTTCTTGTGTTCTTTTCCTTTTGAGTTTTGATTTGATCCATTGTTGAATTTCTTCATAGAGAAGGTAATTTATAATCTTCCTTAACAGCTTTTAATTCACAGATCACCATCATCCAAATAAGCTTCCATTTTTACTGTCCATACTTGATAGTTTTCTCCATCAAATACTGGGGGAGCCATGGCTAGAAGGAATTTTCATCCATTGTAGAGTGTGTTCGGTTATTGTTTGAGTGGATACTCAATAATAATAATAATAAATAAGCCTCCCAAATCTCTCATAAAGGCCTTAAGAAAAAAGAGCTCTCATACCATCGGTTAATTCTGAAAAAATATTAGAAGCAAAAACAATAATTGACTTGGAAACTTTGCATTTTTATTGAACAACAACTTCAAATTGTATAACAAATTTGCAAAATAGAAGGTTAAATATATGCTAAGACAATTGAAAAATAGCAACTAATAAAAATCACTATTTCCATGACCAAAAAAATAAACTTCCTAAAAATTAGGACTCCACTTTAACAAATTATTTTCCATATCAGTATTTCTAAATAAATTATTAGCTTAGTAACAGTAACATATCTGATTTTAGTACAGGCTGAGAAATTTCTAGTTCTAGTCAACATTTACAATTTTTAGATTCTTTAAATCAATTATTCACCTTGTTATATGGCAGAAAAAACATCTAAACCTTGTACATTTTTTCTCGTAAATTTTGATGTTGTATTGTACTTTTGCCAACCAAAAAGATGCAATTATTGATTTCGATTCAATTCAATCCAATTTTCTGAATCAAAATTTAATTCTTTATTTGTGATTACAGATTTAACCATAAAAATTATCTGACTAAATTTTGAAATAACAATTAAAAAAATCTTTGTTAGTGAAATTAGCTGTAATTATCATTGATATCCACAACAATGAGCAACTTCCTGAACATTATGGATTGGGTGGGGAGATTAAAGCATCATTAGCAAGAATCAAGACCCTGGAATATCTAGACTTGAGTTTTAATGCGTTCACGGGCCATAGAATTCCGACATTCTTTTAATCTTTTGCGAAATTGCAATATCTGGACTTGGCGTATGCAGGGTTTAGTGGCAAAGTTCCTCAAACTCTTGGAAATATTTCTACTTTGCATTATCTCGATATCTCCTCTGGTGCTTCGAGATTCCCTTTAGTCGTTGGTGATGTTAAAAGGGTGACTGGTCTCACCACCCTGAAACTCTTATCATTGAACGACGTTGACCTATCACTGACGGGATCAGAATTAGTTGGTACTCTTAACATGCATCCCCATTTAAGTCACGTCCATCTATCTGCTTGTGAGCTGCAACACCCCACCATGTTTCTTAGCCTTGACAATCTTACTTCACTTTCTGACATAGACCTTAGTTATAACAGCTTCAGATCATTTCCAAGATGGCTTTCAAACATCAGTAGCCTTGCATTCGTTAATCTCGACTTTAATGTCATGTCAGGAAGCATTCCAATGGGCTTCACAAAGCTGCCAAATCTTTGGTTCTTGGATCTTACTGGTAATCTTCTCAATACCAAGACGAACATACTACTCAATAGCTGGAAGAAGGTGGAAGTTATTCGGTTGGGTTACAATTTTTTGCATGGTACGTTACTTACTTCAATTGGTAACATGACATTTCTTATTCATCTTGATTTGACTGGTAATGATATTAAAGGTGCATTTTTGAGCTCGCTTGGTAAACTTTGCAATCTTAAATATATTGATTTATCAATAAATAGTCTGACAGAAAATTTACCAGAAGATCTTGAAGGACCAAAGAATAATAGCACTTGCAATGGTCCGTTATCTAATTTGCAGAACTTGGTGTTGAGCATCAATAAGTTTACTGGTAGCTTGCCAAACTGATTGGGCCAGCTTTAAAATTGGGACATTGAAACATTTAACCGTTCTCGAACTGGAAAACAACCAACTAAATGGAACTCTTCCAGATAATTTAGGAGAAATGTCTAAGTTGTCAATCCTGGATGTTTCTTCCAATCATTTGACAGGAACCCTTTCTAATAGTTTGGGAAATCTTTCTCAATTGTCAGTCCTCGATGTTTCTTCCAATCGCCTTACAGGCATCAATTCTGAATCCCATTTTGCAAAGCTAAAGAAACTAAAGGTCTTAAGTTTGTCTCTAAACTCTTTTGTTTTCAGTGTCAGTTCTAATTGGGTACCTCCATTTCAAATTAAGTACCTCAAGATGCGTTCATGCCAGTTGGGTCCTTCATTCCCAGGGTGGCTTAAACCTCAAAGATAAATTGTTGATCTAGATTTATCGAATGCTAACATATCAAGCTCCATAACAGGTTGGTTTTGGGATATTTCTGGCATCTTTATTCGTTAAATTTTTCTTGTAACCAATTAAATGGAAGGCTACCAAGCACAATAAATATTTCTTTTAATTCATTTGTAGATTTGAGTTTCAATCACCTTGAAGGACCCATTCCTCTTCCCAATGACCAAATTCTGTTGCTAAATCTTGCTAATAATAAACTTTGGGACCCTATCCCAGAAATTTTAGGCATTATGTCATTTATTAGCTTCCTTTCTCTTGCCAATAGCCAAATCACTGCTGAAATCCCAACATCTATTGGAGAAATGATTGTAGTACAGGTCATTGATCTTTCGTGGAATAATTTAACAGGAAGGATTCCTAACAGCATAGGAAATTGCCTTTGTCTTGCAGTCCTGGACCTTCAAAACAACAATTTATCAGGGACAATTCCAAATTATTTGGGTCAACTAACGGTCCTTCAGTCAATGCATCTAAGGAACAATATGATCTCGAAAAAACTCCCATCAGTAATCAAAGGTTTGGTGCACTTGGAAACTTTAGACCTTGGATACAATAGATTGACAGGTAAAGTACCCAAATGGATTGCAAGTGCTTTTTCAGATCTTAGAATCCTTATCTTGAGGTCAAATGCATTTTCAAGAGAAATTCCTGACTTTGCGAGTCCTGGACTTGTCAGAAAATAATTTGATAGGAACCTTTCCTACTAACCTGAATGACCTCAAAGCCATGACTCAAAAGCAAAGCAACTATCAGGATCTAGATTACTCGCGAGGTAGTTATTATAAAGAAAATATAGTTGTATATATAAAAGGCAATTCTTTCAAGTTCACCAAGAATCTTTTCTTCCTGACATGTATAGACCTTTCAGGAAACCGTTTGCGTGGTGAGCTTCCACCTGAAGTAACAAAATTGGCAGGATTGATTGTTTTGAACTCGTCAAGGAATAACTTAATAGATTAACTTTCAGAGAACATTTCAGAATTGCATCAATTGGAATCTCTTGATGTATCAATCAATATATTTTCAGGAAAAATCCCTAAGAGCATGGTTTCAATGTCATTTTTGGAGTACTTGAACTTATCATACAACAATTTGTTAGGTTTAATCCCTAATGGAGGGCAAATGGCAACTTTTGATGCATCCTCTTTTATTGGAAACCCTGAACTTTGTGGTGCTCCTCTTGATGTCAACTGCTTTGATTATAATCCACCTCTTGGAGATGATACGGGCAATGATCAGGTTGTCGATAACAACTTCTTTTATCTTGCAATTGGGTTGGGATTCATAGCCGGATTACTGATTCCTTATCTAATTTTGGCGACCAAAACAAGTTAGAGCTTTGTGTACTTTGCTTTTGTGGATGCAACTGTTAACGATTTATTATATTTTGCTTGCAGAACAGCAGCTTTTGTCAGAAATCATTGTTATCATCGTTCTTGATTTGTCTATGTAATATGTTTCCATCGATTATGTGCTGCTAATGGATTTCTTAGTAAAACTATAATACAAGCAGTAACTTCGGTTATTAATCAAAATAGCAACAATTTCTTCTTAAAATAGGTCATGGCTAAGGTTTCACCGTGATGTTTAGACCCGATTTAGTTAAGCATCATGTAGCATATCAATAGTGCACATGCATGTTAACCACCGTCCATTTAATTTTCAATCAATTTTATATAGCTGATAATTATTATAGATCTAATACATGAAATTTATTTAGATAAAAATAAAAAATATTTTAAAATAAGTTGTGATTACGGTTCTTGCATGCGAGAACTATGCTTGCTAAATCTAATTGCCCAAATCAGCCAAAGACATACTAAAATGTCATTGAAATCACCATTTTTATTACAGTAGAAAACAGAGGTTACTCTACCAGAACAGTTATGTTGAGGATGTCATTGACCCCATAGTATATGCTTTCCAAAAAAAAAATCATAGTATATTCATTTGGATGTAATTATAGGTAAGATACAAAGAATTTAAGTCCTTGTTTGCTTGAATTTTAGCTGTATAGGAAACATAATTATCAATGTTATTAAAACCGGATTGGATAAAGAATCGGAGAGGCAAAAGGTTCTTGGTTTGACCGGTTTAATAGGATTCAACCGAATTTTTTTCCTTTTTTAAATAATATTATTTTTAAAATTTTTTATAAATATTATGAAAATATAACCATATAAAAAAATAAAAAAAAGTTTAAAAAACACATTTATCATCAAAACATTAATCATAAAGCAATATTTTCAAGTTATTTACTATTTATAATGAATATTTAAGATGAATATAGTAAAAAATTGTAAATGTTCAATAATATTCTTCAATTATAAATTATAATTTTTATTTTGTTCATAAGAAAATTATTAAAATTGCCTAAATTTTAATTATTTTGTATTTATATTTATATTATATTTTTTCCAGCAAAAAATAATATTATACGAATATTTTTGACAAAAAATGTTTTTTTTGGTTCAAACCAGTTTTCTCTAATTATACCGGGTTTTATTCGATTTTCACCGATTTATATGGTTTTTATTCAGTTCATGCCGATTTCTTACGTTTTTTGTCAATCCTGTTTTTAATTATCAAACCAATCGGATCAACTTTCGATTTACAGTTAAACCGATCACATCCGATTTTAATAACATTGATAATTATTGAAAAATCTAATTGAAAAGTCCATCTTCCATCATTTCCATAAAGATAGAAGAGAAGTGAGAAGTCAATTCGAAATTTTATCAAACATGTTTTATGTGATATTCAACTATTCAAAATAATACAACTCCAATTTGGACGAGTAATTAAAAAAAGTCAATCCATTTATATATAAAGAAATTAAAAATTAAGCATATAGTAAGGGTGTTCATCGGGCGGGTTCGAGTGAACCCGAATAATCCGAACCCTGAATTTTTCCCTGTATCCCAACCCTACCATACCCTATGAATAGTTCGGGCCCCTATCAAAATAATCCGCATAATTTCGGACCCCGCCCGAATAACCCGAATTTATTTTTTCTTTTTATTTTAAATTATTTAAAAGGGAATTCGGGTATGTTCGAGTCTGGTCAACCCGACCCGAACTTACTCGATTATTAAAATGCTGTATTTTGGGGTAGTTGCTTTGGAGATAGCTTGTGGGAGAAAACCCATTATTCTCAAGGGTAACGAAGATGAAGTGCATATGGTCAGCTGGGTATGGAACCTTTATGGAGAAGGGAAAGTTCTTGAAGCAGCTAACTCTAGACTCTGCAGGCATTTTGACGAGCAGCAGATGGAACGGTTGCTGATAGTTGGCCTCTGGTGTGCTCACCTGGACAAATATCTCAGGCCTTCTATTAGGCAGTCAATACATGTGCTTAATTTTGAAGCCCCACTGCCTATTCTCCCACCAAAGATGCCAATTCCAACATACCTTACGCCCTTGCCTAATCCTTCTATTTCCTATAGTGCTTCTGGTTCTTTAACTGTAGGCCAAAACCAGTCTTCTAGTTATGGTTATACTGCTGACTCTTCGAAGTTCACCAAATTTGCAGATTCTTTTAATTTTGTATCAGTTACTTCACTGTCTAATAATTGATTTTGTATATTTTACTAATTAAAAGATTCTTCATCATTCTATCTTTGAGTAAATTGCTAGATGCTTATCAATTATAATTTCAGAGTTCCACAGTGCCTCTGACATGGCTCCTCATATCATATATGTCTTATATATCAAATGCTACAAAAAGGCAAACATATGAGAAAGTATACAACAACGAGAAAGTCTCATTATCTGAGTTGAAGAAATCTTTGTGCCATGGAATGTTTTCCCTCGGAGAGTTCATCAAGTTTGAGAACTTCAACAACTTCTCCATTTACAAAAAGGCAAACTGCATCAGCAACTCTCTGGATCTGTTTGATGCTATGAGAGACCATCACAATCGTCATTCCCTGGCTTTTCTTCAATTTCACAATCAATTGTTGCATTATTGTAAGTGTACGGACCCACGTACAGGCAATTGAAGATTACTAAAGATGCTGGTCAGCATTTTGAAGACGTCGTATCTGGCTGCGTCTTCATAAAAAGGATGGCTTTATTGGAATTTGGATTTCACTAAGGCAAGAGTTTTCCAACTTGAATTCCTTTTGGTCAACAAACAACATCTCTTTTTTATCGTTGTTAGGGGTGTAAATTAGGCAGGTTCGAATTAATTTGAACAATTCGCAATTTGAAATACATCAAAAATCTCAATCTGCATCGATTCTATAAATAATTCAGATTCATATCCGAATAACTTGTAAAAATTCGGGATCCATCCGAACAATATCCGAATTAATATTTTATTAATTAAAAAAATATTTTTTTCTATTTCAATTTACATAACAAATATTAAATTAAAATTTAAATAAATAATAAAATAAAAAATCATTGTTCACCAATATAAAATATTTAAAAATTACAATAAACAAATAATTTAAAAATTCTTCAAAATTATATTACATGATAATTAACCACTAACAAAAATAATTATCCAAAAACAAATTTAATTTGTCAAAGAGAAATTCTACCATATTCGATCTTTAATTTTTTGATGTGCCACCTAATAAATAAATTATATATGAGAAATAATAAAATATAAAATTAACAACAAATAGCAAACAATATAAAATATAAAGTGTGTTTGGGTTAGATTCAAGCATGACAAATCTAACAAATTGCTTGCTGCACTGACAAAAGTTCTAACTAAACACATCTAACCAGCTATATGTTTATTCTTATTTTGCACCCACATACAGCATATTGAAGATTTTAAAAGAAATGGAAAAAATCATATATATTTCGGGGGAAAAATTTTTCCGCGGGGATCCCCTTCACAGCATAAAAATATTTTATTTTTTTAAAAAATATAATTATAACTAAAATATAATTTTTAACAATTAATTTTAATTAAAATATAACATTTAATAATTAAAAAATATAAATAAAATTTCAAATCAAATTAATATAAATTTTAACAATTGATAAAACTAAAATTAAATATAATTTAAAATTAAATTATATAAATATAATTAAATTCAATTTCTAAATTTTGAAAGCGGAAAAATTTCAGGGCGGAGATTACAATTCCCGTTCCCAGTCCAAATTCTAAATCGGATAATATTTTTCCTTGTCCCTTTTGAATGGAAAAAATTTTCAAAAATTTTTTGCCTCATTCGAAACAGTTTTCCACCGGGGACAGGAATTTTCCGTCCCATGATTATCCTACTGCCGGCCACCCACTCAAATCAATATCACTTCTTTCATCATTTATGAATCCATTTGTATTTTGAAATGACATGTTGACCTTTAATATTTTATAATATTGAGAAAATGAACATAGCCAAGGAATTCCAATATTATCCGTACTAAGAATTACTAAAAATCATCTAATTCATATAGTTTTGGCATATATTTTATATTTTATAATATTGGAATAAGGCATTATTCCAATCGATACATATATTTTATAATTGAGAAATGAAAATGTTTGACTAATTTATTCCTTACTAAAAAAACTCTAGGAAATAAAGATCATCAGATAAAAGTTATTTTACATAAAAATACAAAATATTCCGTTAGTCTGAAAACAGTAGTTTCACTTTTGATACAGTCTAACAAAAGTTAAATTTTATTATTATATAATCTATAAGATATAATTTTTTTATAATTTATTAATTATGTCTTTCATTTATATATCATGTATGATTATTGCTATAAAATTAAAATAACAAATATAAATTGACATGTTGATGTGAGCCTTTTTATGACTCATATATAATTGAAAAAGATATAAAGTTAAGATACTAAATATCATATTATTTTAAATTTTATATTAAAAATAGTATAAAAAATTAATTTATTAATTATTAAGAACTTAAATAAGCATATTATTGATAGTTTACCAGTTAATTATATGACAGAAATTGTGAGTGAACTATATTTTAAAGCTAGAGATGGCAACAAATTGGATTTTTCTTTTTTGTTTTTTGGTATCCGATATGCTCCAACTCAGGGGCGGTACTGGGAAAATTTTCTTGAAGGGAAACAATTAAGAGAAACTAAAGTTCATGGCTAAAAAAGCTTATTCACTGCGTTTCAGGGACTTTTATGCTATCTTCTTTTCTCACATCCATAGATTGGACAACTTTGCTGCTGATTTCTTATCACACCTTGCTATAAGGCTGCTCCATGTTATCAGGTTTTGTACTCAATCCCTCGAGAAATCGATGTCTGGCTCAAGTATAATTTAATTGATGTTTCTTATTTTTATTTATTTTGTGTATTTCTTGTGAGCTCTGCTCGCCTTTTTCTTAAAAAAAAAGCTTATTAGACCTAAATTTTGTGTGCTAAATTCTTAATTTTTTTAAAAAAAAAGATAATAAGGGAAAGTGCCATAGTGCCATCCAAATCCCAATAAAGCCATCCTTTGTGAAAATGCAGCCAAGTACAATGCTGACAATACAGTCACCTGTATGTGGATAAGTAATTTGATAATAACGTTAATTATCCAATTTCACAAATATTTTCTGATAATTTTAAAATTTAAAAAATATATATTATTTAAAAAAATTTCCTTAAAATATATATTTTTTATATTTTATTGGATAAAAAATAATTAAAAAATAAAAAAAATATTTTTAATTTATTCTAAAAAATTTAACAAATAATTGAAAAAATTTTCAAAAAATTTTCTAATTTTATCTCTGACTATTTCATATTTTGATTCAAAAATTATTTCAAGCTCATATTAAAACTTTTTATCTGGATCGATTTAACAAACGTTATTTTTATGAATGTTGAAATACTAACCTAAATGCTCAACAAAAATATAAACAATAGCCACGACATATGTCATAGCTAATTTCCTTTTTTGCTAATGGGAAATATTTTGGCTATAAATACTGAAAGGTAGTAGACATGTATTTAAAATACCTTAATTTTATAAAAAAAACAATAGTTGTTGACAAAAATATTCTTTTTATATTTTCAAAAATTTGATTTAATTTTAATTAAAAGTTAAGAGTGATAAAAAAGATAAATATTTAATAAGGTATATAATAAATAAGAGTATACTTATAAATTTATCCCTCAAATTTTGAAAATGACATTAAAAGTGAGATAAAATAAAATATAAAAAATAACCTTTTAAAATGGGACGAGGTGAGTATTGAGTTATCTTGCATTTTTTTCTATAAAGATTTTCTTGCAATTTTGGCTATAAATACTGAAAGGTAGTGGAAATGTATTCTTACTGCTATTTGATTTGAAAATTCAAGCTTTTGTAAGGTAAAAAATACAATTAAAGTCGTTTTGAAAGATCAATCAATTTAATTTAACTAATAAAATATTTAATGGTTGAAATTTAAAAAAAAATATATAAATTATATAAATTTGAATGAAATAGATGATGTATTTTATCCTATTATTCGATTTTTATTCTTTAAAAGCTTATTTAACTGTGAAATTGGCTCTATCAAGACAAAATTAATTTTAATTATTTATCAATATTTTGTGAACATTCTATCTTGAAAAAATGTAAGAGATGATCAGATGATGGGCAAGTTAATTACGTCAGTGGTTATCAAATTTTTGGATTTATAATCAAATAATCATAATAAAATAATTTGTAATACAAAAATTATTAAAATTTTATTTTATTTCAATTGAAGTAAAAATAACCTGAAAATCAATTTTTTATATCATTGGAGTGACAATCAAACACGTCATGTATGATTATCACATTATTTTATGATCAATAACCTTTATAAGTTGAACTATCAGATGAAAAAATTGCATCATCATGTAAATATAAGAAAATAATGTGTACAAAAAATTAAAAAATTCAAATAACTAATCATGATTTATTTATAGAGTTAATTGGTATTAAAATAACATGATAATCATATATGGTCTGCTTAATTTTCATTTTGGTGACATAAAAATTAATTTTTATATCATTTTTACTTTAATTGAAACAAAATAGAATTTTGATGATTTACAAATTATTTTATTATGACCATGTGATTATAAGTCTCAAAATTTAATGACCACAGATGTAATTAACCCGATGATGGCCTTATGTGTCATTAGCATATTCAGAGGACACTTATTTTCGATGGATAAATGGAATTTATTTATTTGAGGACATAATTTATGTATTTTCTAGAAAACAAAAAATCATGAATTTTATTGCAAATCAGAAAGAAAATCCACCTAAAAAGCAATTTAGCATAAATCATATTTTTTTATTAATTTTTTTTATGAAAACGTAAACATATTGTTAAATTATAATTGTTAACCTATTAATTTATTTATTAGCCTCCATGCTAAAAAAATTGTAATTAACATGTTATTATAAATAAATCAAACATTTCAAATAAGAGTAAAATCTAAAATAAATGCATGTGCTTAATATGAGAATTGATTAAAATTGATTTGTTGATTGGTCTATTAAAAACAACAAACACTATAGTTTTAGGCTGGTTAATAAAAACATTAGTGATAATACCCAAAATAAAATTAACTATAAGGCCGGTCTATTAAAGGCCCACGAAGAGGCCTAAGACCAGAAGCCCAAAAAATCCAACACTCAAAGCTATAAATTTGACAAATATACCTATAACAAGGGCTCTCTCTCTCTCTCTTTATCTCCATTAAGCTTTCTCTCCACACTTCGATAGCTAACTTAGGTATCGGAGCTCAAAAGCCCGGCAAGACTAGGCTCGTTTCCTTTTTTGCAGGTCATTAAAGCCTCATTCACCATGGCCGACGATCTCTCCTTCTACGGTAAAATTTTGTGTTTTATCATTTTGTGCTTTCGTTGAGAGTTGACGTCGGATCTGAGCTACTCAGCCTAAAATCAAAGAAGAATGATGTTCGTCCCATGGCTACTTTTTAAAGGAGTTTTAACGCCAAACTTTAGATCTACTATTGCCCCTCTACCTAGATCTAAAGGTCCTGGATTTGATCTTGCACAAAAAGCCAAAGAGAGAAGTGATACGGGTACTGTGCTCCAAGAAAAATAGAGTAAGGTGACAATAAAACTCACCGAAGAGGCCCCCACCAAACAAAGTGATGGTGAAGAATAGTAGGAAGAACAAACAAAGTTGGAAAGCGAAAACCAAAAAGCAATTTTCAGTGGGTACATGCACTCAAAAGATATGATGAATGGGTTCCACCTCTACAACAAAAAAGCATGTGATTACCTACCACACCTTTAAAGATTTGAAAAGATATATGTCGAAAGTCTTTTTGACCCAACAACAGGTATGTATATTAAAAATTTATTTAATTATTCTTTTAAGTTTATCGGATGAAAAAATTCCGATAGGTCGGATATGGATATCTCTCCGCCAAGAGCGGATCGAAAGACCACCCATCGCTAAGAGCAGATCAGATGGATAATATCTCTTCGCCAAGAGCGGATCTGATCGGAAGAACATCCATCGCCAAGAGCGGATCGGATGGAAAAATTTTGATCGATTGGATTATTTCGATCGATCGGATATGGTTATCTCTCCGCCAAGAGCGGATCGGATCGAAAGACCATCTATCGCCAAGAGCGAATCGGAAGACCATCCATCGCCAAGAGCGGATCGGATGGAAAAATTCCGATCGATCGAATTATTCCAATCGATCATATATGGTTATCTCTCCGCCAAGTACGGATCGGATCGAAAGACCATCCATCACAGAAAGCGGATCAGATGTGATTTTTTCCACCGCCAAGAGCGGATCGGATCGTAAGACCATCCATCGCCAACAGCGGATTGGATGGATAATATATCTCCGCCAAGAGCGGATCGGAAGACCATCCATCATCAAGAGCGGATCAGATGGATAATATATCTCCGCCAAGAGCGGATCGGATCGGAAGACCATCCATCGCCAAAAGTGGATCGGATGGATAATATCTCTCCACCAAGAGCGGATCAGATGGATAATATCTCTCCGCCAAGAGCGGATCGGATTGGAAGACCATTCATCACCAAGAGCGAATTGGATGAAAAAATTTCGATCGATCGGATATGGTTATCTCTCCGCCAAGAGTGGATCAGATCGGAAGACCATCCATTGCATAGAGCGGATCGAATGTGATTTTTTTCATTGCTAAGAGCGGATCGGATCAGAAGACCATCCATCACATAGAGCGGATCGGATGTAATTTTTTCCACCACCAAGAGTGGATCGGATCGGAAGACCATCCATCGCTAAGAGCGAATTGGATGGATAATATTTCTCCGCTAAGAGCGAATTGGATCGGAAGACCATCCATCACCAAGAGTGGATTAAATGGATAATATCTCTCCGGTAAGAGTGGATCGAATCAGAAGACAATCCATTGCCAAGAGCAGATCGGATGGATAATATCTTTCCGTTAAGAGCGAATCGGATTGAAAGACCATCCATCGTCAAGAGCGGATCGGATGGAAAAATTCCTATCGATCAAATTATTCCGATCGGTCGTATATGGTTATCTCTCTGCTAAGAGCATATCAGATTGAAAGACCATCCATTGCCAAGAGTGGATCGGACCCTGCCTTTGAGAAACAAAATTAAACACAATTTTCCACAATTAAGTCTAAGACAAAGAAAATCAATAATTAATAAAAGAGAAACAGAGAGAAATTACAAATAGAGTCCTCAAAGTTCATTACTCTCGTTACAAAAGAAGACAACTTGGGCTGCTCTCTAGCTGTGGACAACCCATTATTTTACTTTAATGAGATAATTATACCATATACCTCTTTTTAAAGTTACATTTCAAAAATACCACCATTCTTATAGTTAAACTTTACAATTATCAATAAACATACATAAAGAATATATAAATTATATAAAAATCCCAAAACAATGTCTATTTTAAATGAATTAGATAAAGATGATATAGAAATAATTAAACAATTGGATAAAATTGATACTATAAATATGAATAATAGAAAAACGATACAGGAAATAAAATTACAATTAAACCCTAAAGCAGAAAAGATAAAAAATTTATTAAATAAAATAGAAAGTATAGAAGATCTAGAATTAATAAAATATAGAATTTTAAGTGAATTAAATTTAGAAAACCAAGTTTTAAATAAATTAAGTCAAATAGAAAATTATCTAAAATATGTAGCTAGAAAAATGGGATATAATGGATAAAATAAATGGAAGAAATAAGAGACATAAATGGATATACATATGATGAACAATTTTATCAAATAAATAATGATTTAAAATTTTTAAATCATAATATTCGAAAAATGAATACAAAACAATATAGTTTTACAAGTACACTAAATGGAGATGATAAATATGAAGAAGGAAGTTTAAGCTTACCATCAATCATGTTTAAAAAACCTAAATAAGAAAATACTGAAGATAAAATGGATAAAATGTTTAATATATTAATAGAAATTAAAGAAGAGGTTATAGATTTAAAAGCTAGAGTAGAAAAAATAGAAAAAAGAAAAGAAAAGTCAAAAGAACATACACAAAAAGGAGTAACAATAAAAACTCACATGTTAACTTTAGAGGAAGGATTAAAGTTATATGAAAATAATAAAATAAATGAAGAAAATATGTTGGATTTAACGTATAATTTAGAAAATTTAAAAATGAATACTAATCCAACATCTATACAAAAAAAATTAGAAAAATTCCTAGGAATAAGAGAATATTCTAAAACAATAAATGAAACCAAAGAAAATATAATGACTGATAATATAAGAATAAGAGAATATGAAAAATATAAACGAAAAATTCCTAGGCAAAGACCAATGTATAATAATTCAAAATTTTCAGTAAAAACATCTAAGACAGAACCTGTTAATCCAAATGGAATAATATTAGACATAGATTGTAAAGAAGACATACAAAAAGAAATTGAAAAATGGATAAAAATAAATAATTTATCAATAATATTATACAGATATAATTTACAAAGAGCATGTAATTTTTTAATTAGTACTTTATCAGGAAATATAGAAAAATGGTGGAATGCTATTAGAACAGAAGATAGACAAACTATAAAATATGGACTAAATAATAAAAATTTTATAGCAACAGACACTATAAAAAGATATTTTACAAAGATTTGAATTTGTAATAAAAGGAGAATTTTTAGGAGGTCATTGGTTAGACCCTACATAATCATTAAAAAAATTTGGACAATAAAATTTATGAAAAATACAATATGAATCATGTGTTATCAAAAACAATATACATGTGAATTCAATAATTATTATTATAATATAGCAAAAATAGATATATTACAAAGACCAGAAATTAAATTATTAAAACAATCTTATGTAACTAAATTACCAAAAACCATGAGAATTAAAATTATTTAATGAAATACAAAATAATAATGAAATATTAGAAGGAATATTAGGATCTTATCAAACATACATATTTAAAAGAATAAATGAAATATGTAATCAAGCCTATGAGAATAGAAAAATAAGAAAAGCAATTAATTGAGGATTATGTTGTCCAATCTTAGCTGAACCAACACATTGGGAATGTTATACAAAAAATAAAAGATATAAAAAATATAATAAATATAATATATCAAAAAAATTATAAACCAAAATATAAAAACTTTTATAAAAGAAAGCTTAAACCCTTTAAAAAGAATAAATTTAATAAAGGACGATATTTTAGGAAAAATCAAAGATATAGTAAGAAAAATCCTAAAACATGTACTTGTTGGATATGTAAAGAAAAATGATACTATGCAAATGAATGTCCTAAAATAAAAAATAAAGAAAATCATAAAACATATAGAATATATGAAGATTTGATAGAATAAAATTATGATCCAATAGAAACTAGTGAAATATCAGAAAATGAAAGTATATATGAAATAGATTCTCAATATAATTCTGATAGTTATAGTTCAGATAATTATTCAGAATTCGATAAAGAAGCAGAAATAAATTCTGAAGTTGAATTAGAAATAGAAATTGAAGAATAAAAGAATTTTGATATATAAAAATTTATTCAGAATAATATTACAAATGAGTTCAGATAATGAAGATCTTGAAATTATAGATAATAATAATATTTTCAATTATAATAAAATATTTTATGAAGAAAAATTCGGACAACTAAATAATCATAGACTAAGTATTAAGGAAGAAGATATATTCAAAAGAAGATGGTTTAATAGATTAATTAGGGCAGCTTATATTATAAAACATTATAAGTCAGCTATAGGTATATATCAAGCTAAAGGAAATACAGTAATACCATTAATAAATAAAGATGAAATAAACAAAGTTTTAGCAAAATTACCAGATAAAAATAGATATAAAAATCTATATTTAGGAGCAATACAAATAATTACTAAAGCACATTTTAGACAAGGAATAGATAGTCCTATTCAATTATTTTGTATGGATGATAGAATTCTAAATGACCCAATAGATGCCCTATTAGGAGCAGTATCAGGAAATTTAATATATAAAAAATTAAAATTTACTATAATACCAGATTTTTTAGTAAGCTTACAAGATAAAAATATAGATCAAGCTCTTAATTTATATCATAAATTACATAGAATATATAGAAATGACAAGTGGATCAAAAGTATTTTCAGTAATATATAGAACAATATATGCATTTACTACTAGTCACCATAAGAAATTACAGAAAAGTAACATACAATTACAAGTTGATATTGATGATACATTCTCAGACTTAGTTGAATATATACCACCAAGACAATTAACACCATTTAGTATGATGATTTATATGAGTTAACAATGGATTTAAGACAA
This sequence comes from Excoecaria agallocha, assembly GCA_037975025.1. Taxonomy (NCBI): domain Eukaryota; kingdom Viridiplantae; phylum Streptophyta; class Magnoliopsida; order Malpighiales; family Euphorbiaceae; genus Excoecaria; species Excoecaria agallocha. The sequence continues at coordinate 1,216,175 of JBBPFJ010000019.1, read as the reverse complement.
AGAAATAAAAATATAAGAATTATACCTAGAATACAGCATGTAGGAGAAAAATTATTAATATCATCAGGAGAAAGTTCTAGAGAAAAACTATTAAAAGGAAATAATACACTATTAATAGATGAACAAGGAAAAATACATACTCAGTCTAGAAGAAGTATTGATTTAAGATCATCATTAAAAGCAAAACAATGTTATATTGAAGCTGAACCAGATATTGGAGGAGAATGGAAACTATTAAAAATATTAATAGATACTAGAGCAGTAAAAAGTCATATAAATGAAAGTCTAGTCTTTTCATTCAAAAAATATTATTTAGAAGAAAATTATGAATTTTTAGATTATTCAGGACATAAACATACAATTAGTAAATATGTAAAGATAAATCTTGCCCTAACAGATATTCGAGAAAAAATAGTAATTATACCAATGGAAATAAATATGGACATAATATCATCTACACAAATTCCAATTTTATTGGGATTAGAATTTTTAAAAAATATATCACCATATAATCTTACTGATGAATATCTTATGTTTCGCTATGATGGAAATGAATACAAAGTTCCAAGGAATAAAAACTAGCCTATATAGTATTTATATTAACATAGAAATCATTTATGAAGATTACCATACAGTCTCATATCATGCTTTCATAGATACAGGATCTGCAATAACTTTAGCACAACTTTATGTCTTTCCAAAAAACTTATGGAAGAAAACTACGGATTATAAAATAGGAATTGATATTACTGGCAATACCACCAAATATGATCTAGCCACGCAAAAAATAGCAATTCAAGTACAATATAATATACTTCAAATCTCTAGAGTATTTCAATCAACAAATCATGGATGTGATATTTTATTGAGAAATGATTGGTTAACAAATTATTATCCTTTAAGTATCAGATCTCAATATATTAGATTAACAACCCATTGTAAGCATTGAGTAATTTATCCTAGACTTCAGGCCGCATTTAAATGGAAATCTTCACCATTAATATCTCGTACAGTGAACCGTGGTGAGAATATAGAAAAAGAACCCATTAGAAAATGTGAAGAAACTCAACTTACAGAACAAATCACAACTCCACAAGAAATTATCTTTTTATTAGAAAAATGTATAGGAACAAATTCTATAGAAAAATGGGAGAAAATGATATTTATGCTTTAATAAATTTAAAACATAATATACCTATATGAAGTAAAAGAATGTTTTATAATAAAAATGATGAAAAAGAATTTGATATACAAATAAAAGAATTATTAAATAAAAAACTTATTAGACCAAGTAAGAGTTCTTATAATAGTCCAGCCTTTATGGTTAGAAAACATGCAGAAATAAAAAGAAATAAATCCAGAATGGTAATCAACTATAAAAAAACTAAATAAAACAACAAAATTTGATGAATATTTGATACCTAATAAAAAACTTCTTTTAAATAGTATAAAAGAAAAAATATGGTATTCTAAATTTGACAGCAAATCTGGATTTTGGAAAATAAAAATGTATCCAAAAAGTATTAAATATACAGCTTTCAATACACCAAGAGGACTTAGACTTTGCAATGCCCCTCAATTATTTCAAAGAAAAATGGATGATATGTTTAAAGATTTAAGATATTTTTATCTAGTATATATTGATGACATAATTATCTTTAGTGAAAGATTAGAAGAATATTATAAACATATTAAACAATTTTTATTAAGATGTATTAAAAATGGATTAATATTATCTAAAAAAATTCGAAAAGAAAAATAAAATTTTTAGGATACATTATATCAAAAAAAGAAATTGAATTACAACCACATATTACGAAATCTTTATTAAAGTTTTCAGATCAATTAAAAAGTAGAAAAATGATTCAACAATTTTTAGGACACGTTACAGATGCTAGTAACTTTATACAAGAATGCACTAAAAAGAAAAAAGTATTACAAGACAAATTAAAAGGTGATAAGCCTTGGACTTAGACAGATATCGACATAAAGGCAGTAAAAGAAATAAAGTAATATTGTTAGCAATTACCAAAGTTACCCTTACCAGAAGAAAATGAAAAATGAAAAAAGTAACTTTCAAAAATTTAGAAAAAAAATTATCATAGTAATGAAAAAAATTATTAACAGTAAAATATGCTATAGAAAAATTTGAATTAGTTTTATTACCAAAAAGATTTACAGTTAAGACAGATAATACACAGGTAAAATCTTTCATTACAAAAAATTATAATGAAAAATTAGTCCAAAGAAGAAAAATGGGATGGCAAGAATATTTTACTAACTTTAATTTTAATATTGAGTATATTCCAGAAAAGGATAATATACTGGCGGATCTATTAAGCATACCAATATCTAAAGAATAAGATTAACCATTTTCTTGCAGGATTAAAGAACTAACGGAAAGAAACCCATATAGAGTTTCTAATTAAACTCACTGCAGAGAAAAGGGAAGTAATGAAATCTATGAAAAAGGCTATATCTTGTATTCTAGAAATAGATAATGAGATTAGTCTAATTTCAATGAATTATGCACAGGCGCTTCTGCATCAAAAGGAATCTAAGGAAGAAAGCACTAGCTCTCAAAAAATGACTATTCTTGGCACTACAGCTAAGAAAGAACAAAAGCAAAAAAATTTGAGAAATATGATGATCAGACGCTCTGTTCAATTTTTGGACAGTCCTGAATCATCTCAGGAAGTAAATTTGACAAATATGGAAACTTCTTCAATTGGGAATATTATTTCTCGATTGATAACTCCCAGAGATATTTTATTATCATCTCAGTAATGGAATGATAATGAGAAATCTCAATTAAATAATACAGAAATTCAGAAGCAATGGAAAGCAGACTTTTTTAAAGCTCTGTAATATTTAGCAAAGGTTACTAATGCAGTTGGAATTAGCACTATTCCGATCAATTGCACTTACAACAAAGCAATCATAAAAAAAGGAGCAGATCCAAGAATAATTCAAAAACTTTATCGTTTTGGACCGATTCACACCATTTATCCTGGAGAAAACTTAGAAAAAATTCAGAAATTACCAGCAACCATTAGGTCTCAAATTGAGATTTTTAATGGAATCATTAAATTAAATAAAATCTATGCCGTATTTTTAGCATTATTCCTGAATGAGATGATGTTAAAAATGTGAAAATTTCTACAGAAACTTTCATCAGAATGGGCACTACCAGACAAGAACTTATTCCAGATGAATAAAAGACTTTCAATTTACATCCATTGATTCTCAAAAATATTCTAGAAATGAGAATGAAGACAATAGAAACCAATATTCGTGGACTAAGAGAAATTTTGACAGATAATAAAAAATATTATACTATTTTTCAAGATAATATCCTTGTCACAAATCCATCTATGGAATGGCATCAAAAATATCTTTTTGAAGGATATTTCGACACAATAGTTGAAGGAAGTTTAATTACCAATGGCAGAAACAACCAAAGAATTTTTTAAAAAGCAGATAAAAAAGGAATCTCCAGCCGAAAGCAAAAGCTCGCTACAAGGTTTAGTGGAGCTGGACCCCCTTTGAAGAAAATTAAGAAATAATTAAAGAAAAAATAAAAAAAATGTAGACATAAGCAATGATGTAATAGAGCAATAATAGATTGTAATAATGTAATTCAATAATGCAATAGAGGCAGGATGCAACCTCTATAAAAACCCATTCATATAATGGTATAGGCACGACTGAAAACTGCAAAGTTTAAGTTTGTTCTTAAAAAGCTTTTAGCCTGCTTATCTCTTGTAAAAATCTTTTTCAAGAAATGAAATTCTAATTTCAGAAATCATTCTTTCTGAGTAACCTTAGTAGTTAGCAATTGCAAATCCAGTAAGAAATATAGAAATTATTTTTGATACACTAAGAGAGTAAGATCACTCATATACCACAAATTCTCATCAGAAAATTCACATGTCTATATATATGTTGCTAGCTGAATATTTTTCAGTAGTCTCTCCTGGTATTACGAAGCCCATTTTTGAGTGAAATAAGGCAGAAGAGTACAAGTTTGGAGAAGATCAATTTAACCCAGAACGTCAACCGTTTAAGGGTGAACTGTTATCAGAAATCGTTGATAACAGAAGTCTGGCAGCATTGAAGGAAGCATAGTGGGCCACTGAAGAAGATTTAAAGGTATATCGAAACCCTGATCTCTGTTAGTTATGGATATAATTTTCAATTCTATTTCTTATTTTGGAATTATGCATGCTAAGGAAAAGGTGAAAAGAAAGAATACTTTTAAAACATGAAATTGTTTAAGATTTTTTTTATTCATAATGGAAAGATTAAAACAACAAGTTGGTGATTTACAAACAACTATAAATGATATATAGATATAATCGTCAATTAAAAGAACAATTAAAACAAGAAGAAATATTAAAAAGTTTAATAGAAGATTTTAATTTAAATCCAATATATTATATAGAAGAAAGAATAGAAAATTTAAAATATATGCTTAGATTAAATAAATCAAGAATTCTGATGTTAAAAAATACAATAAATAAAATACCTTTAGGATGGATATATTTAATTGTTTTAACTCAAAAGATTTAAGTGAAAAAAGAGAAATAAATCAAGTTATAAATGATATGAACATAGTAAAAAATAATATAAATCATAATTTTCAACAAAACTTAGATATAAAATAACATAAAAACACAGCTCATAGATAATTTATATAAAGATAATTTTGTTAAAAATACAATAATATATGAAATAATAAAAACTTGTCAAGAAATAAATTTAAATACAAATAATAATAATTTTAGAAGAAGAAGAAGAAATTAAAATAAATACTTTAAGGTATATCGGCTGCAAGATAGATCTGCAGGCTACTGGTTTCCAAAGGATAACTTAGTTATCATGGTCTTCTGCCACGTACCTTTTAAAAAATAAACATAAAAGTATAATATTAATTCTAATAATTCTATTAAAAATACAGATATTGAGTCAAAATTATTTCTCTAACGATCCGTAACGAATTCCGATCTTTATTGGTATAAGAGCCTATAGAAGTAATTTTGAGATAATAAAAATAAAAATAATAAAATTTAAAATGTCTTATATAGTAAGTTTCACTATAAAAGAAACTATCGATAAAATGTTAAAATCTTTCTATGAAATTTTAGGAAAAATAATATATTATAAAGAAAAAATAAGAAAATAAAAAGTAAATGTTTATATATGAAAATAAATAATACTAGGAAAGATTATAGAATACCTAGATTATAAGAAATAAAGGAAGAATTAATTACAGTAAAAAATGAGATAGAAATGGAAATAGATAAGATAAAAGAAGATATGAATACAACTATTCAAAAACTAGAAGAAATATAAATGAATTCTGAACATAAAATAATAGAACAAAAAATATATATAACAAAATTAATTAAAAGAATTAATTATTTAAAAAAAAATAAAAGCAAATCAAAATATAATAAAACTATTAATAGATGATCTAAAATTTTCTAAACAAAATTTACAAACTATATAAAATTAAATAAAATGGCTAGCATAATAGAAAAATTTGAAGAATATTTAAGTTTGTTAAATTTAAATTCTATAGAAAATATCAACGAAATAATAAGTAAAATGAATGAACAACTTGAAGCATTATATAATAATGAAAATGAATATCAATTTTAAGAAGATATAACAGAAAATTTTAGACAAATATCTTTACAGGAAATGCATAAAAAGAAAGATTAATTGCAAAAATTAGAACTACATTAATTGCAATTAGAAATGATCTTAGAAGATAACAAGGATAAAAGAAAAGAATTGGTATTAAAAAGAAAGTTTGCCATAGACAAAGTCTTTTGTCTTTAGCAAAAGAGGTATTTTAAAAAATGGATAGAAAAAAAGTAGATAGAAATGAAAAAAATCCCTACTTTAATTGATCAGGCTGTCCAAATTGTGAATAAGTTAAATTCGTTTAATAGTCTGAATGAATTTTGGTTATTCATTCAATTAACTCAATCTGAAGCTCTATTCCCACTAAACCTTTTAATGTGGAACCACAATTCATTGTGTATTACGTTAAACTATGGTAAGATCAAACCGTAGTTTATTGGGAAAACGAAACTATATTTCAATTTCAATGTGTTCCCGCTGATTCTGAATGTTTTATTACATTCACATTAAACATTTCTTTTTCAAATATCAAAATTGAGATTATATATATATATATATATATATATATATATATATATATATATATATATATATATATATATATATTAATTGTATTAATTATGAATTGTTGATTATGAAAAATATACAAAACTATTATAATTTAATAAAACAATAGACATTCATTAATAAATAGTAAAAAATATGTGTGTTTAAAAAAAAAGAATTACTATTATTATTTATTTATTTTTTATAGGAAAACTATGGGTTAAATTCACTCTAGCTCACTAGACTTAAGATGAATTTATATAATGTCATAAAAGAAATTGTAAAAAACGGAAACAATGTTGCAAGAAATATTATTTTGACCAATAAATTAAGATAAAGTTATCAAAGATTTTTGTAAAAAATTGATTTGTCATACTTAAAATGACTCATTCATGACCGATCATATGTATATAATATTTTAGAAAAAAAATGCTTAAATATTAGGCTTATATTTTATATTTTAGAATTTTTTTTAAATATTAGGTTTATATTTTGTTAATGCCACTAAGATAGATATTAAAATGGAGATTTTATATTTTACAGGAACAACCAAATGCATCTAAGAGTAAGCAAAGCTCAGAGTAGTACTCCATAAGTCATTTCTATATTATTTTCATCACTTTGGCCACGTCTATCAAATCTACAACATCTTGAACTGGTCAATTGTAGATTGCTAAAAGTAGCACTCCCACACACACTAGCAAAACAACTGGTGCAGCTTAAAGAGTTGCATATGCAAGACTGTGAGAAGCTATATCATGTACTTGGAGTTGCAGATGGAAGGCAAGAAGAAAAAGACAAGTCAGTGTTCCCAATGCTAAATGAACTCCGCCTATGGAATCTATTAGAGTTGGTGGGTCCTTGTGTTGATGGTCATGTTTCCTTGAATTGGCACTCTTTAAAACAATTAAAGGTGTACGATTGTCCAAACATCAAATCATTTGGCGGTTCATCAGGATTATTAGGCACAGAAGGAAAGCAACAAAGGATTGAAGCATAACCCGCAAACAGGTATTTACTTGCTTTATACACACACACACACTGAGTTTCATATGTGGAAATTAACTGCATCATTACTTAGCCCATAACTCAGACGGTTTCAACATAAAAATTTACTATTGGATCATATTAACGTTTTTCTGTTGTTATTTCCTTTTTTACTTATATATAGTTGATAATAACATTTTATTATCTATAGTAAAATGTTGAAAAACTAATTGCAATAAAAAGTCATTTATTCTATTTCAATTAGATTACTAAATTGTTAATTTTTATGATGTTTTGGAAGGTTTTGCTTGTCAAGAATGGGGACTCATCTATTGGCCATGCTGATGTTAGTGCTCAGCGCATAGTTGTTACTGCGTGCAGCTATAGAGGAGCAGGAGCAAGAATACACCTTGCAAGATTTCTTTTAGATATTTTTGTTATTAACAGTTTGGCATGTATATAAAGTTAATATTTTTGATATGTAATAGGTAAATAGGAGTTGGTATTAGTGAAGGCTATTGATGGATGAATTATATTTTGGTGTATGTATGATATGAAAATGAATGAATATGATTGGTATAATATTGTTGTTGTGCCTCTGAGAGGCTGTATGAATTGTCTGCTTTTCAGGAGGCTAGTACCATATACAGCCGTTATATTACAAAAATTGTATTAAATGCATAGTGAATTGGATAGTTATAGGTCGTCGACGAACCTTTATCAAACTAATAAAAGTAAGCTATAAACATATAAGAGTTAAAATAAGAAAAATGAGTTATAAGGAATATAGTTGAAAAAAAAAATTTCCGGCCTATGATTTACAGGAACAGTGAAAGGTGTGATAAAGATGTTACAAAAGGACTTTGAGGTAAGAATGTAGAGAGATCCTATCACTTGACCAGTAGCCAAAATAGCTTTACTCTTCTGGTCCTGTATGTAACAATGAGTAGGATAGCAAGAAACAAAAACATTAGAATCTCTAGTAAGTTTATTTATTGACAGTAGATTAAATTTGAAAGAAGGAATTAATGAACAATTAAAATATCTTTAAAAAAAATTTACGATGCAATGAAACTTGACCATAGTGAGTAACATGCTTAATAGAAGCATCAGGAAGATGAATTGGTATAGGACAATGAAGCTATGCAATAGAATGCATGGATTCCTTATCAAAACACATATGATTAGAAGCTCCAGTATCAACGACCCAAACAACATCATCTTTTAAGCAATGTGCATTAAGAGCATGATGTATTGTGGTAAGTTGACCTGCAAAATGTGCAAGTTTTGTCACCATATTCACATACTGCTCTGTAGGTTGTTTGCATTTAAGAATTCTGGCCATCCCTTGTCTAATTAAAGAATTAACCATGCTTGCAAGATTACTATTCTATTGAACATTCTCATTCTCATTGGTAATATAATCCACAGAAGTAAATTGTGATTCATGTATTTGAACTATGTTTGTTGCTCCCTTCTTTTCTCCTGACCTTTTTTCCTTCAATTCCTTAAACCAGTCAGGGTATCCACGAATCCTGAAGCAAGAATCCTTAGTATGCCCATTACCATTACAATGTTCACAAAATATGTCCTTTTTTGTTTGCATCTTTCTTCTTGTATCCTCTTTTGTTTTCAAAACCTCCTTTGTAACAAAAATTCTTTGCTAGAAACGCGCTTCCTTCTGTAACTTTACCTCCGTAAACCATATGTGTAATGGCCTCAACACCGGATTAGCCGTGAATAGTATTTTTCGATAGTGAATAGTATTTTTCGGGCCAAAAAGTACATCCGGAAGTCAAAAATACTCCCTCCATTTTTTTATCTGTCACTTTTGAGTAAAATTCAAATTCTATTTATCTGTCACTTTTAGACTTTCAATGTAATTTAATTTGTTTTTTTAATTTATTTTTCTTTTCCAATAAAGTCAGAACCAATCAGATTTTATAATTTAGTCTTAATCACGTAATTTAATACTAAATTTAAATCTATTTATTATTTTTTAATCATAGTGAAAACAATAAAAGTGACTGATAAAAACACGGAGGGAGTATTTTATTGGACCATCGGAAAGTATCGGTCATTGTGAGTTAGGGGTTAAAATTTAAAGTGAATTCGAGGTCCAATGAGTCTCGACAAATCAAAAATACGAAAAAGGTAGCGAGTCAATTTTCCTGATAGGGAAGGAGAATTGATTTTGTGTAATTTTTAAAAAATAGTAAATGAACTCCGAATATTGCTAAATTTTTCAAGTCTACCTTAAATTTGGTGTAGAATATTTTGGTGATAAGAATTGAATTTTTCGGTGACATCGGCAGTTGTGAAATCGGACTGATAAATTTAAATCGAACCTATAATGGACTTCAATTGAGCCGAAAATTTGTGTTCTACCTATTTTTGATGTGATAAGAATTATGAAGCTTTCAAAAATTATGAGGGCAAGTGGAAATTATTTTGAATAATTTTATTGTCCAAAAGTTATATGTATATATATATATATATATATATATATGTAAAAAAAAGGGGGAAGGTTCCTAGATATTTTCGAGTAACTATTTGTGGCCGCCAAATTTTGTAATGAGAAAATGAAAAGGGGATAAAATGAGTAAAGGAAGAAGAAAGAAAAAAAAACAACAAACAAGGAGGAGAAGGGAAACCGTCGGCGCTGGTGACCATCCGGCGTTGCCTCTATCACTGATGGTCTCGCGGCTATCGGTCTCCGTCGTAATCGCCACTCATCGCGAATCGGTTGCAGCTTCAGGTAGATCGTGAGTTTCTCTCTCCGATCCATTTCTTTTTCTTCTTTTATATATTTTTCAGTCAACTCCGGCAATGGAATGTGAGGTGGGGGGTACCGCTGGACAGCTAAGGGCTAGACACTTCCTCCGATGGCCGCTGTTCCTCCCCACTCGCCGGCAGTGAAGAGATCGGCCTTAGTGGGGGGCGAAACTTTTCGGTTCAGATCCCGACAAATGGCATCAGAATGGGGCGCGTGACCACCGCCGACAAGCTCGAGACGGTGTGAACTTCATTTTAGCTTTGAAAGTGTATTTCCAGCGAGTCTCCGGCGATCGGTCCTGTAAGCAAATTAGTAAGCAAATCGGAGCGAATTTTATCGTTAAGGTAAGTGACTACGAAATCTTTTAATTTCCCTTAAAATTGTTGAATTTTTCTTCATAGTATATTAAGAAAAATTAGGAAATACTTGTATTTTAAAATTGATTTCAGAATTATGAAATTGGAACCTCAATATGTATGTTAAATAGCTTGATAGAATTTAAATGAATTTTTAAAGATTAATCCTATGTTGGCAGAAATCTCTCCCTAAAGGAAATAATTTGTATGTTATGCAATTGAATAGAATTAAGCTTTAATGTGATGAGAAATATGAAGTAAAACATCCATCATTTTTTATGAAATTTTTAAAAGATATTTGAATATTTTTAGACTATTTATTGAAGGGCATAATTGATAAAAATAGTGAATTTTTGTTAATTATGTCTTTAAAGGACAATAGGTATAAAATAAATTATCCATGAGTTGTTAGATGAACTATAGAACCTATTAAAGAATTTTTAAGATTGAATATTGGTGTATGTATAAAAGGTATATGAAGAGTTAATGTAAATTAATTCATGGAATAAGCGAAAAATAATAATGATAGTGAAAAATAATTCACACATAAATTTTTGCAAAATTTATATGAATTATGAGAATATTTAGAATAGTTATTAAATTATAGGACTAATGAGAATAATGAATTATTGTGAAATACTTCATAAAATGAATGAAATTGATAAAAATGATTAAATAACATGCATATGAATTTTTGGGAGAATTTATATTAATTATTTGAATATTTTTTAGATTACATATTCAATATATTTAATTGAAAATATTGAATTATTTTAGTAAACAATAAAAAGATAATAAATTAAAGAGAACTAAATTACTCCCATATAAAAGAAATGAAAAAGTTAATTGATGAATTTCCGAAAAATACAATAATGAATTATATTCATATAATTCATAATTGTTTAAAATTTGTAAAATAAATGGTTAGCTAATTTATCAAAATAAATTAGTTCATAAAAAGTATTAAAAGAGTAAATTATTATAGAATAATTCATCAACCAAATAAAAGTTGGTATATTTGAATAATTAAATTTTCTGGACTGAAAAAGCAAGAAAGATTGTTAAAAAACAGTCGATTATTGAACTATTAAGAAATAATTCATAAAGTATTAAAGGAAAAGAAGAAATAGTAAATTATAACCATATAAATTACCAAATGTATAAAAATACGAAAAGAAAAAAATTGATTAAAAAGAAAGTAATTGCAAAAGTTAAAAGTTTGAAAAAGTATAAAATAGTATAAAATGTTCAAAGTGGATTATTGTAGAATAATTCACAAAAAGTGACCAAAATAGATAAAGAGACCAAAAAAGATAAAGTAATTGAAAAGAGGAAGTTAATTAAAAGAAAAAAATTATTGAATAGTCAAAAGCACTGAAAAGAGTGCAATTGAAAAAATATATTGTTTTAAGAAAAATAAAAGAAATTAAAATTATCGAAAGTTTGAAAAAACATTCCAAATATTTTTCATTGTTGGTTGCCCTTAGCAATAGTCAGGTAGTGATATTCTTATTTAGGATATAATTGGCTAGCCATAGGGACACCCTATACTGTAGTACAAGTCATGGCGACTTGCTTTGCTATGGGTAGGATCTTTGATCTCCATAGTTTCAGTGTTTAAGTGAAAATGAAAGTGTTATTGATTTTTTTTTTGAGAGATGGTCCCATGGGGATCATTTTTTTATTAGTGGAACCTTTGGATCCATGTCCCGTATATCCTTTTTGAGAGTCCTGTCATATTGCATTAGGGGCACATTGAAAAGAATAAATCAGAAGTCTAAAAGTAAATGATTGTAAATGTTGTAAATGAAAATGACTGGATTGAAAGGAAGTGAAAACTTTGGGATAAAAATAAAATTGTTCCCAAAGGTCTATAATTAAAGAAGCAAAAATGAAATGAGAATATTTTGTAAAAATAATATAGTAATTCATGTTTATCTAGTGTAAAATTTTCGAAAAATAATGCTAATTATGCATTTAAAGTCAATAGTGACAATCCTGTATTTAAGTGTAAAAATATTATTAAGCAATGCAATTTTGAAAGTATAGATTAAATAAAAAAGGTAATAATTTTGAACTAAGTGTATAAAACGATCCAATTATAAAAAGAGAAGTAAATAAAGATCTATATACAAAGTATTCCAAACAACTATATCACTTTACATTAAAAGTTAAAAGCCTTGGTAATTGTAATGTGTTAACTAATCAAAAAGCCAAAGTGAAATAAGAGAATAAATAACGAGAACTGGAACAGATAAAGTACCATTAAAAAAATAAGTACCAAGGTAACTCGTTAAATGAAAAGATGATTGTATCAAATGATTTAAAAAGTATAGAATAAAAGTTAAGTAATAGTAAAAGTAAGAAAAGTAAAAGTAAAAGTCAGTCTAAAATCGAATCACAATGAAAGTAGTGTAATGTAAATTGAAAGGTAAGAATTAAAATAAAAAGATTAACTAAAATATTGGTAAATAATGAAAATAGTGTTGTAGAAATTAAAAGCAAAATTTTTATAAATAAGAATAAAAGTTGCATAATGTATGTAATTATGTTTTAATTGGGAAATTCTAGGATTAGTAGTCACCAATGAGCATAATTAGTGCTTAGTATAAACAGAGAGAAGTGTGAATTTAAGGATGATCTTTATTCTATTGTAAAAGGGTGTATATATACATACAACAGATAATATGAACATGAAGATAATGAAGGAAAGAAAATAAATCAGTAAATGAAATACACCATAGAATCAGAGGCACAATAATAGGAGAAGATAAGTGCTAAATATATACAGAGTATCAGCTAGAACCATTCGTTTAAGGTAAGGAGAGCTGTCATGGTAATATACCCCCCTCAAGCGTGGGGTTGAGGAACAATGCCAAGCTTGGGTAAGTGACGGTAGAAAGGTTCTTTTGGGAGTGGTTTGGTGAGTATATCTAAAAGTTGATCTGAACTGGATATGTGGGTGACAACGAGCTGATGATTTTGAATTTGTTCCCTGACATAATGAAAATCAACAGCTACATGTTTCATGAAGGTGTGGAGAGCTGGATTGTGACAAAGGTAAGTGACACCTAAATTGTCACAGTAAATGGTTGGGGGTTTGGAGATATTAACTGCTAGCTTGTTGAGTAGGTTTTTTACCCAAGTTGTTTCATCTAGTGCACTTGCAACAGCTCTATATTCAGCTTCTGTTGATGATCTGGCAATTGTTTTTTTTTTTTTGTTTTTTTGAAGACCAGCTGATGGGATTAAGTCCAAGGAAAAGAATGTAACCTGTGGTGGAGCATCGATCGGTAAGATTGCCAGCCCAATCAACATCAGAGTACATTGATAAGTTGAGATGGGGTGTGGATGTGAACCTAAGGGCATAATGAGCTGTGTGTTTGAGATAATGAAGGAGCTGCTTTACAGCCTTCCAGTGTGATTGTGAGGGGGCATGCATGAATTGAGATAGCTTGTTGACAGGAAAGGAGATATCTGGCCTAGTGAAGGACAAGTACTGAAGTTTAACAATTACTTTCTTGTACTCAGTGGCATCGTATGAAGGTGAGCCATCATCAAGATGCATGCTTAGAGTAGAACTCATGGGTGTGTGAACACCCTTGTAATCTTGCATGTTGAGGTCATGCAGAAGTTCGGAAATATATTTTGTTTGTGAGAGAACAAGGCCTGTGTAATTTCGTTGAACCTCAATACCGAGAAAGTAAGATAATGGACCAAGATCCTTGAGCAAAAAATGAGATGCTAAAGAAGAGATGACCTGTTGAACAGCTTTGGGGCAATTAACAGTAAGAATAATGTCATCTACATAGACAAGTAATAGACTTGTGTTCGATATTGATGCCAAACAAAGAGGGAAGGATCTGATTTTGTTGTATTGAAGCCCATGGAGAGAAGATGTGAAGTAAGCTCATTGTACCAAGCTCGAGGTGCCTGTTTGAGTCCGTAGATGGCCTTCCGCAGACGACAAATATGAGTGGGGTGAGTAGGATCTTCAAATCCAGGAGGCTGCTTCATGAAGACTTCTTCTTCGAGTTTGCCTTGGAGGAAGGCGTTATTCACATCTAGCTGGTTTAGCACCCAATTATTCTGAACTGCAAGTGAGAGAATAATCCGAACTGTGGTTGGTTTGATGACTGGACTGAATGTAGAGTGGTAATCGATGCCAGGACGTTGTGTGAAGCCTTTGGCTACTAAACGAGCCTTATAACGTTCTAACGAGCCATCTGGTTTTTGTTTAATCCTGTAAATCCACTTACAATCAACAATATTTTGGTTAGAACTAGGTGGAACTAATTCCCATGTTTGGTTTTGAATTAATGCATCAAATTCTGCCTTCATGGCTAACCGCCATTCTGCATGTTTTTGTGCTTGTTTGAATGTGTGAGGTGTTTGTAAAATAGTAGCATGGGCAAAATAATCTAATGGATTACGAGGGCGGAAATTGTTGTTTTGAGATCTTGTGGTGGGGCGGCTATATGATGGAGGTAAAGGGTTAGATGGCTGGGTTTGAGGTGGAGAAGGTTGTTGGGTTGATGTGATAGGTTGGTTTTGTAAAGAGGGCATTGGAGAATTAGATGACGTAGAGTTTGTGTTACCTGAGATCATAGAGCTCCTTTGTTGTAGGTCGGAGGAGACGGAGTGTGTTGGTTGGCAGGTGTTTGGCATGTGTGAGATGGGAATGGGGGGTGGAAGTGAGGAGAAAGGTGATGAATCGGCTGAAGAAGGTTGAGTGGGAGAGTTTTCATCAGTGTTTTCCCATGTGAGAGATGAGGACTGATGCCGAAGGTGAGAGAAGATTGTTTTAAATGGGAAAGTATCTTCAACGAAATGAACATCTCTTGATATATAAATTTTAGATTTAATTAGATCAAAATAAAGATGGGAATAATGAATTTTTGAGAACCCCAAATAGATACAAGGAGATGACTTGGGTTCAAGTTTATGGGTATTGTAAGGTCTAAGCCATGGGTAACATAGGCAGCTAAAAATACGTAGGGAGGCATAGTTGGGTGTGAGACCAAACAATTTTTCAAAAGGGGACTGATGTTGTAAAACTGGGGTGGGTAATCTATTTATTAGATAAACAGCATGTTGGACAGCAAATGACCAAAAAATTACAGGTAGAGATGCTTCATGCAAGAGTGTTTTAGTTGTTTCTATAATGTGTCGATGGCGGCGTTCAGCTATGGCAACTCTTTGAGGTGTGTAAGGAGGTGAAATTAGATGTTCAATGCCTTGAGAGATTAGATAGGAATCAAGACTCTTGTATTCTCCTCCACCATCAGTATAAAGGGACATGATTTTACTGTTAAAGTGTTTTTCCATTAGTGGATGAAATTTGATGAAAATTTCACGAACTTCAGTTTTGGTTTTAAGTGTATACAACCAAGTATATTTTGTAAAGTGATCAACAAAAATGCAATAATACCGTTTCTTGTCAATGGAAAGAACAGGTGATGGACCCCATAAGTCACTAAAAATTGTGTTTAGTGGAGCATTACTATTTAGAGACAATGTATGAAATGGGAACCGTTGGATTTTATTTGTGGAACAAGAGTTACATAATGTAAACTTGTCTTTTGTGGAAAATGGTAAGGAAAATTTATTGAGAATATATTTGAAAATTTGAGAGTGGGGATGTCCAAGACGTTGATGCCAGGTACGACAAGAAATTGGTGTAGTGGTGACATGGGCTGTTGGCTTAGTGGGGATGGTTGGCCACTCATAGAGTTCGTCTTTATTCCGGTCGTACACCAAGGGAGTCTGTGATTGTAAGTCCTTCACACAAAAAACAGATGGAAAAAACTCAATAGAAGTCATGTTATCTTGGCAAAATTTGGAAACGGAGACAAGATTTCTTTTAATAGATGGTGCACACAAAATATTGGTTAAAGAGAAAGCATTATTTGATGCAATTAATTTTGTATCACCAGTATGTGTGATAGGAATAGTTTTACCATCACCCATTTCTATGCCTTCTGATCCAGGATACTCATCAAGGTTATGAGACTCAGCAGTGACATGATGAGACGCTCCAGAGTCAAGAATCCAATTATTAGCTTTGGCTTGTGTACTGGAGATAAAATTAGCCTTAGCTTCGAGATGATTGTGAGATTGGGACCTACAAACATTAGCAGTATGGCCCTGTTTGTTGCACAGTTGACATCGAATTGTGTTATTGCTGGAATTGTGATTTCCTGAACGCCATTGAGCATTATTGGGATGGTTGTTGGAGTATGGTTGAGACTGAGAGTTGTTGTTGTTTTTGTTGTTGTTGGGTCGACGATTAGTGCGACCATTGAAATTATTGGATTTGAAACGAGTAGCAACAACAACAGTGATTGGAGTGGGTGTCTTCTTGAATTCTTCATGTTTGAGAAAAAGTTCATGATCAATAAGTTTTTCGTACAACTCTTCATAAGATATAATGGAGTCTTTTGCGAGAATTGCAGCTGAAATCTCACGAAATTCTGACCCAAGGCCACTGAGAATTTTTACAATCAATTCGTCATTAGAAATTAGAGCTCCTGCAGTTGCAAGTTCAGCACAAATAGATCGGATCTAATGTAGATAATTAGAGACAGGGCGTGACTCCTTTGTAAGGCGTGCAAGTTGATCACACAAACTGAAAATTCTTGTTTGAGACTTATTTGCATAAGCTGTGTGAAGGGAATCCCATGCACGTTTGGCTGTGTTGGCTGCTGTGACTGTTGGAGCTATTGTACGATCAACAGAAGCCATAATGGCATTTTGGATCAGCTGATCCTGGCGAAACCAGATGGCATAATTGGGATTTTCTATTTGTTGATTTTCTTGGGTTATGGTGGAGGCAGGAGATGGAGATGTTCCATCAAGGTGGCCAAATAGGTTGTGTCCACGCATGAGCATGGAGACTTGAGCTTTCCATGTCGCAAAGTTGTGACTTCCAACAAGTTTTATGGGTAACTGAGAGACTAGATTGAATTGAATAATAGTGTGATTGTTGTTTGCAGAATCAACATTTTCAACAGCTACGTTGGGGGCCATTTGTTTTCTTAAGAAAGGTTCAACGGATCACACTTGCAAAGGTTAGATTGAGGGCTTTGATACCATATAAACAGAGAGAAGTGTGAATTTAAGGATGATCTTTATTCTATTGTAAAAGGGTGCATATATACATACAACAGATAATATGAACATGAAGATAATGAAGGAAAGAAAATAAATCAGTAAATGAAATACACCATAGAATCAGAGGCACAATAATAGGAGAAGATAAGTGCTAAATATATACAGAGTATCAGCTAGAATCATTCGTTTAAGGTAAGGAGAGCTGTCATGGTAATACTCAGCACGTAGTGTTTACTGTTTACAGGTTCTGAAGTGTTGCGGGAGTCGGCACACAAAGAAGCAGTAATTAAAGAAGAAGATGAGTCAGTTATAATTATTTTGTATGTTTGGTATGTATATACTTAGATAGCAACGGTAAAGAATTGATATGGTTTGGGTTAGCAATTGTAAATTGTAAATATTGTTATTTCTGTATATTGAAATCAGATATGATTGTTGTGCCTCTAAGAGGCTGTGGGGATTGTTTGATTTTTCAGGAGGCTAATGAGTTCTAACTGTTATGCTGCCGAAATTTCGTAAATTGAGTAATAATATTAAATTGTATCAAAGTTGTTTGACAATGATTGATGTTTGAAAAAAAATTACCGTTTAACGTTAAATTTCGCATCGAAAAAGACTATTCTGATAAGGGTGCTACAATATGCACTTGTTTTTGTTTCTCTCCTCTCAATATCATAGAATATGCTTTATCAACATTCGAAAATGGTTCAAGATTCAAAATCTGTCCCCTCACATTATCAAACACCTGATTGAGACCTATCAAGAATTGTAATAGCCTTTCCGGCTCTTCTCTTTCAATCAATCTTGAGTTTATTTCACATCTACAACCATTACAACTACACAATGGTAGAGGCATCACTCTGTTTAACTCTTCCCAGCATCTGTTTATCTTGCTATAATAAGCAGTAACAGAGCCATTTCTTTGTTCTAGAGAAGATACTTCTCTCTGCAACTAGTATCTAGCAGGACCATTACTTTCTCCAAGCCTTTTCTCAATCGTATCCTACAATATTTTCAAATTAAGGCAGTAAATGAAGTTATCGGACATTTCCTTGGTCATTAAATTCAGCAACCAAGATTTAATCATGGAGTCAACTTTCTTCCACTTCTTGTACAAAATAGGATCTGCTGGAGCAAAATAGGATCCATCGACAAAGCATATTTTATCTTTTGCTTCTAAAGATGTCCTACAAATTAGCACATACATGGTTCAAGATTCCATAAAAAATTATGGGATTTTAAAGCCTACAGGAGTTAACAATATATAATTGAGACAATCTCATACATATTTTTCCACCTCATTTGCCCAAATTTCTGGTGAAACTGCAATATATGTATATTTATTCATTTGAGAAGATGGAAGTTATTGTTAGAAAAGATGACAAAGAAGCTCTAGAATTAGTGATAAGTGTGAAATATATATAGATTTTAATATGTTTTTAGTTAAATTATTTAGTTGTTTTGGTTTTATTTAGGTTATTTTAGAGTTAATTTGTAATATTTATGATTTTAAGGCTAATTCTGTGTTTTGGTTGATTTTCAGGGTTAATTTGGCATAAAAGGGCTTAAAGTGTAAAAAGGACAAAGTTTAGGGCCAAAAGTGCAAGTTTGAAAAATTGATGCAAGAAAATTGACGTGACGTCCAGAGCCCTGAGACGTGACCACGTGACATTCTTGAAGAACTTCACACGTGGCCACGTGAAGAACAAAAAGAGGAAAGGACATAGCCATGTAAAGAAAAGAGAAGAAAGAAGAAGGAAGAAAGGAAGACCCGCAATCGAGTGAAGGAAGAATTGTGATCACGTGACCACGTGGATTCCCAGTGAAGGACCACACGTGGCCACGTGTGGAAGAAGAAGAACAAGGAACGTGGCCACGTGAAGAATAGAGCATTGTGGAACGTGGCCACATGATTTGATTCTCCAATTGAGCGAAGGATTTACGAACTTCCTATTTTGAGAAGAAATTACTTCCTTTTTGGTTTTCAGAGTTTAAGAAGGAATCCATGTTTTCTTTTGCCTATAAATAGCTGTCCAAAACACAGAAGAGGGGATCTCTTTTAAAAGCTTTAATTATTCATCAAGCTTTTGAATTAGTTTTAGAATTAAGTTTTTCTTTGTTTTAGTTTTTACGTTCTTTGTTTTTACAATTTTTCCAAAACATTGTTCTTAGTTTTAAGAATGTTTAGTGAGTAGTTTTCTTTACTTTTGCTAAAGGATACTTGAATCCTTGACTTGTATTGACATGACTTGAGTTTGTTCTTAAATTTCAATACAGGTTGACTATTTCTTGGTTCTTAAAATAATCTTGTATTTTCTCAATATTAAATTGATTATTAACTTGATTAAGAATTGGTTAGTTAATTGGTTTGAGTTGATTAATGATTTGCATGCTCTTAGGTTGATTTAGTTGGATTAATACATGGTTATAATCTGAATAAGCTATAATTATGTGCTAATTTGATTAAGTTAAGATTAAGAAAAGGGTAACCAAGAATAGGTGGAAGTTAATTCTCTTGAAAAAGGTTTTAATAGACATCTAGGAAACTTGATTCAGTTCTTTATGCTAAGTTTTAAATTGTTCTGAATAAGGGAATTTAATACTTGGAATAATAATCTTGAACAAAGTTATTTGGGTTTAATAAACTGAATTTTCCATGATCACTTGTATGTTTTTATTAAGTCATAGCAATACTTGTTAAGGTGGATAGTCCTTTAGTGGAAGTTGTTTTTATCATTGATTTTTAACTCATTCATTTTACTTGTTTTCAAATAGATCTCTTATTTTCTTTAGTCTTTGCAATCATTTTAACTTAGTTTTCAAATCATCACAACTTTGGGATTTCTCTTCTTTCTTTGCACACAAAATTTGTTTTGAAATTGAAATAGCACACACAAGCACAAGTTTCCCTTGGGTTCGATATTTTGGGTCATAATCTTATTTCCCTATATTACTAGCCGATCTAGTACACTTGCTAGACACCGGTCAAGTTTTTGGCGCCGTTGCCGGGGAACACATTGGCGTTTGTTTATTTTGATTTTAAAGTGATTTTTGTGTGTTTTCTTCTGTTCTTCATCTAATTTCTTATTTTCTTTATAAGTAGCTAGTGGTTTATGGTGAGAGACGACCTCATCTTACCATTAGACCCTGAAATTGAGAGGACATTCCATAGGATTAGAAGATTGAGAGGCAACATGAATAATCCAGAAATTGAGCAACCTATGAATGATCCACCACCTAGGATCGAAGAGCAACAAATACCCCACCAAGCTCCAGGGAATGGGTATAGACCTAGAACCATTTGGGATTATGCTATCCCTAGGTGGAACGAAGAACATAGAACTATTAGGATTCCTCACCACCAACCCTTTGAGATTAAACCCGCTACCATCACAATGGTACAAAGAAATCAATTTTCAGGTTCAGACATAGAGGATCCCGCACAACACTTAGATATGTTCTTGGAAGTAAGTGACACTGTGCAAATTTCTAATGTATCGACTGATGTAATTAGGTTGAAACTCTTCCCATTCACCCTCATAGGAAAAGCTAGGGATTGGCTTCAAATGCTACCGAATCAATCCATCCACTCTTGGCAACAAATGCAAGAAAAATTTCTTTGCAAATTTTTCCCACCTACTAAGACCGCCCTCATTAGGAAACAAATTAGTGATTTTCAGCAGTTTTATGAGGAGCCATTCCATGAAGCTTGGGAAAGATTTAGAAGACTCTTGAAAAGTTGTCCTCATCATGAAGTTCCTATTTTTCAACTGATGCATATTTTTTATGCAGGTGCTCATTCATCAACAAGGTCTTTGCTAGATGCAGCCTCTAATGGAAGCTTCATGAATCAAATTCCCGAGGATGCATTTCTACTCCTTGATGAAATGGCCACAAATGATGCTTAATGGGCAAGCTCTAGAGCAACTCAAAAGAAACAGGGAGTTCATAATGTGGATGAAGTAGCTATGCTAAAAGCTCAATTAGAATTAATGGAAAAGAAATATTCAAAAGAAATAAATGAGCTTAAAGCTAAGAATGTCTCTATGCTATCTAATGAAGTTGATTCTTATGCAGGAATTTCAGGACCGATGGGAATGAAGAATGCTGAGAATATGGTGGAAGAAGTAAATGCCTTGAATCCATATAGCAATACTTACAATGCGGGATGGAGAAGCCATCCAAATTTTTCATGGAGGGAAGGTAATCAAGGTTCTTCTTCTAACCCCAATCCTAGACCCCAATTCAACCATAATCAAGCTTCTAATAATCCACATCCATACCAAAACCAATCTCCACCACATTATCCAAATCAATATCCTTCGCAAGCATACCACCAACCACCCGGTTTTCAAAAACCTCAACCTCCTCCTCCTCAAGAAAAGAAATCTAATATTGAGGAAATGATTGCAAATTTTATGGCTTCCCAAAACTCCATTTTAGCTAATCAAGATGCTAGATGGAAGTCACAAGATATTTGGATGAGAAACCAAGAGGCATCCATTAGGAACCTAGAAAACCAAATGGGGCAACTTGCTAGTTCTCTATCCAACCGGGCTCAAGGGACATTTCCATCTAATGTAGACCGAAACCCAAAGGAGGAAGCCAAAGCAATCACTTTAAGGAGTGGGAAAGAGTTAGAGAAGACTGAACTTGGTAAGAAATTTTCTGAAAAGGTGGAACCAACAACGGAGGTAAGTGTTTCTAATTCTGAAATTAATAAAGCACCTCCTACGATTGAGAAGGGTAAAGGTAAAGAAAAGCTTGTATCCACTGTTCTTGATGAATCTCAATTGCCATTTCCGGTTCTAGCTAGGAAAGAGAAACAAAATGAACAATTAAGTAGATTTTTGGACATGTTTAAAAAGCTACATATAAACTTACCATTTGCTGAAGCTTTATTACACATGCCTAAATATGCTAAATTCATGAAAGAATTGTGCTCTAACAAGAAAAAGCTAGAAGGCATAGGAACGGTCCAATTATCCGGTAATTGTAGTGCTATATTAACCAATAAAATTCCTGAAAAATTAGAAGATCCAGGTAGTTTTACATTACCTTGTGAATTAGGAAGTAATTTTGTTGGCAATGCTTTATGTGATTTGGGTGCAAGTATTAATTTGATGCCTTATTCGATTTGCAGGAAATTAAATCTAGGCGATCTAAAGGAAACCCGAATGACACTTCAATTGGCGGATAGATCGGTAAAAAGGCCAAAAGGAATTATTGAGGACCTATTGGTAAAAGTAGGAAATTTCATATTTCCGGTGGATTTTGTGGTGATGGACATGGAAGAAGATAGAAAGGTGCCGTTAATTGTGGGGAGGCCATTCTTGAACACTGCAAGAGCTCTAATAGATGTTCATGGACAAATGGTTACTTTAAGATTTAATGAGGAAAAAATGGTTTTTAATGTGAACAAAATTTTAAAACACCCCTCATATGATTTTGAAGAATCCATTTATTTTGTTGATGAGGTTCAAGAATGTGCCAACACAAAGCAAGAGGAAATTATTCTCAAAAATGAGCTTCAAAGTTGCTTGATGCATCCAAAGGAAAAGGAAGAGTTGGATACAAAGGAGAAAAAGTTGATACAAATTCTGGAAAAGGAGCATAGTGAAGATAGTGAAATGGAGGATGAACCATCCCCTCCTAAGGGAGATTCTGAACTTAAAACACTTCCATCTCATTTGAAATATGTATTTTTAAGTGAAAATGCTAACCCGGTAATCATTTCATCTTTGTTGACAGATTTGGAAGAAGAAATGCTCATTGGAGTACTCAAGGAACATAAAGGAGCAATAGGGTGGGTGACATCCGACTTAAAAGGAATTAGCCCAAGCTATTGTACGCACCGAATACCAATGGAAGACAACTTTAAACTGGTGGTGCAACCTCAAAGAAGGCTCAACCCAACTATGCAAGAGGTAGTAAAAAAGGAGGTATTGAAACTACTTGATGCAGGTATTATCTACCCTATCTCTGATAGTAATTGGGTAAGTCCCGTTCAATGTGTACCTAAAAAGGGGGGAATGACAGTAGTAGTAAATGAGAATAATGAACTAATTCCTACACGCACGGTAACGGGATGGAGGGTTTGTATTGACTATAGAAGGTTAAACAATGCCACTAGAAAAGACCACTTTCCATTACCTTTTATTGACCAAATGTTAGAGAGATTAGCAGGAAATAAATTTTATTGTTTCTTAGATGGTTATTCGGGGTATATGCAAATACCTATAGCCCCAGAAGACCAAGAAAAGACCACATTCACATGTCCATATGGAACATTTGCATATAGGAGAATGCCATTTGGTCTTTGTAATGCACCTGCTACATTTCAACGATGCATGATGGCCATATTTCATGACTTTATTGAAATATTTATGGAATTTTTCATGGATAATTTCACTATTTATGGTCATGATTTTGAATCTTGTTTTCATAATCTAGCATTGGTTTTAAAAAGGTGTCAAGAAACAAATTTGGTGCTTAATTGGAAAAAATGTCATTTCATGGTTAGAGAAGGCATTGTGTTAGGACATAAAATTTCTGAAAAAGGCATTGAGGTTGACAAAGCAAAAGTTGATGTAATAGAAAAATTACCTCCACCAACTAGTATAAAGGGCATTAGGAGTTTCCTTGGTCATGCCGGGTTTTATCGTCGGTTTATTAAGGATTTCTCTAAAATTGCAAAACCACTTTCTAATTTATTGCTTAAAGATGCTGCATTTAAGTTTAATGTTGAGTGTTTGCAGGCTTTTAACTCATTGAAGAAAAAATTAGTTAGTGCACCGATCATTGCATCACCCGATTGGAGCTTACCATTTGAAATCATGTGTGATGCAAGTGATTATGCAGTTGGAGCAGTTTTAGGACAGCGGAAGGAAAAGGTTTTCTACACCATCTACTATGCAAGTCATACACTCACCGGAGCCCAAGTGAATTACACCACTACGGAGAAAGAACTCTTAGCAATAGTCTTCTCATTTTAGAAATTTAGGTCTTACCTCTTAGGATCCAAAATTACGGTGTGGTCGGACCATGCCGCGTTGAGACATCTTTTTGCAAAAAAGGATTCTAAGCCAAGACTTATCCGATGGGTGCTGCTACTTCAAGAATTTGATGTTGAAATCAAAGATAAGAAGGGAGCAGAAAATTTTATGGCCGACTATCTATCTAGATTGGATTATGCTAGTATCGAAAAGGGAGAAATTTCTGACTTATTCCCTGATGAACTTATTTGTGCTTGTTACACTTATGAGAATAAAGTTCCATGGTACGCTAATATAGCTAATTTTATTGCAGGTGGATATCTTCCTAAAGAAATTACTTGGCAACAAAAGAAAAAGCTCTTAGCAGATGCCAAGCATTACCTTTGGGATGATCCATACCTCATCAAGATATGTCCGGATCAAATACTAAGAAGATGTGTACCGAAGTCGGAGCAAGAAGCAATCATGAACCAATGTCATGGAGGTGAAGTTGGAGGTCATCACGGACCAAATAGGACGGTTCAAAAGATACTCCAATCAGGTTTTTTCTGGCCTACTCTATTTGAGGATGTAAGATCTTTTATATCTACATGTGATAAATGCCAACGAGTAGGAAATATATCCAAAAGAGATGAGATGCCTATGAACAATGTACTAGAAGTAGAAATATTTGATGTTTGGGGCATTGATTTTATGGGACCCTTTCCAAATTCATTTGGGTTTGAATATATATTGGTAGCTGTGGATTATGTGAGTAAATGGGTAGAGGCAATAGCTACTAGGACTTGTGATGCAAAAATTGTGCTGGAATTCATTCGTAAGAATATTTTCACTAGATTCGGAGCACCTAGAGCTATTATAAGTGATGGGGGCAAACACTTTGTCAACCATCAATTTAAGACCCTACTTAGGAAATTTGGTGTTACTCACAAAATCACAACTCCATATCACCCCCAAGCCAATGGCCAAGTAGAAGTATCTAATAGGGAGTTAAAGTCAATCTTAGAAAAAACGGTGAATAACTCTAGAAAAGATTGGTCTCTTAGGTTAGATGAGGCCTTATGGGCTTATCGAACCGCATTTAAAACTCCTATAGGTATGTCTCCGTTTAGGATTGTTTTTGGAAAAGCATGTCATCTTCCGGTCGAATTAGAACATAAAGCATATTGGGCTACTAAATTTCTTAACTTTGATTTGAGAAATGCAGGAGAAAAAAAAAGATTGCAACTCAATGAGCTTGATGAAATTCGACAATGGTCATACACAAATGCTGCACTTTATAAAGAAAAGACCAAACGATGGCATGACAAGCATCTAAGGGTAAAAGATTTTGTCCCGGGAATGTTAGTGCTTCTTTATAACAGTCGTCTTCGTTTGTTTCCAGGAAAGCTGAAATCAAAGTGGCTTGGACCATATCAAGTGATGACAAGCAATAATTTTGGAGTAGTCACGATAAAAAGCTTGAAAGATGGACGTGAATTTACAGTCAATGGACACCGACTTAAACCATACCAAATCGGACAACAAGAGGTTTCTGAAGCAACCATGGTTCTTAAAGATACTTAAAAAATCGGTTTGGAGAGTTTAGCTGGAGACTCCAAAAACTCAGAACTCCAACTTTCTATCTCTTTTATATTTTCAGTCAAAATTTCGTGTTTTTGCATATTTGCGTGTTTAAATGTTTTGTGTTTTTACATGTTTGTGTGTTTAAGTGTTTTTGATTTATGCATGTTTTTGATTAAGTGTTTTGATTCATGTAAGAATAAGTAAATCAAGGTTTTAAAATGGAGATATGTGCATTTAACAGTCAAGTGAATGGGTATGTATCGAAGAAGATGGGCAGAAAACAATACAGACACGTGACCACGTGTGTTTTTCCCTTTGTCATCACGTGGCCACGGGTCCCATATTGATAAAGTTTAAAAAAAATATGCATAGCCACGGGTTTTTCTTCATGGAATTTCACGTGTCCACGCCCAAGTCCTCTGTAACAAATTGCATCTTTCAAAATAGGAACGGGTTTTCTTCTCAAGCATTTCACGTAACCACGGGTTGGAAAAGGAAGAAAAACATTTTTTTTAAAAACACGTGACCACGTGTGTTCTTTTACAAGAAATCACGTAGCCACGCCTAGAAGCTCTGGATTTATTACTTTCATTCACGTGACCACGTGGATTTTTTTTTACAAAACCACACGTGGCCACGCCCCAACTTGCTGCCTATATACATTTCACGACTTAATGTTTTTGCTTCACTTCTCATTCTTTCTTCACTCTAACTCGTGTCCACGTTTCAGCAGCCCTAATCTTCAACCGTGCCCACGGATTTTCACTCTCTACCAACACTCATCATCTCCATTAGCTTTCTCCTTCAATTTTTTTTTCTTTCTCTCTTCCATCATTCATCACTTGGTTCTCTACATTTTCATTATCATTCTAGGGTTTTTGGCACCTCTCACACACCATCTCCACTTTGTATTGCCATTTTTGGTATACTTCTCATTCTCAAGTAAGTATTTACTTCCTCTCTTCCGTAATTACTAGTTGTTTATCATCAATAGTAGTGTTTTGTGCAAATCTATTCAATAAATGTTTAGTTTTTAGGTTAATCGGCACTTCTCATTTTGTGTGCATGATTATTGTTTTTGCTTATTTGGATGATTATGATTGTTGAGTGCATGTAATGGATGGTTAATATATAATTGGATAATAAACACTCTTGGTTATGCTTTTGAAATTCATGCTCAAATTCATGCTCACAACGTGTTCGATGCAATGCTTCAATGAGTTTTTTTTTTTAATAAAAAACTTTAAACTCCACTCTTTGATTGGCATATTTCTAGTTTGCATTGATGCATGTCAATTACCTTATGAAAGAGTTGTTTATGATCTTTGTATTTTGCATGACATATGCTATTAAATTTTCACTTTATCCAACTAATGCATCATACATATTCATGTCCTTATGAGCAATTTATTTGGTGATTAATACTTATATTGTGTTTTCTTTGATTGTAGTGGCACCTCGAAGGACTAAACACCCTGATGTCGCTAGTTCCTCTGGGGTACAAATTCCATCACATGTAGACCGGGCAAAGGTTAACAAATTTGATTATTTCAGCAAGTGCAAATATGTGCAGCCCGCCTACTTAAGTCATTTGTTTCTCAATATCCCAGCTGGTAATTTGTGGGATTATGAGATCGAACCATTGCTTCAAAACATTGGCTGGGGGGAATTCATAAAGAAAAAACCAAAGGTGTACCCAGAGTTGGCTAGAGATCTTCTGTATTCTTTTGAAAGTTATTTCAGAAGAGATGATTCGGAGGGCACAGTTGGTTTTAAGCTAGGTAAGAAAGGATACTCTTTGACCTTTACTCAATTTTCTGAAATCTTAGGCTTTGTGCCAACTGCTCCCTGGGAATTGGAAAATGCTTCACCTGCGGAGAATTGGGAGAGAATTAAAGATCTTGAATTAAATGAGCCTTGGGTAGGAGGTCAATGCAAGGTACATGCTCTACGAACTCATGCTTTGAGAATAATTCATCGGTTTTTAGCAAAAACTATGTATAACAACTTAAAGAATGCCAGTACTATTAGTGTCTCTCAAGCAATGGTTTTAAGATGTATGATGGATGGCGTTGCAATTAATGGAGCCGGCATTATAGCTAGTCGAATTAAGGAATTGCAGAAAATGCCGGGTAACATTGATAATATTTCTATTGGATGGGTAGCTACAGTTTTGGCAGGTGCAGTTAAACATCCAATTTATAGCGAGCCACTTCCAGGAGATTTGCCTTGCATTGATAATAGAATGTTGAAAAGGATGAAGATTCTGATACCTAGGCCCCGAGGACATTGGGCAACACGAGAAGAGTATTTAAGAGAGAATAATATTCGATTTGAGGAGCAGCAAGAGGAACCGAATGAGGAGCATATTGCCGCGGCGGTACCTTCTCCAAATAATGAGCCTGCAACACCGGAATGGGAAGCACCATTTAATCAACTAAGTGGACGGATGGATGCACAACAAATGAGACTTGATCAAATTCAAGGGAGATTAGATATACTTCGAGATACAGTCATGGAAGGAAATCGGAGAGTTGAGCATTTTATTCATCATTTTTGGCAGCGGTTTCCTCCACCACCACCACCACCATAGAGCATCATTTGCTGTGGACAGCAAGGTTTTAAGGAGGGGGTAGCCTCCTTTCAGGAAGTTTCTTCAACTTTATTTTTCATTTTCATAAATCAAAATTCTGTTATTTTGTGTTTTGTTTTTTTATTGTGTTCATGTTTTGTTTGAGTTTGTAAAACATATTAAAGACTTATATAGTTCACTTTTCATTTAATTTGCATGAGAACCTAGTTTGCCCTAGTTGACTTCAAAATTTGAACACTTTGAACTTAAATATAGAATATGCATGTTTTAGACCTTGACTTAGCAAGAGAACATTTATGTTGTTTAATATATCTTTGGATGGATTAATTTTCAACTAGATAAATATTTATTAGTTTCCAAATTCATAAAAACACTTAGACCAGTTTTGAACTTAGAAAAACTCAATGCAATGAAGAGGTGAAGTGAGAAAATTTAGAGCACTAGAACCTTCCTCATCACCCTTCAAAGCATATGAACAACTCAAGCAACTTAGAAAATGATCTAGGCAATAATTTTCTTGATAAACTCTTTTATAAGACTTGTATCCTACCTTGATAAATTTATCCTTTGATAAACCATTTTGAGCTTATAAGGGTATGCTTAAGGCGTACCATGAATATTTTTTTTGTTGCACCTAAAAGTTTTAACCATATAACCTAAAAAGCTTTTATCTCACCTTGAGGAATTAGCCACTTTAGGATTAGATTGATGCATGAAAAGAATGGAGTTTTATTGGGTGTAGTAAGAATGTTTCAAAATTATTGATGAAGTCTATTGAAAAAATACCTTGTATTACCTTGATGATAGCTTATGAATGCTAGATTAAAAAAAAAAGAACTAGCAAATATGAAAAAAAGATAAGTGTGGGGTAGTACAAGCAAAGATAGAAAAAGATTGACTTCTTGGTAAAAGAGCATAAAATTTGGAATCAAGGCAAGGATGAGCTGAATTTGTATTACTTAAGTTGTTGGGGTTTTTGTAATTTATTTGGTCTTAGAGTGGCTATATTCATTTTGACTATCTATTATCCATTCTTTGATAAACATACCCTTAGCCCCATTACAACCTTTGAAAGACTTATGTGATTTTAAGTTGTTTTGAGTTGTTTAGCGGAGATGACCTACGGGTTCTGATGCTAAAGGAGAGGCCTATTGTGTTTCTAGAGTTTCAAGCACGAAACCGATTGTATGCTTATGCATTCATTTATTCTATACTTCATCACCTAATTGTATTGATATTTTGGTTTTTAAAATTGCTTAAAATGATTTGGTCTTGCACACACTCAAGGAAACTAGTTTATATTCTCTTGTTGAAGTTAATCTATTTAGAGTTTATGTTGAGTGCTTTTGTTAAAATGCTAAGCTTGGTTTTGAATTTGCATGTCTTTATACAAGTTTGATGGTTTTGAGTGTGGGTTTGTTCTAATTTGCTTGAGGGCAAGCAAAGTTTAAGTGTGGGGTATTTGATAAGTGTGAAATATATATAGATTTTAATATGTTTTTAGTTAAATTATTTAGTTGTTTTGGTTTTATTTAGGTTATTTTAGAGTTAATTTGTAATATTTATGATTTTAAGGCTAATTCTGTGTTTTGGTTGATTTTCAGGGTTAATTTGGCATAAAAGGGCTTAAAGTGTAAAAAGGACAAAGTTTAGGGCCAAAAGTGCAAGTTTGAAAAATTGATGCAAGAAAAATTGACGTCCAGTCCAGAGCCCTGAGACGTGACCACGTGACATTCTTGAAGAACTTCACACGTGGCCACATGAAGAACAAAAAGAGGAAAGGACGTAGCCATGTAAAGAAAAGAGAAGAAAGAAGAAGGAAGAAAGGAAGACCCGCAATCGGGTGAAGGAAGAATTGTGATCACGTGACCACGTGGATTCCCAGTGAAGGACCACACGTGGCCACGTGTGGAAGAAGAAGAACAAGGAACGTGGCCACATGAAGAATAGAGCATTGTGGAACATGGCCACGTGATTTGATTCTCCAATTGCGCGAAGGATTTACGAACTTCCTATTTTGAGCAGAAATTACTTCCTTTTTGGTTTTCAGAGTTTAAGAAGGAATCCATGTTTTCTTTTGCCTATAAATAGCCATCCAAAACACAGAAGAGGGGATCTCTTTTAAAAGCTTTAATTATTCATCAAGCTTTTGAATTAGTTTTAGAATTAAGTTTTTCTTTGTTTTAGTTTTTACGTTCTTTGTTTTTACAATTTTTCCAAAACATTGTTCTTAGTTTTAAGAATGTTTAGTGAGTAGTTTTCTTTACTTTTGCTAAAGGATACTTGAATCCTTGACTTGTATTGACATGACTTGAGTTTGTTCTTAAATTTCAATACAGGTTGACTATTTCTTGGTTCTTAAAATAATCTTGTCTTTTCTCAATATTAAATTGATTATTAACTTGATTAAGAATTGGTTAGTTAATTGGTTTGAGTTGATTAATGATTTGCATGCTCTTAGGTTGATTTAGTTGGATTAATACATGGTTATAATCTGAATAAGCTATAATTGTGTGCTAATTTGATTAAGTTAAGATTAAGAAAAGGGTAACCAAGAATAGGTGGAAGTTAATTCTCTTGAAAAAGGTTTTAATAGACATCTAGGAAACTTGATTTAGTTCTTTATGCTAAGTTTTAAATTGTTCTGAATAAGGAAATTTAATACTTGGAATAATAATCTTGAACAAAGTTATTTGGGTTTAATAAACTGAATTTTCCATGATCACTTGTATGTTTTTATTAAGTCATAGCAATACTTGTTAAGGTGGATAGTCCTTTAGTGAAAGTTGTTTTTATCATTGATTTTTAACTCATTCATTTTACTTGTTTTCAAATAGATCTCTTATTTTCTTTAGTCTTTGCAATCATTTTAACTTAGTTTTCAAATCATCACAACTTTGGGATTTCTCTTCTTTCTTTGCACACAAAATTTGTTTTGAAATTGAAATAGCACACACAAGCACAAGTTTCCCTTGGGTTCGATATTTTGGGTCATAATCTTATTTCCCTATATTACTAGCCGATCTAGTACACTTGCTAGACACAGGTCAATTAGTATTGGACAAAATTGAATTTCCTCGATTAAAAGTGTTGATACTTGAAGAATTGCCTAATCTGAAGAGTCTTTAAGGCGGAACTAGTGGAGTTGAATTGCAATCATTAGTTATATATGTCATGTACTGCCAACAGATTTAGTTATATCGATCTACTTTAATTTAATACAAAATCATGCTCTGTGGTAATCTGTTATGATAAAATCAAATCAGATAATAAATATTTGTTTGAAGATAATTGATAGAAGATTACTTTTCTCTTTTAATTCCTTTAGATTTTCTCATATTGATTTCTAAAATGACATGTTCCCTTTGGTGTTTTCCTTTTGTAATTTTCTTTTTTTATTTTTTTTAGAGATTAATGGAGCAGCTACAAGAAGATGAATGAAAGATTTTCTTAATGGTGATTCGTTTGCTGGTTGCTAGTGTATGAAATAATGTTTATTTTTTTCTCCTATGTGTAATAAATTGTATATTGATACAAAATTTTACTCAAATTCAATATCATGAAATAAATATTTAAAAATTCAATAAGAAAAAGCCAAAAAAATAACGAACCTTTTAAGGTAAGTTACCCCTCAAAAAATTTTTAAAAAGAACTTTTATAAATTTGTAAGGACTAAAAAATTTGCGAAGGCCAAAGCCACCCCAGCCAATCCATGCCTTGGATATGCTCTTGATCCAATCAATTACAGCTGTAATGCATTTTCTTTTTCTTTATTTTTTTTTATGATTTTTGTGAGAAAGCGTACAAATAAATAAACAAGTAGAAAACACTTGACGGCACATTAATTAAGTTGGCACCTCCATTAGCATTAGGAGGGCTCAAAAGTCGATTGAATAGATTATAATTAATTTTTTCTTTAACTGAATTATGAATTAAATTTTTTTATATTAGATTAGTTAGTTTATGTGGATTATATAAATTATATTAATTTTTTATATTATATTATAAATATATAAATTATAAATTATTCATATTTACATATTTTTAAATATAAAATATTAATTTTATTTTTATAAATATTTTTTTAAATACCATATATATATAAATTTATAATATCATAAAATTTAAAATTATATATAAATTTTATAAAAGAATTAATAATGTCCTAAAATTTATAGAGTATAAAAAGTTTTGAAATACGTGACGCTAATGCTCGTAATTTTTCGAAAGTGGAAAAACACATTTGTATCTGGCGCTTA
The DNA here is from genome assembly GCA_037975025.1 of Excoecaria agallocha. Classification (NCBI taxonomy): domain Eukaryota; kingdom Viridiplantae; phylum Streptophyta; class Magnoliopsida; order Malpighiales; family Euphorbiaceae; genus Excoecaria; species Excoecaria agallocha. Next base: position 1,183,332 of record JBBPFJ010000019.1, on the reverse strand, counting down.
TGCTAGTAATAGGATAACGATTCTTTGCATCATCCTTTATGTGACTCTAGCTGTGCATTAGTCTATATTAAATATATATATATATATATATTAAGAAATTAGGATATTTTTTAAAACATACCCGATAAAAATATTAATAGAAATAAAAATTTACAGATCAAAAATTTAACTATAATATTATCGAAATTAAACTAATAAAAAATAAAACTGACTAAAATATGAATTTTAACATATTCGTATTTATAATAAAATTTTAAAGATACCAATAGTTATAAATAATGTTCAGTGATAACAAAACTAATATATTCATTTACGATAGGTTATTCTTGCCATTCTTATCGTAATTAATTCTCGAGAGCCATTAAATATTTATACACAAGCAATACTAAAAAAGAGAGAGATGGGGAAAAATCAAAATTGTAAATAAGATTACATGAAAATATTTCAATAGCATTTAAAAATTGGAGGATCAGTGAAATGGGTATTTTCTAAAAATGTATTTAAAAGATATATGGAAGGTGAGTAATTAAAAAAAAAGGTTCCAATAGGCCTTCTAAAACACATAGGAGTTTATACACATTTAGCCTACAAAAAACCCTAGCCTCCTTTTTTCTCTAGCCTCCACAAAAAAACCTAACATCTTTCTTTATCTGAATTCAAAGATTTTTTATTTTATTTATCTATTTTTGGAGCTGCCGAAAGTTTATTTACATATGGCAGCCCCTCTCCTATTTCGTCTTCCTTTTTTATTAAATTTATATTTGCATTTTTAAATTTTTTGTGTGTTTTTTTTTATTTTTTCAATTCACTCTATAATAATTTTCAGATTGGTATAGATCTGAAATTTTAATTTTATTCATTGTTTTTTATTTGTTTTTGGTTTTTTTTTTGTATTTTGGTTTCAATAAAGTAAAATCTGAAATTTTTTATTTTAGATTTAATTTTCGTGTTTGTCCAGATTTTATTTGTGTTTTCATAAGTCTGATTCGTTTAGTCAATATTAAATGCAATTTAAATTTTTTATTATGCAAATTTGTCCTCTATATTTGAAGATTATTGTTTTCATTTATGAAAATTTTCGTCATTTTAGAATGAGTTTTTCCGTGGACAACAGATGGACTGAGTTTTCCGTTGAAAGCCAGATTACCAGCTGCATGTTACCATTATCCACTTTTTTCGTCGAAAAAGTTCAAAAATATATTCCAGCAATTTCATTAGTTTCGTAAGTCGTATGTACTTTTAAATTTTATAAATTTATTTGTACTTTTGAAGTATATTTTTTATATTATTAATGAAAATTTATTTTGCATTAAAAAAAGAGAGATAAAATTTAAAAATTATTAAATTATACTTAAAAAAGAAAATTATTACTTTTTAAATTAAAGTTATAGGTATTAAAATAAATAACAAAGTAGCAAGTCGTATCTTGTTTTCAAATCGTAAATCGGTGAAAGTAGAATAATACTTAATAGGCTACGGAGTAATAATGATAGCTTATCAACTGCATTTAAAAACTTTGCTAAAGGAAATGTTGTGTCCCATAGTAGGTTTTACTTTTCATATATTGTCCCGTAGTAGGTTTTACTATGCTTTTACTCTCCTCCTATTTACTGTTATACAAATTGCTGCAACTTTAACTTTTCTACTGATTTGCTTCTGGTTCTTGTATGAACATTAGATTAATATTAGTGTTGAAGCAACAATATTTTTGTTAGATATCCAAGATTTGGTACTCGCAAAGTAATGTTTTGCTTGTTTGGTTGCATTGTTTTCTTGCTTAAGTTGTTAATTTAGATTTTTGGGTGTATTAGGTGTAAAATTCAGATAGTTTTGCCTTGTAATATGCTATTAATTATACAAACAGTTCTTACGTATATAATGTTTTGTACAGGAAGTAAGTAGTTATTATTGTATTTTCATTGTCTTATTTTTCCTATATTAAAAGTTGCATTTATATTTAGTTCAAATTTTTATCTTTGAAAAAATTGACATTTACTAAATAGTTTAAGAGTCAAATTAAAAATTACTTCTTTTTAAAAACAAAAGAATATTACCATTATAGATGAGATAAGTGTAACATCCTCAAATTAATGATAACTTACAGAAATTATCCGTTTTGGACCGAGGTTCTCACGGTTTTAAAATGTGTCTGCAAGGGAGAGGTATCAATAGCCTTATAAGGATTACTTCTTTCTCCTCTTCAACCGATGTGGGATATTACAATTCACCCCTCCTAAATAGGCCTAGCGTCCACACTGGATTGGAGGCCCAGTATCACACTGGCATATGGTCCGACCTCCGGCTCTGATACCAACTGTAATGTCCCCAGATGATCGTTTGCAGAAATTGTCCGCCTTGCGCTGAGGCCCTCACGGTTTTAAAAAGCGTCTAGAAGGGAGATGTATCTATAATCTTATAAGGACTACTTCGTTCTCCTCTCCAACCGATGTAAGATATTACAATAAAATTTATTTTTATAAGATTTATTATAGATTTTTTTAATAATCATCAATTATATTATTTGGTAAATGACGAATGCACTTTTTAATTTTCAATGTGCATTCTAATTTTCAATTAAAATAAGAGTGTGATTTTGATATTTTAAAGCAAAAATTATAAACCTAAAATTTTGATTCGATTAACCTAAAAATTGATTCGGTTTTGAATTGATTTTTTGATTAACCGAAATTTCGATTTTTTTTGCTCACCCCTAGAATATAAGTGTGCTTTTCTAAACATTATTTTATATAAAAAAATAGAATAATTTATATCTATAAAGCAACAAGTAATCTTTTGACAGGATATACATATTAAATTCTCAAAGGAAAAAATCCTTAATTAATAAATCTTACAGTTAAAAACTGCAAAATAAAATGAATAGTTGGATTTTAAATTCAAACTTACATAGAATTATATAAGCCTGTAACAATATGTGAAATTCAATCATCTTATTAATATATTGCTGGTCCAGATACATCAATTCTTCAACAGCTGCGGCACTTTCTATTGCCTGAAATGCTTTTTCTTCAGCCTTCTCCTCTGGTTGAACCAATCTTTCTTCATGGGCTTGCAGGATGCCCATCAACTCATAAAAGGAAAGCTTGGTTAGATCCTGAGAGACCCCTATAGAAGCCACCACAAACTCAAAATGAGGTGGTAGGCTCCTCAGGATCTTAGTTACCACCACATCGCCTTTGCATGATTCACCAAAGCTCCTCATCTGACTCATATTTGATTTGACCCGGGATAAATATTCTTCCACTCTCTGTGCTCTTCATGACAGAAGTTTCAAATTCTCTTTCTCAGTGTTTGCAGTCGTACCGTGATTACTTTCTAAGCACCTTTGTACTCCTTTTGAAGCGTCTCCCACGCTTCTTTAGCAATTTTCACACCCAAAATTGTGGGAAACACCTCCTCACTCATAGCCTGCTGCAACAGACACAATGCCCATGCATCCTTCTTGCGATTTTCCCTCAAACCAGTAACACTTTCGTGATCATCAAATCCGCTTTCCACTATCTCCCATAGCTCTTGAGATTTTAGCAGGGTTTTCATCTTCACACACCAGAAGTGACATTTCTCACCATTAAAGGGTGGAATATGCACTTGTGAAGATGAAGAGCCAGAGGAAACACCATTTGCTGCCATCACACACTCACTCGTGTTTTACTCGATTTCTCACGTGTTTTCTCTCACTCTCTCTTCGCCCAGTTAACAACCGAACGAAGCTCTGATTCCACACTGTTAGAATTAAAAATTCTCTAAAAAACACTGTTAGAATTAAAAATTCTCTGAAGATATTTACGATGACAAGAACCACCAAATATTGAAAGGCTTTATTTGTCACATTTTGTTATTCAAACTCAAATGCCTGTTAAATAGGCTAATACAACTGAAACTGAAAAGAAACAACCTCCTAACTAATAGGAGAAAAGTGCCCAACGTAGTTGTGAGTTAATAGGCATTATTGAAGAAACAAATTTTGATTTTAACAGAAAAGTGTGACTCTTTCCTTGATCTGCACGTAGCTGCTGACTAAGTCCTCCTTTCTATTATTTTGGAGCAATTTTAACATTGCCACTCTTTAAAACAAGTAAAGGTGTATGATTGTCTAAACATCAAATCATTTGGCGGATCATCAGAATTATTAAGCACAGAAGGAAAGCAACAAAGGATTGAAGCACACACAAATTGAGTTTCATGTGTAGAAATTAACTGCAAATTAAGTCTACTTTAAAATTTCATATTGTTTGTACAAGATGCATCATTACTTGGCCCAGAACTCGGATGGTTTCAACATAAAAATTTACTATTGGATCATAATAACGTTTTTCTGTTGTTATTTCCTTTTTACTTATATATAGTTGATAATAACATTTTATTATCTAAAGTAAAACGTTGAAAAATTAATTGCAATAAAAAGTCATTTATTCTATTTCAATTAGATTACTGAATTGTTAATTTTTATGATGTTTTGGAAGGTTTTGCTTATCAAGAATGGGGGACTCATCTGTTGGCTATGTTGATGACCATTAGGTACAACTTAACGGAGAGATTGCTGAAATTGGAATCTCTAGACATCAGAGATTGCGATCTATTAAAAGTGATATTTTCATTACGTCAATCATTCTTCATCCTTTAAAGCTTTCTCAACATTTTGGAGTAACGGTGTATAGGAGTATTATATGAATATTAATTAAAGCAAAATAAATTATATATTATAGCTGGATATTAAATGAGTTAAAATAGTGTAAGCCAAAGCTTCCATATATACGTCATGCATTGCCAACAGATTTAGTTATATCGAACTACTTTAATTTAATACAAAATCCTGCTCTGTGATAATCAGCTCTGGCTCTGTATCCAACACCCACAATCTTTAGAAAGCGAAAAATTCTGGCTTCCATTTGGGTTAAGTAAATTGATCACTTGAACTCCCCTGAAATGAAATAAGAGGCACTAATATGTTGCATTACTCACATACAAACAAAATGTTGATGAATGGGAGAGAAAAACATAAACAGCAAATAATCTTCCAAAAGGAAGTTTTCTTTTTTATTACGATTAATGGCAAATAATAATGTAGCAAGCACAGAGCAAGACATATAGGTTTTGTATTTGAGGATCCAGTTTCCTGCCACAAAGTTTTTACCATTTGAAAGTCTTACACAAAGTCATCACTGCTACCATTTCGCAAGGTCTAGTAAACATATAAGACCACCTAACTGCCAATAAGCAACAGATGCATCACTTGCACATCGGGCGATTCATAAGTATCAATTATCAAATGCATGCATTTTGCTTGCTATATATATAGATATTTTAAAAAAAATTTGAATTTGTTTATTTATCAAATTTAGTGATTTTTAATTGAAATCTTAAATCAAGGCACTTAAATTATATTTTCAATCCAAGAAAGTAAAACTAAAAAGAGAAGCTAAAAGTTGCGTATAAGGGCCCGGTCCAATTAAATCACCACTTGGAAGAAAGACATGCATGTTACTTTTCATCCAATTAAATCACCACAGGCTCAGCCAAGAAAAGTGATGAAATATAGATGGATGAATATGGATACAGAGTTAGGATACCCTCATATGAACCTTAATTTAATTACTAAAAATCCCCTAAACAAGAATTAATCACTAGAATTATTAAATAATTAAATGTTACTACTTTTAACAATTTAATTACTCTCTTTGGTCCACTTTCTTTTTCCATACAGATTAAAAAAATAGTAGTTATTATTGTTGAGGGATAAATTTTTTTCTATTTTTTTTTCATATTATAACCCCCTAAATATATTTAGAATGAGAAATTAAATATTATTTAAACAAACAAAATCATAGTTAATAACATGTGATGGGAAATGTAAATTATAATTGATAAAATAAAATTTAATGGGGGTATGATATAGACAATTTACAGGTTAATTATGGTATTAAAAAGACAAGTGGACTGTATTTTTTGATAGAATAAAATCGAAAAATGGACTATTATTTTGAGATGTAAGTAGCATAAAACTTGAGGAAACAATGAAATTTAGCTTTCTAAAGCAAATATTAGAGCATAGATTTGCAAGATTACAGTAAAAGATTCTTAAGATGTAGGAAACATTTAATCAATTTATAATAGTTTTCATTTAATTATTCATCCTAAAGTTTTCTTTTAGAAATATTTCAAATATGATTTATCACATAAATATTTTATACTAAATTTATATTTTTTTTGCTAAAATGATTTTAATTGTAATATTTAAAAACATAAAGTGTTTTTAAAGGACTATGGAAATAATTAACCTGTACAGTGTATATAGACACATTTAATTTCAATGTAATTAATCATTCTTTAGTGTAAGCAGATGAGGTGCAATGGCAGTGGAGGTGCCAACTTTATGGGCTGGAATGCACTTAGAATTCCGAAGTTACATGTCCCCCATCATCGATACAATACCACGTCATTCAAAGTTAGTACCTGATCATTAAAGTTTAGTTGTCGTCAAGTCTTTTTTTATTAAAAAAAAGAATAAGTCCACAAAAGCTTCAGACATAGATTTCTTTTTTAGGAATTAGACTGAATTGGATGTTTATCATGAACATATTAATTCGTTCATTAAATCAATTTATGATGGATGGCAGAGTTACTAAAAATAATTTTTAATTTTTTTTAGAAAAGGATGAATAAGGATTGAGTTCACAGAAATTAGTATCAATTTTAATTTGTAACAACCAGAATTTATGATATAAAAATAAAATTAGGGAATTTTTTAGACTAAAAAATAAAAATATTGAATTAAAATATTTAAATAAAAATATAGAAAATTAATTAATTTAAAAATAATGAATATATATATATATATATATATATATATATATATATATATATATATATATATATATATATATATAGGAAATTCTATACAATTTCTTTCTTTATAAAATTTTACAACTTAGATTATTTTAGCATTTAAGTTGTGATTATGGGCATGGCCAGTGTTCTCTCCCAAGTTGATACGGCTTTGGATGTGATTACTACAAATCATATGTAATACCTTTTTGTCAATTATATTTGGTAAGTTAACATTTAATTAGCATTATAATCCATTTCTTAATCTATTCTATTACTTATGTCCTTCATCTGACGGATGCAGTTTGCTCTTGGAAATCTATTTCTGATCTAATTAACTCACCAAACAAGGCTAAGTCCTACTTGTCAATTTTAATATTAATAGATTATAAGTTTAGGGATTATGTAAAATTAATCCAATAATTATTATTTTGTAAAAAAAATTGTATCTCACAAAAATATCTCAATTTTTAAAAATAGTTTAACAAATTCAATTTAATTGAAAAATCATAAATTCAACACCAAATTTTGAATATAAAAATTTTCAAAATATGTCCCATAGAATGTTTTAAACTAATATTAATTACCAGATTAGCATCAGATTCATTAATGTTTTGGTGAATTTAATAGTCATATTTAAAAAGTTAAAAAATTTTATACGATAATTTTTTTGATATTAAATTCTTATTAAAATATAAATTCAATAAATATAAATAAAATTAACTATATTTTTCAGCGAGGTGTGTTGACTAAAAAATATTTTTAATTCATAAAATTAAAGACAAACTCTATCAATATTCAATCAACAATTGATTTTTTAATTAAAGTTGGTTGAATTAAATTTACTAATTAAAGATTCTTTGTCTAATTCCTAAAAAAAAAATCCACGTTTGAAGCTTTTGTGGACTTATTTTTTTAATTAAAAAAGACTTTAGTGATCAGATGCTACGTGGATAATAAGTGCATGCCAGCATATAAAGTTGGATTGATTGAATTCTATTGAACCAATGGAATCAAAATTTATTTATCTCTCCGGTTTTTTGCCCAGTCCAATTGAAACTCTATTCAATCACTGATAACATTATTTGTATAATTATGGATATTGGAAATATTCGTGCGTTTTTATAAAAACTGATCTTTTGTGATAAAGGCATCCACAAGTTTCTAAAAGCAACAAATTATTGGTCAACTCGAAGTGATTATGGTAAAACTTTAGTAGAAGTATAAGAAATTATTGGGGATGTTGGTAGTGGGTGTCATTAGCTTTGTCTTTTGTTATTATTGACTTATCAACACAGTGGATATAAGAAATTAAAAGTGTAAGAAATTCTTAACAGATATTGGCTTTATCTTTTGCTTTTCTACTTGTTCCACATCGTATTCCTAATTCCTACAGCTGTAGTCTCTTATTTCCAATGTTATTAAAATCGGACCGGATAAAGAACCGAAGAGCTCAAGGGTTCGTGGTTCGACCGGTTCGTTAGGATTCAACCGGATTTTTTTCATTTTTTTAAAAATATGTTATTTTTTAAGTTTTATATAAATATTATGAAAATATCAATATATAAAAAAATTAAAAATAGTTTAGAAAAATATATTTATCATCAAACATTAATAATAAGACTATATTTTCAAGTCATTCAAAATTTATAACAAAAATTTAAGATAAATATAGTAAAAAATTGTAAATTTTTAAAGAAATTCTTCAAATATAAATTATAAAATTTTATTTTATTCATAAAAAATTCATTAAATTGTTTGAATTTTAATTATTTTGTATTTATAATTTTATTTTATTTTTTTCCAGAAAAAATAATATTATATGAATATTTTGGACAAAAAGTTGGTTTTTCTAAAATCAAACCGGTTTTTTATCATTTAAACCCGGTTTTCTCCAGTTTTATCCCGGGTTAACCGGCTTTTTGGCGGTTTGAAACAGTATATTTCGGTTTTTATTCAATCCGGTTTTCACCATTGAACCAACCGGACCAGTCGACGGTTCGTGGTTAAATCGGTTCAACCGTCCGATCCGGTTTTAATAACCATGCTTATTTCTCATCTGAATTCTGTTCATCTGGCTTTTGTCGGCAGTGATTTTGTGTAAGATTTTATTTTTAATCTTTGAAAGTACTAATTAGTGATTTGTTCTTTCTTAATTTCCACAGCCACTCATAGTTTTCTTTTCATGTTTTCAGCTGATTTTAGTTGAATCCGTAACTCTTTTTTTGTGGAGATTTCATATTATATCTCTCTTTGTGTGCTTCCAAAGAAGAAATCCAGTCTCCCATCTTGGATTTTGTTAGTAAGTTTTCTTATTTCTTTATCAAAGTAGCTTTTATTTTATGTTGTTGATCCCAAGTTGACGAGAAATAATCTCAATAATAAAATGTTCGTTTTAGTATTCTTCTTGAATTCTGAGATCTGATTGTTTCTAATTTTAGAACACTTTGGTGGGATTACTGTTTTTTGAATCGTTTGAAATTGCAATTATTTTTTTCCTTTGTCATCAGTCTATCCATTACGAATTCATTCATAATGTTAGTGAATTTTAGATACTAAATAGCTCAACGTTAAGTTCCATTTCATGATAAGTATCAATAATTATTATATCATATGATATTTTTAGTATTTTTGCGACAATTATAAAAATATATTCTCTGTTGGTTTTTTTAGCAATTAGAAAAATTGAAATTCGCGTGGCGTGGGTAAAAATCAGATCGGTAACTCAGAAGGAGTGGATGATCTTGTCAATTGTGATTCTACGTTTCAAAAAATATTTATGTTTATTTCTCGTTATATATCGCGATATATACATATTATTTTTTTCATTGGTATTAGAACTATATTTTTTGCGTTCCGACATGTTATTCTTGGACTTGTATTTTTTTTATGCATATGCAAATCTGCATGTGTTATTTTTTTATTCTGGTCTATTTTTTGTGTTTTTGAATTCCAAAAAAATATATTATTTAAAAAGTAATTTTCTATTTTAACTGCAATTAACTCAAACCCGTACAAAAAAGTGACTTGATCCAAAAAATTCTAATGAGAAATATTTATTCGAATTGATCCAAACACAAATCTATCTAATTCAACCTATTTGTCATATTTACTCTTAACATGTAATTTCAAGGAAAGCAGTTCAAGAAAAGTTTCTATGAATGAATTGTGTCTAAACTAACATACAATGAGGGCATAATTGTGTAATTCAATTTAATTATTAAAATAATAATAGTTTATTTTAATTTTTGTACTAGATAAAGCGGAAAATATTTACTTTTAATAAAAATTAGTACAGTTTTCTCGTTGAGTTATTGGTGTTCAAACCATTAACAATTGGCTTGTGGCCTACATTCAATTTGAAGTGCATAATATTTTGAGTTGTGATTTTAGTACTCTTCTTGAGTTTTGAGTTGTGATTATTTGCAATTTTAGAACACTTTGGTGGAAAATATTGTTCTCTTTTGAATCATTTGCATTTGATATCGTTTTGCCTCTTGTGAGCTTACCTGAGGTGACCTCGGATTCATTATATATAAATGAATTTCAAATACCAAATAGCTAAATATTTGGTTCGATCAATTTCATATGGTAAGTTTCTATAATTGTTATATATAGTGTTTTTGATATTCTTTTTTTGTAGTAATTATAAGAATTTGTAATTTGTAATCTTTTTCTAGTGGTACAGAGAACTGGAATTTCTTGGACAATATTTATTTAGACTGAATACGATTATACAATGTAGAGTATATGAGATTGATTTCCGAAAATCTGATTTTGTTAAAAAAAATCCATAATATATTATTGTTGACTGAATCATTTTTTTTCAAAAGATCCTCCTCATATATAGCAGTTTTGAAAAAATCTATAAACCTTCTCATGATATAGCTTATAATCTGTGGTTACTACTATACTTTCTGAATATTATATAGTAAAAATTAACCAATTTTGTCAAATTTATTATGTAAGTTAAATGCTAATTAGCTAGGTTTATAATCCAATTATTATTTTTGTATTATTTATATCAATCTTTATATCTTGATTCTTGTTTTTACCATTCATGCAGTTTGATTACATCACTGTTATTGGCTGATTAACTCTGGTAAATAGAGCTGCAATTTGGTTGATTAAGTAGGCATCAACCATTGACAAAGCCTCTTTTTTTTTTCCTTTGCACAAGTATTAATAATATATCTTTTTTTCCAACTTATTAAGTGAAAAATCTTTTAATTAGTTAATAAATATGCATTCCTTAGAATGCAGGCAATTCCTTTCTTTTCTTTGTCCTTTGGAAAAGCACCGATATTTTCAAATTAGTCATAACCTATCTGACACAGTTAATATTGACTTCCAAAATAATATTATTTTATTATCAAAATATGCTGCTTAAAATATAGTTCACCTATACATTATCTTGAAGGACCAAAGAATAATAACACTTGTAATGGTTCGTTATCTAATTTGCAGAACTTGGTGTTGAGCATCAATAAGTTTACTGGTAGCTTGCCAAACTGATTGGGCCAGCTTCAAAATTGGGGCATTGAAACATTTAACCGTTCTTGAACTGGAAGACAACCAACTAAATGGAACTCTTCCAGATAATTTAGGAGAAATGTCTAAGTTGTCAATCCTGGATGTTTCTTCCAATCATTTGATAGGAACCCTTCCTAATAGTGTGGGAAATCTTTCTCAATTGTCAGTCCTCGATGTTTCTTCCAATCGCCTTACAGGTATCAATTCTGAATCCCATTTTGCAAAGCTAAAGAAACTGAAGGTCTTAAGTTTTTCTTTAAACTCTTTTGTTTTCAGTGTCAGTTCTAATTGGGTACCTCCATTTCAAATTAAATACCTCAAGATGCGTTCATGCCAGTTGGGTCCTTCATTCCCAGGGTGGCTTAAACCTCAAAGACAAATTGTTGCTCTAGATTTATCGAATGCTAACATATCAAGCTCCATACCAGGTTGGTTTTGGGATATTTCCGGCAATCTTTATTCGTTAAATTTTTCTCGTAACCAATTAAATGGAAGGCTACCAAGCACAATAAATATTTCTTTTAATTAATTTGTAGATTTGAGTTTCAATCACCTTGAAGGACCCATTCCTCTTCCCAATGACCAAATTCTATTGCTAAATCTTGCTAATAATAAACTTTGGGGCCTTATCCCAAAACTTTTGGGCGTTATGTCATTTATTAGCTTCCTTTCTCTTGCCAACAACCAAATCACTGATGAAATCCCAACATCTATTGGAGAAATGACTGTAGTACAGGTCATTAATCTTTCGTGGAATAATTTAACAGGAAGCATTCCTAACAGCATAGGAAATTGCCTTTGTCTTGCAGTCCTGGACTTTCAAAACAACAATTTATCAGGGACAATTCCAAATTCTTTGGGTCAACTAACGGTCCTTCAGTCAATGCATCTAAGGAACAATATGATCTCGGGAAAACTCCCATCAGCAATCAAAGGTTTGGTGTACTTGGAAACTTTAGACCTTGGATACAATAGATTGACTGGTAAAGTACCCAAATGGATTACAAGTGCTTTTCCAGATCTTAGAATCCTTATCTTGAGGTCAAATGCATTTTCAGGAGAAATTCCTGACTTTGAGAGTATAAAAATTAATTTATCACTTATTAGTAGCAGTTTATTTCCTTAGATACATAGGATTTTGGTTTCAAAAAAATAAAAATTAACTATTTTAATATTTTTAATAATAAAATTATCATTTTGATATATTCATTACTATTGAATCAATAGTAAAAACTGAGTATGTTAATATATTAAATGTAAAAACTTACTATTTTAATTTTTTTATAGAAAAAATTACCATTTATATATTTTAAGGATTTTTAACTAATTATAAAAATATTAAAAGTATTTTTCAACTAGAAAGAAAACTATTTCGATAAAAATGCCTTTATCCCTATAAGAAAGTCTTTTTTTATCGTTTTTACAAAAAAAAAATTGTACTCTTTATCCATGTGAGCAATGCATTTATTTACCGACTAAATGGTGTATTAACAACTTTTTTTTTTAATCTATACATTAATATCAATTTTTTAAAATTATTATTTATTAATCGGTATATTAAATTTGATTAATAAATGAATTAGTTTCAATTTTTGTATTTAGTTAATCAATATTTTTGGATTAATTGCTAAAATTTTTAACATACAATAATAAAAAATAAATAAAATTTAATTATATTTCAAATGTTCAAAATAATATAAAATAAAAATTACAAAACAAATATAATATTAGCCAAAATTTATATTTTAATTTCACCATTTTGTACTTCTTATTGTTAATTGTTTTACTAAATTAATAGTTAACATTATAAAATGAATTCGATATTTGTTACTCTCTACATCAATGGTTGCTTTTTTGAAAAAAAATTGTTCCACCTAAAATGTCACTTTATAAAATTAAGGCTGCATTTATTTCGTATATTTCAATTTTACCCTCTTATTGGTAGCAACACTATATTAATATCTTCGTTAACCATTATCTTTTTTACACATTTTCTTTATGTTCATTAAATATAAAAAAGGATATTATAGTTTTTTAGAAACAATTTTTAATAAATTGAAAAAAAAATAATAATTATATTTGTATGCATGAAAAAAAGAGGCAACTAATATGAGATGCCAGGAATAGTAATTAGTATGATTAATCATAGGTTAAAAAAATATTGAACAAAATGAATGTTAAAATATAAATTTTAAAATATAAAAAATGTAATTAAATGTCATAAAGTAAAGTATAAACATCAATACATATAACAAAAACAACATATAAAAAAGTTAATCAATTACTGCAAATAAGTATTACTATATATAATTGAAGATAATATCGTAATTTAAATATATTAATTTAAAATCTTATATAAATTTTAGAAAAAAAATAAAAAAGAAAAATTTGAAGGTAAAAAAATAAAAATATATTTTAAAGTATTGATATATTTAAATTTTGCAGAGAATAAAAAAATTAAGGTATAAAAATAAAAAATAATATAAATATTAACTGGTTAGCTGTTAATCAATACTTGAAAACAGAAACCAATAAATAAATTTAAAATGTTAAACATCATACCAAATAAAAGAAAAAAAAATCAGCCTAATTTCGAACCGATTTTGCAATTAATCAAAATTTTAACTTTTTTTTCTCACACCTAACTGCTTCCTATTATATTTGTCTGAATTTTCATTTTTATTTATTTCAAAATTTTTTGACTTCCTTTTTTACATTATGATTATCATATGCATTTTCTATAGACATAGCAAATAGATCAAGTCGGGCAAAATTAGATCAGTTTTTTCAATTTTGGAATTTTTGTATTCATTTTCCAGTCGATTCACTAATTTTTCAGACAGTTTGAATCAGGTTTTGGGTCACAATTAGCACTAAAAATCAAATAAAAAATTGAACCCATCCTAACCATATTAAATCGAATTAAAAATTGAATCAAACTAAACTGAAAATAAATTGATATATTAGGCTCGATTTTGAAATAGAAATTTGATTATATCGATTCGATTTTTAATATTTATAAACAGCTAAATTGAACTGATCGAATTATTAGTAAAATTAGGTAATTTTGATGTCAAAATTTAAAGGTTGACAGTGAAGGAGATAAAATGAGATTTAAAAAAAAAGGTGATGGAGATAAAATGAGATAAAAAAAAAAGTTGAGGAATGAGCAATAGAAAAAAAAAATAAAGTCGGGAGATTATAAATTTGAGATTCTCGCAATATATATTATATATATACTAAATTTTTTATATAAAAATTGAGATGGAAATATTAATAAAATGGTATGGTTAATATATTTAATAATTTCTATTACAGTAAACTACAAATAAATATAATCAAATAAAATTTAATTGAAAAAATTTGAATCATAAGTTTTGATTGGATCGGATTTCAATACTTTCGGATAGATATTTTGGATTGAATTCCACCCTAAATTTCTTGAGTCATTTTTTTAACGGATTAAAATTAAATAAAAAAAATTGTCAAGCTATTTATCTATTATAATCATTATGTTATGTTATTGACCATTATATTTATAGTTTCAATAATATTTAGTTAGTCTGGATATGATAGAAAAGTTATAGGAAAAATTTTGTCCCTTGATTATAATAACTACAATTCTTTATAGTGTAAAAAAAGTGAATAAAAATTATAAAACAAAGACAGTAATTTATTCTTTACAACTACATTAAAAATGTGAAGCTGCATCTTATTGCTGATTGAGTGAAAACTCGTAATTTATTCTTAAAAACTGCTGTAAAAATTTCTAATTTCTTCCATAACTACAATAGAAATGCCTCATTTCTTCCATTTTCCTTTTTATTTCACTAAGATATAAGAATCAGAGTTTGTCAGAAGGAATAATTCAGTAACAAATTGAATTATGTTTTCTTAGGCATCTTCAACAATTGAAAGAAACTGAAAAATTATAAGGGTAATGTTATGATGCTGTCAAGGATTGCAGAGTATTGAATCAAAAACAGAGACCAAAATATTATACAATTTCTTCTACTTCTGATATGTGCTTCCATAAATGATACTCTAATATCAACCAATTATTTAACCACAAAGTCCACTGTTTATGCCAATCACTCCTTAATTTACTTCACTGAGCTAGTCCAAATTGTATATGACATTAACTTTTCTATTTATTTACAAAGTAAAATATTGCATTATTGGCCAGAAGTTGATGGAAAATGAACTCAGCAATGAAATTGGAAAATTATAGAGACTACATTCTCTTAATATCATAAACAATACGTCCAGAGGAATAATTACGTCTAGAGGAATAATACCAGCCAATCTTTCCTTTCGCAGCAACCTCATTTACCTCGATCTTAGTCACAACAGTCTCGATGGAAACATACTTTAGCAGCTCAAACTTATCAGTACGATTCAAACTTATCAGTACGATTCAATAACTGCCGGTATCACCGAAAAATTTCATTCTCATCACTAAAATATTCTACACAAAAATTCATGTAGGCAAGCAAAATCTGGCAATATTCGGAGTTCGTTCACTATTTTTAATTATTTACGCAAAATCAAGTCCCATTCTTTATTAGGGAAATTAACTCGCTACCTTTTTTGTATTTTTGACTTTTAGAGGTTTATTTGACCTCAATTTCACTTCAAATTTCAACCTCGGGCTCACCATGACCATTACTTTCCAACGGTCCAATAAAATATTTTTGACTTTTAGGTGTCCTTTCGGGTCTGAAAAATACTATTCACTGCAAGAAAGTACTATTCATGGCTGACTCGGTGTTGTGATCCTTATAGGTTAGCCACCGGTTTTTAAAGTAAAAATTATAAACCTAAAATTTCAATTCGGTTAACATAAAAATTAGTTCGGTTTCGGATCGATTTTTTGATTAATCAAAATTTCGGTTAACCATGCTCATCCCTAGGCTTAGGGGTTATTTGGTCAAGCTAATTTTTTTTTTAGAGTTACTTTTGAGTTACTTAATTTGAGACATTTAGCAGGACTCTAATTTCCAATGGTAAAGTCCACACCCACAAAAAGTAATATGTCCCGTCCAAATTCGGATAAAAAAGTATTGTGTTACTTTAAATAGTTTCAAATAAAATTTAAATTATGAATTTATAATACATATAATACAAATTTAAATTATTAAAAGTACAAATAATAAAATATTTACTATGTTCATACGTATTTAAAAGTAGGGATGAGCATGAATCAGTTAACCGATCCATTAACAATTTTCTTAAACCAGTCAATTACTATCGGTTAACCGCTATAGCGGTTTCAATTTTTAATTCGATTTTTTGGATCGATTTATCAGTTAACCACTAAAAAATTTTAATATATAAATTTAATAATAAGAAAAAAAAACTCCCGATCCCCTCCTCCCCTCCTTCTCTCTCTCTAAAAATTGCAGGTTCTCTCTTCTTCCTTTCAACAACAGCAAAGTTATGCTCTCTATGTTTTACTCTTTTCAGCCGGGATGATCATCTTCTTCGTATCATTTCTTGAATAAAGGTCAAGTTTATTTTCGTTTTTTGGGCTTTATATATTCAAACTCTATTAATTCTTTTAAGTTGTTTATATAGTCAAACTCAATTAATTTTCTCGGTAACTAAAAAAACCCAAAGCATGTGGAAAAATAATAAATTAAACAAAGAAACAGCATCCAACAAATGTGGAAGACAAGTGAGTTGGATATTGGAACTTCGAAGCTTTAAGTTAATATATTTAGTCAGTGTTGGCAATGCCAACTTGCAATCTGTAACTTTAATTTTATTAAGAAATTTAACCATTTAATTTAGAGTTTCGTATTCTAAAGTTAACGACGTTCAGTTTGATCCTAAGTAAGATAACTGGCAGATGAGAACGGATGCCTTCAAACTCTGCTTTGTGTAGTTATATATCAGGTTTCTAATGCTCTGTTACAGCATCAATGTATATATACACAGCACATAGATTTGTTAGGGGTATTTCTTTGAGCATAAATGAGCCCATTTGGGTTGGCAATTAGATGGGAAGCAAGGTTGAATCCGTGGAGAACTCGAACACTACTGTTTCTTTAAGGGACGCAATCAACATCATATCAGTAACCATTTGAGTGTTTATTCAGCTTTTCTTATATTATAGATGTCAAAATGAATTTATTGAACAAATTTTAAAGACTGGAGATGGATTTACCCTATCTAAAGTTATAAAACTTCAGAGCAAAAAGCTCATAATATATATATCTATTTAACAGAAGTAATGTAATAAATTTACTGCAAGTCGGACTGGGCCTGATTTGGCCCACATTTTAGTTGCAAAGCCCAAGTCCATCCTAAAGTGAGTGGGCTTTTGTTGATTTCAGGAATCCATTGTGTAGTTTTAAAAATATAATAATTTAATGTTCAAATACGTAAAATTTGAGGGATCTAATGTATAATTTAAAAGTATAGGAATTAAATATGTAAAAACATTGAAATTCAAGAACTAAATCGTGGGTTGTGCCATAATTTAATAAATAGTTAAACAAATGAAAAGCTCCATACTATTATCTTAGTTAACGGAATTTAGTGAAAATTTAGTTTTTAATTATTAATTAGAGAAAATTACCATTGTCCGTTTTTAAATTACCAAAATTTTATAATCTAGGTTAATAATATACGTTAAGGTATATATATATATTTTTCCATATTTCAGTATTTATATAGAGTATAGATTATAAAGCACAATGTTTATTTATTTATTTTGTGTTAAACTTGTGGAACAAGATTCTGGAGAAAAATGAGTTTCACATGTTTATTGAAAATGTGAAACAGAGTATATATACACTAAGACAAGAAGAAAGAATGCTCGGGAGAGCACAAAACTACATGGGCGAGCGATATAAGACTTGCTGGACAGATGCAAAGTGCTCGGGAGAGCACTCTTCCTGCATGGATGAGCACTCTTCCTGCATGGATGAGCATAACTAATGCATGGGAGAGCACTCTTCATGCATGGGTGAGCATAACTAACAAAAAACCAAATGACAATAGAAGTAGAACATAATTTATCATTTTGATATAAAGAGTAGAACAGAAACTCGAGCTCCAACTCAAGATTCCACAATTCTGATGATCAAAAGCATGAAGCTAAGCTTATTGATAATAAAAACAACATTAGCACTAGTTCAGGTACATGAGTAGGCATAAGAAGTTGGAAACAAGAAAACTTATAAAGGAACATAAACAATAGCATCTTCTCTGAAGAAATGGCAAACATGTGAAGCATCTGGTTCAGTCTTAAGAACAAGAAGCGATGCATGGTTTTTATTCCAATGACATGTGAAGCACCTGGTTCAGTCTTAAACAAGAGCATCTTCAATCATGCAAACCTTTTTGGTTTTTTTTTCACAAAAAAGGATAATTGCTACTGAATTGAGTGGCTACCTCTACATAGACTGTAGAAAGGACCCATAAAAGAAATTAATGTATAAGATCCAATATTCAATCATGCAAACCTTTTTGTTTTTTTTTCACAAAAATGGATAATTGTTACTGAATTGAGTGGCTACAGCTGCATATGTATAAGATCCAATATTTAATTATGCAAACCTTTTTGTTTTTTTTCACAAAAAAAAATTTTTAAAAAAAGAAGATAATGACTACTCAATCGAGTGGCTACCGCTGCATGGACTCTAGAAAGGACCCATAAAAAATCCACATTTTATGGGTCCCCGTACTTTGTTCCAATATTCAATCAGTGAGACTTTTTTTTGTCGCAAAAAAGGAAAAAAGGAAAATTGCTTGTTGATGTATCATTCTCAAAAGAAAAATTTATATTTTATTTCTGTAATTTAACTATTTAAATATTAGATCATTATACTTTTTAAATTATACATTTAATTCTTAAATTTTTCAAAAATAATATATTAAGTTCAAAATAGATGACATAAACAACACTATAGTATAAACTCGATTAAAATCACGCATATGTTAACGGGACACTGTTATTTTTGCCATCTAAATAGATTTAATGTTTATAATAAATAAATTAGGCACCTATTATATAATTTTCAAAATATATAAAAATTTAATGTGTAAATATATAAAATTTGTGGAATTTAATATATAATTTTAAAAATATAAAGATTAAATTTGTAAAATCATTAAAGTTTAAATACTAAATTATGGATTTTACCTTCTCAAACAGAAAAGATAAGAAAGATGTGTTTTTCTGGTGTATTATATAGAATCCAAAGGTTAAAATTAGAAGAGATATTTCGTCAAGTGGATAATAATCCAAACTTTAAAAGTTATTTAAATAATAGGTAAAAGTTTTTTTTTTTAAAAAAATTGGTGCTCGTGATATCTGAAGAATGAATTGGTTTTTTATTGATTTTAGAAAAAAGACATATTTTAATCAATATACTTTGACGATTTTATATCTTAAATTTTTATATTTTAAAAATTACATATTAAATTTTTGAATATTTAAAAAAGAATACATTAAGTTCAAAATAGATAGCACAAATGACAGTATAACATATGCTCGGAAAAAATCGCGTGTATTTTAATGGAACGCTGTTATTTTTAAGATCCATTTGGATTTAATGTAATTTAGTAGATAAATTCAAAAACACAATATTATATAATTTTAAAAATATATGAATTCAATTTGTAAATACATAAAATTTGAGAAACATAATTTGAAGTTTTGGAATTATAGGAATTTAATGTATAAAAACGTTAAAGTTTAAGAACTGAATTATAGGTTTTGTCTTGATTTTAATGGATTTTTTTATTGATTTTAAAACTAAGTGATGCTATATCAGTATGGTTGAATGTCGCAAATTCTAATTTTTCATAACTAATATGAAATCTGTATTTGTTACAGCAAAATTTATAAATATAGATACCTAATAAGTTATGGATAAAGTTTAAATATTCAAATAAGTTATTAAATTAAGCTTATGTAACAAAACAAAATAAACATTTAGTATCATTTTCTAACAACAAAATAAAATTTATTGACAAAATGACTTTAATTCAATTCAAGCAAAGAAAATGACAATTTAAAGAAAAGCTTATATGAGAAATTTGTGCGCTGATTATTTTTCAATCTCATACGTCTATCATGGATAAGAATCAATTAATGACTCACTGCATTAACATCCATTACAGCAATATGAGTACGAAAAATTGTGCATCAATTCATGAATAAAAGAGCAATCAGTTTCTTCAATAGTAAAAATATCAAATGAATGAAAAATATGAAATGAAAGCTTGAGGGTGAAAATGTATACATGTTGGAACTTGAAATGACATTCAACAAAATTGTTATCATGATTTAATCAATTACACTTTGATTAATTATAATACAAATATCCAAGATTCGAGTAATTTATTAATCAATTACACTTTGATTAATCAGAATGTAAAGAATATAAACAGTTTATAGAGTAAAAATCAAAATAAAAAAAATCCTGAACTACATCTGCGCGGATGTAACTATTTCTGTGCAGAAGTAGTCTTCTGGTACTACCAAATAAGGTAACCCAATAGCGAGTTAAAGCAATATCCGGTCAATATATTTATAATAATAAAATCCATTGAAATCAAAATGATGTTCAAATTTTTTAATTTAAAATAAAATATTAGCACAACCTGAATTATTTTATGAAAAATCTCTAGAAGAACTTTTTTGTCCATAAACATTTTTATTTTCATCTTGCGCTTTAAAGTAATCCTACACATGATTTTTATGCTCCAAATTTCTTGTCATGTGTAATCTAATCTTACTTATCAAAATCGTGCAGAAATTTAAGCTAATTTTGCAAAGATTAGGTGAATTTCAACAGCTTTTCAATTGGTTTAATTTGCACTTAAATTTGAGCAAGGATAATGAGGGAAAAGGGTTCTTGCAACTGATCCAATTACTTTAGTACAAATGCTTTGGAAAGTTGGCTAAGTTTGATTAAGCATTTCGCATCAGAAATAGAAGATGTCCTAATAATCATCTAAATACTTCTTCAAAAATTAATACCAAAAACAAAATCCACAAATTTCACCAATATTTCAATTCAACACCCCCACTTTCACAATCTTAGTATTTGAACAAAAATGTTTTGGTGTTCTTTTAATTAAGGACCCTATTAACGTTTTGGAGTTAAAGCAATATCCGGTGAATATATTTATAATAATAAAAGATCCATTGAAATCAAAATGATGTTCAAATTTTTTAATTTAAAAGAAAATATTAGCACAACCTGAATTATTTTATGAATCAAATATATAAATATATCCTAGAAAAGGGAACGTAATTGGTTTTTTGTTAAGTAGAGAAATTTATTTATTGAATATAAAGCTTCTCTGGTATTCTTATATATATCTACTTATAACATAAATGAAAAGGTTTTTTAAAAAAAAGGAAAGAAAGAAAGAAAACATCATTTTTAAATCAAGAAAATACTCGGACTGGAAGATTATTGAACCATTATATACCTGGTTGGATGCATGAGGGTGAAAATGTATAAATGTTGGAACTTGAAATGACATTCAACAAAATTGTTATCAAGATTTATCAATTACACTTTGATTAATTATAATACAAATATCCAAGATTCGAGTAATTTATTAATCAATTACACTTTGATTAATCAGAATGTAAAGAATATAAACAGTTCAGTGAGTAAAAATCAAAATAAAAAAAATCGAGAACTACATCTGCGCGGATGTAACTATTTCTGCGCAGAAGTAGTCTTCTGGTACTACCAAATAAGGTAACCCAATTTTTTGTTAAGTAGAGAAATTTATATTTTGAATATATAGCTTCTCTGGTATTCTTATATATATCTACTTATAACATAAATGAAAAGGTTTTTTTTTAAAAAAAAGGAAAGAAAGAAAGAAAGAAAACATCATTTTTGAATCAAGAAAATACTCGGACTGGAAGATTATTGAACCATTATATACTTGGTTGGATGCATGAGGGTGAAAATGTATACATGTTGGAACTTGAAATGACATTCAACAAAATTGTTATCATGATTTTTCAATTACACTTTGATTAATTATAATACAAATATCCAAGATTCGAGTAATTTATTAATCAATTACACTTTGATTAATTAGAATGTAAAGAATATAAACAGTTCAGAGAGTAAAAATCAAAATAAAAAAAATCCTAAACTACATCTGCGCAGATGTAACTATATTTGTGCAGAAGTAGTCTTCTGGTACTACCAAATAAGGTAACCCAATAGCGAGTTAAAGCAATATCCGGTGAATATATTTATAATAATAAAAGATCCATTGAAATCAAAATGATGTTCAAATTTTTTAATTTAAAAGAAAATATTAGTACAATCTGAATTATTTTATGAATCAAATATATAAATATATACTAGAAAAGGTAACGTAATTTGTTTTTTGTTAAGTAGAGAAATTTATTTATTGAATATATAGCTTCTCTGGTATTCTTATATATATCTACTTATAACATAAATGAAAAAGTTGTTTTTTAAAAAAAATGGAAAGAAAGAAAACATCATTTTTGAATCAAGAAAATACTCGGAGTGGAAGATTATTGAACTATTATATACCTGGTTGGATGCATGAGGGTGAAAATGTATACATGTTGAAACTTGAAATGAAATTCAACAAAATTGTTATCATGATTTATCAATTACACTTTGATTAATTATAATACAAATATCCAAGATTCGAGTAATTTATTAATCATTTACACTTTGATTAATCAGAATGTAAAGAATATAAACAGTTCAAAGAGTAAAATCAATATAAAAAAATCCTGAACTACATCTACGCGGATGTAACTATTTCTGCGTAGAAGTAGTCTTCTGGTACTACCAAATAAGATAACCCAATAGCGAGTTAAAGAAATATTCGGTGAATATATTTATAATAATAAAAGATCAATTGAAATCAAAATGATATTCAAATTTTTTAATTTAAAAGAAAATATTAGCACAACCTGAATTATTTTATGAATCAAATATATAAATATATCATAGAAAAGTAACGTAATTTGTTTTTTGTTAAGTAGAGAAATTTATTTATTGTATATATATCTTCTCTGGTATTCTTATATATATCTACTTATACCATAAATGAAAAGGTTTTTTTTTTTAAAAAAAAGGAAAGAAAGAAAGAAAACATCATTTTTGAATCAAGAAAATACTCGGACTGGAAGATTATTGAACCATTATATACCTGGTTGGATGCATGAGGCTGAAAATGTATAAATGTTGGAACTTGAAATGACATTCAACAAAATTGTTATCAAGATTTATCAATTACACTTTGATTAATTATAATACAAATATCCAAGATTCGAGTAATTTATTAATCAATTACAGTTTGATTAATCAGAATGTAAAGAATATAAATAGTTCATTGAGTAAAAATAAAAAAAAAATATCGTGAACTACATCTGCGCGGATGTAACTATTTCTGCGCAGAAGTAGTCTTCTTGTACTACCAAATAAGGTAACCCAATTTTTTGTTAAGTAGAGAAATTTATATTTTGAATATATAGCTTCTCTGGTATTCTTATATATATCTATTTATAACATAAATGAAAAGGTATTTTTTAAAAAAAAGGAAACAAAGAAAGAAAACATCATTTTTGAATCAAGAAAATACTCGGACTGAAAGATTATTGAACCATTATATACCTGGTTGGATGCATGAGGATGAAAAGGTATACATGTTGGAACTTGAAATGACATTCAACAAAATTATTATCATGATTTATCAATTACACTTTGATTAATTATAATACAAATATCCAAGATTCGAGTAATTTATTAATCAATTACACTTTGATTAATCAGAATGTAAATAATATAAACAGTTCAGAGAGTAAAAATCAAAATAAAAAAAAATCCTAAATTACATCTGCGCGGATGTAACAATTTCTGTGCAGAAGTAGTCTTCTGGTACTACCAAATAAGGTAACCCAATAGCGAGTTAAAGCAATATCCGGTGAATATATTTATAATAATAAAAGATCCATTGAAATCAAAATGATGTTCAATTTTTTTAATTTAAAAGAAAATATTAGCACAACCTGAATAATTTTATGAATCAAATATATAAATATATCCTAGAAAAGGGAACGTAATTTGTTTTTTGTTAAGTAGAGAAATTTATTTATTGAATATATAGCTTCTCTTGTATTTTTATATATATCACTACAAAAAAACTGCAGATTAGCGACGGAATTAGCGACGAACAGTCGCTAATAAGCCAGTCGCTAATATTAGCGACGCTTTTCAAAATTAGCGACGGAAACTGCGTATTTTTAAAATTAGCGACGCTGCGACGAACAGTCGCTAATAGGCCAGTCGCTATTATATTAGCGACGGATTTCAAATTCTGTCGCTCATTTAGCGACGAAATATTTTGTCGCAAATTTTTTTTTCGTCGCTAATTTATATTCCTAATTAGTCGCCGAATTATAATAATAATATTTAGCGACTAACTTTTCCGTCGCTAAATAAAAATTTAGTGTAAAATTTAGCAATGAAATAATTATCGCTAATTATTTCCGAAATTATATATTTTACATATTAGCGACAGTTTTTCTGTCGCAAATCTGTCGCTAAATTATTAATTGAATTTTTCTTTTGTTGTATTTTAAAATTTTAATCCTGTATACAAAGATCGTTATTTATTTATTTTCAACCTGTAAACAGCAATAATCTCACACATATAAATATATATTGATTCCAAATCAAAATATGTTCCAAAATACACATATATAGATAATAATTTGAAACATTACATAATATTATCCTTAATCTGTCATGAAACATTACATAATATTCTGATATGTTATGACCAGTTAAACCAGGCAAGAAGGAACCCCCAATTACAGCTATTGGACATAATCTGTACATATGTCTCAGTTCACCTACCAATCAGTTAAAATATGATGCCAATCATCCATGGCACATAAGCAAAAGGGAATTGCAAAAAGAAAAGTTAGACTAAAAATCTCAAAACCTATTGTATCCACTAAATATATGTGTGTTGCTGGCAGAATCCTTTGATGTTGAGACCTCAAAGCAACATTTTCCCCTTCTTTCTGCAATTAGTTTAGTTATTTTTAACAAGGTATTGGGGCATGATTACAAGTGAAGGGAAAAAAAGTGTTTGAAGAGGCAAATGATCAAATACTTTGATGCTTAGGAGTATAAATCTGCTGATATTTCTGGGTAGTGCAAGTTCAATAATTCAAAAAAGACTCAAACTTGCCACTTATTTCCAAACATATGAAACATACGCCTGATATCGCAGCAGAAAAACAATAAACCGACAAGTCAGTGCTAAAGCAATTAGTCTTATATGATAAATCAGTGTTAAATCTTGTCTGTCTTGTACATGTGAGCAATCTCAGGCACCAACGGATCATTAGGATTTGGATCCGTCAACAAAGAACAGATTGAAAGCAACACCTGCAAAATGAGATTAGAATGTTTACAATAGTTATGAAATGCAATCAAACCCACATAAATAGCATCCAACCTAAGTGAAACAAACCCTAAAAAGAAAACCCCAAAAAAAAGAAGCCATGACTATGGAAGTGGGAACTAAAAGGGAATAAAATGCTAGAAATACAGAAGTGAACATGAAGACTATTATAAGATATATTACCCTTTGCTTCAAAGGACTCTATTAAAGGGAAGTAACTTTTGCTTGCGTAAGATTTTATTATCCAACAACAAAGGGTTTTGTTGAGTAACTTCCTCTCTTTTACAAAAGAATAAGAGAAATGAAAAAGGAAATGTAACTAAATCAATGCTATAAGGGCTGCAAGGATGGCTACATCAATCAATTCAAAGAACACATAAGAATAGTCAGATATTACTTGATCTAGAAAAGGAATATGTACACTATAATCAATAGAATGTCTTGTTCTTATTTCCAGATCAAAGCTTTTATACTTGACACAAACCTTGGATATGGTTAATGCAGGGATCCATTGTTCCTTCAAAATGTCCAGGCAAATGCTACCATTGCTATTGATATTTGGATGGAATACCTTTGTTCTGAATGCTACCTGTAATATAAATATAAAATTAGAGATGTGAACTCTTCAACCAGAAAAAAACTATCAGGACTCAATAGGTTAATACCCCGTGTATGAAGCTTACAGCAAAGGAAATCACCAGAATACGAAGTTGGGATTTCAATCTTACTTTGACTACGAAGTTGGGATTTCAAAGCATAGTACTAACTCTAAGCAATCTTCAAAGATTTCAACAATACAGCATACATTTTTACTGTTTATATTCTTAGCCTTAACAAAGATAACACCAATACTAAAAAATGACATGATCACACCAGAATTCCTGCAAGCTTCTGAAACATGCCAACCATACTTCTTTTAAGCATCTTGATGATTATATCAGTAATACATCATAGATAGACTAATGCCATTTCTTTAAGCATTTCTACTTCACTTGCAAGTTCCATATTTATAGCTTATCCTGCATAAAGCTTTTGAAGCATGCCTTATAACTAAGAATCAAAAATTGTAGAAGTTTGAAGCTTAAATGGAATTTAAAGGGCTGGAAAGAGAGAAAAATACTGGACTTAGAACTGATATGCAGGGGAGAGTAAGAATTCAGCAGATATTGAAAGAAAGACTTCTGGTCTTCATATCAGAATTAGCAATTAAAGTGGTTATGTAACTGCAGTACCCTTAATGTATAATGTATTCCAATAAAAGCAATAACAGTCTATTTTGTATCACATGCCTAAAAAGTCCCAAAACAGACTTCTGGACTTAGAACTGATGCCTCGTATCACATGATCATGATTGTAATAACATTCTATTTTATTGGTCAGAATAAAAGCAAGAAGGAACTAGCAACTGGAAAGACCAAGTAAGAAAGATTAATCTTAATGCCTAAAAAGTCCCCTCAATGTTCCAAATTCCACATTCAAGTGCATTGCAGTTCAAGCAAACTAATAGGCAGCTCAAAAACTGAATAATTAGAAATATTGCAGAGGCAAATCCCACAAAGCCAACACCTGGAACATTATTAAATAAAACAAAATTAAAAAAGCAAACTTTATTTCAAAAGTTCCATAAAAAGCTTGCCTTTCAATTTCACCGCTCCCATTTAAATAAAACCTAATATGAGTAATTAAAAAGTATAGAGATTTAATTATCTAACTTTTGAAAGTATATAGATTGTAAAAAGAAAGTTAAAATTTAAGGATCCCATATTGTTTTTTTTCCTAAATTTTTGCAGTTTTAGAACAATAAGGGTACAACAATAACAATCTAACCATACCACCAAAACATAAAAGATAAAATGCATAGTCGACTATATGTAAAGTTTCCTACCACAACTTCCTCATATAATGTGTGTGTTATGATAAATAAATAAATGTGGTGGTCTTAGAATTTCAACTTATCCACCCCCAATGAAATGGAATAATTATGTTACACTTAATAACCCAATTTCGAAATAATAAATATAACCATTAATTGGTAAATTAAATCACTAATTATGAGAATATATACCCAAATTCTACCAACACCCAGCTGAGAAACTCACACTATATAGGTTTGTTTTGAATTCTTCTGGTTGCGCTTTCTTCTTGGGTTAGAACTAATCATGCATGAGAAGGTATTGACAAGCTCAGAATCCTCTTCGGTTATCAGCATTTTAGCAGCATATGGGTCTGCAAGCAAGAGCTTTGCCACAAGGTAACTGGCAATAGACCATGTCCGGAACAAGCGTGCTTGTTTTCCAATGAACCTTGCTCTTTTGGTGTCATAATATTCAGGCCACTTGTCCCTAGGTCTTTCTGCAATTTCGATAGCTCTAGCAGCAATTTCTGGTCTATTCATCTTTATGCCTGCAACTGTCAGCTGAAAGTAGCCTCAAATATGTTAGGATGCATTTGTAATTTCTAAATATCTGAAAATAAAATAGTATTACATCTTTTTATCTCGAACAAAGACAGTTTTAACTAAACTATTGACCATCTAAAACCAGAGAAAAAATTAACCAAACCATTAAACACCGTATAGTTTATGCCCTAAACTAGCCTGCCAAAGAAGAGTCGGCCAAGAACCTGCATTGTGGTAAGACTAGGGCCTGCATCAAGAACAATGAACTACTATGGAGAAAAAATAGAAAGTGAAAAGGAATTTATTGAGCTTTATCAAGAAAGCAATGTTACGTGTTCTTAGGATCACTGCCTGTGATTATCTGCCACTCCTGACCCTCAAGAGCAGGATAACATATCTTGAATGGCATGTCTGCTACCAAATCCATCCACTTGGCTTCAATGAGATCCAGTATGGCATGTGACTGGTCTGCTGTTGCAAGACTACTTACAATAGACAACAAGTTTCCAAGAGAAAAGAATCTAAAATCCATATAATCATAAATAGCGAACACTGAAGTTTCTTGCCAAATGTACAAAATGAGCTGCCAGTACCATAACATCTATTTCTACACTAAATATTATCATATCTGGACTTTAATAAATCTACTTAAATTAAATGGTTGAGATGGGCAAAAGCATGAAAAGCCGTACAAGAAAATAAGCAGGCTACTTGAGCATTTTCTGTTTCCAATTGAAGTATTTGATTGAGAAATTAGTTTCGTAAGATTTGGTTACAAGAAATACAAGCCAAGAAAATAATGACACAAGAATCTCAAATGTAGATAATATATTATAAACCCATACCTCAAAGGGAATATTGCTTACAGAAAAGTGAAGGTGTTAACATTCAAATGTCAAAAGATGAATACTTTACCTTTAATAAGTTTCCACTTCTAGACATCTAGCAATAGTGATTTGACCAAGAAATGCAAACAGACGTTGAAGGCGTCTTCTAAATTCACCAATGCTGGAAGTGCTAATGAACTCCTCCAAACTGCAAGAAGTATGCATGTGAGTAACAAGAAAAAATAACTGCTAGGAAAAGAAGCAGTTTGAATAAAAATTATGTCTGTAAAAACAAAAAAAAAATGAAAGTCATTGTACAAGGGAAGAATAATGAGATAAGAGACAGTGAAATTCAAAATAAAAGAGCCTGCATCTAAAGTTCAGACAACTGATCGACATACTCGCCGGACCGATCACCGGAGGCTCATCGGAGTGTCACTGACGGTGTCTGCTCGAAGATCCAGGCCCTAGGATCCCATGGTGGTTGGTCTCGCGCTCAGCGACAGCCTGAGTCGGTCGGAATCTTGCTCGAATCGCAAACTGCAACCTTACGCCGATCTGCCTGTTGCCGGCGATTGGGGGCAGAGGATGGTGCCGGAATGTTCACCTCTTCTCGGGTGACACGCTGGTGCTGTCAACTTCCTCGATCGCCGTCGAAATCATCGGGAAAAAGAGAGAGAGCTACGGTGGTTATGGGAAGAAACGAGAAGAATGGAACCACCACAGGGCGATGACGCTAACGGAAGAAAGATCGAAAGAGAAGGGTGGTGGCAGCGGTCTGAATCTCCTCACCGGCATCGTGAGCAGCGGTGGTAGAACGACGGTGCCAGCCCCCCACTTCTCTCTTTCCCGTTCCTCCTTTTCCTCATTCTCTTATATCAATTTGTGGCCACACATATTGATACCCAAAATATCTAGGACCTACCTTTTTTTTCCTAAATAATTATCTCCTTTATTATTATTTTTATGAATAATTCAAAAACCAAATTAAATTAATTTTATACCAATGTTTACCTAACTCAAAACATTATTTACGAATTAAAATATTTTAAAAATATTTAATATCCATTAAATCTCTAAAATATCTAAGCAAGAATCATGAATGCTAAATTATAGTTGAAGTATATATAGCTAAAGTATATACCACAATTATAGGTCTAAACACGGTTTCAACTTACAGATCTTAAAAACTAATCTTCATTGTCCAAAATTAACAACAAGGATTTTCAAATGTACTCACCAAAAATCAGGCCAATCTAAAGGTAAATGGTTTTCCGATCGTCTTCGTATACAAAACTGGTCATTACATAAACAAATCCAGAAAATAGCCTTTTTTTGCAACAAACACTGAACTTAGAGACCTTAAAAACTAATCTTCACCGTTCAAAATTATCAACAAATAGTTTTGAACATACTCACTAAAAATCAGGCCAATCTAATGGCAAATTATTTTGCGATCGTCTTCGTATACAAAACTAGTCATTACGTAAAAAATCCAGAAAATAGCCTCTTTTTTGCAACAAACACTGAACTTATAGACCTTAAAACTAATCTTAACCATTAAAAATTAACAACAAGGAGTTTTGAATGTACTCACCAAAAATTAGGTCAATCTAACGGCAAATAATTTTTCGATCGTCTTCGTATATAAAACTGGTCATTAAGTAAAAAATCAAGAAATAACCTCTTTTTTGCAACAAAAACCGAACTCACAGACCTTAAAAAATAATCTTCACCTTTTAAAATTAACAACAAGGAGTTTCGAATGTACTCAACAAAAATTAGGCCGATCTAATGGCAAATAATTTTTCGATCGTCTTCACATACAAAATTGGTCATTATGTAAAAAAATCCAGGAAACAACCTCTTTTTTGCAACAAAAACTAAACTTACAGATGTTAAAAACTAATCTTCACCATCCAAAATTAACAACAAGGAGTTTCAAACGTACTCACCAAATATCAGGCCAATCTAACGGCAAATAATTTTTCGATAATTTCGTATACAAAACTGGTCATTAAGTAAAAAATCCAAAAAATAGTCTCTTTTTTGCAATAAAAAATAAACTTACAGATCTTAAAAACTAATCTTCACCGTCCAAAATTAACAACAAGGAGTTTTGAACGTACTCACCAAAATTTAGGCCAATCTAACGGCAAATAATTTTCCGATCATTTTCGTATACAAAACTGGTCATTACGTAAAAAATCCAAAAAACAGCCTTTTTTTTGCAACAACAATTAAACTTACAGACATTAAAAACTAATCTTTACCATTCAAAATTAACAACAAGGAGTTTCAAACGTACTCACCAAAAATCAGGCCGATCTAACGGCAAATACTTAACCGTTGAATCTTTACTTACACTATTCCATATAAAAGTTGTTCAATGTGTGTGTGTGTGTGTGTGTGTATATATATATATATATTAGAAAATTTATTCATTTAGAAAAATAATAGAAATTAAATTGAAGAAATTAAATTAGAAAATTTATTTATTTTGACTTGTATGAGTTTAAGTCTTGGATTGAACTCTATTGTCTTATTCAACTAAATAATAAATTAAACTTAAAATCATATACGCATTAAATTGAAACGGTAGAGAGATTTGAGGAAATAGAAAATATTATTTTTATATGTAGGGTAAATTTTTGAAATTACTAAAATGCCCCTACCAAATTTTATCATTTTATCATTGTATTCAAGGATAATTTTATAAATATATATTTTAAATTTTTTAATAATTTAAAATTTTCTCAAAATTTTAACAAAATAAAAATAAATTATAAATTTTTTATAATCATTTTAAATGAAATAATAAACTTTATATTATTATTATATAAATATTTATATTTATTATTTTTCATGATATGACTATATAATACTTATAACAATTACTTTATTATTATTATTATTAAAATGTAATTTTTTTTAAATAAATAAGTTTATATTTGGGGATAATTGATAAAAAAAATCAATAGAATTCCTAATAATTTAATATTTGATTTAAATTTTATAAAATAAAAATTAATTACAAATTTTTTTGTTATTATTTTAAATGAGATAATAAATTTTATATTACTATTTTATAAATATTAACTTTTATTAATTTTCATAATGTGATAATATAATAATTATAACAAGTATTTTATTATTATCAAAAATATAAATTTACTAAATAAATAATTTAAATTTTGAAATAATTGATAAAAAATTATTACCAAATTATAATATAATTTACAAATTTTTGTTTCAAAATAAAATATCAATTTCATATTATCTATATCAAAAATACATGAAATAGTAAAAACTATTTTTTATTTTATTTGCGACGGATTAGCGACCACATTGTTTCGTCGCTAATATTTTTAACTGAGATCTAATACAATTAGCGACAAATATTTTCGTCGCAAAAAGTAGCGCGGTTTTTTCCCTCCAAAATTAGCCACTAAAATATTCGTCGCTAAATTTTCTAGCACAAATATTCAAAATAAAAAATTAAAAAAATTAGCGAAGGTAATTTCGTCGCTAAAACCGTCACAAAAAATGACGCGTAATTATCACGCCAATAATTAGCGACTGTTTATTAATTTCGTCGCTATTTCGTCGCAAAAAAATGAAAAATAACCTTCCCACGATGGAATTGTAAAACAGTCGCTAAACCGTCGCTAAATTTGTAACGAAAGTATAGCCGTCACTAATTTTAGTCGCTAATTGACTGTTTTTTTGTAGTATATCTACTTATACCATAAATGAAAAGATTTTTTTAAAAAAAGGAAAGAAAGAAAGAAAACATCATTTTTGAATCAAGAAAATACTCGGAATGAAAGATTATTGAACCATTATTTACTTGGTTGGATGCATGAGGGTGAAAATGTATACATATTGGAACTTAAAATGAAATTCAACAAAATTATTATCATGATTTATCAATTACACTTTGATTAATTATAATACAAATATCCAAGATTCGAGTAATTTATTAATCAATTACACTTTAATTAATCAGAATGTAAATAATATAAACAGTTCAGAGAGTAAAAATCAAAATAAAAAAAATACTGAACTACATCTGCGCGGATGTAACTATATCTGCACCGAAGTAGTCTTCTGGAACTACCAAATAAGGTAACCCAATAGCGAGTTAAAGCAATATCCGGTGAATATATTTATAATAATAAAAGATCCATTGAAATCAAAATGATGTTCAAATTTTTTAATTTAAAAGAAAATATTAGCACAACCTGAATTATTTTATGAATCAAATATATAAATATATCATAGAAAAGGTACCATCATTTGTTTTTTGTTAAGCGGAGAAATTTATTTATTGAATATATAGCTTCTCTGGTATTCTTATATATATCTACTTATAACATAAATGAAAAGGTTTTTAAAAAAAAAAGGAAAGAAAACATAATTTTTGAATAAAGAAAATACTCGGACTGGAAGATTATTGAACCATTATATACCCGGTTGGATGCATGAGGGTGAAAATGTATAAATGTTTGAACTTGAAATGACATTCAACAAAATTGTTATCATGATTTATCAATTACACCTTGATTAATTATAATACAAATATCCAAGATTAGAGTAATTTGTTAATCAATTACACTTTGATTAATCAGAATGTAAAGAATATAAACAGTTCAGAGAGTAAAACTCAAAATAAAAAAAAATCCTGAACTACATCTGCGCGGATGTAACGATTTCTGCGCAGAAGTAGTCTTCTAGTACTACCAAACAAGGTAACCCAATAGCGAGTTAAAGCAATATCGGATGAATATATTTATAATAATAAAAGATCTATTGAAATCAAAATAATGTTCAAATTTTTTAATTTAAAAGAAAATATTAGCACAACCTGAATTATTTTATGAATCAAATATATAAATATATCCTAGAAAAGTTAACGTAATTTTTTTTGTTAAGTAGAGAAATTTATTTATTGAATATATAGCTTCTCTGGTATTCTTATATATATCTACTTATAACATAAATGAAAAGGATTTTTTTTAAAAAAAAACGAAAGAAAGAAAGAAAACATCATTTTTGAATCAAGAAAATACTCAGACTGGAAGATTATTGAACCATTATATACCTGGTTGGATGCATGAGGGTGAAAATGTATACATGTTGGAACTTGAAATGACATTCAACAAAATTATTATCATGATTTATCAATTACACTTTGATTAATTATAATAAAAATATCCAAGATTCGAGTAATTTATTAATCAATTATACTTTGATTAATCAGAATGTAAGGAATATAAACAGTTCAGAAAGCAAAAACCAAAATAAAAAAATCCTGAACTACATCTGCACGGATGTAACTATATCTGCGCAGCTATATCTGAGCAGAAGTAGTCTTCTGGTACTACCAAATAAGGTAACCCAATAGCGAGTTAAAGCAATATCCGGTGAATATATTTTATAATAATAAAAGATCCATTGAAATAAAAATGATGTTCAAATTTTTTAATTTAAAAGAAAATATTAGCACAACCTGAATTATTTTATGAATCAAATATATAAATATATCATAGAAAAGGTAATGTAATTTATTTTTTGTTAAGTAGAGAAATTTATTTATTGAATATATAACTAGTCTGGTATTCTTATATATATCTACTTATAACATAATTGAAAAGGTTTGTTTTTAAAAAAAGGGAAAGAAAGAAAGAAAAAATCATTTTTGAATCAAGAAAATACTCGGACTGGAAGATAATTGAACCATTATATACCTGGTTGGATGCATGAGGGTGAAAATGTATACATGTTGGAACTTGAAATGACATTCAACAAAATTGTTATCATGATTTATCAATTACACTTTGATTAATTATAATACAAATATCAAAGATTAGAGTAATTTATTAATCAAATACACTTTGATTAATCAGAATGTAAAGAATATAAATAGTCCAGAGAGTAAAAAAAAAAATCCTGAACTACATCTGCGCGGATGTAACTATTTCTGCGCAGAAGAAGTCTTCTGGTACTACCAAATAAGTTAACCCAATAGCGAGTTAAAGCAATATCCGGTGAATATATTTATAATAATAAAAGTTCCATTGAAATCAAAATGATGTTCAAATTTTTTAATTTAAAAGAAAATATTAGCACAACCTGAATTATTTTATGAATCAAATATATAAATATATCCTAGAAAAGGTAACGTAATTTATTTTTTGTTAAGTAGAGAAATTTATCTATTGAATATATATAGCTTCTCTGGTATTCTTATATATATCTACTTATACCATAAATGAAAAGGTTTTTTTTTAAAAAAAAGGAAAGAAAGAAAACATCATTTTTGAATCAAGAAAATACGCGGACTAGAAGATAATTGAACTATTATATACCTGGTTGGATGCATGAGGGTGAAAATGTATAAATGTTGGAACTTGAAATGACATTCAACAAAATTGTTATTATAATTTATCAATTACACTTTGATTAATTATAATACAAATATCCAAGATTCGAGTAATTTGTTAATCAAAATCAGAATGTAAAGAATATAAACAGTTCAG
This sequence comes from Excoecaria agallocha, assembly GCA_037975025.1. NCBI lineage: Eukaryota > Viridiplantae > Streptophyta > Magnoliopsida > Malpighiales > Euphorbiaceae > Excoecaria > Excoecaria agallocha. The sequence goes on along the minus strand of JBBPFJ010000019.1, from coordinate 1,147,738 downwards.
AGAGTAAAACTCAAAATAAAAAAAAATCCTGAACTACATCTGCGCGGATGTAACTATTTCTGCGCAGAAGTAGTCTTCTAGAACTACCAAACAAGGAAACCCAATAGCGAGTTAAAGCAATATCCGGTGAATATATTTATAATAATAAAAGATCTATTGAAATCAAAATAATGTTCAAATTTTTTAATTTAAAAGAAAATATTAGCACAACCTGAATTATTTTATGAATCAAATATATAAATATATCCTAGAAAAGGTAACGTAATTTTTTTTTTAAGTAGAGAAATTTATTTATTGAATATATAGCTTTTATGGTATTCTTATATATATATACTTATAACATATAAGAAATTATTTTAAAAAAAAAAGATAGAAAGAAAACAACATTTTTGAATAAAGAAAATACTCGGACTGGAATATTATTGAACCATTATATACCTGGTTGGATGCATGAGGGTGAAAATGTATACATGTTGGAACTTGAAATGACATTCAAAAAAATTGTTATCATGATTTATCAATTACACTTTGATTAATTATAATACAAATATCCAAGATTCAAGTAATTTATTAATCAATTACACTTTGATTAATCGGAATGTAAAGAATATAAACAGTTCAGAGAGTAAAACTCAAAATAAAAAAAATCCTGAACTACATCTGCGTGGATGTAACTATGTCTGCACAGAAGTAGTCTTCTGGTACTACCAAATAAGGTAACCCAATAGCGAGTTAAAGCAATATCCGGTGAATATATTTATAATAATAAAAGATCCATTGAAATAAAAATCTTGTTCAAATTTTTTAATTTAAAAGAAAATATTAGCACAACCTGAATTATTTTATGAATCAAATATATAAATATATCATAGAAAAGGTAATGTAATTTATTTTTTGTTAAGTAGAGAAATTTATTTATTGAATATATAACTAGTCTGGTATTCTTATATATATCTCCTTATAACATAATTGCAAAGGTTTTTTTTAAAAAAAAGGGAAAGAAAGAAAGAAAACATCATTTTTGAATCAAGAAAATACTCGGACTGAAAGATTATTGAACCATTATATACCTGGTTGGATGAATGAGGGTGAAAATGTATACATGTTGGAACTTGAAATGACATTCAACAAAATTGTTATCATGATTTATCAATTACACTTTGATTAATTATAATACAAATATCCAAGATTAGAGTAATTTATTAATCAATTACACTTTGATTAATCATAATGTAAAGAATATAAACAGTTTAGAGAGTAAAAATAAAAAAAAATCCTGAACTACATCTGCACGAATGTAACTATTTCTGCGCAGAAGTAGTCTTCTGGTACTACCAAATAAGTTAACCTAATAGCGAGTTAAAGCAATATCCGGTGAATATATTTATAATAATAAAAGATCCATTGAAATCAAAATGATGTTCAAATTTTTTAATTTAAAAGAAAATATTAGCACAACCTGAATTATTTTATGAATCAAATATATAAATATATCCTAGAAAAGGTAACGTAATTTATTTTTTGTTAAGTAGAGAAATTTATCTATTGAATATATAGATTCTCTGGTATTCTTATATATATCTACTTATACCACAAATGAAAAGGTTTTTTTTTAAAAAAAAAGGAAAGAAAGAAAGAAAACATCATTTTTGAATCAAGAAAATACACGGACTAGAAGATAATTGAACTATTATATACCTGGTTGGATGCATGAGGGTGAAAATGTATAAATGTTGAAACTTGAAATGACATTCAACAAAATTGTTATCATGATTTATCAATTACACTTTGATTAATTATAATACAAATATCCAAGATTCGAGTAATTTGTTAATCAATTACACTTTGATTAATCAGAATGTAAAGAATATAAATAGTTCAGAGAGTAAAACTAAAAATAAAAAAAAATGAACTACATCTGCGCGGATGTAACTATTTCTGCGCAGAAGTAGTCTTCTAGTACTACAAAACAAGGTAACCCAATAGCGAGTTAAAGCAATATCCGGTGAATATATTTATAATAATAAAAGATCTATTGAAATCAAAATAATGTTCAAATTTTTTAATTTAAAAGAAAATATTAGCACAACCTAAATTATTTTATGAATCAAATATATAAATATATCCTAGAAAAGGTAACGTAATTTTTTTTTGTTAATTAGAGAAATTTATTTATTGAATATATAGCTGTTATGGTATTCTTATATATATCTACTTATAACATAAATGAAAATATATTTTTTTAAAAAAAATTAAAGAAAGAAAGAAAACAACATTTTTGAATCAAGAAAATACTCGGACTGGAATATTATTGAACCATTATATACCTGGTTGGATGCATGAGGGTGAAAATGTATACATGTTGGAACTTGAAATGACATTCAACAAAATTGTTATCATGATTTATCAATTACACTTTGATTAATTATAATACAAATATCCAAGATTCGTGTAATTTGTTAATCAATTACACTTTGATTAATCATAATGTAAAGAATATAAACAGTTCAGAGAGTAAAACTCAAAATAAAAAAAAATTCTGAACTAAATCTGCGTGGATGTAACTATTTCTGCGCAGAAGTAGTCTTCTGGTACTACCAAACAAGGTAACCCAATAGCGAGTTAAAGCAATATCCGATGAATATTTTTATAATAATAAAAGATCTATTGAAATCAAAATAATGTTCAAATTTTTTAATTTAAAAGAAAATATTAGCACAACCTGAATTATTTTATGAATTAAATATATAAATATATCCTAGAAAAGGTAACGTAATTTTTTTTTTGTTAAGTAGAGAAATTTATTTATTGAATATATAGCTTCTATGGTATTCTTATATATATCTACTTATAACATAAATGAAAAGGTTTTTAAAAAAAAATGAAAGAAGGAAACAAAACATCATTTTTGAATCAAGAAAATACTCGGACTGGAAGATTATTGAACCATTATATACCCGGTTGGATGCATGAGGGTTAAAATGTATAAATATTTGAACTTGAAATGACATTCAACAAAATTGTTATCATGATTTATCAAATACACTTTGATTAATTATAATACAAATATCCAAGATTTGAGTAATTTGTTAATCAATTACACATTGATTAATCAGAATGTAAAGAATATAAAAATTTCAGAGAGTAAAACTCAAAATAAAAAAAAATCCTGAACTACATCTGCGCGGATGTAACTATTTCTGCGCAGAAGTAGTCTTCTAGTACTACAAAACAAGGTAACCCAATAGCGAGTTAAAGCAATATCCGATGAATATATTTATAATAATAAAAGATCTATTGAAATCAAAATAATGTTCAAATTTTTTAATTTAAAAGAAAATATTAGCACAACCTGAATTATTTTATGAATCGAATATATAAATATATCCTAGAAAAGGTAACGTAATTTTTTTTGTTAAGTAGAGAAATTTATTTATTGAATATATAGCTTTTATGGTATTCTTATATATATCTACTTATAACATAAATGAAAATATTTTTTTTAAAAAAAAGGAAAGAAAGAAAGAAAACAACATTTTTGAATCAAGAAAATACTCGGACTGGAATATTATTGAACCATTATATACCTGGTTGGATGCATGAGGGTGAAAATGTATACATGTTGGAACTTGAAATGACATTCAAAAAAATTGTTATCATGATTTATCAATTACACTTTGATTAATTATAATACAAATATCCAAGCTTCAAGTAATTTATTAATCAATTACACTTTGATTAATCAGAATGTAAAGAATATAAACAGTTCGGAGAGTAAAACTCAAAATAAAAAAAATCCTGAACTACTTCTGCGCGAATGTAACTATTTCTGCGCAGAAGTAGTCTTCTGGTACTACCAAATAAGGTAACCCAATAGCGAGTTAAAACAATATACGGTGAATATATTTATAATAATAAAAGATCCATTGAAATCAAAATGATGTTTAAATTTTTTAATTTAAAAGAAAATATTAGCACAACCTGAATTATTTTATGAATCAAATATATAAATATATCCTAGAAAAGGTAACGTAATTTTTTTTTGTTAAGTAGAGAAATTTATTTATTGAATATATAGCTTTTATGGTATTCTTATATATATCTACTTATAACATAAATGAAAATATTTTTTTTTAAAAAAATTAAAGAAAGAAAGAAAACAACATTTTTGAATCAAGAAAATACTCGGACTGGAATATTATTGAACCATTATATACCTGGTTGGATGCATGAGGGTGGAAATGTATACATGTTGGAACTTGAAATGACATTCAACAAAATTGTTATCATGATTTATCAATTACACTTTGATTAATTATAATACAAATATCCAAGATTAGAGTAATTTATTAATCAATTACACTTTGATTAATCAGAATGTAAAGAATATAAACAGTTCAGAGAGTAAAACTCAAAATAAAAAAAAAATCTTGAACTACATCTGCGTGGATGTAACTATTTCTGCGCAGAAGTAGTCTTCTGGTACTACCAAACAAGGTAACCCAATAGCGAGTTAAAGCAATATCCGGTGAATATATTTATAATAATAAAAGATCCATTGAAATCAAAATGACGTTCAAATTTTTAATTTAAAAGAAAATATTAGCACAACCTGAATTATTTTATAAATCAAATATATAAATATATCCTAGAAAAGGTAATGTAATTTATTTTTTGTTAAGTAGAGAAATTTATCTATTGAATATATAGCTTCTCTGGTATTCTTATATATATCTACTTATACCATAAATGAAAAGGTTTTTTTTTTAAAAAAAGGAAAGAAAGAAAGAAAACATCATTTTTGAATCAAGAAAATACTCGGACTAGAAGATAATTGAACTATTATATACCTGGTTGGATGCATGAGGGTGAAAATGTATAAATGTTGAAACTTGAAATGACATTCAACAAAATTGTTATCATGATTTATCAATTACACTTTGATTAATTATAATACAAATATCCAAGATTCGAGTAATTTGTTAATCAATTACACTTTGATTAATCATAATGTAAAGAATATAAACAGTTCAGAGAGTAAAACTCAAAATAAAAAAAAAATCTTGAACTACATCTGCGTGGATGTAACTATTTCTGCGCAGAAGTAGCCTTCTGGTACTACCAAACAAGGTAACCCAATAGCGAGTTAAAGCAATATCCGATGAATATATTTATAATAATAAAAGATCTATTGAAATACAAATAATGTTCAAATTTTTTAATTTAAAAGAAAATATTAGCACAACCTGAATTATTTTATGAATTAAATATATAAATATATCCTAGAAAAGGTAACGTAATTTTTTTTTTGTTAAGTAGAGAAATTTATTTATTGAATATATAGCTTTTATGGTATTCTTATATATATCTACTAATAAAATAAATGAAAATGTTTTTTTTTAAAAAAGGAAAGAAAGAAAACATCATTTGTGAATGAAGAAAATACTAGGACTGGAAGATTATTAAACCATTATATACCTGGTTGGATGCATGAGGGTGAAAATGTATACATATTGGAACTTGAAATGACATTCAACAAAATTGTTATCATGATTTATCAATTACACTTTGATTAATTATAATACAAATATCCAAGATTCAAGTAATTTATTAATCAATTACACTTTGATTAATCAGAATGTAAAGAATATAAACAGTTCAGAGAGTAAAACTCAAAATAAAAAAAAATCCTGAACTACATCTGCGTGGATGTAACTATTTCTGCGCAGAAGTAGTCTTCTAGTACTACCAAAGAAGGTAACCCAATAGCGAGTTAAAGCAATATCCGGTGAATATATTTATAATAATAAAAGATCTATTGAAATCAAAATAATGTTCAAATTTTTTAATTTAAAAGAAAATATTAGCACAACCTGAATTATTTTATGAATTAAATATATAAATATATCCTAGAAAAGGTAACGTAATTTTTTTTTGTTAAGTAGAGAAATTTATTTATTGAATATATAGCTTCTATGGTATTCTTATATATATCTACTTATAAAATAAATGAAAATGTTTTTTTTTTTAAAAAGGAAAGAAAGAAAGAAAACAACATTTTTGAATCAAGAAAATACTCGGACTGGAATATTATTGAACCATTATATACCTGGTTGGATGCATGAGGGTGAAAATGTATACATGTTGGAACTTGAAATGACATTCAAAAAAATTGTTATCATGATTTATCAATTACACTTTGATTAATTATAATACAAATATCCAAGATTCAAGTAATTTATTAATCAATTACACTTTGATTAATCAGAATGTAAAGAATATAAACAGTTCGGAGAGTAAAACTCAAAATAAAAAAAATCCTGAACTACATCTGCGCGGATGTAACTATTTCTGCGCAGAATTAGTCTTCTAGTACTACAAAACAAGGTAACCCAATAGCGAGTTAAAGCAATATCTGGTGAATATATTTATAATAATAAAAGATCTATTGAAATCAAAATAATGTTCAAATTTTTTAATTTAAAAGAAAATATTAGCACAACCTGAATTATTTTATGAATCAAATATATAAATATATCATAGAAAAGGTGCCGTCATTTGTTTTTTGTTAAGAGGAGAAATTTATTTATTGAATATATAGCTTCTCTGGTATTCTTATATATATCTACTTATAACATAAATGAAAAGGTTTTTTAAAAAAAATGAAAGAAGGAAACAAAACATCATTTTTGAATCAAGAAAATACTCGGACTGGAAGATTATTGAACCATTATATACCCGGTTGGATGCATGAGGGTTAAAATGTATAAATGTTTGAACTTGAAATGACATTCAACAAAATTGTTATCATGATTTATCAAATACACTTTGATTAATTATAATACAAATATCCAAGATTCGTGTAATTTGTTAATCAATTACACATTGATTAATCAGAATGTAAAGAATATAAAAATTTCAGAGAGTAAAACTCAAAATAAAAAAAAATCCTGAACTACATCTGCGCGGATGTAACTATTTTTGCGCAGAAGTAGTCTTCTAGTACTACAAAACAAGGTAACCCAATAGCGAGTTAAAGCAATATCCGGTGAATATATTTATAATAATAAAAGATCTATTGAAATCAAAATAATAGCGAGTTAAAGGAATATCCGGTGAATATATTTATAATAATAAAAGATCCATTGAAATCAAAATGATGTTCAAATTTTTTAATTTAAAAGAAAATATTAGCACAACTTGAATTATTTTATGAATCAAATATATAAATATATCATAGAAAAGGCAACGTAATTTGTTTTTTGTTAAGTAGAGAAATTTATTTATTGAATAAATAGCTTATCTGGTATTCTTATATATCTCTACTTATAACATAAATAAAAAGGTTTTTTTTTAAAAAAAGGAAAGAAAGAAAGAAAAAATCATTTTTGAATCAAGAAAATACTCGGACTGGAAGATTATTGAACCATCATATACCTGGTTGGATGCATGAGGGTGAAAATATATAAATGTTGGAACTATAAATGAAATTCAACAAAATTGTTATTATGATTTATTAATTACACTTTGATTAATTATAATACAAATATCCAAGATTTCAGTAATTTATTAATCAATTACACTTTGATTAATCAGAATGTAAAGAATATAAACAGTTCATTGAGTAAAAATCAAAATAAAAAAAATTATGAACTACATCTGCGCAGATGTAACTATTTTTGCTCAGAAGTAGTCTTCTGGTACTACCAAATAAGGTAACCCAATTTTTTGTTAAGTAGATAAATTTATTAATTGAATATATAGCTTCTCTAGTATTCTTATATATATCTACTTATAACATAAATGAAAAGTTTTTTTAAAAAAAAAGGAAAGAAAGAAAGAAAATATCATTTTTGAATCAAGAAAATAATCGGACTGAAAGATTATTGAACCATTATATACCTGGTTGGATGCATGAGGGTGAAAATGTATACATGTTGGAACTAGAAATGAAATTCAACAAAATTGTTATTATGATTTATTAATTACACTTTGATTAATTATAATACAAATATCCAAGATTCGAGTAATTTATTAATCAATTACACTTTGATTAATCAGAATGTAATCTTGGATATTTGTATTATAATTAATCAAAGTGTAATTGATAAATCATGATAACAATTTTGTTGAATGTCATTTCAAGTTCCAACATGAATACATTTTAACCCTCATGCATCCAACCAGGTATATAATGGTTCAATAATCTTCCAGTCCGAGTATTTTCTTGATTCAAAAATGATGTTTTCTTTCTTTCTTTCCTTTTTTTTAAAAAAAAAATTTCATTTATGTTATAAGTAGATATATATAAGAATACCAGAGAAGCTATATATTCAATAAATAAATGTCTCAACTTAACAAAAAACAAATTGCGTTACCTTTTCTAGGATATATTTATATATTTGATTCATAAAATAATTCAGGTTGTGCTAATATTTTCTTTTAAATTAAAAAATTTGAACATCATTTTGATTTCAATAGATCTTTTATTATTATAAATATATTCACCAGATATTGCTTTAACTCGCTATTGGGTTACCTTATTAGGTAGTACCAGAAGACTACTTCTGCGCAGAAATAGTTACATCCGCGCACATGTAGTTCTGGATTTTTTTTATTTTGATTTTTACTCTCTGAACTGTTTATATTCTTTACATTCTGATTAATCAAAATGTAATTGATTAATAAATTACTCGAATCTTGGATATTTGTATTATAATTAATCAAAGTGTAATTGATAAATCATGATAACAATTTTGTTGAATTTCATTTCAAGTTCCAACATGTATACATTTTAACCCTCATGCATCCAACCAGGTATATAATTGTTCAATAATCTTCCAGTCCGAGTATTTTCTTGATTCAAAAATGATGTTTTCTTTCTTTCTTTCCTTTTAAAAAAAAACCTTTTCATTTATGTTATAAGTAGATATATATAAGAATACCAGAGAAGCTATATATTCAATAGATAAATTTCTCTACTTAACAAAAAACAAATTACGTTACCTTTTCTAGGATATATTTATATATTTGATTCATAAAATAATTTAGGTTGTGCTAATATTTTCTTTTAAATTAAAAAATTTGAACATCATTTTGATTTCAATGGATCTTTTATTATTATAAATATATTCACCGGATATTGCTTTAACTCGCTATTGGGTTACCTTATTTGGTAGTACCAGAAGACTACTTCTGCGCAGAAATAGTTACATCCGCGCACATGTAGTTCTGGATTTTTTTTTATTTTGATTTTTACTCTCTGAACTGTTTATATTCTTCACATTTTGATTAATCAAAGTGTAATTGATTAATAAATTACTCGAATCTTGGATATTTGTATTATAATTAATCAAAGTGTAATTGATAAATCATGATAACAATTTTGTTGAATGTCATTTCAAGTTCCAACATGTATACATTTTAACCCTCATGCATCCAACCAGGTATATAATGGTTCAATAATCTTCCAGTCCGAGTATTTTCTTGATTCAAAAATGATGTTTTCTTTCTTTCTTTCCTTTTTTTTTAAAAAAAAGCTTTTCATTTATGTTATAAGTAGATATATATAAGAATACCAGAGAAGCTATATATTGAATAGATAAATTTCTCTACTTAACAAAAAACAAATTACGTTACCTTTTCTAGGATATATTTATATATTTGATTCATAAAATAATTTAGGTTGTGCTAATATTTTCTTTTAAATTAAAAAATTTGAACATCATTTTGATTTCAATGGATCTTTTATTATTATAAATATATTCACCGGATATTGCTTTAACTCGCTATTGGGTTACCTTATTAGGTAGTACCAGAAGACTACTTCTGCGTAGAAATAGTTACATCCGCGCACATGTAGTTCAGGATTTTTTTTATTTTGATTTTTACTCTCTGAACTGTTTATATTCTTTACATTCTGATTAATCAAAGTGTAATTGATTAATAAATTACTCGAATCTTGGATATTTGTATTATAATTAATCAAAGTGTAATTGATAAATCATCATAACAATTTTGTTGAATGTCATTTCAAGTTCCAACATGTATACATTTTAACCCTCATGCATCCAACCAGGTATATAATGGTTCAATAATCTTCCAGTCCGAGTATTTTCTTGATTCAAAAATGATGTTTTCTTTCTTTCTTTCCTTTTTTTTTTAAAAAAAAACCTTTTCATTTATGTTATAAGTAGATATATATAAGAATACCAGAGAAGCTATATATTGAATAGATAAATTTCTCTACTTAACAAAAAACAAATTAGGTTACCTTTTCTAGGATATATTTATATATTTGATTCATAAAATAATTTAGGTTGTGCTAATATTTTCTTTTAAATTAAAAAATTTGAACATCATTTTGATTTCAATGGATCTTTTATTATTATAAATATATTCACCGGATATTGCTTTAACTCGCTATTGGGTTACCTTATTCGGTAGTACCAGAAGACTACTTCTGCGTAGAAATAGTTACATCCGCGCACATGTATTTCAGCATTTTTTTTATTTTGATTTTTACTCTCTGAACTGTTTATATTCTTTACATTCTGATTAATCAAAGTGTAATTGATTAATAAATTACTCGAATCTTGGATATTTGTATTATAATTAATCAAAGTGTAATTGATAAATCATGATAACAATTTTGTTGAATGTCATTTCAAGTTCCAACATGTATACATTTTAACCCTCATGCATCCAACCAGGTATATAATGGTTCAATAATCTTCCTGTCCGAGTATTTTCTTGATTCAAAAATGATGTTTTCTTTCTTTCTTTCCTTTTTTTTAAAAAAAAACCTTTTCATTTATGTTATAAGTAGATATATATAAGAATACCAGTGATGCTATATATTCAATAGATAAATTTCTCTACTTAACAAAAAACAAATTACGTTACCTTTTCTAGGATATATTTATATATTTGATTCATAAAATAATTTAGGTTGTGCTAATATTTTCTTTTAAATTAAAAAATTTGAACATCATTTTGATTTCAACGGATCTTTTATTGTTATAAATATATTCACCGGATATTGCTTTAACTCGCTATTGGGTTACCTTATTTGGTAGTTCCAGAAGAATACTTCTGCGAAGAAATAGTTACATCCGTGCACATGTAGTTCAGGATTTTTTTTATTTTGATTTTTACTCTCTGAACTGTTTATATTCTTTACATTCTGATTAATCAAAGTGTAATTTATTAATAAATTACTCGAATCTTTGATATTTGTATTATAATTAATCAAAGTGTAATTTATAAATCATGATAAAAATTTTATTGAATGTCATTTCAAGTTCCAACATGTATACATTTTAACCCTCATTCATCCAACCAGGTATATAATGGTTCAATAATCTTCCAGTCCGAGTATTTTATTGATTCAAAAATGATGTTTTCTTTCTTTCTTTCCTTTTTTTTAAAAAAAAAACTTTTCATTTATGTTATAAGTAGATATATATAAGAATACCAGAGAAGCTATATATTCAATAGATAAATTTCTCTACTTAACAAAAAACAAATTACGTTACCTTTTCTAGGATATATTTATATATTTGATTCATAAAATAATTTAGGTTGAGCTAATATTTTCTTTTAAATTAAAAAATTTGAACATCATTTTGATTTCAATGGATCTTTTATTATTATAAATATATTCACCGGATATTGCTTTAACTCGCTATTGGGTTACCTTATTCGGTAGTACCAGAAGACTACTTCTGCGTAGAAATAGTTACATCCGCGCACATGTAGTTCAACATTTTTTTTATTTTGATTTTTACTCTCTGAACTGTTTATATTCTTTACATTCTGATTAATCAAAGTGTAATTGATTAATAAATTACTCGAATCTTGGATATTTGTATTATAATTAATCAAAGTGTAATTGATAAATCATCATAACAATTTTATTGAATGTCATTTCAAGTTCCAACATGTATACATTTTAACCCTCATGCATCCAACCAGGTATATAATGGTTCAATAATCTTCCAGACCGAGTATTTTCTTGATTCAAAAATGATGTTTTCTTTCTTTCTTTCCTTTTTTTTTAAAAAAAAAACCTTTTCATTTATGTTATAAGTAGATATATATAAGAATACCAGAGAAGCTATATATTCAATAGATAAATTTCTCTACTTAACAAAAAACAAATTACGTTACCTTTTCTAGGATATATTTATATATTTGATTCATAAAATAATTTAGGTTGTGCTAATATTTTCTTTTAAATTAAAAAATTTGAACATCATTTTGATTTCAACGGATCTTTTATTATTATAAATATATTCACCGGATATTGCTTTAACTCGCTATTGGGTTACCTTATTTGGTAGTTCCAGAAGAATACTTCTGCGAAGAAATAGTTACATCCGTGCACATGTAGTTCAGGATTTTTTTTATTTTGATTTTTACTCTCTGAACTGTTTATATTCTTTACATTCTGATTAATCAAAGTGTAATTTATTAATAAATTACTCGAATCTTTGATATTTGTATTATAATTAATCAAAGTGTAATTTATAAATCATGATAAAAATTTTATTGAATGTCATTTCAAGTTCCAACATGTATACATTTTAACCCTCATTCATCCAACCAGGTATATAATGGTTCAATAATCTTCCAGTCCGAGTATTTTATTGATTCAAAAATGATGTTTTCTTTCTTTCTTTCCTTTTTTTTAAAAAAAAAACTTTTCATTTATGTTATAAGTAGATATATATAAGAATACCAGAGAAGCTATATATTCAATAGATAAATTTCTCTACTTAACAAAAAACAAATTACGTTACCTTTTCTAGGATATATTTATATATTTGATTCATAAAATAATTTAGGTTGAGCTAATATTTTCTTTTAAATTAAAAAATTTGAACATCATTTTGATTTCAATGGATCTTTTATTATTATAAATATATTCACCGGATATTGCTTTAACTCGCTACTGGGTTACCTTATTCGGTAGTACCAGAAGACTACTTCTGCGTAGAAATAGTTACATCCGCGCACATGTAGTTCAAGATTTTTTTTATTTTGATTTTTACTCTCTGAACTGTTTATATTCTTTACATTCTGATTAATCAAAGTGTAATTGATTAATAAATTACCCGAATCTTGGATATTTGTATTATAATTAATCAAAGTGTAATTGATAAATCATCATAACAATTTTGTTGAATGTCATTTCAAGTTCAAACATGTATACATTTTAACCCTCATGCATCCAACCAGGTATATAATGGTTCAATAATCTTCCAGTCCGAGTATTTTCTTGAATCAAAAATGATGTTTTCTTTCTTTCTTTCCTTTTTTTTAAAAAAAAAACTTTTCATTTATGTTATAAGTAGATATATATAAGAATACCAGAGAAGCTATATATTCAATAGATAAATTTCTCTGCTTAACAAAAAACAAATTACGTTACCTTTTCTAGGATATATTTATATATTTGATTCATAAAATAATTTAGGTTGTGCTAATATTTTCTTTTAAATTAAAAAATTTGAACATCATTTTGATTTTAATGGATCTTTTATTATTATAAATATATTCACCGGATATTGCTTTAACTCGCTATTGGGTTACCTTATTTGGTAGTACCAGAAGACTACTTCTGCGTAGAAGTAGTTACATCCGCGCACATGTAGTTCAAGATTTTTTTTTATATTGATTTTTACTCTCTGAACTGTTTATATTCTTTACATTCTGATTAATCAAAGTGTAATTGATTAATAAATTACTCGAATCTTGGATATTTGTATTATAATTAATCAAAGTGTAATTGATAAATCATCATAACAATTTTGTTGAATGTCATTTCAAGTTCAAACATGTATACATTTTAACCCTCACGCATCCAACCAGGTATATAATGGTTCAATAATCTTCCAGTCCGAGTATTTTCTTGATTCAAAAATGATGTTTTCTTTCTTTCTTTCCTTTTTTTTTAAAAAAAAACCTTTTCATTTATGTTATAAGTAGATATATATAAGAATACCAGTGAAGCTATATATTCAATAGATAAATTTCTCTGCTTAACAAAAAACAAATTACGTTACCTTTTCTAGGATATATTTATATATTTGATTCATAAAATAATTTAGGTTGTGCTAATATTTTCTTTTAAATTAAAAAATTTGAACATCATTTTGATTTCAATGGATCTTTTATTATTATAAATATATTCACCGGATATTGCTTTAACTCGCTATTGGGTTACCTTATTTGGTAGTACCAGAAGACTACTTCTGCGTAGAAGTAGTTACATCCGCGCACATGTGGTTCAAGATTTTTTTTATTTTGATTTTTACTCTCTGAACTGTTTATATTCTTTACATTCTGATTAATCAAAGTGTAATTGATTAATAAATTACTCGAATCTTGGATATTTGTATTATAATTAATCAAAGTGTAATTGATAAATCATGATAACAATTTTGTTGAATGTCATTTCAAGTTCCAACATGTATAAATTTTAACCCTCATGCATCCAACCAGGTATATAATGGTTCAATAATCTTCCAGTCCGAGTATTTTCTTGATTCAAAAATGATGTTTTCTTTCTTTCTTTCCTTTTTTTTTAAAAAAAACCTTTTCATTTATGTTATAAGTAGATATATATAAGAATACCAGATAAGCTATATATTGAATAGATAAATTTCTCTACTTAACAAAAAACAAATTACGTTACCTTTTCTATTTATATATTTGATTCATAAAATAATTTAGGTTGTGCTAATATTTTCTTTTAAATTAAAAAATTTGAACATCATTTTGATTTCAATGGATCTTTTATTATTATAAATATATTCACCGGATATTGCTTTAACTCGATATTGGGTTACCTTATTTGGTAGTACCAGAAGACTACTTCTGCGTAGAAATAGTTACATCCGCGCACATGTAGTTCAGGATTTTTTTTATTTTGATTTTTACTCTCTGAACTGTTTATATTCTTTACATTCTGATTAATCAAAGTGTAATTGATTAATAAATTACTCGAATCTTGGATATTTGTATTATAATTAATCAAAGTGTAATTGATAAATCATGATAAAAATTTTATTGAATGTCATTTCAAGTTCCAACATGTATACATTTTAACCCTCATTCATCCAACCAGGTATATAATGGTTCAATAATCTTCCAGTCCGAGTATTTTATTGATTCAAAAATGATGTTTTCTTTCTTTCTTTCCTTTTTTTTAAAAAAAAAACTTTTCATTTATGTTATAAGTAGATATATATAAGAATACCAGAGAAGCTATATATTCAATAGATAAATTTCTCTACTTAACAAAAAACAAATTACGTTACCTTTTCTAGGATATATTTATATATTTGATTCATAAAATAATTTAGGTTGTGCTAATATTTTCTTTTAAATTAAAAAATTTGAACATCATTTTGATTTCAATGGATCTTTTATTATTATAAATATATTCACCGGATATTGCTTTAACTCGCTATTGGGTTACCTTATTTGGTAGTTCCAGAAGAATACTTCTGCGAAGAAATAGTTACATCTGTGCACATGTAGTTCAGGATTTTTTTTATTTTGATTTTTACTCTCTGAACTGTTTATATTCTTTACATTCTGATTAATCAAAGTGTAATTTATTAATAAATTACTCGAATCTTTGATATTTGTATTATAATTAATCAAAGTGTAATTTATAAATCATGATAAAAATTTTATTGAATGTCATTTCAAGTTCCAACATGTATACATTTTAACCCTCATTCATCCAACCAGGTATATAATGGTTCAATAATCTTCCAGTCCGAGTATTTTATTGATTCAAAAATGATGTTTTCTTTCTTTCTTTCCTTTTTTTTAAAAAAAAAAACTTTTAATTTATGTTATAAGTAGATATATATAAGAATACCAGAGAAGCTATATATTCAATAGATAAATTTCTCTACTTAACAAAAAACAAATTACGTTACCTTTTCTGGGATATATTTATATATTTGATTCATAAAATAATTTAGGTTGAGCTAATATTTTCTTTTAAATTAAAAAATTAGAACATCATTTTGATTTCAATGGATCTTTTATTATTATAAATATATTCACCGGATATTGCTTTAACTCGCTATTGGGTTACCTTATTCGGTAGTACCAGAAGACTACTTCTGCGTAGAAGTAGTTACATCCGCGCACATGTAGTTCAAGATTTTTTTTTATTTTGATTTTTACTCTCTGAACTGTTTATATTCTTTACATTCTGATTAATCAAAGTGTAATTGATTAATAAATTACTCGAATCTTGGATATTTGTATTATAATTAATCAAAGTGTAATTGATAAATCATGATAACAATTTTGTTGAATGTCATTTCAAGTTCCAACATGTATACATTTTAACCCTCATGCATCCAACCAGGTATATAATGGTTCAATAATCTTCCAGTCCGAGTATTTTCTTGATTCAAAAATGATGTTTTCTTTCTTTCTTTCCTTTTTTTTAAAAAAAAACCTTTTCATTTATGTTATAAGTAGATATATATAAGAATACCAGAGAAGCTATATATTGAATAGATAAATTTCTCTACTTAACAAAAAACAAATTACGTTACCTTTTCTAGGATATATTTATATATTTGATTCATATAATAATTTAGGTTGTGCTAATATTTTCTTTTAAATTAAAAAATTTGAACATCATTTTGATTTCAATGGATCTTTTATTATTATAAATATATTCACCGGATATTGCTTTAACTCGCTATTGGGTTACCTTCTTTGGTAGTACCAGAAGACTACTTCTGCGTAGAAGTAGTTACATCCGTGCACATGTAGTTCAAGATTTTTTTTATTTTGATTTTTACTCTCTGAACTGTTTATATTCTTTACATTCTGATTAATCAAAGTGTAATTGATTAATAAATTACTCGAATCTTGGATATTTGTATTATAATTAATCAAAGCGTAATTGATAAATCATCATAACAATTTTGTTGAATGTCATTTCAAGTTCCAACATGTATACATTTTAACCCTCATGCATCCAACCAGGTATATAATGGTTCAATAATCTTCCAGTCCGAGTATTTTCTTGATTCAAAAATGATGTTTTCTTTCTTTCTTTCCTTTTTTAAAAAAAAAAACCTTTTCATTTATGTTATAAGTAGATATATATAAGAATACCAGAGAAGCTATATATTCAATAGATAAATTTCTCTACTTAACAAAAAACAAATTACGTTACCTTTTCTAGGATATATTTATATATTTGATTCATAAAATAATTTAGGTTGTGCTAATATTTTCTTTTAAATTAAAAAATTTGAACATCATTTTGATTTCAATGGATCTTTTATTATTATAAATATATTCACCGGATATTGCTTTAACTCGCTATTGGGTTACCTTATTTGGTAGTACCACAAGACTACTTCTGCGTAGAAATAGTTACATCCGTGCACATGTAGTTCAGGATTTTTTTATTTTGATTTTTACTCTCTGAACTGTTTATATTCTTTACATTCTGATTAATCAAAGTGTAATTGATTAATAAATTACTCGAATCTTGGATATTTGTATTATAATTAATCAAAGTGTAATTGATAAATCATGATAACAATTTTGTTGAATGTCATTTCAAGTTCCAACATGTATACATTTTAACCCTCATGCATCCAACCAGGTATATAATGGTTCAATAATCTTCCAGTCCGAGTATTTTCTTGATTCAAAAATGATGTTTTCTTTCTTTCTTTCCTTTTTTTTAAAAAAAACCTTTTCATTTATGTTATAAGTAGATATATATAAGAATACCAGAGAAGCTATATATTGAATAGATAAATTTCTCTACTTAACAAAAAACAAATTACGTTACCTTTTCTAGGATATATTTATATATTTGATTCATAAAATAATTTAGGTTGTGCTAATATTTTCTTTTAAATTAAAAAATTTGAACATCATTTTGATTTCAATGTATCTTTTATTATTATAAATATATTCACCGGATATTGCTTTAACTCACTATTGGGTTACCTTCTTTGGTAGTACTAGAAGACTACTTCTGCGTAGAAGTAGTTACATCCGCGCACATGTAGTTCAAGATTTTTTTTTTATTTTGATTTTTACTCTCTGAACTGTTTATATTCTTTACATTCTGATTAATCAAAGTGTAATTGATTAATAAATTACTCGAATCTTGGATATTTGTATTATAATTAATCAAAGTGTAATTGATAAATTATCATAACAATTTTGTTGAATGTCATTTCAAGTTCCAACATGTATACATTTTAACCCTCATGCATCCAACCAGGTATATAATGGTTCAATAATCTTCCAGTCCGAGTATTTTCTTGATTCAAAAATGATGTTTTCTTTCTTTCTTTCTTTCCTTTTTTTTAAAAAAAAAAACTTTTCATTTATGTTATAAGTAGATATATATAAGAATACCAGAGAAGCTATATATTCAATAGATAAATTTCTCTACTTAACAAAAAACAAATTACGTTACCTTTTCTAGGATATATTTATATATTTGATTCATAAAATAATTTAGGTTGTGCTAATATTTTCTTTTAAATTAAAAAATTTGAACATCATTTTGATTTCAATGGATCTTTTATTATTATAAATATATTCACCGGATATTGCTTTAACTCGCTATTGGGTTACCTTATTTGGTAGTACCAGAAGACTACTTCTGCGTAGAAATAGTTACATCCGTGCACATGTAGTTCAGGATTTTTTTATTTTGATTTTTACTCTCTAAACTGTTTATATTCTTTACATTCTGATTAATCAAAGTGTAATTGATTAATAAATTACTCGAATCTTTGATATTTGTATTATAATTAATCAAAGTGTAATTGATAAATCATGATAACAATTTTGTTGAATGTCATTTCAAGTTCCAACATGTATACATTTTAACCCTCATGCATCCAACCAGGTATATAATGGTTCAATAATCTTCCAGTCCGAGTATTTTCTTGATTCAAAAATGATGTTTTCTTTCTTTCTTTCCTTTTTTTTAAAAAAAACCTTTTCATTTATGTTATAAGTAGATATATATAAGAATACCAAATCAATGGAATGTGGAACAATATATTTAGATTAAGACCATAGCAATTTTTGGATACTCATACTTCCACATAAATAATAACAAGTAGTGAAATATACATAGCAAAATAATAATATTAATAATAACAAGTAGTGAAATATTACCTTCGGTTATATCAACAGCTATCTCAGCCAACACCCATAGATAAAACTTTACATGTTTTGGATACTCATACTTCCACAGCTCCGACAGATGGATAGGAATTATTTCTACTAATCGTTCTGCACGAATTCCCTCCGTCTCCTATTTCAGGAGGGTGAAACAACAGAAAGGGAAATAACAATAATACCATAATATAGATTGATAACATGCAGCATGCACAAGAAAGTTCTGGTATAACCTCATTAATCTAACAACTTTTTTGAGCAAGTAGCTTCTTACCCAGATCCTCCGCCTTCTTCAGCTTCTCATTTATCATTTCCTGGGTACGAGGATCAGGAGTATGTACAGGCAAGGGTGCTACTCTGCTCTTTCACTTCTGAGTTTCTCCAACTCTTCCAGAGCTTGAATCTTAAAATCTGTCTTGCCCTCAAGATCTGCAAATTTATTCTATGAATAACACTGGCCATTTCCTCATACCTTTCAACTATAACAAGATAATCCATGTGCCATGCCTTAGGTACCATTTAGATAAAATAGCTTTCTTCTGAGAACTGAGGAATAACATGAGCAAATGTTGAAAAACTAAGACTGCATGCAAATCAAATGCACAGCTATAGAAATGAATGCAACTGATAACTTAATGTTAATGTAAGCCCTAGCCCCAATACATTGTAATAAAACACTTGGAATTAATAAAATGAGGCATTTGTTTTATCCATTGTATTCCTGTGCATATCAATTGATAGAACTATCCAAGAATGTTGTTTCGGTTTAAGTTATCATATGTGAGGCACAGTTTAAGTATCATGTGTGAGGCACATGGATTGTAAGACCTTGAAACAAATGAGACTTCATTCTAAATATCCCTAGTCAGTCATTGTTATGGGAATAACAAATGAATTAAGACTAGTATGCTCTCTCTGATATTATGAGTTCTGTCTTACGGATCATTAGGACAAGAGTGTCAATTAGAGATCATAGATACATGTTAAAGAACATGGTATCTGGATTCGATCCTCTCATGAGAACACTACATGGTACAAGTCATAAATGTTTCTCATATGCAAGTTTTGTATCGGAGTTCTTAGACCTGAAATCTCTATGAAACTCTTTATGAATTACTGTGTACTTTGACATACACCTAACATGCTCGTAACAGAGTGACAAGTATGGGTATGATTGGGTATGCATTGATTCATGTTAGAGAGCATGAGAGAAGTGAAGGGATTACCCCTCTCGATAAGAGAGATAATATCACCAGCCACTTGATCAGTGAACTGAGAAGTGTATGGCCATACCGAGATGAAATAATGAGTAATCATTATTTATCTGAGAGTTCAGTGGCACTGGAATATCAAGAAAGGAATTAAAATATATAAGGATGACTAGTTTTATGCCTTATATTAATTCTGATATTTAAGGGTAAGGGACTATGCAAAATTGCATTAGGTCACCAAATGCCATATGCATTTTTATTTAATTTGGATTGCTATAATATCTTGCTAGAGAATATATATAGCCTTTGAATTAATTTATTAATTCATTTCCAACATTAAATGGACCTATAGGATCGCACACAGAGCATTGGGCTTAAAATATTTAAGTTAAGTATTGGACATTAATTTGGGCTTTTAATTAAAGTCAAATTAATGTGTGTAATGGGTTATTAGATTGCTATTGGACCTTGGCCCATGAGAGAGAGAAATTCAGCCCACAAGGTTTAATTTCAATTAATTAAATGTCATGTATTAATTTAATTAATTGAGTATTAAAGCCTAAAGATATATTTATCTAATTAAATCATTTAAATAGAATTTGATGTGGCCGAAATTCCTAGGGAAATACCAAGGAATTTCGGCACATGTATTGTTTTATTTAAAGTGGTTTATTAGATTTAAATGTCTTATCTTTTATCCTAAATTAAGTGATATTATTTGATTAAATGTCTTTTGTTTTTATCTTGGATAAATTAAAAGAGTTTTTATCAATAAATATTACTTATTTTTAATTAAGTGATAAATTCTAAAATTAATTATCTTTAAGTATTTGATTTTAAACTTATCACTTAAAATAAAAAGGATATATATATGAAAGAGAGAAAAACGAAAACCCTAGTTTTTATTCTATGGTTTTTGCGTGAAACCCTCTCTCTCTCTCTCTCAAGAATTCTTTAGCCAATTTTCACAAGGAGAAAGGATAGTTCCTTATTCTCTTGTGATCTTGGGTAGTAATAGCAACCTAAGAGAAGTACAAAATCAAATTTTGTAGCTTCAAACCATTGCCTTTACACAATACCGAAAAAGAGAGCTAGCAATCTTGGATTTTAAGCCGTCGGTGCAATTGTGTGTGTGAGAATAGAGGGAGTGGCGTAAAAGGCTGTTCCTTGGCATTGGTAATCGAGATCTAAGGCGGACAAAGTCATCTTAGTTGCTGGACATCACCAAATTCAATTTTCAAAAGGCATCAAAAGTTGTAAGTTCTACAACCCTAAAATTGCACGTTTCGTTTCTTGCTTTGGAATTGTATGGTATGTATGATAAAAATTTTTGTTTTTCTGCTGTGCTATCATCACATTCATACCATGTCATATTCCATCAGTGGTATCAGAGCCTAAACATGCTTATTTTAGTGCTTTAGATGCATGAAAAAATTAATTAAAAATCGTCATTATGAAAACATGCAAATATGAAATTTTCTGTTTTGAGTTTTTTGTATTGTTTTGGTGAAAAAATGATTTTAATTGATTATATAGGTATTATAATTAATATGACATGTTAATATACTGTCCTAAGATGTTATTAGGGCTGGTAATGGTCGGATTTAATTATTTATACCTGATGGTACATGTTAATTATGAAACTAGGTGCTAGTTGGCATGTAAATTGCTAGTTTAACAACTAGTTTTCAAAATTAAATGTAAAATTGATTTTGGCATGTTTGTAAGTGATTTTTAAAGATTAAATATCAGGTCTGGACATATTTTAAATTTGGTTTTAATTCTGGTCCATGACAATTTAATTGATTAATTTTAAAATCACTTAAAACTATGACTAGTTTGTGTTTGTTACATGTTTAATCAATATTTTTTGTTTTGTTTTGATTAAAATGGTAAAAACACATTTAGATCAGATTGGTACAGAATATTAAATCAATATTTATGTACTTATTTAGATTATTAAATGACTCATAGAATTGATTTAAATGTTTGTGCATTTCATGGCATTACATAAGCATTAAACAACTAGTTTTGTTGTTTGTTTTTGCATGAATGCCGTGTGCTATTATATGTGTTCTTCATGATTTTATTTTTGATTCATGTTAGTACATATTATATGTATTTTTAATTTTTATGGGCTGTATGACATAAAATTAAAAATGGCAAAATTGGAAATTATACTAGAGTTGATTTATAGCACAAATCTAACTAGTTTGTGTTTTGGGCTTTTAAGAGAACTTATTCAATAAGAGGATTTAGTCCATTGGGATTCGGCCCAGGCCCATCACGGGGTCATCTCTTAAAAGTTCAATTACAGAATTTCCATTAATGGGCTTAGCTAAATTAATTAAAATTGGACTTTGTTTGATCCATGAATGCTATGTATATTTATTTGCTTGTTTGGTGTGATGAATGGATATGCATGGTGCATTCATGGGCCCTGGGTTTTTGTAATTAAATATGGCCTGTGTGCCATTATATTTTATTATAAAAGTTTCATTTATTTCTTAGAATAAAATTTATTTGAAGACTTTGTAAATCAAGACGAAGCCCACCGGAGTGGAGAAGCCCAACTCGAAGATTCTTATGTAATAGTATAGAATCTTAGTTGTAGGTTTTTGGGCCCATGTTTGTCACGCTTTACTTTATGCAATTATATATATATGCATGCTATGTATGGATGACAAAGCGTATGCCATGTAAGCCGTAATAAAATGAATCCCTAAAAATAGTAAGTCACAAAGTTGCCTTCCTAATTCGAAACATGTCAAGGCATCGATCATCAGTCACGTAGACTAGGAGTCCTAGATGCGCCCGATTATCTTTGTGAGGCATGGGTTGTGAATGTAGGTTGGACTTAACATGGAATGGGATGCTCGGACCTAGGCAACTAATAAATGGGTTTGTGCTATAACATCTTAAGATGTTAGCCCATTTGATCCAAGAGTCATGTACGAGACATGATTGGAGTTTTCCTACCTAAGTAACTTAACTTATTAGGTGTACAGGCTCAGCTTGACTAATAAGTTGTTGTGAAAAGTGGATCTTGGCCCACATTAAATCACTAACGCGAATTATTTAAGGGGATATTAATTTGGTTTGTGGGATTATAATAAGACCTCATTTAATCTTGCTAAATTTTATTGTAGATTGAAAATGGCATCTTCAAACAACAACAATTTCTCATTGCGATCGGTCCTTGAAAAGGACAAATTGATTGGCACCAATTTCATAGATTGGTCTCGAAACTTAAGAATAGTTCTTAAGCAAGAGAAAAAGTCGTATGTTTTGGATGCACCCTTGCCTGAAGAACCAGGAAGGAACGCCTCTGCGGTTCAAAAGGAAACTTTTGAGACCAAGAAGAGCGACTCCAATGATGTGACTTATCTGATGCTGGCCACTATGGTGCCTGACTTGCAAAAGCAATTTATGGACCAAGAGGCTTATGAGATCATGGTGCACCTCAAGGAGATGTTCTAAGAGCAAGCTCGTCACGAGAGGTTCATGACAACAAAGGCTTTGATTTCTTGTAAGATGGCTGCGGGTACTCCTGTTAGTACCCATGTACTCAAGATGAAAGGGTATCTTGATACTCTTGAGAAGCTTGAGGTACAAGTGCCAAAGGAATTGGCCACTGACTTGATCTTAGGATCATTGACTGATGATTATGATCCATTTGTGATGAATTATAACATACATGCAATGAACAAGTGAGTTACTGAGCTTCATGGGATGCTTAAGAATGCTGAAGAGAACATTCGAAAGACCAATCCCGTATTGATGGTTCAAGGGGGCATTAAAAAGGGACCCGCTAAGGGAAAGGGAAAGGGAAAGGCAAAACCCAAGAATGACCTGGCTCGGTTCAAGTCAAGTGGGAGTGCACCTCAGGCCCAATCCAAGCTCAAGGCGCAGAAGCTCAAAGAGAGTGAGAGCACTTGCTTCCATTGCAACAAGATAGGGCATTGGAGGAAGAATTGTGCTATCTTCAAGGAAGAACAAAAGAAGAATGGAGCCAAGGCATCCAGTTCTGGTATTTTTGTTGTTGAGATTAACCTTCTATTTCTACCACTTGGGTATTGGATACCGGTTGTGGTTCTCACATTTGTTCAAATGTGCAGGGGCTAAGAAATAGGTGGTTACTTAGGAAGAATGAAGTGGACCTCCGTGTGGGGAATGGAGCACGAGTTGCTGCCACGGAGATAGGCGACTATCACCTCATTTTACCTTCCGGACTTTGTATTGTTTTGAATAATTGTTATTATGTGCCTGCTATGAGCAGAAACATTATTTCAGTTTCATGTTTGGATAATGATGAATTTGATTTTGTTATTAAAAATGGAAATGCTCATATTCGTCGCGAAGGCATTTCTTATGGCAATGCCATGTTGCAAAATGGCCTTTATATCCTTGATTTACAAAACAAAGGGTCCATATACAACATTAATACAAAGAGGGTTAAATCAAACGAATTGAACCCTACTTACTTCTGGCATTGTCGTTTAGGACATGCAAACGAAAAACGTATTTCAAGACTCCACAAAACTGGAGTGCTTGGGTCATTCGACTTAGAATCTTATGACACATGCGAGCCATGTTTGCATGGAAAAATGACAAAGAGTCCTTTTAACAAGAAAGGTGAAAGGACTAATGGCTTATTGGAACTAATACATACCGATGTATGTGGACCATTAAGTACTCAAGCTAGAAGTGGTTTTAGCTACTTCGTGACATTCACAGATGACTTCAGCAGATATGGCTATGTCTATCTAATGAAGTACAAGTCTGAAACTTTTGAGAAATTCAAAGAGTTTAAGAACGAAGTAGAAAACCAACTTGGCAAAAGTATAAAAGCCATTCGATCAGATCAAGGTGGCGAATACTTAAGTCAAGAGTTTGATAATCATCTAAAAGAGTGTGGTATTATTTCATAGCTCACTCCTCCTAGAACACCGCAATGGAATGGTGTGTCCGAAAGGAGAAATCGAACTCTGTTGGACATGGTTCGATCTATGATGAGTCAAGCTAATCTTCCTATCTCTTTTTGGGGTTATGCATTAGAAACAGCTGTGTTTCTATTGACCCGTACTCCAACTAAAGCAGTTGAGAAGACACCATACGAGGTATGGACTGGGAAAGAACCCAATATATCTTTTCTCAGGATTTGGGGCTATGAACCACATGTTAAGAAATTAACATCTGAAAAACTAGAGTCCAAATCCACTGTCTGCTTGTTTGTGGGTTATCCCAAAGAAACAAAGGGATACTACTTTTACTCACAAGCCGAGAACAAAGTATTTGTTGCTCGCAAGGCTATTTTCTGGAAAGGAGTTCCTTCTCAAGAAAGACAGTGGGAGTAAAATATAACTTGAAGAAATTCAAGTGCCACAAACTCTTGTAGAGGATAAGTTGGAAATGGGATCAAGTTCACAACAAGGTGTGGAACAAGAACCCATTGCACAAGAAGATGAGCCTTGTGTGTACAAGAAGGTTAGTGGGAGCATAGTAGTATTTCTGGTCCTATATGTGGACGACATCCTTCTCATTGGGAATGACATTCCAATATTGCAAAAGGTTAAGCAATGGTTGGGAAAATGTTTCTCAATGAAAGACTTAGGTGAAGCCGAGACAAGAAAATTAGATTTGGTTGCTATTTTAGCAACGAAATTTAATTTCCGTTTCAAATTTTCAACCTTAAAATTTTTTGCTATTAAATGCCGCTATATTTAGCAACAAAAAATAGATATTGTTGCTATTCTAGCAACAGAAATTAGATTATGTTGCTATTTTTGTTGCGCTAAAATCTCCCTCCCCTTTTAGCAATGGAATACAACCAATTTGTATTCTGTTGCTAAATCTCTAAAACTTCACCCAATTTTAGCAACATAATTTATTTTTCGTTGCTAAATAGCAATGAAATTTGTATTCCATTGCTAATTTAGCAACGAAATGAATTCTGTTGCTATTTTTCTATTGCTAATTTGATATTTTCTTGTAGTGTATGGATGTCTTTAAATGATTTTTAAAATTTTCTTATATAAAGAGGAAAAGCTAAAAGATCATTACAAAAAATTTAAGTGAGAGGAGAATAACCCCTACAGTCAAACGATGAGAGCTCATTAACGATAGGAGGAGTACTAAACCAAAAAATTGCAATGTCTGCCTCAGGCCTACCTTGGCTATGAGATCTGCTGTAAACTTTGCCTCTGCTGATGTGAACAAATTGAGTTTGCCAATCTTGATTCACCAATCGTTTTATAGCCGCAATAACATTCCAAATGTGAGGATCCACATCACAGTTCTGAGTTAATCACAAAACTGTCTCAAGGAAGTCTGTCTAAACAACAATCTTTCTCCAATTCTTTGATCAAGCAAGATGAAGACCTTGGTTAACTGCTTAAAGTTCCAAACAACTTGACCCTCTATTGTTTAACCGAGAGGAAAAGCTGTTGCTATTTTAGCAACGAAAATTAGATTTGGTTGCTACTTTAGCAACGAAATTTAATTTTCGTTGCTAAATTTAATCCCAAAAATTTCTCGATATTAAATGCCGCTATATTTAGCAACAGAAATTAGATTTCGTTGCTATTTTAGCAACACAAATTAGATTATGTTGTTATTTTAGCAACAGAATTTAATTTTAGTTGCTAAATTTCATCCAAAATTTTTTTTGAAGCCATATTTAGCAACGAAAATTAGATTTCATTGCTATTTTAGCAATGAAATTTAATTTTTGTTGCTAAATTTCATCCCAAAAATTTTCCGCTATTAAATGCCTCTATATTTAGCAATGAAAATTAGATTCCTTTACTTTTCTAGCAACGAAAATTAGATTCCATTGCTATTTTAGCAACTAAAATTAGATTCCATTGCTAAATTTCATCCAAATTTTTTTTGCAGTCTTATTTAGCAACGAAACTTAGATTTCGTTGCTATTTTAGCAAAGAAATTTTGTTTTTGTTGCTATTTTAGAAACAAAATTTAATTTCTGTTGCTAAATTTCATCCCAAAAATTTTTGGCTATTAAATGTCGCTATATTTAGCAACGAAAATTAGATTTCGTTGCTAAATTTCATCCAAAATTTTTTCTGCAGCCATATTTAGCAACAGAACTTAGATTCCGTTGCTATTTTAGCAACAAAAATTAGATTTCGTTGCTGTTTTAGCAACGACATTTAATTTTCGGTGCTAAATTTCATCCCATATTTTTTTTACCGTCATATTTAGCAACAGAAATTTTATTCCATTGCTAATTTTCGTTGCTATATGTTGGCGCTAAAATCTCCCTCCCTTTTTAGCAATGGAAAATAACCATTTTGTATTCTGTTGCTAAATCCCTAAAACTTCACCCAATTTTAGCAACAAAATTGATTTCCCGTTGTTATATTTCGTTGCTAATTTAGCAACGGAATGAATTCTGTTGCTATTTTTCTATTTCTAATTTGATATTTTCTTGTAGTGTATGAATGGTTTTAAATGATTTTTATAATTTTTTTATATAAAGAGGAAAAGCTAAAAAAGCATTACAAAAAATTAAACTGAGAGGAGAATAACCCTCTACAGTCAAACGATGAGAGCTCATTAACGATAAGGGGAGTACTAAACCAAATAAATTGCAATGTCTGTCTCAGGCCTACCCTGGCTATGAGATTTGCTGTAAAATTTGCCTCTGCTGATGTGAACAAATTGAGTTTTCCAATCTTGATTCACCAATCATTTTATAGCCGCAACAACATTCAAAATGTAAGGATCCACATCACCGTTCTGAGTTAATCGCATAACTGTCTCAAGGTAGTCTGTTTAAACAGCAATCTTTCTCCAATTCTTTGATCAAGTAAGATGAAGACCTTGGTCAACTGCTTAAAGTTCCAAAAAGTTGGACCCTGTATTGTTTAACCGAGAGGAAATGTTGTTGCTATTTTAGCAACAAAAATTAGATTTGGTTGCTACTTTAGCAACAAAATTTAATTTTTGTTGCTAAATTTCATCCCAAAAATTTCACGCTATTAAATGCGGCTATATTTAGCAACGAAAATTAGATTCCGTTGCTATTTTAGCAACGAAAATTAGATTCCGTTGCTAAATTTCATCCAAAATTTTTTCTGCAGCCATATTTAGCAAAGAAATTTAATTTTCGCTGCAAAATTTAATCCAAAAAATTTCCCGCTATTAAATGTGCTATATTTAGAAACGAAAATTAGATTATGTTGCTAAATTTCATCCAAATTTTTTTCTGCAGCCATATTTAGCAAGAGAACTTAGATTTCATAGCTATTTTAGCAATGGAAATTAGATTCAGCTGTTATTTTAGCAATAGCATTTAATTTCCATTCCTAAATTTCATCCCATATTTTTTATGCCGCCATATTTAGCAATGAAAATTTTATTCTGTTGCTAATTTTTGTTGCTATATGTTGGCACTAAAATCTCCCTCCCTTTTTAGCAATGGAATACAACCATTTTGTATTCCGTTGCTAAATCCCTAAAACTTCACCCAATTTTAGCAACGAAATTTATTTTTCCTTGCTAAATAGCAATAAAATTTGTATTCCGTGGCTAATTTAGCAATAGAATGAATTCAGTTGCTATTTTTCTATTGCTAATTTGATATTTTCTTGTAGTGTATGGATGGCTTTAAATGATTTTTATAATTTTTTTATATAATGTGGAAAAGCTAAAAGAGCATTAATAAAATTAAACTGAGAGGAGAATAACCCTCTACTGTTAAACGATGAGAGCTCATTAACGATAATATGAGTATTAAACTAATTAAATTACAATTTCTGCTTTAGGCCAACCTTGGTTACGAGATCTGTTGCAAAATTTGCCTCTACTGTTGTGAACAAATTGAGTGTGCCAATCTTGATTCACCAATCTTTTTATAGCTACAACAACATTCAAAAGGTGAGGATCCACATCATCGTTCTGAGTTAATCGCAAAACTGTCTCAAGGCAGTCTGTTTAAACAGCAATCTTTCTCCAATTCTTTGATTGAGCAAGATGAAAACCTTGGTTAACTACTTAAAGTTCCGAAAAGATTGACCCTGTATTGTTTAACCAAGAGGAAATGTTGTTGTTATTTTAGCAATGGATATTAGATTTGGTTGCTATTTTAGCAACGAAATTTAATTTTCGTTGCTAAATTTCATACCAAAAATTTCTCGCTATTAAATGCCGCTATATTTAGCAATAGAAATTAGATTCCTTTGCTATTTTGGCAACAAAAATTAGAATTCATTGTTAAATTTCATCCAAAATTTTTTCTGCAGCCATATTTAGCAACGAAACTTATATTCTGTTGCTATTTTGGCAACGAAATTTTATTTTCGTTGCTATTTTAGCAATGAAATTTTATTTTCGTTGCTAAATTTCATCGAAAATTTTTTTCGCTATTAAATGTCGATATATTTAGCAACGAAAATTAGATTATGTTGCTAAATTTCATCCAAAATTTTTTTTGCAGCCATATTTAGCAACATAACTTAGATTCCATTGCTATTTTAGCAATGAAAATTAGATTTCGTTGCTATTTTAACAACGACATTTAATTTTTGTTGCTAAATTTCATCCCATTTTTTTTCTGCCGCCATATTTAGCAACATAAATTTTATTCCATTGCTAATTTTCGTTGCTATATGTTGGCGCTAAATTCTCACTCCCTTTTTAGCAATGGAATACAATCATTTCGTATTCCGTTGCTAAATCCCTAAAAATTCACCCAATTTTAGAAACATAATTGATTTTCCGTTGCTAATTAGCAACAAAATTTGTATTCCGTTGCTATTTTTCTATTGCTAATTTGATATTTTCTTATAGTGTATGGATAGCTTTAAATGATTTTTATAATTTGTTTTACATAAAGAGGAAAAGCTAAAAGAGCATTACAAAAAATTAAACTGAGAGGAGAATAACCCTCCACAATCAAATGATGAGAGCTCATTAACGATAAGAGGAGTACTAAACCAAATAAATTGCGATGTTTGCTTTAGGCCTACCTTGGCTATGAGATCTACTACAAAATTTGCATCTGCTGCTGTGAACAAATTAAGTTTGCCAATCTTGATTCACCAATGTTTTTAAAGCCGCAACAACATTCAAAAGGTGAGGATCCACATCACCGTTCTAATTTAATCGCAAAACTGTCTTAAGGCAGTCTGCTTAAACAGCAATCTTTCTCCAATTCATTGATCAAGCAAGATTAAGACCTTGGCTAACCGAGAGGAAAAGCAATTGCTATATTAGCAACGAAAATTAGATTTTGTTGCTATTTTAGCAAAGAAAATTAGATTTTTTTGCTATTTTAGCAACGAAATTTAATTTCCGTTGCTAAATTTCATCCCATTTTTTTCTGCCGCCATATTTAGCAAAAGAAATTTTATTCCATTGCTAATTTTCTTTGCTATATGTTGGCACTAAAATCTCCCTCCTTTTTTAGCAATGGAATACAACCATTTTGTATTTCGTTGCTAAATCCTTAAAACTTCACCCAATTTTAGAAACAGAATTGATTTTCCGTTGGTAAATAGCAACGAAATTTGTATTTCGTTGCTAATTTAGCAACGGAATGAATTCCATTGCTATTTTTCTATTGCTAATTTGATATTTTCATGTAGTGTATGGATGGCTTTAAATGATTTTTATAATTTTTTTATATAAAGAGGAAAAGCTAAAAGAGCTTTACAAAAAATTAAAGTGAGAGGAGAATAACCCGCTACAGTCAAACGATGATAGCTCATTAACAATAAGAGGAGTACCAAACTAAATAAATTGCGATGTCTGCTTCAGGCCTACCTTGGCAATGAGATCTGCTGTAAAATTTGCCTCTACTGATGTGAACAAATTGAGTTTGCCAATCTTGATTCACCAATCTTTTTAAAGCCGCAACAACATTGAAAAGGTGAGGATCCACATCACTGTTCTAATTTAATCGCAAAACTGTCTCAAGGAAGTCTGCTTAAACAACAATCTTTCTCCAATTCATTGATCAAGCAAGATTAAGACCTTGGCTAACCGAGAGGAAAAACCGTTTCTATATTAGCAACGAAAATTAGATTTTGTGTCCATTTTAGCAAAGAAAATCAGATTTTTTTGCTATTTTAGCAACGAAATTTAATTTCTGTTGCTAAATTTCATCCCAAAAATTTCTCGCTATTAAATGCCGCTATATTTAGCAACATAAATTAGATTTCGTTGCTATTTTAGCAACAGAAATTAGATTATGTTGCTATTTTAGCAACGAAATTGATTTTCGCTGCTAAATTTCATCCAAAAAATTTTTAAAGCCATATTTAGCAATATAAATTAGATTTCGCTCCTATTTTAGCAATAAAATTTAATCTTCGTTGCTAAATTTCATCCTAAAAATTTCCCGCTATTAAATGACGCTATATTTAGCAACAAAAATTAGATTCCATTGCTATTTTAGCAACGAAAATTAGATTTCATTGCTATTTTAGCAACGAAAATTAGATTTCGTTGCTAAATTTCATCCAAAATTTTTTTTGCAGCCATATTTAGCAATGAAACTTAGATTTCGTTGCTATTTTAGCAACAAAATTTTATTTTCGTAGCTATTTTAGCAACGAATTTAATTTTCGTTGCTAAATTTCATCCCAAAAATTTCCCGCTATTAAATGTCCTATATTTAGCAACGAAAATTAGATTCCATTGCTAAATTTTATCCAAAATTATTTCTGCAACCATATTTAGCAACATAACTTAGATTCTGTTGCTATTTTAGCAACAAAAATTAGATTCGTTGCTATTTTAGCAATGACATTTAATTTTCGTTGCTAAATTTCATCCCCATTTTTTTCTGCCGCCATATTTAGCAAAAGAAATTTTATTCCATTGCTAATTTTCTTTGCTATGTGTTGGCGCTAAAATCTCCCTCCCTTTTTAGCAATGGAATACAACCATTTTGTATTTCGTTGCTAAATCCCTAAAACTTCACCCAATTTTAGAAACAGAATTGATTTTCCATTGCTAAATAGCAACGGAATGAATTCCATTGCTATTTTTCTATTGCTAATTTGATATTTTCTTGTAGTGTATGGATGGCTTTAAATGATTTTTATAATTTTTTTATATAAAGAGGAAAAGCTAAAAGAGCATTACAAAAAATTAAACTGAGAGGAGAATAACCCTCTACAGTCAAACGATGTGAGCTCATTAACAATAAGAGGAGTACCAAACTAAATAAATTGCGATGTCTGCTTCAGGCCTACCTTGGCTATGAGATCTGCTGTAAAATTGGCCTTTGCTGATGTGAACAAATTGAGTTTGCCAATCTTGATTCACAAATCTTTTTAAAGCCACAACAACATTCAAAAGGTGAGGATCCACATCACCGATCTAATTTAATCGCAAAACTGTCTCAATGCAGTCTGCTTAAATAGCAGTCTTTCTCCAATTCATTGATCAAGCAAGATTAAGACCTTGGCTAACCGAGAGGAAAAACCGTTGCTATATTAGCAATGAAAATTAGATTTTGTGTCTATTTTAGCAAAGAAAATTAGATTTTTTTGCTATTTTAGCAACGAAATTTAATTTCCGTTGCTAAATTTCATCCCAAAAATATCTCGCTATTAAATGCCGCTATATTTAGCAACAAAAATTAGATTCCGTTGCTATTTTAGCAACATAAATTAGATTTTGTTGCTATTTTAGCAACGAAATTGATTTTCGTTGCTAAATTTCATCCAAAAATTTTTTAAAGCCATATTTAGCAATAGAAATTAGATTTCGTTCATATTTTAGCAACAGAATTTAATCTTCGTTGCTAAATTTCATCCCAAAAATTTTCCGCTATTAAATGACGCTATATTTAGCAACAAAAATTAGATTTCGTTGCTATTTTAGCAACGAAAATTAGATATCACTGCTATTTTAGCAACGAAAATTAGATTTCGTTGCTAAATTTCATCAAAAATTTTTTATGCAGCCATATTTAGCAACAAAACTTAGATTTTGTTGCTATTTTAGCAACGAAATTTTATTTTCGTAGCTATTTTAACAACAAATTTAATTTTCGTTGCTAAATTTCATACCAAAAATTTCCCGCTATTAAATGTGTTATATTTAGCAACGAAAATTAGATTCCATTGCTAAATTTTATCCAAAATTATTTCTGCAACCATATTTAGCAACAGAATTTAGATTCCGTTGCTATTTTAGCAATGAAAATTAGATTTCGTTGCTATTTTAGCAATGACATTTAATTTTCGTTGCTAAATTTCATCCCCATTTTTTTTTGCCGCCATATTTAGCAAAAGAAATTTTATTCCATTGCTAATTTTCTTTGCTATATGTTGGCGCTAAAATCTTCCTCCCTTTTTAGCAATGGAATACAACCATTCTGTATTTCGTTGCTAAATCCCTAAAACTTCACCCAATTTTAGAAATAGAATTGATTTTCCATTGCTAAATAGCAACGAAATTTGTATTCCGTTGATAATTTAGCAACAGAATGAATTCCATTGCTATTTTTTATTGCTAATTTGATATTTTCTTGTAGTGTATGGATGGCTTTAAATGATTTTTATAATTTTTTTATATAAAGAGGAAAAGCTAAAAGAGCATTACAAAAAATTAAACTGAGAGGAGAATAACCCTCTATAGTCAAACGATGTGAGCTCATTAACAATAAGAGGACTACCAAACTAAATAAATTACGATGTCTGCTTCAGGCCTACCTTGGCTATGAGATCTGCTGTAAAATTGGCCTCTGCTGATGTGAACAAATTGAGTTTGCCAATCTTAATTCACAAATCTTTTTAAAGCCGCAACAACATTCAAAAGGTGAGGATCCACATCACCGTTCTAATTTAATCGCAAAACTGTCTCAAGGCAGTCTGCTTAAACAGCAATCTTTCTCCAATTCATTGATCAAGCAAGATTAAGACCTTGGCTAACCGAGAGGAAAAGCCATTGCTATATTAGCAACGAAAATTAGATTTTGTTGCTATTTTAGCAAAGAAAATTAGATTTTTTTGCTATTTTAGCAACGAAATTTAATTTCCGTTGCTAAATTTCATCCCAAAAATATCTCGCTATTAAATGCCGCTATATTTAGCAACAGAAATTAGATTTCGTTGCTATTTTAGCAACAGAAATTAGATTATGTTGCTATTTTAGCAACGAAATTGATTTTCGTTGCTAAATTTCATCCAAAAAATTTTTAAAGCCATATTTAGCAATAGAAATTAGATTTCGTTCCTATTTTAGCAACAGAATTTAATCTTCGTTGCTAAATTTCGCCCCAAAAATTTCCCGCTATTAAATGACGCTATATTTAGCAACAAAAATTAGATTCCGTTGCTATTTTAGCAACGAAAATTAGATTTCATTGCTATTTTAGCAACGAAAATTAGATTTTGTTGCTAAATTTCATCCAAAATTTTTTATGCAGCCATATTTAGCAATGAAACTTAGATTTCGTTGCTATTTTAGCAACGAAATTTTATTTTCGTAGCTATTTTAACAACGAATTTAATTTTCGTTGCTAAATTTCATACCAAAAATTTTCCGCTATTAAATGTGCTATATTTAGCAACGAAAATTAGATTCCATTGCTAAATTTTATCCAAAATTATTTCTGCAACCATATTTATCAACAGAACTTAGATTCCATTGCTATTTTAGCAACGAAAATTAGATTTCTTTGCTATTTTAGTAACGGCATTTAATTTTCGTTGCTAAATTTCATCCCATTTTTTTCTGTCGCCATATTTAGCAAAAGAAATTTTATTCCATTGCTAATTTTCTTTGCTATATGTTGGCGCTAAAATCTCCCTCCCTTTCTAGCAATGGAATACAACCATTTTGTATTTCGTTGCTAAACCCCTAAAACTTCACCCAATTTTAGAAACAGAATTGATTTTTTGTTGCTAAATAGCAACAAAATTTGTATTCCGTTGCTAATTTAGCAACGGAATGAATTCCATTGCTATTTTTCTATTGCTAATTTGATATTTTCTTGTAGTGTATGGATGGCTTTAAATGATTTTTATAATTTTTTTATATAAAGAGTAAAAGCTAAAAGAGCATTACAAAAAATTAAACTGAGAGGAGAATAACCCTCTAGAGTCAAACGATGAGAGCTCATTAACAATAAGAGGAGTACCAAACTAAATAAATTGCGATGTTTGCTTCAGGCCTACCTTGGCTATGAGATCTTCTGTAAAATTTTCCTCTGCTGATGTGAACAAATTGAGTTTGCCAATCTTGATTCACTAATTTTTTTATAGCCGCAACAACATTCAAAAGGTGAGGATTCACTTCACCTTTCTGAGTTAATCGCAAAACTGTCTCAAGGCAGTTTGTTTAAACAGCAATCTTTCTCCAATTCTTTGATCAAGTAAGATTAAGACCTTGGTTAACTACTTCAAGTTCAAAAAAGCTTGTCCCACATTGTTTAACTGAGAGTAAAAGCTGTTTCTATTTTACCAACTAAAATTAGATTTGGTTGCTATTTTAGCAACGAAATTTAATTTTCGTTGCTAAATTTCTTCGCAAAAATTTCCCGCTATTAAATGCCGCTATATTTAGCAACAAAAATTAGATTTCGTTGCTATTTTAGAAACAAAAACTAGATTCTATTGCTATTTTAGCAACGAAATTTAATATTCATTGCTAAATTTCATCCAAAAAATTTTTTGAAGCCATATTTATCAATGAAAATTAGATTTCGTTCCTATTTTAGCAACCAAATTTAATTTTCGTTGCTAAATTTCAACCCAAAAATTTTCCGCTATTAAATAATGTTATATTTAGCAACGAAAATTAGATTTCGTTGCTATTTTAGCAACGGAAATTAGATTCCGTTGCTAAATTTCATCTAAATTTTTTTTTAGCCATATTTAGCAACTAAACTTAGATTTCGTTGCTATTTTAGCAACAAAATTAGATTTTCGTTTCTATTTTAGCAACAAAATTTAATTTATGTTGCTAAATTTCATCCCAAAAAGTTTTCTCTATTAAATGTGCTATATTTAGCAATGAAAATTATTTTCCGTTGCTAAATTTCATCAAAATTTTTCCTTCAGCCATATTTAGCAACAGAACTTAGACTTCGTTGCTATTTTGGTAACGAAAATTAGATTTTGTTGTTATTTTAGCAACGGTATTTAATTTTTATTGCTAAATTTCATCCCATATTTTTTCTGCCGCCATATTTAGCAATAGAAAATTTATTACATTGTTAATTTTAGTTGCTATTTGTTGGCGCTAAAATCTCCCTCCCTTTTTAGTAATGGAATACAACCATTTTGTATTTCGTTGCTAAATCCCTAAAACTTCACCCAATTTTAGCAACGGAATTGATTTTTAGTTCCTAAATAACAAAAAATTATAGCCGCAACAACATTCAAAAGGTGAGGGTCCACATCACCGTTATGAGTTAATCGCAAAACTATCTCAAGAAAGTCTGTTTAAACAACAATTTTCTCCAATTCTTTGATAAAGCAAGATGAAGACCTTGGTTAACTGCTTAAAGTTCCGAAAAGCTTGACCCTGCATTGTTTAACCAAGAGGAAAAGCCGTTGCTATGTTAGCAACGAAAATTATATTTGGTTGCTATTTTAGCAACGAAGTTTAATTTCCGTTGCTAAATTTCATCCCAAAAATTTCCCGCTATTAAATGCCGCTATATTTAGCAATGGAAATTAGATTCCTTTGCTATTTGAGCAACGAAAATTAGATTCTTTTGCTATTTTCGCAATGAAAATTAGATTCCGTTGCTAAATTTCATCCAAAATTTTTTCTGCAGCCATATTTAGCAACGAAACTTAGATTCAGTTGCTATTTTAGCAACAAAATTTTATTTTCATTTCTATTTTAGGAACAAAATTTTATTTTCTTTGCTATTTTAGCAAATAAATTTAATTTTCGTTGCTAAATTTCATCCCAAAAATTTCTCGCCACTAAATGTCACTATATTCAGCAACGAAAATTAGATTTCGTTGCTAAATTTCATCAAAAATTCTTTCTTTAGCCATATTTAGCAACAAAACTTAAATTTCGTTGCTATTTTAGCAATGAAAATTAGATTCCGTTGCTATTTTAGCAACGGCATTTAATTTTCGTTGCTAAATTTCATCCCATATTTTTTTTGCCCCCATATTTAGCAACGAAAATTTTTTTCCACTGCTAATTTTTGTTACTATATGTTGGCACTAAAATCTCCCTCCCTTTTTAGCAATGTAAGACAACCATTTTGTATTCTGTTGCTAAATCCCTAAATCTTTACCATATTTTAGCAATGGAATTTTTTTTGTTGCTAAATAGCAATGGAATTTGTATTCAGTTGCTAATTTAGCAACCGAATGAATTCCGTTGCAAATTTTCCATTGCTAATTTGATATTTTCTTGTAGTGTATGGATGGCTTTAAATGATTTTTATAATTTTTTTCATATAAAGAGGAAAAGCTAAAAGAGCATTACAAAAAATTAAACTGAGAGGAGAATAACCCTCTATAGTACACGAGGAAAAGCCGTTGCTATTTTAGCAATGAAAATTAGATTTGGTTGCTCTTTTAGCAACGAAATTTAATTTTTATTGCTAAATTTCATCCCAAAAATTTCTCGCTATTAAATGC
The DNA here is from genome assembly GCA_037975025.1 of Excoecaria agallocha. NCBI lineage: Eukaryota > Viridiplantae > Streptophyta > Magnoliopsida > Malpighiales > Euphorbiaceae > Excoecaria > Excoecaria agallocha. The sequence continues at coordinate 1,109,724 of JBBPFJ010000019.1, read as the reverse complement.
CACTATATTTAGCAATGGAAATTAGATATCGTTGCTATTTTAGCAACATAAATTAGATTTTGTTGCTATTTTAGCAACGGAATTTAATTTTCGTTGCTAAGTTTCATCCAAAAATTTTTTTGAAGCCATATTTAGCAACGAAATTTAATTTTCGTTGCTAAATTTCATCCCAAAAATTTTCCGCTATAAAATGCCGCTATATTTAGCAACGAAAATTAGATTCGTTTGCAATTTTAGCAACGAAAATTAGATTCCTTTGCAATTTTAGCAACGAAAATTAGATTCCTTTGCTATTTTAGCAATGGAAATTAGATTCCATTATTAAATTTTATCCAAAATTTTTTTGCAGCCTTATTCAGCAGCGAAACTTAGATTCCGTTGCTATTTTAGCAACGAAACTTTATTTTCGTTGCTATTTTAGAAACAAAATTTAATTTCCATTGCTAAATTTCATCCCAAAAATTTTTCGCTATTAAATGTCGCTATATTTAGCAATGAAAATTAGATTTCGTTGCTAAATTTCATCCAAAATTTTTTCTGCAGCTATATTTAGCAACAGAACTTAGATTCCGTTGCTATTTTAGCAACGAAAATTAGATTTCGTTCCAAATTTTCATGAAAATTCTTGCTCTTATTAGACCATTTGTATCTATATGCATTATGTGAGGACCTAATCATGGCCCCAACAGGATTATAGTAATTTAATCAGGATTAAGGTTTAATAAGGTAAAATTTGATTATTTGATATTATTAAAGTTAAGTCACATTAAGGGTATATTGGTAATTATGCACAGGAGTATTGGAGTGTAGCTAAAATAGTAAGGAAGGATGCAATTAAATTAAATAAGAAGTTTTGGAGTTGAATGTTAAAAAAATAAGTTTTAAGGGGTTAAAATGTATAAGGGCATTTTGGAAATTTCTCTTTGGGAGATATTTACCCCACTAACTCTTGTATTTAGCTTCTTGAAGAAGGAACCCTTGGGGATTTTGGATGGGGGGATCGACTAAGGCAAGAGAGTTCTCTCTCTCTCTCTCTCTTTCACTCTCTGGTTACGGGATGAAGAAGAGAAACCTAGGGTTTTGGTGTTTCAACCTTATGAAGGTAATGTTTTCCTCTCATGGATCTCTTCTTTATGTTTGATTTAATGGAACTAAGGATGTATAGAGAGATGATATATCATGTATGTTATCTCCATGTACAAGAAGAAGAAGGGAATCAAGAGTAAAAGGGATGGATCAAGTAAAGTGAGGGAGGCTTTAATGTCAGGTATGAGATTCATTGTTTAGGATGGTTACTGTGCATGTTTTCCCTATCATGTTGTATATGCTTTGATAATGAGATTAAGGGTTTAATCTAATAGGTGTTGATGATTATAACATGATTAGTAACCTAAATGATCATGTAAACAAGTGGGGAAGTGAAATTTAGGGTTTAATTATTGTTATGCATAATCAAGATTCTGGGTTTACTTCATTTCTTCCCATGTGTAACCACTCACCATGTTTCTCCTTGATGTGCACAGTCACATGATGTATTCGTCTTCTCGCACCCATGGCCACGTGATGCTTTTCTCCTCCTCACCCACGGCCACGTAATGCTCATTTCTTCTCACACATGGCCACGCATGTGTTTCCTCTTAGAGACACACGGCCACGTGTGTGGTTTCCTCTAGGAAACACACGGCCACGTGTGTCGTTTCCTCTAGGAAACACACGGCCACGTGTGTGGTTTCCTTTTGGAAACACACGGCCACTCATACCTTTATTCATGGGAATGCACAGCCAAGTGATGTTTCTCTTCTTATTACATATGGCCACTCACTCTTTTTCTTGGAAATGCACAACCGATTACCCTTGTCCTTGCTATACACGGCCAATCATAACCTATTGTTTTTCTTATTGTATGGCCACATGTGCTTCTTGTACACATACTCCTAAACAATAATCACCCATAATCATAAGTTTGGCGATATCTTAAAGTTATTAAAAGAATTACCTAAGCAGGATGAATAAAGTTAGTCGTAAATGTAAGGATGATGATTGCTTACTAAGTAATGATTAATATGTAAGTTAAATGTTGATGGATTAATAGATTATAAAAGTCGATATTCCATGTTAAAGTCTATAGAGGTATAATTTAGAAAAGCAAGACCATAGGATGAAGCATTATCGAAAGTTAGATGACATTAAGGGTATGGTAAGAGAAAGTAAACGAAACTAAGTTGTAAGTAATCTAAGCCACCAATATGCTATTATAATAGGATGACGATTGATTAAGCTGTAAGTTACCCAAAGGTGCATAAGGCATGATCATTTAATTTAGGAACCTTCACACATATAGAGAGTGCGAAACTTAAAGTAATTAAACATATTGAGTTAAGTAATGATGGTTCACTTGAACTCTAAACTAGAGGGGCTTGCGCATGGCAATGTTAATATGAATTATGATGCAACAAGGTATGATAAGGCCTAATGAGCACCGAACTGAGAACAACATGAGGCAATATAGTAACTTAAATGATGTGTTATGCAATGAGTCTTATAAAATCAATATAAGGTATACACTAGTTCAAGGAAGGCTTTTATCCAAAATACTATGATTTAACCTAGTGATAACAAGAGAATAGACATAAGGTCGCATGTCCGAGTTAAAAGAAAGGGAACATCACATACTATGTTAAATTATGAAATCATAGAAGCTTGGTTATACTCCAGGTCATAAGAAGAATTAATGATTAGCAATAATGTGTAATAATCTGCTCATTGTTTGTTCATGCCTATAATACAATATGATTAGCACAAGAGCATCCATAGTGTGTTAACGACTAAGATGAAATGACCTCACACCACTTACCTAAGCATAAAATGTTATAAGATGAAAAATAAAAGTAAGATGATTGAAGTATATATGACAATGTTAAAGTGTATAACTTGTTGTTCTTACTATTATGAATCATGAAAGTGAATTTAAGGGAGTAAATGTGGCATTAACCTTAAGCTATAAGAGAATCTACTTATTTTATTATATGGATCATAAATGCTTGAGTTTGCTATATATATATGTGTGTGTGTTTATGGAATGATATTAATAAGTGTAAGATTAGGGAAATTATTCCCAGCAAGTAGCAATGAGGTATGTCATCAAGAACTCTCTATGAGTTATGTAAGTACTATATATTGTATAATTGATATGAGCATGCTATGATGAGTAGCTTAATTTAATATATGAATAAGTAAGAATAATGGAAGTATGTATTTACATGATTTTAACTACATATATATGTATATGCGCATGTGGACATGCACAATGCTAGTTATGAAAGATCACATGCTATTATTAATTTCATAAACCTGTGACCATCATGATATGAATGAAAGAAAGTTGATACAACTATATGATCATATGATAGCTGTAGCACCCTTATCCTATGCTTAGCTATAACACTTTGTTTTAAATTAATTAAGCTTATCATAACATTTCATACGTTATCCAACTAAACAGATAACTAAAAGTTAACTATTAGAAGCTTTACTTACAAGTGCATCTCATTAACATCAAATATTACATATACATAACATCTATAGAAATTACAAAATTTCCAACATAATTAAGGCTTCCATTACTACAAAATATAAGGACAAAAAGAAGACTCTATTATTAATCTTCTAAGACTTGTGTTGGCCAACCTGCTGCAGATATTAGTCCTCGAAGAAAGTCCTGTTCTCATAACCTACACGGATAAACAAAAATCCGTGCTAAGCTATAAAGCTTAGTGGGGAACACTAAATATGACAAACGACCACTCACAGTAGTCGTCAATAAGCATATATCATGAACTATAAAGTAGAACTTATACTCAATATAAGAAAATACAGACAAGAGTCCACACATGATAACCGAATGATATGATAGTAAATTCGGCATTGATGCTTAATATACACAACATTTAACAATATAAGCATATTTGTCCTTTAATCTTGTGATTCATTCATTGATTGTTATACCACTGTTTATACTCATTCATTCCTTCCATCTATTACACACTTTAACATATGCTAGGAATATATATATATATATATATATATATTCACATATAAGCTTATGATCAACAAGGACATATGCATATTCATAAGTAAAACAAAGCATTAGTACTATGAAAGTTTATCAATTATCCAGAATTTTATTTGTAATACTTATTGTACCAATGCATACATAGAATTTCTAGCTTGCTTCTATCTCAAACACCAATATCATGTGAACTTTATCAATTGTAAATCTGTAAATACTTTATGTGTATGCACAAGACAATATACATCAATTCTCAATAAAGAGCAAGAACGAGTAAATATAGGGAAAACATATAACCCAAATGTATTAATTTGAATAGCAATCACCAACATGAATACCTATTCAAAACTCTTATATTCATTTGCTATAGAAAACACTTATTGCAGCAAAACATTTTTTTATAATGGCTTTCAAACATGACGAATCTTGCAAGTCATTTATCTATCTCAAGCAAACCACATATTACTAGAGAAAACATATTATCTTTAATATAGTTCATAACTAGATATTAGTGATGCACTAGTTCATTTATATAACTCTGTACATACTATTTCCATATGCGATAATCATGCATAAGTGTATATCGCAGTATCTTTTAATATCATAATTTCCATATGTTATGAAAAGGAATTTCACATATAAATTAGATTCTGAAATCAATTTATGAATTGTCATGCTTCACAAAGCTTTAAATTAAATATCAAACTATTCTTAATCTTTGGTATAAAGCATGCACTATTCTAAAGAGGTGGATAATGGGTTATACGGTGGTACCCAAAAGTACAAGTCTGTTTAGTCACCCAAACGGGGTTAACTACAACCCAAACGGGGTTGAAAATGATCCAAACGGGACCATGTCTATTTAGTTACCCAAATGAGGTTAACTACAACCCAAACGGGGTTGAAACTATCGCAGCTGCAAGGTACCCTTATAGGCATGCCTATCTATCCACTTCCTAGACTCAACACAGGCAATAAGATCTATTTACTTTATCTTTTCTTTATACATTCATATTCTTATATGCACATGTATACTCTTGTATAACTATGAACAATATACACATAAGAGCGCTCATGTGTAACTTTCTGTAAACCTGTGAACATTTCACTGTTGGGTAATACTGTTCTGTTCTTGTAATTCTATTAAATCATGTGACTATTTTGTATGTCAAGACTATACTTATATAAGGCCATTTGTACCCGTACATAAGCATGTAAAAATATCTATCTTCTTTAGTACATATACATATATGCACAATTCATAAACAATTTATACACTTTTCGTATATAATAGTCAGATGACAATATACTCCTTCTCTAATGCATACATTTTTATACATGGTCTCATATAACAATGCCATTATATGCTTTAATAAAATTTCTATAATGGAGTCTTAGCACTGTAGATCTGTATTTCAGCATGCTTACATGTGACAACACATATGCTTAATCATATCATTTCAATTAAGTGAAACCATATTCATACATTTCACTTTACACATATTCTTTGAATCATCGCTCTAAAACGTCATTCACAATTCAAACCCAATCATGTAAGATCATATTATATGTTTATATGTTCATATATAATCTACAATTCACATTACTTCTTTCTACAAGTAAAGTTGACATTTACTCCATCATTAAATAACATGTACATGTAAGCATAATTGCACACAACAACCATGTACATAAGTTTGATCATGTTCACATTAAGCATCTCACATGTTCATAGTTATGCTAAAACATCTTCTATCTCATAGGGCAATTACATGCTCATACACTCATGTACATAATCATAGATGTACGTACCTGTGGGTACATTCGCATATAGTAGACTTATTCATATGAGCATGTTTACCAATATATATATATATATATATATATATATATATATATATATATATATATATATATATATATATATATATATATATATATATATATCTTTATCATCATTAAAATCATGTGCTATACAGAATATCAACATGTTTCCATATGGGCATATACACATGCCAAGATCATACAATTACAGTCCTTATTTCATAGCATAGGTACATATCAAAATGTGCACTTTCATGTCATAGGATTACATGTATATATATATATATATATCAATTTGGCATATGTCAATCATGCACAAAACTAATTACATGTATAGGTTAGATATTTCATCCTTAGTCTTTATTCGTATACACAATTGAATGTATATGTATTCATATAAATCCTTCATTGAAAGCCATATTACATGCTTTATCCAATTAACTTTACTGTCACATAAACAAATATCTCACTCAATTTATTAAAAATCATATTATCCAGTGTAGCAACAATCTGCACATATTAGTAAATTCTATTTCTGTGAGTAGTTTAGGAAACTAGTCCGAATTCAACCCTAGATTCCAAGTACTTATGGACGGATTTAAGTTTAGGTTTCTTCATATAAAATATAGGTATGGAAGTCTATTTTTATACGCAAAAAGAATCACTCAATTCTGAGGTCTCTAGCTCAACTTATAAGCAAAACAGTACTAATAGAACATTCAGAAAATCACACACGTGGCCATGTGCAAAGAAGAAGAAAAACTCACGTGGCCACGTGCAATAAATGAAGTTTTATGCAGAAGAAACACATGTGGTCACGTGTTTTCACAAGAGGAACCAGACGTGGCCAGGCACAAGGGAAAGAAAAGGCTCACGTGGCCACGGGTAAGAAATAAATATACACATGCGTGGCTACGTGCTTCAAGCAGAGAAACTATCCAAATGTTCACTATCATAAAATGAAAATCAGTTCTCAATTCCTTCTACAAAGTTGTAGATATATGTTTCTAGTTTCCAAAACATCAAAAATCAACTCAATCAGAGCTCACAATCTCAAGATATACCCTAAAAACCGAAGACTGCTCTCAAAAACAAAGGCAGCAAGCAAGACCTGGATTCAAGCCTATTTTCTCTATCATAAAAATTGATTCAGATTTTGTGTTCTTCATATGAAATGAATATCTGTGAGTCTAGTTTCATATCCAATAAGAATTTCTCAATTTGAGTCACGGAAACTCAAGATATAGCAAAACTACTACAGACTGGTCATATGATCCTTAAAACATATTTTTACATCTTTCAATCAAACGTGTATTTTTCCTTTCTAAACCACTTCCAAGCTTGAGATTCACATATAAAACATGTAATAGAAGCAGTAAAGACATCTCTCATGCTAACACATCAAGCATACACACACACTTATGCAAGTTCCCATACCTTAGTTGAAAATCCCTTTGTCTTCAACCCCTTGCAATTTTCTTTCCTTTACTCTTTCTACCCTCCTCTTCTCCTTCACAAACATCATCATCATTATTCAATTAAAATTTCAGCACCTTACTCTACCTTTACCTCATCAAAATGAAAATAAGAAGGAGAAGAAGATGATGAAATAAAGATTATTTACCTTAAAGTTGTACACTTAGTTGCCTTTACTTAACCATCATAAATCATCACTTAGTTGCTTGAATGATTTCAAAGAAAATGAGAGAATAGGAATAAAGAATTTCTGGTTTTTCACTCTCAATTGCCGACACACACATCTCTCTCCACTTTAAACCTTTATATATAGTTCTATGGTAAATATCCTTCTTGGTCCTTTAAGAATTTGCATGTCAGACAACTATCACACACCTTTTTGCATGCTATAGTTTGACCCCTCCTTTTAATCTATCCTTTAAACCAACCTCTCCATTTAATCCCTTTGATAAATTGACCTCTCAATTATTTATTTATTCACATTAGCCCCTAAAGATGCCGTATTTACAAATTAACCCCTAAACTAATACTTTGTACTTCAATTACACCCTTGAATATTATTAAACCAACAATAATAATTTAATTATGACCTTATAAAATTCATACCATATAATTTACACATTTAACACATAATTATTGATAACTTAATAACATTTTTGCCCCAATTAAATATCTTAACTCTTAATAATTCACCCAATAATGCTCAATTAGACTTTAATAACATGTAATTGCCCTTAAATTCTACTAGGGCCTAATTTGGGTCCTCACAAATCTCTCCTCCTTAAGGAATTTCGTCCTCGAAATTCATACTTGTATCCTTTACTTATGCACAACACTATCATTGCTATATCTCTATGTTTATCATAAGCATCTTTGATCTCATACTTACTTTACCGTCTTCTTTTCTCACTTTTCATTTGACCTTATCTCCAAATACGGGCAACCGTATCATACTGTTATATCATTACTATGCTTAATGTATATCCTGTCAGTTTCCCTATTTAGTTGGGGCCTGTACATGTAGTATGATGCTTGGTGCTATGCTTATGAGTAAATGATGTTTTCATGTATGCAATAAGATGCAAATGCATTCTCTCGTGTGCTGTATATGTTTTTGCCCCATCCCATGTATAATGTTTTGTCAACTGCCCATGCCTGTTAAGGATTCACTGACAGGTATACATAGCATCGTAATTAACCTAATTTTCTCACAGCAACTACACATATGAAATATTTTATTCACAATACCTAAACAATTTCTCCAAAACCATATTAACACATTTATACTATATTCTATTAACACACTTGTAATATAATCCAAGCACTAATCATAATAGCATTTCTTTATCATTTACTTTTTAATCCAAAGTTAGGATTTTATTAATATGCCATCATAGAGTAATCTTTATGTATTTCCTCAATGCATTTGTACTATAATTTACCTAATGGTCAAATATGCACAATATTCTCAAAGTTCCACCATATCAAAACATTCCTAAAAGCATAAAATTCATTACCATAATAAGAACTTATTATTGTGAATGAGCAAATATTAAGGAAGAAAAGATAAATACCAATATCTCCTTCGATGACATCCTGCTTTGATGAAACCTCAATTTTTTCCAGTCTGAATCGATACAATCAGATGTATAGATTTATCTCTTTCACTACGATCTATCTCTTCTATCTGAGGTACATTAGCAGTGACAAGATTCTTTTCATTCTTTGATGATACCATATCTTTCCTTGGCAACCTTGGGCAATTAGCCATAAAATGATCTGTTTTACCACATCTAAAACAAGCCCCTTTTAAAGCTCTACAAATACCCCAATGATTCCTTGCGCAATGCAAACATTTAGGAACTTGAATCCCTCGACTTTTCCCTGCCAAACCTTGCGCAGAATGGAATGTGTTGCTAGAAGAACTTAATTTCAATATCTTATTTCTTTTTCCTAACTCCCTCTTATCCATATTCCTATCTCGACTTCTTTTGTTATCATTAATCCTATCAACCTCTTTTGATACTCTGGGCTCGGTTAACTCTTGTAAAATCTGATTCAAGGTGCAATTCATTTTCGTTAGTTCCTCTAATATAGAAACAGACATCTCTACATGAGTTACATTCACAGGATCGGGGACAAGTAAGTTCAATGCCCCCGAAATTGCTGACTTTAACGATCTCTTTTCCAGTTTCTTTCAATTTATCCATCTTTAATCTATACAAAACAAAACCAAGATATCTGCATTAGGCCAACACACTAAAACTTCCATATAACAATTACTCTAAACACTTATAGCCTAGGAACAGCTAAACCTTTGTTCTGATACCACTAATTGTAGCACCCTTATCCTATGCTTAGCTATAACACTTTGTTTTAAATTAATTAAGCATGCTTATCATAACATTTCATATGTTATCCAACTAAACAGATAACTAAAAGTTAACTATTAGAATCTTTACTTACAAGTGCATCTCATTAACATCAAATATTACATATACATAACATCTATAGAAATTACAAAATTTCCAACATAATTAAGGCTTCCATTACTACAAAATATAAGGACAAAAGAAGACTCTATTATTAATCTTCTAAGACTTGTGTTGGCCAACCTGCTGCAGATATCAGTCCTCGAAGAAAGTCCTGTTCTCACAACTACACGGATAAACAAAAATCCGTGCTAAGCTATAAAGCTTAGTGGGGAACACTAAATATGACAAACGACCACTCACAGTAGTCGTCAATAAGCATATATCATGAACTATAAAGTAGAACTTATACTCAATATAAGAAAATACAGACAAGAGTCCACACATGATAACCGAATGATATGATAGTAAATTCGGCATTGATGCTTAATATACACAACATTTAACCATATAAGCATATTTGTCCTTTAATCTTGCGATTCATTCATTGATTGTTATACCACTGTTTATACTCAGTCATTCCTTCCATCTATTACACACTTTAACATATGCTAGGAATATATTTATATATATATATTCACATATAAGCTTATGATCAACAAGGACATATGCATATTCATAAGTAAAACAAAGCATTAGTACTATGAAAGTTTATCATTTATCCAGAATTATATTTGTAATACTCATTGTACCAATACATACATAGAATTTCTAGCTTGCTTCTATCTCAAACACCAATATCATGTGAACTTTATCACTTGTAAATCTGTAAATACTTTATGTGTATGCACAACACAATATACATCAATTCTCAATAAGAGCAAGAACGAGTAAATATAGGGAAAACATATAACCCAAACGTATTAATTTGAATAGCAATCATCAACATGAATACCTATTCAAAACTCTTATATTCATTTGCTATAGAAAACACTTATTGCAGCAAAACATTTTTTTATAATGGCTTTCAAACATGACGAATCTTGCAAGTCATTTATCTATCTCAAGCAAACCACATATTACTAGAGAAAACATATTATCTCTAATATAGTTCATAACTAGATATTAGTGATGCACTAGTTCATTTATATAACTCTGTACATACTATTTCCATATGCGATAATCATGCATAAGTGCATATTGCAGCATCTTTTAATATCATAATTTCCATATGTGATGAAAAGGAATTTCACATATAAATTAGATTCTGAAATCAATTTATGAATTGTCATGCCTCATAAAGCTTTAAATTAAATATCAAACTATTCTTAATCTTTGGTATAAAGCCTTCACTATTCTAAAGAGGTGGATAATGGGTTATACGGTGGTACCCGAAAGTACAAGTCTGTTTAGTCACCCAAACGGGGTTGACTACAACCCAAACGGGGTTGAAAATGATCCAAACGGGACCATGTCTGTTTAGTTACCCAAACGGGGTTGAAACTATCGCAGCTGCAAGGTACCCTTATAGGCATGCCTATCTATCCACTTCCTAGACTCAACGCAGGCAATAAGATCTATTTACTTTATCTTTTCTTTATACATTCATATTCTTATATGCACATGTATACTCTTGTATAACTATGAACAATATACTCATAAGAGCGCTCATGTGTAACTTTCTATAAACCTGTGAACATTTCACTGTTGGGTAATACTGTTCTGTTCTTGTAATTCTATTAAATCATGTGACTATTCTGTATGTCAAGACTATACTTATATAAGGCCATTTGTACCCGTACATAAGCATGTAAAAATATCTATCTTCTTTAGTACATATACATATATGCACAATTCATAAACAATTTATACACTTTTCGTATATAATAGTCAGATGACAATATACTCCTTCTCTAATGCATACATTTTTATACATGGTCTTATATAACAATGCCATTATATGCTTTAATAAAATTTCTATAATGGAGTCTTAGCACTGTAGATCTATATTTCAGCATGCTTACATGTGACAACACATATGCTTAATCATATCATTTCAATTAAGTGAAACCATATTCATACATTTCACTTTACACATATTCTTTGAATCATCGCTCTAAAACGTCATTCACAATTCAAACCCAATCATGTAAGATCATATTATATGTTTATATGTTCATATATAATCTACAATTCACATTACTTCTTTCTACAAGTAAAGTTGACATTTACTCCATCATTAAATAACATGTACATGTAAGCATAATTGCACACAACAACCATGTACATAAGTTTGATCATGTTCACATTAAACATCTCACATGTTTATAGTTATGCTAAAACATCTTCTATCTCATAGGGCAATTACATGCTCATACACTCATGTACATAATCATAGATGTACGTACCTGTGGGTACATTCGCATATAGTAGACTTATTCATATGAGCATGTTTACCAATATATATATATATATATATCTTTATCATCATTAAAATCATGTGCTATACAGAATATCAACATGTTTCCATATGGGCATATACACAAGCCAAGATCATACAATTACAGTCCTTATTTCATAGCATAGGTACATATCAAAATGTGCACTTTCATGTCATAGGATTACATGTATATATATATATATTAATTTGGCATATGTCAATCATGCACAAAACTAATTACATGTATAGGTTAGATATTTCATCCTCAGTCTTTATTCGTGTACACAATTGAATGTATATGTATTCATATAAATCCTTCATTGAAAGGCATATTACATGCTTTATCCAATTAACTTTACTGTCACATAAACAAATATCTCACTCAATTTATTAAAAATCATATTATCCAGTGTAGCAACAATCTGCACATATTAGTAAATTCTGTTTCTGTGAGTAGTTTAGGAAACTAGTCCGAATTCAACCCTAGATTCCAAGTACTTATGGACGGATTTAAGTTTAGGTTTCTTCATATTAAATATAGGTATGGAAGTCTATTTTTATACGCAAAAATAATCACTCAATTCCGAGGTCTCTAGCTCAACTTATAAGCAAAACAGTACTAATAGATCATTCAGAAAATCACACACGTGGCCATGTGCAAAGAAGAATAAAAACTCACGTGGCCACGTGCAATAAATGAACTTTTATGCAGAAGAAACACACGTGGTCATGTGTTTTCACAAGAGGAACCAGACGTGGCAATGCACAAGGGAAAGAAAAGGCTCACGTGGCCACGGGTAAGAAAGAAATGTACACATACGTGGCTACGTGCTTCAAGCAGAGAAAATATCCAAAGTTTCACTATCATACAATGAACATCAGTTCTCAATTGCTTCTAAAAAGTTGTATATATATTTTTCTAGTTTCCAAAACATGAAAAATCAACCTAATCAGAGCTCTCAATCTCAAGATATACCCTAAAAACCGAAGACTGCTCTCAAAAACAAAGGTAGCAAGAAAGACCCGGATTCAAGCCTATTTTCTCTATCATAAAAATTGATTCTAATTTCGTGTTCTTCATATGAAATGAATATCTGTGAGGCTAGTTTCATATCCAATTGGAATTTTGCAATTTGAGTCATGGAAACGCAAGATATAGCAAAAATACTACAGACTGGTCATATGATCCTTAAAACAGATTTTTACATCTTTCAATCAAACGTGTATTTTTCCTTTCTAAACCACTTCCAAGCTTGAGATTCACATATAAAACATGTAATAGAAGCAGTAAAGACATATCTCATGCTAACACATCAAGTATACACACACACTTATGCAAGTTCCCATACCTTAGCTGAAAATCCCTTTGTCTTCAACCCCTTGCAATTTTCTTTCCTTTACTCTTTCTACCCTCCTCTTCTCCTTCACAAACATCATCATCATTATTCAATTAAAATTTCAGCACCTTACTCTACCTTTACGTCATCAAAATGAAAAGAAGAAGGAGAAGAAGAAGATGAAATAAAGATTATTTACCTTAAAGTTGTACACTTAGTTGCCTTTACTTAACCATCATAAATCATCACTTAGTTGCTTGAATGATTTCAAAGAAAATGAGAGAATAGGAATAAAGAATTTCTGGTTTTTCACTCTCAATTGCCGACACACACATCTCTCTCCACTTTAAACCTTTATATATAGTTCTATGGTAAATATCCTTCTTGGTCCTTTAAGAATTTGCATGTAACACAACTATCACACACCTTTTTGCATGCTATAGTTTGACCCCTCCTTTTAATCTATCCTTTAAATCAACCTCTCCATTTAATCCCTTTGATAAATTGACCTCTCAATTATTTATTTATTCACATTTGCCCCTAAAGATTCCGTATTTACAAATTAACCCCTAAACTAATACTTTGTACTTCAATTACACCCTTGAATATTATTAAACCAACAATAATAATTTAATTATGACCTTATAAAATTCATACCATATAATTTACACATTTAACACATAATTATTGATAACTTAATAACATTTTTGCCCCAATTAAATATCTTAACTCTTAATAATTCACCCAATAATGCTCAATTAGACTTTAATAACATGTAATTGCCCTTAAATTCTACTAGGGCCTAATTTGGGTCCTCACAATAGCATCCCGGTGCACTGGATCCTAGAGCTCAATATTACGGTATGATAAGAATAACATGCACTCTTATATGAATGATGGCATTAAGTATATATGTTGTATTAAGTAAAGAAAAGTATGTTGAACCAAAATTGATGTAGTCTTTGATGAAAGGAATGATATGCATTCTTCTATGAAAAGTGGCTTCAAGCCAAATGATGTGCTAAGTAAAGAGGAAAATGTTAAACAAAGATTTTTGTTTAAGAAAGAAATCTTATTGGAACTGGCCATATCCAGTTCATCCTTTAGAACCATATCACATCCCCGATCGGATGTGACCGGTGTCTAGCAAGTGTACTAGATCGGCTAGTAATACAGGGAAATATAGATTAAGACCCCAAATATCGTACCCAAGGGAACATGGATTGCTAAGAATAATATCTATGTATGAATTAAATTAACCGGAGATTGTTTCCCAAATGTTTTTGATTTGAAAGCAAAAATTAAACAAAATAAACAATTAAACAAAATAAAAGGTAAAACATGAATTAAAAACAAAACAATAACTGAAATTCTCTTGCTAAAGAAACTATCCACCTTAATTTTCATTGTAATGACTTGAATTCAAAAGAAACACCAGTGATTATGGAAAAACTAGTAATAAAGCCAGATATCTTTACTCAAGTCTATCATTCTTAGTATTAAACTCATAGACAAATCTAATACTTAGCATGCAAATCTAGTTTTAACTTCCTAAATATTCATTGAAGCCTTTCTCAAGTGATTCAATTCCAATTCATTCTTGATTCTTCCTCTTTTAGTATTAACCAATAAAATTCATACATAATCATCTCATATTTCGAATAATAATCATGCATAAACATTAAAGAGTTAACCCAAGAACATGCAAATCATTAACTATGTCAAAACCAATTCTTAGTTATTTATTCAATAAACCAACAACCAATCTCAACACAATCAAGGATAAGAATATGCTTAAAACCAAGAAATAATCAACTAATATTGAAATTAAGCTCAAAACAAAGTCATAACAATGAAGAATTTAAGATCTCAAGAATCCATTAGCAAAAGAAGAAAAACTATTTACTAAACATGTTTAAAAACTAAAAACAAAATTGAAAGATTAAAACAAAATTGAAAGGAAAACTAAAAACAGAAAAACTAGAAAAAAACAAGTAAAACTAAAACTAAAGCAATTAATCCCTAATTCTCTAATTGATCTTCTAATCCTAATTCGATCCTCTTCTTTGGTGTTTGAGTTGTCTATTTATAGGCAAAAGATGTTGTAGAAGTCTTCTAAACTTCCCAAATTGGAGTAGGAGAAGAATCCTTCTTGAATTGAAAAAAATCGCAAATCCTTCGTTGCATGGGAGTAGGAATCACGTGGCCACGGCTCTATTTATGCCTCTCCTACACGTGGTCACGTGTACATATTACTCTCCCTCACACGTGGTCACGTGTGGAACTTGTCTTGGGTCACACGTGGTCACGTGTCTTTATTCCTTTCTCTTTTAATTCTTTACGTGGCCACGGCTCAACTTCTTCAATGCTTCACGTGGTCACGCATCAAACCTCTGGACTGAAACACTCATTTTCTCGCCTAAACTTCCAATATTTGCAATTTTGGCCCAAATCTTTGCCCTTTTTACAATTAAGTCCTTTTTTCTTGCCAAATAACCCTGAAAAACACCAAAATTTACAATTAACTCCAAAAATATAAAATTAACAAATTAAACTCAAATCTAACCTAATTAACACAAAACTAACCTAATTAAACACCTAAAAACATACTAAAAACATTATATAAATCACTATTATCAGGATGAAATATGATGAATTGAGATGTTATTTTTTAAATACGTGATTATCTTGAATATATTAGCTATTTCTTTATTTTCATATTGCCTGGAAGAGAAAAAAGAAATAATTTGATCTATGGACAGCATCATTGTGGTAAAGGCCGTAATGCCAGAGGAATAATTACCACAAGGCATAGAGGGGGAGGTCATAAGCATCTATACCGTAAAATTGATTTTTGACGAAATGAAAAAGACATATATGGTAGAATCGTAACCATAGAATACGACCCTAATCAAAATGCATACATTTGTCTCATACACTATGGGGATGGTGAGAAGAGATATATTTTACATCCCAGAGGAGCTATAATTGGAGATACCATTATTTCTTGCATAGAAGTTCCTACAAAAATGGGAAATGCCCTACCTTTGAGTGCGGTTTGAACTATTGATTTACGTAATTGGAAGTAACCAATTAGTTTACGATGAAACCTAGAAATCGATCACTGATCCAATTTGAGTACCTCTACAGGATAGACCTCAACAGAAAACTAAAGAGTAATGGCAGCAAGTGATTGAGTTCAGTAGTTCCTCATATAAAAATTTTGACTCTAGAGATATAGTAATATGAAGAAGACAAAATTGTTTCAAGCACAAAATGCACATTTTTCATTTGATGGTCAAAGGAAAATTATTGATAGAACCAGAAGCGCCCCTTGTTTTAAAGAGAGCAGGACGAGTTATTCACATTTCATTTGATGGTCAAAGGAGAATTGAAAGCTAAACAGTGGTATTTCTAAAGATTCCCTAGGGGAAAAATAAAAATGTTTCCTACGTTACCCCTAATATGTGAAAGTATCAACGTAATTTCATAGAGTCATTCGATCTTAATGCTATATGAAAAACATAAGCCAGATGAAGGAACGGGAAGACCTAGGATGTAGAAGAGCATAACATGAGTGATTCAGCAGATTTGGATTCCTATATACCTACTCATGTAGTACTTTATTTCATTTTATGATATATAAGATCCATTTGTATAGATATCATCATCTACACCTAGAAAGCCATATGCTTTGGATGAAGCTTTTACAGTTTAGGAAGAGATTTTGATTGATCAAAAAGAAGAATCTACTTCAACTGATATGCCCTTAGGCACTGCCATACATAACATAGAAATCACACTTGGAAAGGGTGGACAATTAGCTAGAGCTGCAGGTGCTGTAGTGAAACTGATTGCAAAAGAGGGTAAATCGGCCACACTAAAATTACCTTCCGGGGAGGTTCATTTAATATCCAAAAATTGCTAAGCAACAGTCGGACAAGTAGGGAATACTGGGGTGAACTAGAAAAGTTTGGGTAGAGTCGGGTCTAAATGTTGGCTAGGTAAGTGTCCTGTAGTAAGAGGAGTAGTTATGAACCCTGTAGACCATCCCGATGGGGGTGGTGAAGGGAGGGCCCCAATTGGTAGAAAAAAACCTGCAACCCCTTAGGGTTAGGCTGCACTTGGAAGAAGAAGTAGAAAAAGGAATAAATATAGTGATAATTTGATTCTTCGTCGCCGTAGTAAATAGGAGAAAAATAGAATTTGTTTCTTTGTAAAAAAAATGGGAGAAATTAACTATGACACGTTCACTAAAAAAAATCCTTTTGTAGCAAATCATTTATTAAAAAAATAAATAAGCTTAACACAAAAAAAGAAAAAGAAATAATAGTAACATGATCCCAGACATCTACCATTATACCTACAATAATTAGCCATACTATTGCTATCCATAATGGAAAGAAGCATTTACCTATATATATAACAAATCGTATGGTGGCCATAAATTGGGAGAATTTGTACCTACTCTAAATTTTGGGGGACATGCAAAAAGTGATATTAAATCTCATTCGTTAAAGTTAAAAGGACAAATCAAATAGAAATATTTATTGATGATTAAAAAGAGGTGAATCTTATGATAAATAAAAAAAAGAGAAAGAGAGACCCATACACAGAAGTATATGTTTTAAGACAACATATACGTATGTCCACTCACAAAGCACGAAGAATAATTGATCAGATTCGTGGACGTTCTTACGACGAAACACTTATGATACTTGAGCTCATGCCTTATCGAGCATGTTATACCATTTTAAAATTGATTTATTCTACAGCAACAAATGCTAGTCACAATATGGGTTTCAACGAATGCAATTTAATCATTAGTAAAGATGAGGTCAACGAAGGTAATACTGTGAAAAAATTAAAACCTCAGGCTTGAGGACGGGGATATCTGATAAAAAGATCGACTTTTCATATAACTATTGTATTAAAAATATATCCTTATATGAAGAATATAAAGAATATAACATATTCTTAAAAAACCCAGGATGGATAAAAAAACAAAATCCACAGATATGACATTGCACGATATGTATAGTAAGTAGTGGGGGATTATGGGACAAAAAATAAATCCACTTGGTTTTAGACTTGGTACAACCCAAAGTCATCGTTCTCTTTGGTTTGCACAACCAAAAAATTACTCTAAAGGTCTACAAGAAGATCAAAAAATAAGAAACTGTATCAAGAATTATATAAAAAAAATGTGAAAATATCTTCTGGTGTTGAGGCAATTGCACATATAGAGATTCAAAAACGAATCGATGTGATTCAGGTCATAATATATATGGGATTCCCAAAATTATTAATAGAAAGTAGACCTAAACGAATCGAAGAATTACAAATGAATGTACAAAAAGAACTTAATTGTGTGAGCCAAAAACTCAATATTGCTATTACAAGAATTTCAAACCCTTATGGGAACCCTAATATTCTTGCAGAATTTATAGCTGGACAATTAAAGAATAGAGTTTCATTTCATAAAGCACTAAAAAAAGCTATTGAATTAACTGAACAGGCAGATACAAAAGGAATTCAAGTACAAATTGCGGGCCATCTTGATGGAAAAGAAATAGCACGCGTCGAGTGGATTAGAGAAGGTAGGGTTCCTCTACAAACCATTCAATCTAAAATTGATTATTGTTCATATACAGTTAGAACTATTTATGGGGTATTGGGTATAAAAATTTGGACATTTAGACAAGAAATAATAAACCCTTACTTGACTTGTTTTTCCATTCTATCCATTGATAGAACAAAACAAAAAATGACAAACTCTTTCATTCTTTTTTTGCTTAATTTTAATCAAAATAGAAAGAAGTAATTCTAATTGTATTAATTCTATTTCTATAGGGTTGAATAAAAAAATTGATTGATATAATTGCTATGCTTAGTGTGTGACTCGTTGGTTTTTTAGGGTCAGGATTAAAAAAAAGGACTGACCCACAGCATGAACTAATAAATATAAATAGACAACTAATAACCAACTCATCACTTTGCATTATCTGGATCCAAAGAAACCGTCAAGATATGAAATATTGGTCATATCATTGTAGCAATTGAAATCCTTTTTGCATAAACAAAAGAAAAACCAATCTGATTATGAGTTGTAAATCAAAATAGAAAATTATGCAGTTAAGTGGAAAGGTGAAAGAAAGAGAGAGAAAAAATATCAATGCTATCTGATTCCAATATGTAAGGTCTATGAGTCAAAAGCTAATGTAGTAAAGCATCAATACTAATTGATCTATAATTAAACTAATCCATTCATAAAACAAAAAAACAAGAGCCTCGAGTTAATACGGACTAAGAAGATTGACTCAAGAACAAATTTCATTAGAGGCTCCATTGTAAAATTAAGACCTAACCATTAATGGAGAAGCGATGGGAACGACGAAACCTGTAAATACATAAGATTTTATTGAAAATAAATCTTAATGATTTATTGGAAGGATAGCGAAAGAAACCAAAAAACAATCCATTTATTCTGATAGATCATGGGTTACCTCTACAAATAAAATAAATATTCAAGGAATAAATATAAAAGAGAAAATATTCGCCCGCAAAACTTTTTATATTATTTTTGATTGCTAAATTTTAGCAATCTGATATCCTAATTATTTTATAAAAATAAAAAAAAAATTGTTATAACCATATAACAAAACTGTAAAAACAAGATTATCTAAAGATTATCTATAACTAGAATAGAAAAATAAAAAAACACATAGTTATAGTTAAAATAAAAAAATATATAATATATATATATACTCTATACAAATTTCTATTCTAATACAAATAAATAAATTACTAATAAATAAATAGATCTAATATCTAATAACTAAGCTAATAACTTAATACCTAATAAATAGATTAAAATAAAATAAATTAAAATAAATTAACTAAAATCTCAAGAATCCTATGATTTAGTATATTATTTTATTCGTCAAAGACATGTATATTTTTTAATCATTTCATTCGCAAGGAGTTGGATGAGAAGAAACTCTCATGTCCAGTTCTATAGTAGAGATGGAATTGAGAAAGAACCATCAACTATAACCCCAAAAGAACCCGATTCCGTAAACAACATAGAGGAAGAATGAAAGGAATAGCTTTTCGAGGTAATCGTATTTGTTTTGGAAAATATGCTCTTCAGGCACTTGAGCCCGCTTGGATTACATCAAGACAAATAGAAGCAAGATGACAAGCAATGACACAAAATGCATGCCGTGGTGGAAAAATATGGGTACATATATTTCCCGACAAACCCATTACTTTAAGACATATGGAAACACGTATGAGTTCAGGGAAAGGATCTCCTGAATATTGGGTAGCTGTCGTTAAACCAGGTAGAATACTTTATGAAATGGGCAGAGTAGCAGAAAATATACTGAGAAGGGCTATTTCAATAGCAGCATCCAAAATGCCTATGCGAACTCAATTCATTATTTCGGGATAGAAATATAGAATCAAAGGAAAAAGACCTTTTGGATACTAAAATAAAAAAATAGCAAGTTTCTTTTTTGGACAAACAATATATCTTTTTTTTCCTTTGCATTTAAATAACAGATTAAAAAATGATATGATCCAATCTCAGACCCATTTGAATGTAGTAGATAACAGCAGAGCCCGAAAATTGATGTGTATTCGAATCATAGGGACTATTAATCGCCGATATGCTCATATTGGTGACATTATTGTTGTTGTGATCAAGGAAGCAGCACCCAATTCACCTCTAGAAAAATAAAAAATAATCAGAGCTATAATTGTACGTATTTGTAAAGAACTTAAACATGATAACGATATGATAATACGATATGTTGACAATGCTACATTTGTCATTGATCAAGAAGGAAATCCCAAGGGAACTCGAATTTTTGGTGCAATTGCTCAGGAATTGAGATAGTTAAATTTTACTAAAATAGTTTCATTAGCGCCTAGAGTATTATAAGAGAAAAAATTATAAGATATAAGATGAGATATAACATTAAAGATTAAGCTGAGACCATACATAATATAGTTATAGTATTTGAATATAAATGAAATAAAATTAAAATAAATTTATTAGTAAATTATGTTTCACGCATATACCTTTAATAAATAAAATAAATAATAAAATTTTAATTTAATCAAATAATTAATTCATAAAAAAATAAAAAAATAAAATGTTGATTATATCCAAACTAGAAAGAAATAATAATTTTAGTTTATCATGGGTAGGGATCTTATTGCTAAAATAATAACCTGTATACAAAATGCGGACATGAATAGAAAAGGAACCATTCGAATAGCAGCTACTAACATCATCGAAAATATTATTAAAATACTTTTACAATAAGGTTTTATTGAAAATGTGAGGAAACATCAAGAAGGCAACAAAACATTTTTGGTTTTAACCCTACGACATAGAAGGAAGAAGAAAGGACCATATAGAACTAATCTAAATTTAAAATGAATTAGCCGACCTGGTCTACGAATCTATTCTAACTATCAAAAAATTCCTAGAATTTTGGGCGGCATGGGCATTGTAATTATTTCTACTTCTCGGGGTATAATGACTGACCAGTAAGCTCGACTAGAAAGGATCGATGGAGAAATCTTGTGTTATATCTGGTAATCTTTCTGACATCCAAATTCTAGCCAAACTTCCTATTTATTAATTATTAAAAAAAAAAGAAAAAGGAATAGGTTTCTAATACCATTCCTCTTCCATTAATTAATACTTCAAGAGGATTTACAATGGAATGAAAGAACAAAAATGGATTCAGAAAAGTTTAATTACCGAATCAGTTTTTCAATAAGATGCTCCAAGTTCGTTTAGATAATGAAGATATGGTTTTTTTAGGTTATGTTTTAGGAAAGATCCAATATAGTTTTGTTTTATACGTATACTACCACGAGATAGTATCAAAATGGAAGTAAGTACTTATAATTTGATCAGAACACGTCTAATTTATAGACTCTAACAAAGATTTGAATGATTAGACAGTTATTTGTTTCAACTTTAAAATTCCTTTTGCCCGATACAATTCAAGATTTCAAAATTTAAAGAAACTTAGTTTATTAGTTTAAAAGTATGTATATTCAAAAATTAAGGGATGACAAATACGAAAATAAGAGCTTCTGTTTATAAAATTTTTGAAAAATGTCGATTGATACGTAGACGAGGACAAATTATAGTAATTTGCTTTAACCTGATACATAAACAAAGACAAGGATAATCTTTCTATGCGAGAACGGATTCGATGTAAAAATAAAGGATCCATTTTAACATAAAATGGATATATCCATAGACCTCTGACTTATATTTATGAGATGATAAAATATGGCAAAACCTTTACCACGAATTGGTTCATGCAAAACTAGACATGTTGGTTCACGTAAGAATGTACGTAAAATACCAAAAGGAGTTATTCATGTTCAAGCAAGTTTCAATAATACTATTGTGACCATTACAGATGTACGAGGGCGAGTAATTTCTTGGTCCTCCGCTGGCACTTGTGGATTCCAAGGCATAAGAAGAGGAATGCCATTTGCTGCTCAAACTGTAGCAGGAAATGCTATTAGGACAGTAGTGGATCAAGGCTTGCAACGAGCAAAAGTCATGATAAAGGGTCTTGGTCTCAGACGAGATGCAGCATAAAGAGCGCATAAGTGGTATATTATTAACTTTCGTCCGGGAGGTAATCCCTATGCCACATAATAGCTACAGACCTCCTAAAAAGGCGCATGTAAAAATAAATAGCGAAGAGATTTCAAGAGAAATAAATAATTTAATAAATTTACAATATTATTATGGTTCGAGAGAAAGTAACAATATCTACTCAGACATTGCAGTGGAAATGTGTTGAATCAAGAAACGACAATAAGCATCTTCATTATAGATGCTTTATTCTGTCTCCACTTATGAAAGGCCAAGCCGACACAATAGGCATTGCGATACGAAGAGCTTTACTTAGAGAAATAGAAGGAACCTGTATCACACGTGCAAAATTTGAGAAAATACAACACAAATTTTTCTACTATAGCAGGTATTCAAGAATCAATACATGAAATTTTAATGAATTTGAAAGAAATTGTATTGAGAAGCAATTTGTATGGAACTTGTGACGTGTCTATTTGTGTCAAGGGTCCTGGATATTTAACTGCTCAAGACATCATCGTACCGCCTTTTGTGGAAATCACTGATAATACACAACATATCGCGAGCCTAACAGAACCAATTGATTTATGCATTGGATTACAAATCGAGAGGAATCGCGACTATCGTATAAGACTGACAAATAACTTTCAAGATGGAAGTTATCCTCTAGATGTTGTATTCATGTCGGTTTGAAATGCGAATCATAGCGTTCATTCTTATGGAAATGGGAATGAAATGCAAGAGATACTTTTTCTCAAAATATGGACAAACGGAAGTTTAACTCCTAAAGAAGCACTTCATGAAGCCTCTCGGAATTTGATTAATTTATTTATAACTTTTCTACATGCAGAAGAACAAAACTTACATTTAGAAATAGAAAAAAAATCAACACAAGGTTCCTCTTACTTTGCCCCTTTTTACTTTTCATGACATATTGACTAAATTAAGAATAAATAAAAAAGAAATAGCATTGAAATACATTTTTATTGACCAATCAAAATTGACTCCCAAGATCTATAATTTCCTCAAAAGGTTCGATAATGTATCCAATATACATACATTATTGGACCTTTTGAATAAGAGTCAATAAGATCTTATGCAAATTGAACATTTTCACATAGACGATGTAAACCATATATTGGGTATTTTAGAAAGAGAAAAACATTTCGCAATGGATTTACTAAAGAATAAAATCTAAATCCAATGGATTTAGATTCATTTTCATCTTTTTTTTTTCTAAAAAAGATGAAAATGAATTTTGAATCTTTAGCACAATTCATATAATCGCAAAATATATCAAAATTTTAATTGAATAGATATTATCTAGGGAGAATTCACTTTGACGTAACTATTCCCTAGATATACACATCCTGATATTTTATTTTACAATTGAATCAATTTGAAAAAAAACCTAAAGTTAGGGATTTATCAATAGGTAATGTTGCTCCAATGCCTAACCAAAGTGTAACTACAGTACCAATCAAAAAGATGATTGTCGCAACTGGCCGACAAAATGGATTTTGGAATTTATTAACATTCTCCAAAAAAGGTACTATTAATAATCCTACAGGTACTGAAACTATTAAAAGAACACCCAATAACTTATTGGGTACTGTACGAAGTATTTGAAATATGGGAAAGAAATACCATTCGGGTAATATTTTCAAAGGAGTTGCAAATGGATCCGCAGGTTCACTAATCATTGATGGTTCTAGAACCGCTAATCCTACATTACATGCAATAGTACCTAAAATTACCACTGGGAAAATGTATAAAAGATCATTGGGCCATGCGGGTTCCCCATAATAATTATGGCCCATTCCCTTAGCCAATTTAGCTCTTAATACAAGATCATTCAAGTCAGGTTTTTTTTGTTATTGGGATAGGTGAATTCTTATAGATCCATGCTCCGAAAGAAGCGGGCATGATAATTTTTCATCATCCAGCTCGAGCAAAAACCAAACGAATCAAAGAGATCCATGAGATCCATATAAAAAAATCTTGTATATCTAGATGTTATAAAATCTATATCTATATGTTAGCCATGTCTACACATATATGAATTGAATGATTTTATGTATGATTGGATTCCTTTTTCCAGATTTGCATTTACCCATTACAAGGAATTTGTTCTTATAGGTAAATGCTCAATACCCAAGTAGGCCTAAAATAAAAGGTGATCACCATCAAGTGCTTTTTGGGCCATCTCAGACCTTTCGATTGGCCTTTATCTCCACAAAATATTGAGACTTTTTACATACAAAGGATTTACTTATTACTAATATAGTTTAGCCTCTTTCATTCTTTAGATCCCTTATTTCACTTCACTCTGATAGTATCATAAATCGGGTCAATGCAGAGGAAATGACTGCATTTCCATAATATAAAGTAGTAAGTAATTAAGTAAATAAAATAAAACTAAGTATATAAAAAATAAGTATATAAATAAGTAATAAAATAAAAAATAAATAATTAGAAATAGAAATAAGTAAAATAGCTAAAAACTAAAATAGAATATAGATTCTACCACATCACTTATTCTATTGGGTTTTACGGAGCCTCAAAATAATTGAATCTGATCTCCACGCCAAGAAATTAAAAACATAAATCCAGTAGCCCAAATAAGATGTACAAACAAGAACATCCATGCTCAGACCTATAAACTATTCATACCAAAAGGGTTATATCCATTGATAAGTTGTGAAGAGTTTAACCATAGATAATCTCTTGACCATCCCATAAAATAAGTGGAAGATTCATTAAACTATAAAACATTCCCCTACCATAATGTAATGTGCTTCCAATGCCAATAAAAGTAACCCATCCAATGGTATTGAACATCCAAAAAACCGCCAAATAAAATGCGTCCCAAGCCAAAATATCACAAGTACCACCGCGTCCCGGACCATCGCAAGGAAAACTATAACCAAAATCCTTTTTATCTGGCATTAACTTCGAACCACGTGCATCTAAAGCACCTTTTACTAGGATCAATATGGTTGTATATAATACTAGAGCAATAGCATGATGAACCAAGAAGTCTCCAGGCCCTATTGTTAAGAATAATTAATTAGTATTTTCATTAATATCATTTAACCAACCGGGCAACCATATGTTTGGACCTGCATTAAAAGCTGGGCTATTCATTAAAGATAAAAGTACATCAAACCCATATGAAGTTTTACTGTGAACAGATTGTATCCATTGGGCAAATATGGGTTCAATCAAGATTTGTTTCTCCGAAGTACCAATAGCAAGCATGACATCATTATGAACATAAAGTCCCAAAGTATGGAATCCTAGAAAGAGGCTGGCCCAAATTAAATGGGATATGATAGCTTCTTTATGGTCTAACATTCTTGCCAATACATTATTTTCATTCTATTCTGGATTGTAATCTCTAATAAAAAATATAGCTCTATGATCAAAAGCTCCTGTTATGATGAATCCTACGATGTATTGGTGATGAGTATATAACATAGCTTGAGTAGTAAAGTCTTGCACTATGAACTCATAAGCAGGTAATGAGTACATGTGTTGAGCTACTAAGGAAGTAATAACCCCTAAAGAGGCTAGAGCAAGGCCTAATTGAAAATGAAGCGAATTATTGATTGTGTCATAAAGACCCTTATGTCCACGCCCCAATCGCCCCCTCAGAGGAATATGTGCTTCTAAAAGATCTTTTATACTATGCCCAATCCTGAAGTTAGTTCTATACACATATGACCGGCAATGAGAAAAATAAATGCAATAGCTAAATGATGGTGTGCAATATCAGTTAGCCATAAACTTTGTGTTCGTGGATGGAATCCCACGAGAAGGGTTAGAATGGCAGTTCCTACTCCTTGGGAGGTACCAAATAAATGACTCCCTGAATTGGGATTTTGAGCATAAAGATTCCACTGACCGGTAAAAAGTGGGCCTAATCCTTGGGGATGTGGTAATACATCTAAGAAATTATTCCATCGAACATATTCCCCCCTAGAGCCGGGAATAGCAACATGGACTAAATGTCCTATCCAAGCCAAAGAGCTTACTCTGAATAGTCCTGACAAATGATGATTGA